>CM059202.1:12663697-13863697 GCA_030323885.1 Branchipolynoe longqiensis | reverse complement strand
ACACTAAAGTTAAGATTCCATATATGCAGCTGTGAAGGCGGCATCGATACCTATGCCGACCTCCAATAGCCGATGTCTACATTTTGTTCTGGTGGGGGTGGGGGGGGGGGGTTGTCGTTAAACAAACCAAAAAAAAAAAGAAAAAGATACCCATCCCATTATGGGGTTTTTTTTTGCTCCAAATTTGTAAGGAAGGTCAAAGTTACTATTGTTTTCTATGGCAAACGCAGCAGCATTCACACCGATCGGTCCTTGTTTCGATCCATTTGCCGCATTCGCCTTCGCGTTGGCATTCGGACATGTGGAAGCACCCATGTTTATGTATATATGCTTTTCCATTTTTTTGCCGCGTTCGCATGCCGTATATATGGAATCTTAGCTTAAGCATGTTTGTGGATGTACTATTTATTACCAACTAGTGTGATGTTTCTGTTTTGTGAAACTACATGTAACTTTAAACAGGTGTTTGCTATCTCACTCTTATGAACCCATATGAGTGTTTGTTATATTTCTGCGCCTGAATGGCCGTAATAGTGGTTACTAATGGTTTGTGTTTTGTAATATGTTTGTTTGTTTGTTGTTGTTTTACGTCCTAGCAACATCTAAGGTCATATCAGGAGGGGGTTATGTAGTGGTGCAAGTTGGAGGAAGCTATACAAAAAAACACTGAAAAAACCCTTGGTTAATTTAAGATGTTTTTGTTTGTTTGTTGTTGTTTTACGTCCTAGCAACATCTAAGGTAATATCAGGATGGGTACCGACTTGTGACAGTGCGCACTCATGGCGACTTTATAGTGCTGCCCCACTGGAAGACCAGGCTGCCAGCACCATGACCTGATATCCCACTCAGTCACATTATTCTGACACTGAGCCAATCAGTCCTTGTCCTATCCTATTATTTATAATGCCGAGCGCCAGGCTTGGAAGCGACAAGTATCAATTTTTAAGTCATTGGTTTGACTCGACCAGGGTTCGAACCCACGACTCCACGATCTACCAACACGGGAGACGGACGCTCTAACTCATTCGGCCATCCCGTCTGGTCGTTAATTTAAGATATATGATATATATTGATATGTATAGAGGTCAAACTAATTCTTGAACATTACTTGCATGAACATGCTATTTTGAGTCACTATTTGGTTTACAGTACATGATGTTGCTCTGTGAGGGGTCGACAGAGTACAAATAAAATAAATAAAAACAAACAATCATACGCTGAAAACGGCGTCGACAGCAAAACAAATGCGTACGGCTAATGAGTTTGCCGATACACGCTGAAAACGTCGATTTTATTCAAAAATAATAGAAATACAGAACAATTTGGAACAAACATGGTTGCATCAAAGACCCTATAACACTAAGAGGACTCACTCCCTATCTCTCCCATGGAAATGGAAATTTTGCAGTGCCATCTTGTGGTGGGTTTTATCAGCCCGGCTGCTGGCTGGTGTTTCACATGTAAACACATAGGCCTACAAGGCGAGAGGATGAGTTTAAAATAAAAAAAGAGAGATTGCCTGTCATTTGGATTTGGCCGATATTGCACCTACTGCCTGGTCCCCACCTCCCTCTGCCAGCCCTCCCTCATTCCCCCGCTCTCTCACCCTCCCTCCCTCTGCTCCAGCCGACCATCCCTCCCGACCCCGGCTTCACCGCCCTTCCCCCTGCCCTCCCCTTCCCTCCCACTCCGCTCCCTCCCCCGGCCTCACCGCCCTTCCCCTCCCCTTCCCTCTCCCATCCCCACCCTTCCCTTTCTCTCTCCTCATCCACCTTACCCAGCGATCTCACACCACACCTCACTCCCCTCCCCCTTCCTCCTCCTCCTCCCTCCCCCTTTCTCTCTGCCTCCCCCCACACACACTCCCTCTCCCCTTCCTCACCTCACCCACCTCACTTGACGCTCTCATGCCACACCTCCCTCCCCGTCCCCCTTTCCCCTCCCTCTCCTCCTCCCACCCACACTCCCTCTTTCTCCCCCGCACTCCCTCTCCCCTCACCCACCTCAGTATGTGCTCTCACACCACACCTCATGACCCCCTCCCCGATGTAAGCTTTAGGGTGGGGGGGTGCCCACTGGTTGCGTGTTGCGACTCCTATAGAACTCCCACCACCACCGCTACCCTGCCCCTCAACCTCTCCACCCCACCCACCACTGCCACCATACACATATTCTGTGTGGTGGGGGTTTATGGTGTGTGTGTTTGGGGTGTAGATGGGTATGGTGGGGGTGTAGGTGTAGGGATGTGTAGGGTGTGTGTGTGAGGGAGGTGTAGGTGGTTTGTGGTGGAGTTGTAGGGGTCTTGCAGAGCAGCACCTCACAATCTTTAGCAACCCTAAACCCCCACCACACACCTACACCCTCACCACATCCCTAAACCTCCACCACAAAACACATAAACCCCCCACCAAACACCTATACTCCCACCATATCCCTAAACCCCCCGCACCCTCCACCACACCTACTCCCACCACACACACACCACACCTACACCACCACCAGACACCTACACAATCACCACACACACCTACACCCCCACCACACAATTACACCCACAGCACACACACCCATCACAGGCCTAAACCACCAACACACACATACCTACACCTCCACCACATCCCTAAACCCCCACCACATCCCTAAACTCCCACCACACACCTACCAAGTGACGGCAGGGTTTCTTCTGACATCTCAATGCTATCAAGATGATCAAACCCACCAGCTGGGGGCGCTGGCTGTTCTCTTGATTACATAGTACAGGCTGAGTGAGCCGTCTCAGTGTTATAGGGTCTTTGGTTGCATGCACGCAATATAATAATCTAATGAATGTATTTAAGACACAGCTAGACACATTTTGAGCTAAGAAAGATACAATTCCCCGCAAAAGAGTCACTTTACAGGATGATGGGGGAGGTGGGGTGGGGGGCACTTTGACAGACACTTCCTCCAGTATGCCAATAAATGACGCTAATCACGGGTGACCTAATTAGGCCTCATAACTTTGAATCCCTTGATAACTTGTTTTATTATGGAGAGATGGCACATCCCCTCCCCCTCCCGAGGTAGGAAATCAAGAAAATGAAAAGTGCCCCCCCCCCGATAATAATAATACTCAGGTAAAAAAGAAGTGCCCTCCCCCAAGCCAGGGTAAACAATAAATAAATAAAAATATGAAAGTGCCCCCCTCCGAGATACATAAAACGATAATAAAAATACCCCCCCCCCCTCCCGAGGTAGGAAATAGCTGAAAGTTGTGTATGGATGTATGACTTGGAATCCATGGACCAGTATTCGCGCAGTCGCTCTGCGAATAGTGGTACTGCCACTGTGTCAATAGCCGCATCCTTTTATTATGGAGAGCTGGCAGATCCCCTCCCTTTCCCAAGGTAAGAAACACATCAAATGAAAGGTGACCCCTAATAATACCATGGTCTTCCTTTTTTTTTTAAGGAGCCCCCCCCCCCCCACCAAGCCAAAGCAAGGACAAAAATAAAAAAATAAAAGTACCCCCCTTTCAGAGATACACAAAAATGTATTAAATTAATCCCCCCCCCCCCCCTCCCGAGAAAGGAAATTAAAAAATGTAAAATGGCTCCCTAATAAAAATAAATTTAAAAAAGAGACCCCCCCCCCTCCCAAGCCAAGGTAGCAACAAATTGTAAGTGCCCCCGCCCCGATATATTTATATATAGTTATAGATATCTTTTTTATTTTTTTAATAATCGCCCTCCCCTACAGAGGTAGGAGGAAATAGCTAAAGATCATGTATGGATGTATGGATGTTATGACTTAAGACTCCACGTACCACTCACTGTAGAGGGAGTGCACGTGACGTCATCACTCAGCAGTCAGCCATCTTGGATTATGAGCAACCTCCCTAGCCATGTTGTGAATGCATGCAGATGCAAACATAGTTTTCTTGTGTTCTGGGAGGTTCTGGGCAGTTTACATCCAATGACACCAATGACAATGTGTTTACTTACAGCACTTCAGCAACAACTTCTTAGGCCAAACTGCTCAAAACAGTGACAAATAAACCAACAACTAAGTAAACAAGCACAGTGTAGGTAGTTGCAAGCCTTCTGTATGTAATCCAATATGGCCACCGCAAGTTCACACCGCCGCCGGGCGACTGGCCGCGGCCATCATGACATTGAAGGACGCTATAACTTACTCAAAGCTCAAGTTTGAATAAATAATACCTACTTGGCGATTTTATTTCTGAACTAGGTTCAAAATCCCTAATCTGCGTAGCGTGCCGGAACTTTTTGAATTGAAAAGTTGTCAGTTTCCGTGGTAAATAATGTGTGTACTCACAAATTACACGCATCAAACGCTCTTCCTGTTCAAGCAGCCATTACCGCATTAGACGAAATAATGGGGCGCCGAGAGCGCTCAAATTCCACAGGGCGCTGCGACGCAAGTCAGGCCTTCTTCCCGTTCAATATTTAGCTTTGTGTATTGTTGTTTTAAGTCCTAGCAACATCTGAGGTCATATCAGGCACGGTAAGATTTAGGTAAATGCTTGCATAAACTACACTACTAATAATAATGTTAATATTGTGCTTTCCACCATGTTAATTGATATCTCTATCAGTATGGCCTACCATGCTGGGAAAAGATTGATGAACAAGAAGTAAATTATTCTAGCTTTAGTTCTTGTCTGTGTTATAATGTTTGAAAAAAAATCATAATATCCAGTCATCAAAATGTATGGCTCCTCGCCATGCGCATATTGCCTATCTGTGCTTAAACTGAATATTATTATACTTATTTCAGGAGCAACAGTCAATGCCCCCCCCCCCCCACCCCTGCCAATCCCCAGACATCAAATTGCTCATGACCATGACTACCTCAAACTGTGTCCAGAAGATCAGTATCTATAAGATATCTGCCACCCACCCCAATGGGCCCCCTCCCCTGCCACCACCCTTAACCATCATGAAAAAGCTATCAACACACTGAACATCCTACACAACTATCAATCTGCTTAAACACATTGAACATTACATAAGACAGACAAAATGTCTTGTCAACTATAAACTTAGCTTGTTTTATAAGAGAAAAAAATGTAACCCTTAACGATTGTTTGAGTTGCCCCGAGTATACATATTCTACTCGGTGCTGCTCCCAATTTTTGCATGAACCGCAGTGACTGGTGCTGTACATTATACAGCAGGAGCCACTCGCTTAATTCTACATGATCGGTGCTGTGACTAATACAGCACTGACCAAACTTAGAATGTCAATTCCAATAGTAAGATGGCTGGAAGACCAGTACTCCGGCGCTGACAAATGTCATATTCAGATGAATAAATACTTTACCAAAAAAAACATGGTATTGGATAACCCTTAGTAATAGCATAAAATAAAAATGTGCTATTGCATTATAACAGACTTTTACTAATTAATAAAGACTATTTTAGAATGTGCATATGAACTTGAAATGTGAATTAAACTGTCGTAATTGATGTTGGTAATTAAGGAAGTAAGATTAAATATTATATATATATATATATATATATATATATATATATATATATACATACATGCTCCCCCCCACACCCACACCCACCCCACAAGGTTTCTATGATAAGTTCCGAGCAAATCGCACTAGTTGAACAAGCAACTCGTCGTCAAGGGTGCAAAAAGGCATGGATACAAGTTTGGTAGTGTGACATTAGATTTCCAAAATTTGGTACTACAGTAAAACCTCTCTAACCGACCACCCCACATATATACTACTCCCCTATATCGATCGCTTTTTTGGGGTCCCAAACGATCGCCCATACAATACCATTGTACATAACAAGATAAATTTAAAAAACTCTCTAAACCGACCACCTCTAAATGGACCATTTATAGTTATACTATATATAGTCGGTTCCATGGTCGGTCGATTTAGAGAGGTTTTACTGTATATGTAAAGCAACTGACAGGGACACTTGCCTAAGCTTGCACACTCCACGGTAACATACCGAGACAATTATTTGAATTAAAAATGTGCCGTACTGCTGTCTTCTTCAACCGTTCAGTCCCTGTATTAAATAGTAAACTTACATTAGTGCATTATATGAATATTTCAAGCACACAAAAACATTATTCTGGTCCATATTTTTATTTTGTAATTCAATATACATGTACATAGATGGGAAACAAAACTTGAGGATACTTTCAGACACCATCAATTCAATATGCAAAAACATTTAGGTATTTCAATGGTAGCCTAAATGGAACCAATGTGTGACATGATGGTTATCTTAGTTGTGATATATACGTAATAGACGTCTAGATGTCTAGACACGTCTGTAATATATGCAAATGAGACGACGTCACATGACTAAGTGTGCCAGAGGTCTAGACCCCTGGACGGGGAATAAAGCATTCAGTATCCAGAAGTCAAAGTGTTCAGACTTTGTACTTTCACATGGTGTCAGATGAGGAACAATGCTGTCCGCTAACACACTGACGGGCCTTAGGCTGCCAGGTCAGCTTGTCCTCAGCAACAACGCAAGATCGAACTGGAAAACATGACATATATGCCATTGCTGCAGGTGTCATATTGAAGACAGAACGAGTGCAAGGCTGCATCTTTCGTCACATCGCTGGCAAAGAAGCGCAAAAAGTTTTCGCCAATATGTCCATCGCGCTCGCTGGCCGAGACAGGAACGGACCACTCACAGAAGCATTCCAGACATATTGTGTAGGCAAGTGCAGTTTGATAATAACAAGGTACAAGTTTAATCTGCATAATCAAGCTACAGAAACTATGGCAAGAGACAAAGTAAAGGATTGCGAATACGGGTCAGTGGAGGAGTCGCTGTTGCGCGATCGGTTGGTGGCTGGCGTTAAAAACATTAATTTGCGTAACAAACTGCTGCAAACTACTGAGTTAACTCTGGAGAAGTGTGTGAGTATGTGTGAAATGAGTGAATTCAGTTCGGATCTGTTGGAGGACACCAAATCAGATGTTGAGAGTAACGAAATTGATTTTCTTAAGAACTATGCTACTGCGTGTACCGGTGCACCGGCGGTCCAGTCATCGGCGACGCCATCTTGGAATTCTGGCGGTGCCGGTGCAGGTGAGTTCAAGATCCGCTGTCCAAACTGCGGCTATGAACACCGCCGGGGAGTTTGCCCAGCGAAAGGCAAAGCTTGCATAGCCTGCAAGAAGATGAGCATTTCGGAAAGTCTGCCGGAGCAGACTGGGCAGAGTCAATGAAGTGACCGTGCAAGAGCCTGACCCTCACAATGCTGAGCAATACCCGGATCCGGCAGAGGTCAATGTTGTGACAATGGAGCTGTTCGTCGGTGCTGTCGACCACGGTGCAGAGCAGGGCGCCGATCTCTGGTACGCGACCGTTCGAGTGAACGGTCATCCCGTCAAGTTCAAGCTCGACACCGGGTCGGAGGCAAACATGCTTCCGAGGGACATCTTTGACAGAGTAGCACCGGGGCAGCTGGGGAACACCCGGTGTTCGTTGGTGACGTTCTCCAGGCATCGGATCACTCCCGACGGGGAGGCGTCAGTCGACATTAACGGCAGAGACTTTAGGTTCCAAGTGGTGCGGAACTGTCAGCCTATTCTGGGGAAACAGGCTTGCGTAACATTGAACTTGCTGGCGCGTGTCGACGAGGTGCACTCCAGCATGCCGACGAACATTTCCACCCCGAGCGACAACCCCAGCGCGCAAGCTGAGCATCTGGTAAGCGAGTACAAAGATGTTTTTCAGGGTTTAGGTATTATCAAGTCAAATGCTGTAATACACGTTGATAAATCTATACAACCTGTGATAGACCCGCCGAGGAGGATACCATATGCAATTCAAAACAAAGTGCATGAAGAAAAAGATCGTATGGTAGAAATGGGTGTATTTGTTGAACAGGATGAACCTACCGAGTGGGTTAATTCTATAACTATCGTGAAAAAACGAATAAGATAAGGATTTGTCTGGATCCGACTACATTGAACAAAGCTATCAAGAGAGGGCCTTTCCCTACCAAAACCATTGACAAAATCATTGCCAAGACGGCAGATGCAAAATATTTCTCAGTTTTGGATGCAATGACAGGGTATTGGCAAATAGAATTAGATGAAGAAAGTTCACGTTTGTGCACATTTAACACTCCTTGGGGCCGGTACAGGTACACCCAACTGCCTTTTGGCATCAAAACAGCCGGCGACATGTTTATTCAGGAAATGCACCATATCATGGGCGATCTACCCGGTGTCGGGATAGTAACGGACGATATTTTGGTATTTGGGTCAACCGTGGAGGAGCACAACACCAGGATGAAAGCAGTACTAGACCGAGCTAGGTCGGTGAATCTAAAACTAAACGGGGCAAAATCTTTGATATGCAAGACTACAGTAAAGTATGTAGGTCATCAACTTACCCAGCAAGGTGTAAAGCCAGATCCAGACAGAATACAAGCAATCATAGACATGCCGGAGCCATGTGACAAACAAGGCGTCCAAAGGTTCTTGGACATGGTGGGGTATGTGCACACGTTCATACCCAATATGTCCGAGATTGCCAAACCACTGCGCACGCTCCTAGCTAAGGATGTCGCGTGGCACTGGCAAAACGAACAACAGGTCCCGTATGATATGTTGAAGGAAAAGTTGAGAACTGCTCCTGTGTTGTCATATTATGATGTCAAGAAACCCATTGTCATTCAAGTAGATGCTTGTCAGTCGGGTCTAGGTGCTGTGTTAATGCAGGATGATAAGCCAATCGCACTCGCATCTCATGCGCTTGACTCAGCGCAGTGTGGATATCCCACTATCGAAAAAGAAATGCTCGCCATATGTTTCGGTTGCCAGAGGTTTCATGACTATATCTTTGGCAAGGAAGTTCAAATTCATACTGACCACAAACCGTTGGTGGCAATAATGCAAAAATCGATTCATAAACTTTCGGCCAAAATGTAAAGAATGCGAATGCGATTACAGAATTACAATGTACAGTTGTGTCATGTTAAGGGTTCTCTAATGTTCTTTGCAGCCACGTTGTCCAGAGCACACAGTGCAAATGTAAGTCATGCTACCCTGTTTGATGACACATTCAGCGTTGCTGCAGTGGACATGCAATCGGACAGTCTGTTAAGTAGAATTGTCAGAGAATATGAGAAGGATGTGTCCATGTCTATGTTGATAACACACATTGAAAATTGGTGGGACACCACACGCATAGAGACACCACCATGTCTCAGACAGTACATCCCACACAAAGACGAGTTAACGGTAGAAAACAATTTAGTCATGAAAGGCAATCGGTTTGTTGTACCTCCAAAGCTCCGCGGTGAGATGATTGAAGCATTACACGAAACACACTTGGGCATCACTAAGTCCAAGCAGTTGGCACAAGACTGCATGTTATGGCCTAACATAAATAAGACACATGCCAGAACAACCGGAAAAGTTTACATAATGAGCCATTGATAAACCACCCGATAGCCTGTCAGCCTTATGAAAAAGTAGGGGCAGATTTATTTGAACTGAATCATGAGAATTACCTGATTACTGTAGATTATTATACAAAATATCCAGAGGTGACGGTGTTGAGGGATACGTCGTCTGTCATAGTTATTGAGGCGATGAAAGATAATTTTGCTAGGCATGGTATTCCAAACCAGGTGGTTTCGGACAATGGTCCGCAGTTTAAGAGCGACAAATATAAAGAGTTTGCACAACATTAGGGTTTTAAAGCCGTATATTCTAGTCCGCAGTATCCCCGAAGCAACGGCCAGGTGGAGAGATTTGTGCAAACTGTAAAAGACATGTTAAAAAAATGCTCCGACACGAAAGCAGATTTCCAATTAGCTTTGCTAAATTTTAGGAACACTCCATTGCCCATCTTGAACGCATCTCCGGCTCAGCTGCTCATGAGCAGAAGGCTGAGAGGGAGATTGCCGATGGCGAAAGAAATTTTGATACCCGAAACACAAAACCCGAAGAAAGCAGACAGCGAGAAAGACAGCAAAGTCAGAAAGTATTTCACGACAAAAAATGCGGCAAGGCGCACAAACCTATGAGAGTTGGTGACAGTGTTAAGTACAAGAATCATGCAGGAAAGTGGAGGAAAGGTGTAATTTTGGGGCGTACGAGTGTGTCAGGGAGAGAGTATCAGATTTTGAACGAGTCAGGGAATGTGTTATACAGGAACAGTGTTCAGATTATAAGGGCGCCCGAGGGGAGGCAGCCCAAACCAGTCAGCCAGGCACAGAGTGTGCCAGCGGCGCAGTCAAAGGTACACAATGCGGCTAATCTAAGTAGGTCAGATTGTGTGATTAGGCTGGCCAGCAGGTTAGACCTACAGTTTGAGTCAGTTGCAAACTAGCAACACACACGAACACATGTGCAGGCTAAGTTTAAGGATTGTTATTGTCAGAGTCATTGTGTATTTTTATTGTGTCATTATGGACAATGTGTTTTGTGGAGGCTAAGCAGCCGGACAGTTCAAAAGACTTCAGTGCCATAGTGCGCTCGAACACTCGCTAAACCTGTGGTTTAAGTTAAGTGCATATATATTTTATTGTATTACTGTATGATGAATGAGTAAACCTGGTATGTTTTATGGGGATTTTGAAACATTTCTTGTCTCAGAAATACTTTGAGGGGGGATGTGAAATATACGTAATAGACGTCTAGACACGTCTGTAATATATGCACATCAGATGACATCACATGACTAAGTGTGCCGGAGGTCTAGACCCCTGGACGGGGAATAAAACATTCAGTATCCGGAAGTCAAAGTGTTCATACGTTGTACTTTCACATTAGTAATGTGAAGGAAAATATAGGTGAGGGTTCCATCTTGTCAAACTTTAACTAAAAATAACAAGACCATCCGTGCACATATAACAAATTTAAGTAGCTAGCTCCAAGTCTTGATTATATTTTAATATTTACCCGCTACTTTTGATTTGAAAATATAATAAAACATATGTAGTTTAATTGACTTTAAAAGCGAAAACCAAGTGCATGGGGGATGTTGGCCCGCTAACATCTGTAATTCGCTAACGAGACGCCAGGTGGATCCTGGGTCAAGCCGCGCATTCGTCACTCGCCCGCCGACTCCCGAGCAGGCAACAGCTAATTTCAACAAGAAGCACTCTCATCCAACATGCCGCCCCCCACTAGGAAACGCCGTGGACGACCCCCTGGCTCGTCTGGGGTTTCTCGGAGAGGGCTAAGACCACGCAAGAAGGTTTCATCCTGCCGACCACTTTCATCTTCTGAAGATTCCAGCTCTGATGCCGCGTCCATCCTAGACATTCCGGGCTCTACCCCAGCCTCAGCCACCGGCAGTCTCTCCGGCCTAGAAGCCAGACTGGCGGCTCTAGAGCAACGAGCTGCAAGACCAACTAGACACACTCCAGTGCCAGGCCCCGACTCGCCTCCGCCTCCAGCTTCAACCCCTCGATCCGGGTTCTCCTCATTCTCACCGACTCCTACACACCGCGCCCCCGAGAGGGTGCCTCCTGGGGTTTCCCGTCTCGCCTCCTCCACACGGCCGACGGCTAACGCTCCGGTCCCGGCCGCTCCGCAGCCCACTCCACCACCGCCACCGCCCGCCCCCGCTGCCCCGCTCTACCAACACCAGCAGCCTCAACCCCCCATCAACGCTGACTACCTGATCAACTCTACACACGCGCTACACAAGCCCCCAGGTACTAAGTTCTATCCTCATAATTTCGTAACCCGGGGCGATACTTGCAAAAAGATTGGCGTGGGTGAGGCAACCTGGGCTGAGTATTTCTTCGCGATTAGGCTAATGCTCGCCCAACCTGACTTTCCTAGACCCTGGGTTCCAGCGGTATTCCAACACGAAGAAGACCTAGCTAGAATGGCGATCACCTGGGACTGGCCCACCTGCCGCCGGTGGTCCGAAAGACTTTTCCAAATGGTAGCAGACGGGAGGTTAAAGGACGGGTGGCTAGATGCGATAGCAATAAAGGACGTTCAACGTGACGTCTCAACCGAAGCAGTCAGGGTGTTACAAGCACGGGGGGGGTGGCCAATACGCAGCTGAGTCTAGGTATCCCCCAGCAACCACCCCTCGTCCTGCAGCTCAAGCTGCCCATACTGGGGCCCCTGCCTCTAACGCTCCTGTTAACCCTCTCCCTGTCAACCAGAGAGAGGAATATTCCAGAGACACGGACGGGAAGCCCTGTTATAACTGGAACTGGGGTAAAGAGTGTGGGTTCAACACGTCACACGGCACTATGCCCGACCGAGCCCCCCACATCTGTGCGTGGTGCGCTTACAAATTTAAGCGCACCCTGCAGCATAAGGAGCAGGACTGCTTAAAGAAAAGGAAGTTCTTAGACAAGAAAGCAGCAGAGGCAGCAGGCACTGGTGTAAGTTATAACGATATCTGCTCAAATACTGAATCCACTGTTATGTTGCCAAATCTAAAAGAGAGTAATCTTAATGAACCGCTTACTGATAACATGTTGCCACAATTTCCATTTAACTCAGCCGTATCACTGGTAACTAAGCAACCGCTGAGCGCTAATCTCGATGACCCGCAATACACTGATAACGGTAACTCGGCTGAACCGACACAAACATTATGTATTAATCCTAAACATCAGCTCGTCTCGCAGCCTGAGAAAGTCAAGAATAATAATACTCGATCTAATGCTGTAAACATGACTATCAAACCTGTAACTCTGTTGAATCCTCCGTTAAATGTAAATAATCAACTGTCTTTTCCATCGCTAACAACTAACTGGTTCGACGCCCCTATCGAAACTGTATTATCCGCCCTACCCAAAACTCAGTCTCAAACATTTACCCCCCCCCCACACCATTGGACTTTAAAGACTCCCTATGTACTTTCTGGCCCTTTACTGCAGAAACAGCATGGGTAACGCACAGTTCCCCCATAGCCAGATTTACAATGAAGTTCGATCAACTGGTCTTCCTAACTACATGGGAGCAAAAATATCGCTTCCTTCTGGACTAAATATCCCAAAATGGCGTGCAGCTCTTCTTAACTACCCAGATGTTTTACTAGTAGATCATCTAGACTTTGGTTGGCCTATTGACTACACCTCCACGAAGATACCCATCCCCACCTATAAGAATCACTCAAAATCAGCTGACGATACCACACATATCTATGCATTTCTAGACAAAGAAATATCACTAGGTGCGCTACTAGGCCCTTTCCAGACCCCCCCATTTGAACCATGGTGTCAAATTAGCCCAATGATGACACGACCAAAAAAGAACTCACTACAAAAAAGAATAATCATTGACTTGAGTTTTCCGAAAGGGAAAAGTGTAAACGCGGGTATAGTTAAAGGATATTATCTAGGCAAGCTCTTTAATTTCTTCCTTCCCTCGGTATCGACCCTTACCGACAGACTTACAATCTTAGGCAGCGGTGCCTGGATGTGGGGCGGCGACCTAGCACGTGCCTATCGCCAGCTAAGAGTCTGCCCTCTCTCCCTTCCCCTCTTGGGTATATCAATCAATGATAATATATATATAGACCTAGCACCTCCCTTCGGATGTAGAACCTCTGCATTAGCATGCGCACGTACAACTAGGGCAATCGTGTGGTTATTACGCAACCAATCTATTTTCTCGTTGTGCTACTTAGATGATTTTATAGGTATCGAGGAAAATGAAACAAAAGCCAACGCTGCTTACGATGAATTCATAAACCTAACTTCAGAGCTCGGCCTAAACCTAGCCCCCGAAAAATGTACACCCCCCTCTACCTCCATCACCTGGTTAGGTTTCCTAATTGACTCCATAACAATGACAGTTACCCTTCCCCAGGATAAATTACAGGATGTATTAGATGAATGCCAAATCTGGAAAAATAAACGTACCTGCTCCAAGAAGCAACTACAAAGCCTAGCAGGCAAGCTGCAACACCTATCTAAGTGTATAAAACCTGCAGTCAGATTTTCCAACAGAGTCCTTGAAGCATTACGAAAAGCCCCCCATACAGGTCAATACATGTTCGATAAGGATATGCTGAGGGACCTCGAATGGTTTCAATGTTTCGCATCCGCATATAACGGTAAGCAATTGTTACCACAAGCACCACGAACCGAATGGGTAATAGAATGTGACTCCACCTTAAAGGCAGGAGGAGCATTTTCCAAAGTAGCGTTCTATAAATCTAGTTACGATTCAAATCTACTACAAAGAGACCTAGCCATAACCCAGCTAGAAGCACTTAACCTGGTACACGCTGTAACACATTTAATCCCACAAGAACCACATGATTATCTTATAAAAGTAAACACCGACAATTTATCATCACAGCAGGTTCTAGAATCAGGCAAAGGTAAAGACAAAGTCCTCTGTGCGTGTGCGCGTCAGCTATGGCTGATTGCAGCTCATAAAAATTGCGAGCTTGAAATACTCCATAAACCTGGTAATGAACTAATACTAGCCGATGCCTTAAGTAGAGCCCCACACTCCAATACAGCTGCAAGCAAAGCACAAAAAATGTGTGCCGATCGAAATCTTCTTGAAATAAACGTTAACATCTCACTTAACATCTTATCCTGTAACATCTAAATGCTGTCACTGGAAGATAGTAATTCTTTTGCCTCTATCTTCCAGGATACGCAATGAGTCACCACAACAGACTCATAAACCTCTACACCTGCGCTCTGGCCCCACGGACGTGGCAAAATAAAGCGGCCCACGTCCGGGTGTACATTGACTTCTGTCACAAGAACAAGTTACGTCCAACTTCCCCGTCCACCTACGACCTTATGTCGTTCTTGCTTTTCCTCTCCGACTGGCTCAGATCGCCCGGCGTAGTCTTGAATTACTTCAGCTCAGTAAAGGTGTGGGTGCTGAGCACGGCATGTGGGGGTGCGGCCTTTGAAGCCCCGGAGCTGAGCACGTTCAAGCGAGGTATCTTAAAATGTCTAAACATGTAGTCGCTAGAGCAACTCCTGTCTCCCCCCGAGAATTTAAGGCTATCATACTGGCCTTAACAAACATGTCACCTAGGCCGCATGTAATCATTATCGCGCTATTGATCGCCTACCTGACACTGATCAGACAGTCAAACATTGCAAACCTTTCTGTTGGAGCCATGGGCTCACCACACGTACTCAAGGCTAAGGACATAAGACGACGGAAAGGGGCACTCTCTGTAACTCTGAGGTCCTCTAAGACGAGGTCCTCGTCCGACCCCCCGGTGGTCTTCCGCCTGCCAGCCATTATCGGTTCCCCCTGCTGCCCTGTCACCGCCTGGGATAACTACTCTCGAGTAGGAACCCTGCTGCCAGAGTCCCCTGCTTTCCTCCTACCTGATGGTACCAAGCTCACCCTGACAACTCTTACCAGAGCCCTCAGGGTGGCCTCGTACTCGGCTTTCGGAGTTGACAAAGGTTTAACCCTACATGGACTCAGGAGAGGGGCCACCCAGGCGTGTCAGGGTGCTGGTTTGACCCTAGACCAGCTAATGGCGGCGGGAACTTGGCGCAGTACGGCGGTCAATTCCTACTTAAGGGCCTTTCACATCTCAGCAGCTCCCGCAGCGCTCGCAACTTTATTGGTTTGAGCGCTGATCGGGAGCTGCTAGTGTACTTACCTACTATACATATCGTCTTAACATGTTTCTTTTTCAGCTTTGATATTCCACTGTGATTTATGTGCCTTGCTTTGAACTATCTTGACACTGACCGTCATGAACAATATTACCCAAGAGGCCTCTGTCGCCGCACAGCATTGAAACACGAATGATCACGATCGATACGCACTTATTCAGCGTGAACAGATTCCGACATAGTTGGGCCCTGTCCTCGTAGCTCATGATTATAGTAGACTTGAAAAGTCAATATAATAAATTCTGTCCAAAATAACTAATATGTCGTGTTGTCATTTGTGACTCTATAGTGATTGGGGATGTTGTCAGGCTCGCTAACATCTGTACATTCGCAAACGAGCGCCAGGTGGCTACCAGGGTCATGAGCCGCTCATGGGAATCGCACTCGCCCTCCTACATAGATCCCGAGCAGGCAACAACTAATTTTCCACCCTCCCACCCAACCCCAAGATTACAACTGTGAAGGTTTGAGCGCTGATCGGGAGCTGCTAGTGTACTTACCTACTATACATATCGTCTTAACATGTTTCTTTTTCAGCTTTGATATTCCACTGTGATTTATGTGACTTGCTTTGAACTATCTTGACACTGACCGTCATGAACAATATTACCCAAGAGGCCTCGGTCGCCGCACAGCATTGAAACACGAATGATCACGATCGATACGCACTTATTCAGCGTGAACAGATTCCGACATAGTTGGCCCTGTGCCTCGTAGCTTCATGATTATTGTAACTTGAACAGAGTCATTATATTAAATTCTGTCCAAATAACTTATATGTCGTGTTGTCTTGGTGTCTCGTTAGTGAATTGTGCTCTATTGCTGCCATTTGATCTTTTTGCATTCTCTCATTTCATGAACGCTGTGCCAATATAATTAGCCGTTTGATACAGGAACCAGATGTAAAAATATACGGATTTTCGGTTCGGATTTATATATTGGCAGAGATTGTTACGGCTCAGTCACACCTTACCGGATTGGGGTACCAGATAGAAAAGGGACATTGTCCGGTGAAATACGTCAATGTATGGTTTATATCCGGTATGCATCCAGTGTGTCCGTTCTCTGTCCGGTGGAATCCTGCTTGTACGGTGGCAAGTTTTGAACATGCACAAAACTTGTACCGGACATCACCGCACTGACATGTACGGTTGGTGTCCGGTTTAAGTCAGTTTAGTCCGTTTTGTCCGTTTCATGTCCGTTACCCATCCGTTATGTCCCCGGTTTGCTTCCTGAATAGTCCGTTGACGGTGTTGCGGGAATTCGGTCCGTCAGTTTTTTTAATGTTTTTGGTGCGTCCGTTAACAGTCCGGTACGTGTCCAGTCCGTCCGTTTGAGATTCGGTTTTCACTCATCGGTTCACTGTTGCTTGTCTTGTTACATACAGTGTCATCCGGTGTCGTCCGGTTATCGTCCGGTGGCGAGTCGTTAATGTATGTTCCTTGTCCGTTTAGCGTTTGTTTCGTCCAGCGGCCTTTGCAACATTTCGACACATTTCGGTTTATTTTGAATTGCTCCTCGCATTTACTTTTGTTGGGGGAAACCACGATCAGATCGTCGAGATACATGGTTGCTTGTATCCCTTTGTTGCGGAGGATGTATACGACTGCTTCGGCCACTCGTTGTATGTGGCAGCTCGAGCCCCTGGCTCCGAATGGTACAGATATGTCAAGATAATATTGTTCCTCCCATTATGCTCCGAGCAGGGGCCAGTCGAGGGGGCAGGACCTGAAGTTTTGTAGGCCCTGCTTATGTCTATAGTAAACATGTGGCTCCCCCGACCGGACTCCCTGAGCTCCTTGGCGAAGCCGTCCACTGTCAGTAGGCAGTGTTCGCCTGTGGCCTAGAGAGGTGTTTTTAATTCATCATCATCATGCTGTCAGTTGCGATGCGACAAAGACTGCTTTCATTACTTGACTGCCGCTCTCCATTTAGCTCTCTGCTGTGAGAGTTGCGTCCATGAGTCGGTCTTAATGTCTCTCAGCTTCAGGTTTCTCTTGATGGTATCCTTGAACCGGAGACGGGGGCGCCCTCTCTTTCTGTAGCCAGAAGACAGTTGAGAATAGAGGATCTGCTTTGGTAGCCTGTCTGATGACATCCTCATGAGGTGTCCAGTCCACCGGAGATTCTTTTTGATCAGAAGATCTTCCATAGAGGGCAGCCCCATCCGTTCGAGTATTTCCTTATTCGTCACTTTGTCCTTCCAGGTTAACCTCATTGAACGCAGATGTCGCATCATGAAGGTATGCAGCTTTTTCACCTGCCGTCTGTACACTGTCCAGGCCTCGGCTCCGTATAGTAGGGTGGATAGCACGATTGCACAGTAGATCTTACCTTTGACCTGAATGGACACATGGTGGTTGTTCCAGAGTCTCTGGCGTAGTCGGCCGAAAGATGAGCTAGCCTTGGCCATCCTCCTATGTATCTCAGCATCAATGCGTCCATCACTTGATATAGTGCTTCCGAGATAGGTGAATTCCGGAACAGAGTTCAGCTTGTTTCCATCAACCATGATCTCCTCCTCTCGGGTTCTTGTAGAGTTGGGTTGGTACATTTCATGAAAGCTGCCTGCAAAAGTGTTGAAGTGCTGCTGGCTTTTGCAAGTTACCAGCGGCACTCTCTCGGGGAGCAAATAGAGGTTTCACACCGGCAAGAACATGTCAAGACAGGCGCAAAACTATTTGTCCCTGCAGTGGCTGGTCGGGAGATGTTGGGAGTTCCATACATCAACCACCCTTAATGCTGCCACAGTGACATGGTTTTCTGTTTAGGGTTTGCTCCCTTAGCCTTCGGTTCTGTCAAGGACCTGTACCACAAGGCAGTGATTTACAACTCTGCAAGGCAGGGGCGTCAAACTCCCTCAGGTATTGCTATACCTGCAATACCTGCATACCTGACATCTTCGACAGAGTAGCACTGGGGCCACTGGGGAACACCCGGTGTTCGTTGGTGACGTTCTCCAGGCATCCGATCACTCCCAACGGGGAGGCGTCAGTCGACATTAACGGCAGAGACTTTAGGTTCCAAGTGGTGCGGAACTGTCAGCCTATTCTGGGGAAACAGGCTTGCGTAACATTGAACTTGCTGGCGCGTGTCGACGAGGTGCACTCCAGCATGCCGACGAACATGTCCACCCTGAGCGACAACCCCAGCGCGCAAGCTGAGCATCTGGTAAGCGAGTACAAAGATGTGTTTTTAATTATATAGGTATTTATTGATGTCTGTTGGAGAAAAGACATGTCAGCAATAATGCGGCGCTTTGTGGGGTCTGCCTTCTCCCGGGTCATAAGGGGTGAGACATGGAACCATTTTTTTAAAGGAGGTGCTTTGTACGGGCCGTATAGGGCGCCGCAACTTACCTCCTTTCTTATGTAATCGTCAACGGCTTGCGGATGTTGGCAGGCACTGGGGTGGTTTGTTGGTTGTGTAGTGGCGGATTCCGGCCCCATGTATCCCAACGGGAAGCCAAAATCCATAAAGTCGATTAATTGCTGGTGGTAGTGTGAGCTTGATAGGGACTCCCTCCATTGGGGGATGTTAAGTCCACAGGGGACATGTATTTGGGCATGTGTGTCATTGTGCATCCCTGTGCACTGCACTCTTTTGTATATTTCGGCTATATCCCGGTCGAGGCATCCACATGCCTCTGGCCATGTATCTCGATGGTGTTGCTGGTATGCTCCGGGGTTAATGTCAATGCGGCTCCCAGGCAGGTAGGCCGTGTCGGCCGTGCAGTGGTTGCGTATAGTGTTGAAGTTGAGTGATGGTTGAGGCGGGCGTCGTTGTGTCTTTCCCTGGCTTTTAATTTGTGTCCTTTGATCGTGGTCGGGGTCGGTCAGTGCCGTGTGGCGTGTCTGCGGTTTGCTGTGGGGGAGGTTCAGGGCCGTGAGCCTGTTTTCTCTCCGCCGTGATCAGTTTTTTGGTGGGTAACTCCTAGTTTTGCAGCAACACTGCATCTCGGAGTGATCATAGAAAGCTTGTGTGATGGGGTAGCAGTGTGCACAAGCGTGTACCACATCACTTTGTCCAACCTGGTGGTGCTGTTTAAGTGTGTACCTCCTTGCTGTGTTGAAGGCGGCGCATGGGCGCTCATGTGGCTCCGCCTCGATGCGGCCCCTGCGCGTCTTGTCGTTGTTATTTTGGGCCTATGCCCTGGGGTCCCTTGACGGTGTGGGGTTGTAGTTTTGTGTGGGCGTGAAGTTAGCCATGTCGTTCTGGATCTCCTGGCGGTCCTGCCAGGAGATCGTGTCCTTTTCGACCATGTCAAACACATTCTGAGACCACTCCCTCACATGCGCCCATGGTTTCCTGGCACTGTCATCCATGATGCACTTAAGGTGTGCGAACATATGGGGAAAATCATGGCTGTCGTATGCTGGATGGTCGTCAAGGAGCACCTTGTATGCCCTCATATATTCACGTTCGGTCATAGAGCTCCTGGCTGCTAGCTTCTGTGCCAGTGAGTTACAGTCCTTCCTCTTTATATACATGTAAGGCTTTGAGATTGGATTTGTTATGAACATGTCATGGAGCATGGCTCGCCTACCTTCAATTCACCTGTGGTGCGCCTGTCGCCTGTTGAGCTTGTCTTCCGTGTCTGCATCTTGTTTGTCGTTGTTCTTGCATCTGCATCGCACCGCTTTGCTGGGGGAGCGGCGGCGGTTGCTGTGGGGCCTCGGGCGCTGTGGGCGCATGTGGTGCCTTGGCTCCCCCCTCCTATGGTCCGGGGATCGCTCCGGTGATGACGAGGTGTCCCTCGCTTGCCTGTTGTGGCCGTGCCGGTCGTCTCGGCGCTTCCTGTCATCTTCTCGTGCCATGTCTCTCCTGCGCCTGTGCAGTGTTGGTGACCTCTGGTTGCGCTCCCGATGTGGTGGGGACCGTTCAGCCTGCTGTGGATCGGGGAGCCGGTCGGCCAGCTGCCATATAGACAGCTGCATGGCCTCCAATTGCGTCATGATGGTGTCCTGGATGCGTTCCTGCATTTCCTGGAGGCGCTGCTCGTACTCTAGCTGTTGGGGTGGGACGTTTTGAAGTGTCGGGGCAGACCTGGCTCTGGATAGAAGTCATCCGAGTCGGTGCCCGTTGCAATCCCGCTTGATGATTCCTCCGTCGGCCGCTTACTCGCGATGCTTGTAGTGGCCCTTGGGGTACTGCTGGTCCCCGCGTGGTAGTCCGAGGCCTGGCGTAGCTGTATAGGCAGGGTGGTGGAGGCTCCTGCCTGTGGCCGCGTCTTGGCTGGCCATCCGCGGCCCCTCTTTTTTGTTGCTGACCCTTGTCTCGGCATCTCCGGTGTGGAGAGGACTCCCTTATCACAGATTGTAGGCGATTAGTGTGCAATATATATGGCATTTGTCAATGACCATGAACTTGTTACGATCAAAACCTCCGGCGACAAGTCAGCACGCACAAACCGGCACACAGTGGTGGAGTTTGAAGAGGACTGGGTGCCGGGTGCCAGGTGCGGGTGCCGAGTTGGAGGTGGGAAGTAGTCAGTGCGGGTGTTTGGAGAGGACTGACCAGCTTCGGTGGCTCCGGGAGACGCCAGAATAGTGCTGCGCCGTGATTGGCTGGGGAGTCCCCTGGGAGGGGAGTTGTCATTGGCCGGAGGGGGGGGGGGTGGCGGTGGGGGGAGGGGGGGGGGTGGCGGTGGGGGGTGGGGGGGGGGGGGGGTGGGGGTGAGGGGGGGGGGGGGAGGGGCCTTGAGTCTGCCGTGTCCAGCATGACACCGAATGAACGAACTCGCTCATTCAAGACGTTGGTGCAATTTGCACTCCGCAGGTGGCGCCCCGTTCGCGTACTCCAGATCAAGGTGGGCACGCGACTTCGAATACACTACCTGTTTACAAAGTGAAGCAGCGTGACAGTGAATAAAAATGACATAATACTTTTTTTTACTACATGCATTTCATGAATCAAACGGAATGCAAAGCATTACGACCAAAACAAGACAAAATAATTATGCACATGCATATGTGTATTATAATCGATTATAATAATATAACGTAACGTAGCGGAATCCAAGGGTAAGGTTTATATATATTTATTTATTATTGCACATTTTATATTACATGTATTCGAAGTATACTATTTAAAGTAAGCACTTCTGGCAGTTCACGAATGACAGCATGCGTATCAGTCCTGCTGTAGCAGTTGAGGATGCATAGGGTGTAATTGCCCTAGGGGTTCTTGCTGATTTCACTGTAGGCCTATCGGTCTTTTTGAAGTAATGGATTTATTCATCCTTTACAGTTGCACCCAATATAAGGAGCGTGCTGGTAAATTTCAAAATACATGCATACCTGTCAAGTCTCCCGATTTAAGTATCTTTCCCGGCCTCCTGATCGGGTATTCATTTAAGTCCAATCTCCCGCTTTTAGAAAACTGATGACATTGTGCCATGAATTTTAATTGTTTTATTTATTTGCCAAGTGACCCTGCTCAGTGAACCCATTTGGAGTTTGGGGTATTTTCCTTTCCAACCAGTGGTCCACAACTGGTTCATCAAATGATGTGGTATGTGCTGTCCTGTATGTGGGAAAATGTATATAAAAGACCCCTTGTTGCTTATCGGAAAGAGTAGCCTATGTGGCGACAGCAGAGGTTCCCTCCAAAGAAATGTCAGAATGACCATATGTTTGACATCCAATAACCAATGATAAAAATGAATGCGCTCTAGAGGCGTAATTAAATAAAATAAGCTTTGTAAGCATATGCTAGGATCACACTGCGTGCACGAATAGTGTAAAAACTGATTTTGTGTATGAGAATTTTCAAATGTTCACAGGTATTTATATTAATTTAGTTGATTTGACTATTGTCTTGTTCAGAGTATGATTACAGAAAGATTATGATAATGTGGTTTTGACAGAGTGGTAATCACTGAATCTCAACTGGCTGTGCTTTTGTCTATTTGTCTATTTGCATGTACAGTTACACTGTCTTTATGTCCTTATCTTTCCAGTTGCAGACACTCAGAAAATGCAGGGTAATTTTAACCTACATTGAAGTTAGACGCAATAGTAATAGTTTCTTATTCAGACATAATCACTGATTTATATATGTTTGACACAAATAAATGGATTAAAGTGTTTGGGGTATAGTTGCAATTTAATATGCTTGTATCTATGTTTAAATTGCACAATACATCAGTAGATACTGAATGAGAAAACCAACTTGCAAGGGTTTGCTCAATATCGGAAAGTGGTCACCCGTTTTTCCTCCTTTCCTCGCTGTGGACCCTTCTCCACTGTGGTCGTTTCCAAAGAGCAGGCACAAGAGTGCCTTTGTTTTCTGCTATTATCACTCACTTTCTTTGGTGCCAATCAAAACAATGTGATTAGCAAAATGGACATTCAAGTGCCTTCTTTAAGGATTGCATGCACAGATAGAAACATTTATAATGCAATATATATTACTTGGGTAAGTTGCAAAGATATCAATGAATTATTCTGGATTCCGATTTCCTTCGGAATATTTTGTAAAACTGATGTTTAATGGGATGATCTGAGTCCAAATTGTATAATTTGATTTCTTCTTTAAAAAAACCAGTCAACTTCACATGCAGTGTCATCTCATATTACAAATCAGATATATTTGTTAATGGAATAGACACTAACATGTTGAGATCTGAATTATGTTGGGTAACATATTGTATGAAATGAGTTATATTTCAGTTTGAGCAAATTCATATCAATGAGTGATATTAGGAGCATTTCTCATAGCCATAACTGCACTACCTTCTCTTGTTACACCCACAAGTCTCCAGGACAGGTTCCTAAGCAACCCATAAGAAAAAGTGTTGGGAAGCTGTGTTGATATATCCACATCATTTTAGAATCTAATATGATAAATAAATTATATAAGATGATAATACTAAATGCTCATCTATCAGAGCCCCTGATTTAAAAATCTCTGTGTGCAGTAGATAGTCCTAAGAAACGTTTCTGAAACATTTTGAACACTAATCTGCTTACAAAAGTAGTAGTTCAATTTGCCGCTAGGCAGGACAGGTTCCTAAGCAACCCATTAGAAAAAGTGTTGGGAAGCTGAGTTGATATATCCACACCATTTTAGAATCTAATATGATAAATAAATTATATAAGATGATAATTATAAATGCTCATCTATCAGAGCCCCTAATTTAAAAATCGCTTGTGTGCAGTAGATAGCCCGAAGAAACGTTTCCGAAACATTTTGTTTAGTTTTTGGGGAGTTTTCAGTCGCATTGGTGCGCTGAAGGCTGCAAATCTGCACCACTGAATGGGCACTGCTGAAAGCAGTCCCATGTGGTCGGGAGTTGGCTTCCGATGGGTAGTGATCAGAGGAATTGGGGGGGGGGGTACGGGGAGGGGGGGGAGGAAGGAAAAAGGCAGCCTAAAAGCCCAACCACAGTCCTCTGAGAGGGCCGGGGGAGGCTGGGTGGTTGGTGTAGTTTTACGCCCCAGTAAGACCCTAGGCCATACCAGGACGTGGACCGACTTGTGACAGCGCACACTCATGGAGACTTTATAGTGCTGCCCCACTGGGAAATCAGGCCACCGGCTTCATGACCTGATGTCCCACACAGTCACATTATCCTGACACTGTGCGCCCAGTCCCTGTCCTGATCTCATAACGCCAAGCGCCGAGCAGCGCCATGTACCTATTTTATAAGTCATTGGTTTGACTCGACCAGGATCCAAACTTCAGTCCCTCCAGATTCACCGCTAGGCACTGTACGTCCGGCCAAGGCCAGAGGAAGAAGTGAAGTGAGGATGGGATTAGTTAGGCAGTGGGTGGGGTTACTTGTTAGTTGTTAGTGAAAATTAGTCGTTAGTTGGTAGTGGTGTCGAGTCTGCTATGGCGATGAGTTGGGCCTGCTAGTCCTCGGTGTCATGGTCTGGACGACCGACAGTGTTGATGATGTCTGCATTCTGGCAGTAGAAGCGAGCAAGTGCTTTCCAGGATGAATTGGAAATCCTGGAGAGGATAGCCAGAGCGGGCCTGTTGTCGCTGAGTTGGCGGTCAGCGTCCTCCATGAAGTCACTGCTGGCAGATCTGTCGACAGCGCCACATGAGGTGAGTATGTGGGCCACATTGAAGAATCTCTTTGATGGCATTCGGAGAGTCGGTAATGATGATGGCACTTGAGTTGTGGAGGTCTTCGAGGGCCAAGTGAATGGCGGCGAGCTCAGTATCAAGAGTGGAAGCAAAGTCTGACACCCTGGTGGTGTTCTTTGTGTTGGAGAAGGGGATGAAGATTCCGGTTCTACCTGATGTTGGGCTTAGGGAGCCATCAGTGTAGACCGTCTTTACGAGGGGAAATTCAACCTTCGCCAGAGTTATGGCCTCGAGAGCCAGGGAGTGGAGTTCTGGGGTGGTGTAAGCCGCCTTGGCAGCAACTAGGTTGGTGGTTCAGGTTTCCACTGGGATGGAAACCCATGGTGGCTTGTGAGGGCTCAGGGCGGAGTCTGCAATGTGGAGTCCATGGGAGTCCTTGAGGGTGGTGATGGCGTCCTTGAGGCGGTAGGAGATGTGAGGGTGACCGCAGGTCCCATCTCGGAGGTAGTCCGCGGCTCTGCGGATTGTTGGTGAAAGGCCTGAGGGTTCTTGTGAGGTGGGTGGTGAGAAGTTGTTTCCCTCGGAGGTGGAGGGGAGGGAGGCCGGAGTCAAGGAAGAGGATCTCTATCCTGGTGGTGCTGGGAACACGGAGGACAAGCCTGGCAGCCCGATGTTTTGTGTTCTCAAGTTTCCGGAACTCGTTCAGGAAGATCTTGTGTAACATTTTGAACACTAGTCTGCTTACAAAAGTAGTAGTTCAATTTGCCACTAGGCGCTGCCATTGACCTCTGCGCAGGACCCATTTGGATGCCCTCAGGCAGCACCTAGCGGAAAACATGGGTACTGGAACCCAACTAGACGTTAACCGGTTATAACACCTCAAGCCGTATCTTCACCCAGCCACCTCTAATAGACACTGGGTTGAGTGTTCGAATCCAGCCCTACACTGTTGAGGATTGGGAGGGGGGTATTCCCTAGGGTGTAATTGACAATGACTATAACTTACCTGGTTCACATGACTTCCTTCTTGTAATAAACAATTATATACCACTCTTGTCTCTGCCTTTGTGAATTCTGCATAGTCCGTTGAAGCATAACATTTTCAAAACCAAAACATTCCCCTAGATTTAATTCAGCAGACTAGATGGGATGGACAAATGAGTTGAGTGTCCGTCTCCTGTTTTGGGAGATCGGGGGATCCGAATCCATGGGTTTGAACCAACGACTTAACAATTGATACCAAGTAGGTTAAGACAGCCTGGGACGACATCTCTGCTAAGATGGTTCAAAAATCTTTATGAAATGTGGCATCTCCCATGACATGGATGGCACCCAGGACGACATCTTGTGGCAAGATGAGTCTGACTCAGTCAGTGATGATGTCTCTGCAGCCCTCCTTCGACAATGACTTGAGCTGCTGAAGCTCGACCTATAGTCGGGTCAGGCCTACTTCCAGATATTTCCTTTAAAAATACGCCTTGACTTATACTCAAAGTCGACTTTTGTTTGCGTATATATACGGAACTATTAATAGCAGCCATGGCATACTTGGTATAATAATGCTGGGCAGACTAATCCTGACCTACTACTGGGTCCAAGCTCAAATAGCTTGTGTGTTCTTTCATTAAGGCATTAATTTGTCATCTAAGGAATGCGTGTTAAAATTACATGACCAGATCTTGAATGCAAGCAACAAACATCTCAGTGAGACCACCTAGTCCTACATCCGTTAACCATATTGATATTACCTTAGATGTTGGTAGGATGCAAAACCCTAACAAACAAAGCAAACAACATACATCCATTTACAACTTTTATCAAACCTTAGGTAGTACCAAATCACCCTGTCACTCTAATTAACATTGGCATGACACTGCATCCACTATCTTTGCCCAGCGACATTTAAAGCCCAGTCACATTATGGCTTAAGAATGCTTGTGACCACTTTGCGATCACTTTGGACCAAAGATCCCACAGTTACCAGTGACCTACTTGCGACCAACGCAATGGTTGCCGACCTCTAGGTGACCATTTTGGTCGTAATGAGGTCTTTAGATGCATTAGTTGCAATCTCCTTGCAACCAAAGTGGTCACAAGGTTGGCAACCACTGAGGACCACTTTGCAACCAACCTTTTTAGTGGTCGCAAGCAGTAGTGTGACTGGGGTATAAGAGCTGGCTACTTCTTACATCCAATCGCTCTGATCCTCATTTTATGGAACTTTAAGGCACATATTCCGATAGTTTTGAATTTATACCATTTATTTTATATACATATGTTATCTTATGAAAGCTGCAGTCCAATGAAAGTATCAAAGTTTCAAAACCAAAACACTAACTGAGATTTGACTGTAGATCTAACGTAGATACTGATGCAGGTATTAAGTATTTGTTGCCACATAGGAGGGAATATCAAGTTAATTTAATGGAATTTGTTACTGCTGAAGCCTATCTTGTCAGAGCTTTGGCATGCCTGCCAAAATTAATTTGGCATGTTTGCACTACAAATACCTAAAAAGTTAGCCATTTAAAACTTACTTAAAACTACAGTAAGATAGATTATAATGATCAACCTAATATATTTATCTCAGAAAATGATAACTAAAAACTATCGGACTATGCAACTTTAAATACATTAATTCATCATGTAAGGAATGAGTGGTAAAATCACATGACCAGATTTTTAATGCAACCAACAAACATCCAGTTTACCTTAGATATTGCTAGGATGCAAAACCCCAACAAACAAAACAAATAACATACATCCATTTACAACTTTTATCAAACCTTAGGTAGTACCAAATCATCCTGTCACTCTAATTAACATTGGAATGACACCGCATCCACTATCTTTGCACAGCGACATTTAAAGCCCCAGTCACATTATGGCTTGCGAATGCTTGCGACTACTTTGGGCCAAAGAACCCAGTTACCGGTGACCTCCTGTGACCAAAACAATGGTTGCCGATCTGTGGCTGACCATTTTGGTCACAAGGACGTTTTTAGTGCAGTAGCTGCAACCTTGCGACCAAAACGGTTGCAAGGTCAGCAACCACTGAGGTCCACTTTTCGACCACTTGTGACCTCTTTGCAACCAACCTTTTTTTGTGGTCACAAGCAGTAGTGTGACTGGGGTATAAGAGCTGGCTACTTTTTACATCCAATCGCTCTCATCCTCAATCTTCCTTCCTCATTTATGGAACTTAAAGGCACATAATTCGATGGTTTTGAATTTATATACATATATTATCTTATGAAGGCTGCATAGTTCGAAGAAAGCATTAAAGTTTCAAAACCAAAACACTTATTGATCCTACGTATCCAACTTAGATACTGGCGCACTTGTTAAGTATTTGACGGTGCATAAAAGGCGATAAGAAGCCAATCGATTAAAACCTGTTACTTTTGAAGCCTAAGGTGTCACATTTTGACAAGTAGGCCAAAATTAACTTGGCATGTTTTCACTGCAAATATCTCAGAAGCTAACCATTTAAAATAAAGGTTACTTCCAACAACGGCAAAGTAGATTTTAACAATCCATCCACTGCATTTACCTCAGAAAAAGGACAGAAGCTCAGAACCATCGAGCTATGCACTTTTAGCTATTCCATTATAGATTGACTTCACCTTTGAACTTTCCCCTTTGTTATGAATGGTTGCGTTAGAAGATATTCAATGCGAAAGTGTCCAAAATATATTTTGTGTGCACACTGACATTCTGGATGGCATTTAGATAGAAGATGCTCCTCAATCCAGAGTAGGGGCGAATGATAACCATGCGTAAATCCGAGCAAAAACTGCTGTAGTAGGAATTAACTGTGGAGGTAGTGATGCTGCCAATGCGCAGCGTTTATCTACATGGGCATAAAGGTGGACCAGACGGGGTGGCTGAATGAGTAGAGCTTCCGTCTCTTGGTTTGGGAGATCAGGAGATCCGAACCCATGAGTTCAAATCCTGGTCGAGTCAAACCTATGATTTAAAAATTTATACTTGTCGATTCCTAGCCTGGCACTTGGCATTATTAGGATAGGGCAAGGACTGGTTGGCTCAGTATCAGGATAATGTGACTGGGTCACGGTGCTGGCAGCCTGGTTTCCCAGTGGGGCAGCACTATAAAGTCGGAATGAGTGCGCACTGTCACAAGTCAGTGCCCGTCCTGATGACCTTAGATGTTGCTAGGATGTAAAACAACAACAAATAAACAAACCTAAAGGTGAGCAATTTGAAGAGAATGACAAAAACAAACAAACAAGATGGCAGCCACAGAAAGCTCTGAATGCACTGTATTCGTCTACACGATTTAATCAATTATTCACTAAATATAGCGACTTATGATAAATAAGAATTTGGAATATATATCTAGCACTTTTGCTTACAAACTCGTGCGATTATTTTCATAACCCAGCTTTCGGACAGTTTTTCTAATGGGTTCTTTAGCAGCTCTGTCGCAACAAGAGGGCTTTGTGAGTAACTAGACAGCATTTGTTTTTAATAGTTTTATTGGCTATCTGCTTTCAGTGCACAACAGTGTGGCATACAGGGTTCATACCCATTTTGACAGATCAAATTCCAGGACTTTCAAGGAGCTTTCAGTGCAAAATTACAGATGATTAATAAATTAAAATACCCTGAAACACGGCTGTATTCAGTGTTAGTCAATTCAGTGTGTAAGATGTAAATAAGCATATAAACAACAACAAACATATGTATAGTTTTAATATAAAAACCAAGAGACAGGATAACAAACCCATAAAAAATCACTTTAAATCCAAAACATCACTGATTAATGAATAAAGTACAGGTTCGTAGAACATCCCAGTTATTTTTGATTAAAGAAAAATAGTAGGCTTTAAAAAAATGTAGTTATGATTTTCCATGTTCAAGGATCCGTAGACAAATTCAAGGACTTTCCAGGCCTGGAATCCTGAATGATGAAATTCAAGGACTTTCCAGGTTTTCAAGGACCCGTACAAACCCTTGGCATAGAATCACCAGGAAGAGCTTGATTCCCAATTTAATATATGCAACCAGTCATCAATTTGACCGACAATCAATGATTAAATAAACTTATGACTGTCACTGATGCTTTACTAGGTCTCCCTGCTTGTCCTTGTATCTTATTCTCATGGTCCTTAAAGCTGATCGAACTGTTTGATCATGTGATGTACAGTTTGATTTAATGTCATTACATTTGTTTGTCTTGCACCTGTTTCTTGCATGCTTGTCACCCGCTAGCCAGATTTCCCAGCTATGCCCTGGGTGGGTCCCACATGGGCAGCCCATCTGGGGCCCAGCTAACTCTTCTCACAGGCTCCAAGTGGGCCCCACCTGGGCTAGCCCAGGTGGGCCTATCTCAGTTATTGAATATGTTCACTATATCTTAGACAAAATATGATTTTTCTTTTTAAAGCTGGGAATCTAGCCCATGTGGGGCCCATCTCACGTCCACTTCAGAGCCCACCTGGAGCCCCTGCCCAGCTGTGCCCAGCTGGCCCATTGACAACCCATGTAGGGCTCACCAGGGCATGTTGGCTGGGTACTTACTCCCAGAGCACTGTCTCCAAGACAGGGCAGGGCTACTAACGCATAAAAAAACATATAGAACAAGTGTCGGAAGGCTGGGTTATTGACAGAACCAAATTAATTTGCAACTTAATGTGCTAAATATATCATTCAAATGCTTATCTATCATAGACTGCTACTTTTGGAGGGAAGAATTGATGAAATCATGTAGATTATTAGACTTTGAAATTTGAATCGAGAGCGCCTAGTGGCCGGCATCTTGGGTTTCTTTGCATTCTCTCAAAGTTCCTCCACTGTCTGCCAACAGAGATAAACACTGAGTGCTGGAACAAGGACATCTACAGCTTGTTTATAGTTGACCAATGCATTATTCTTGCTCTGATTTAGACGGGGTTGTCATTCACCCCTACTATGGATAGGGGTGCATCTGTTATTTAGGTCAAATAAGAAAACAAAGTTGGTGATCATCCTTTTGAAATAAAAATCTGGGTAGGACGGGTTTTAATATTTAAATCCCCCCCCCCCCCACTCCACTCTCGACCCTGCTCCATTTACCTTGTTATCACCCCTCGAAGCTCTGTCCATTCATTTCCTCCACTGCCCTGTCTGTTCCCCCTCTTCACTCTCCTTTCTATTTCTCACTCCATCCACCAAACTCTTGACTCCACTTTCCCTTTCTCACTCCACCCACCCTCTCCATTTAACAGTTAAACAACAACAATCAGACACGGGCGATTTTTCAGGCATGGGCGGGGAAAATCACCAATTTTTATTTTTATTTGGCCTTAGTTAGTCGCTTGATCGCATACCTGGACTACTGTCTTCCCATGCAAACCTTCTATGTTTGCTCGTGGTACATACAGCTTTTAGCTGACCAACAGGCCTATCCCACAGGTCCCTGAAAACCGTTTGTTCCAAATTAACTTTGAACTAATTCTTGTTAACATGTCACCTTACACCGAAGTAAATTACAGACAACACAATAAGTTGGCTACAACAGTCATGTTTGTTGTGACCTCAATAATATGACAGTGGTATATGCCTTCAAAGGAAAATCCTGTAAGCAGACTACCAATGTCCTTTCATTGGACAGTCAAATGAGACAAAAACAGCCTTACACTGAACAATTGTTCACACATGGCAGGAGTTCCCCCTTGACGTGGGTCGCATGAGAAAGGTGCTACTGTATTGATATCCTGCTAGACAATGCAATATATACATTATGTTAGGCATACTTCCGATGTGAATGACACCAAAGACAATTTACGACAAGACATACCACTCAACGCTTTCACATGAAATACAGCAAACAAGGTAGTGTGACAGGTCCCATAGCCCAGCCTGACTGCTGTACCATTGAAACAAGGGAACAGATTCCCTAGCCCACCCTGACTGTTGTACCATCGGAAATAATAGTGTATAACCTCCTAATATTAATAATGAAAACAATGTTATAGAATAGTAAAGTTCAAGCATACTTTAAGCACTTTAATCTGTGCCATACATAACTAAAATTTGTGGTTATGTCTGAGTAAGAAAACTACTACTACACCTGATCAAAGAAAATGTACCTTGTTTGCCGTGGGATGGCGCCACTGCATGATTATTTTGGAAATGATTATATAAAAGCACTGAGTGGTGCATCTTGTCATACATTGCACTTGATGACACTAATCGCAGGGAGGTGGTCATCAGTTTGGACGCTAGGTGGGACTCAACCAGCAGCGTGAGGCATTATTGGCAATGATAAGTTTAGGAACTGACCTTATTTATATTAACATAAATCATTATACAGCATATATATAATATACATATATATAAGTTTTGAAAGTGAGCAGTGACAGTTGGCTCATGGTGTAGAGGAGGCGGGGAGGAGAGAACGCCCGCTCCACAGTGAATAACATGGAAGCTAAGGTGGTTAGAGAGAATTATTAAGGGGCTGCCGTTATTTATATCCATATGATAAATTATATAATACATATGTAAATGGGTTCTTCTTCAATGCTGGTCCTAATTGGTTGGTCCCTCACATTGTAACCATTGTCTTTTAAATCAATTCACCTTTTCACACCAGATGGACAACATTCCTTTTGGAATACCCCCAAGAACCAATAAGAGCAAAGCAATGAAAAATAAAAAGTTTTGGTTATTTTTGATTGGTAAAATAGATGTCTGGGTCATGCAAATATGGCAGCCAAAAACGGGAATGGTGATACCCTACTCCTTGCGTTGGAAGCTACTGCATAGCACACACAATATTTAAACATAGCTAGTTTGCAAAATTGTCAAAAAGCTTATTTCAGGACTGTTGAGCATGTCTCTGTAAAACAATAATACTTGAGATTGAGCATAAAACATGTTTCATTTTGAATCACACCATGAAACACGCATCCACACATAATTTTCACAAGGCCAAGCAATGCAAGCAGGAAAACACTTCTGCTATACATAGCATAGCACCATTGATGCCAAGATCTGGACATGAAAATCACTGGGTTATTTTTAAAAAATGCAGTAAAAGAAGAGTGAAAACTTTGTGTCAGGTATGAAACATGTGATATGGCAAACTGCTATGTATGTTTCAGTGTCACAATTTTGGAGGTACTCTATTCTACTGTAAAGTGGACGAACCCTGTTAAAATTACTCCAAATGATTACTGTTCAAAACCTGTCTAGGAAATAATAAGGTTCTCATTTGAAATATTATTACATTCATTTACGCACCGTGTTACATTTTTTACATTCTCAACTGCAGCCACTCAGACTTGCGGTTGGGGTCCAAACTACTTTTCTTTTAATTGGATGTATGTGGAACACAACAATTGGGATAAGCTGTAATCTATTTCAGTTTTGACCTCTGATTCCCCCTATTTGGAAGCAGCATTGACGAAGAACCTAAATATATAAGAAGGCGCCCAAGTGGAGGTGGAGAAGATGAGTGATTCGGGGAAGAGCCATCATTAACTTCCAAAGTGGAGGTGGAGAAGATTCAGGATTCGGGGAAGAGCCATCATTAACTTCCAAAGTGGAGTAGAAAATGAGTGATTCGGGGAAGAGCCATCATTAACTTCCTAATTTTTAATCACTCAATTGAAGTATAGACGAGAAAGGAACAATTGTGTAAGCGCCTCTTGTGCATGCTTATAAGTTATAGTGTAAATATCTGCAATTGATATAGCTGGAAAAACAGTGCTTCGGCACTGAAAAAAGTGCACATTCTGATGAATAAAGGCTTACCAAAAGAACAAAAAAAATACCATGCGTGATAAAGGTTTCATCACCATCCATATTATAAGTATATATATATATGTATATATGTGGGTTTTGTATACATCAATTAAGGGACACTTTGTTTGGGAAATTTTGAATAACAAAAATTACTAATGAATTTGTTAATTGATTGGCAATTTCGGTTTTGAAAATGTTGTTTTAATCTGACTGTATAGACTGGGCTTAAGAGAGCTGCTGTAAGCGGCTATGTCAAGGAAACTGCAGTAAGCGGCTATGTCAAGGAAACTGCAGTAACCGGCTCTGGCACTCTATGCAACCAACCACTATGTTTAGATGCAGCCCAGTAGTAACCAGCACTAGGGGTGGGGTAGTTATGTGTGTGTTTGGTAACCAGCACTAGGGGTGGGAGGACCTGTGTGTTTGTTTGGTAACCAGCACTAGGGGTGGGAGGACCTGTGTTTGTTTGGTAAGCAGCACTAGGGGTGGGGTAGTTATGTGTGTGTTTGGTAACCAGCACTAGGGGTGGGAGGACCTGTGTGTTTGTTTGGTAACCAGCACTAGGGGTGGGAGGACCTGTGTTTGTTTGGTAAGCAGCACTAGGGGTGGGGTAGTTATGTGTGTGTTTGGTAACCAGCACTAGGGGTGGGAGGACCTGTGTTTATTTGATAACCAGCACTAGGGGTGGGGTAGCTATGTGTGTGTTTGGTAACCATCACTAGGGGTGGGAGGACCTGTGTTTGTTTGGTAACCAGCACTAGGGGTGGGGTAGCTATGTGTGTGTTTGCTAACCAGCACTAGGGGTGGGAGGACCTGTGTTTGTTTGCTAACCAGCACTAGGAGTGGGAGGACCTGTGTGTGTTTGGTAACCAGCAGTAGGGGTGGGGTAGCTATGTGTGTGTTTGGTAACCAGCACTAAGGGTGGGAGGACATGTGTTTGTTTGGTAACCATCACTAGGGGTGAGCGGACCTGTGTTTGTTTGGTAACACCACTAGGGGTGGGTGGTGTGTTTGTTTGGTAGCTCACACTAGGGGTTCGGCAATCTGTGTGTTTGTTTGGTAACCAACACTAGGGGTGGGGCGATCTGTGTGTTTGTTTGGAAACTAACACTAGGGTTGGGGCAAGCTGTGTTTGTTTGGTAACCAGCACTAGGGGCATACATAGTGGTAGCACACGAGTGGAGTGTGTGTGTTGCGTGACGCAGGCAAACTCCTGCAGGGTGGGACAGGGTTAAGGAATTAGCCCATGGGCCGTGTGTGGGAGTTGGGTTGTGGTGTCGGAGGGTGAGGAGGGGGGTGAACACACATGCAACAAGGAAGTGGTATTTTATCTACTGTAAAATATTGGCTATGACCAATTCACTTCATTTCACATCGGAAACTCATACGGTAAGAACCCTACCAAGTTTGGTCATTAGGAGGCATAATGTTCTCAGTGCAAAGTGAGTCTAAAGCACAGCACCTATCACGAAGGATAAGGCTTACAGGGGCACCCAACCCAATTTGTGGTGCATAAGCTGAAGCTGTGACTCGGCGTATTTATCAAATGTGGGCCATGAAAGACCAACAACGTGGAAATAGGTCAACCGCTATCAGGGAACCCGATTACAAGACTTGAATAACATGGTTTTGAGTTTCTGCTATTTTCTTTTAGGTAAATATGATATCCATAGACTACCTGCTATTTCTTTACATGTTTCTCACCGATGGTGGCTATCTTTGGTGTGATTGGCTGGCTTACAGTGTTCTGATTGGCTATGTTACTTTGCACTGCAGGTTCCTTAAGATCCTGCTTGACAACAGCTTCGGAGACCGTTGCCAATTGTGACAAGGGCTTCTTTTTTTGTTGTGACTTGCGCGGGTTTATACTTCTCTTAGATACTCTCGAGGGTCTGGATGATTTGCTGGTAGTTTGCAATGAAGCATTATTAGCAAATGAGGTCAAACCGACATTGCCTGATACGCCTCTTGTCGACGAAGCCATTCTCGCTCTAACCCTCTCATCTGATGGACACTCTGTTACTGTGCTTCCCATTCTGCTCCTAATCTGAAAGGTCAGAATTGTACAGTGGTCTAAATTTGGATGTTGCGATTAATGTAAATTCTAAATTAGCGTTGGGCCATTTTTCTATTAAGGATAAGGGTGGATCCTTAAAATTCTTGCAAAATTAGTTTTTCTGATATTTAACTAAGGCACAGTGATGGAAACAACATGGATATTTAAAGAATATTTATATGTACGATCACCATTGTTCATGTTCAAATCAACATGGGTAATTCAGGGAGTGGGACTGACACATTGTAGCTAAGACATTATATGTATGATCACCATTGTTCATTTTCAAATCAACATGGGTAATTCAGGGCATGGGACTGACACATTGTAGCTAAGACATTATATGTGCAATCACCGTAGTTCATGTTGAAATCAACATGGGTAATTCAGGGCATGGGAATGAGACATTGTAGCTAAGACATTATATGTACGATCACCATTGTTCATGTTCAAATCAACATGGGTAATTCAGGGCGTGGGACTGACACATTGTAGCTAAGACATTATATGTACAATCACCGTAGTTCATGTTGAAATCAACATGGGTAATTCGTGGCGTGGGACTGACACATTGTAGCTAAGACATTATATGTACAATCACCGTAGTTCATGTTCAAATCAACATGGGTAATTCAGGGAGTGGGCCTGAGACATTGTAGCTAAGACATTATATGTATGATCACCCTAGTTCATGTTGAAATCAACATGGATAATTCAGGGCATGGGACTGAGACATTGTAGCTAAGACATTATATGTGCAATCACCGTAGTTCATGTTGAAATCAACATGGGTAATTCATGGCATGGGACTGAGACATTGTAGCAAAGACATGATATGTATGATCACCATTGTTTATGTTGAACTCAACATGGGTAATTCAGGGCATGGGACAGACATTGTAGCTAAGACATTATATGTACAATCACCATAGTTCATGTTGAAATCAACATGGGTAATTCAGGGCATGCGACTGAGACATTGTAGCTAAGACATGATATGTATGATCACCATTGTTTATGTTGAACTCAACATGGGTAATTCAGGGCATGGGACTGAGACATTGTAGCTAAAACATTATATGTACGATCACCGTTGTTCATGTTCAAATCAACAGGGGTAATTCGGGGCGTGGGACTGAGACATTGTAGCTAAAACATTATATGTATGGTTACCATTGTTCATGTTGAAATCAACATGGTTAATCCGGGTGTGGGACTGAGACATTGTAGCTGAGGACGCAAGTGACAGTGCTCTCCCCTCTACATTGGGCCCATGTCTCTACTGACGCGACGCCTGTGTGAAATTTACTAACTAAACCTGCTAAAATGGGCAAACCCCCGAGTGGCTCAGTTGACCTCAACACCCAAACATGGCTAACCTTGCATTTTGACTGCCCTCCCGCCCTGCATTACGACGGCATGGGTTAATTAGCCTGGAATCTGAACTAACTATATATGTGGGCCGTTCTGAGAAACTGTATACCACTTTTGTGACATGGAAGCCAAAAGTGAAAACAATCCAAATAATAGCAGAAAACATTGCAAAAATTAGCAGAATCCATATTCATATGAAGGTTATGTTGTGCATATATCAGAATTGAAAGTATTTCTTCAACAATGTAACGTGGAAACCAAAAATATGGTACACAGTTTCTGAGAATGACCCATATACATATTACATATACATTAGACATTTGCTTATCAACTATACATTGACCTACCATATTTACTTGTATATGTATCATATTCAAAAAAGGAAGTGGTAAAGAAAAGAAAGGCTCCACACTATTATTGAGTTGTCCCGCATCCCAAATTATATGCCCAAGACCATACATTATATGCATGGTCTTCTGCAATGAATACAAAATTACCCAAGCCGGTGCAAGTCCCACCAGATTCTCAAAGCAATAGTGTGTGTTTATCTATCTATATATATATATATATATATGGGTCAGGAAAGAGGCCAATTGGGGAAAGTTGTCGGCGTCGAGCATGGATGTCGGTGTCGATCGGTATAATTATAATTTAGCATTGACAGAGGTGTTGGAAAGTAGTTAAATTTATACTGAATGTAAAGGTTGAGAAAATACAACAACCTTATTTGTTTCTAGGATAATTTAATATAAAACAAAGAAATGCACGAGACTTTAAGAATTGTGATGCCGACATCTCTTAAAGTTGTCGGCGTCGATCATTGGATGTCGGCGTCGATCAGTATAATTATAGTTTATCATTGACAGAGGTGTTTTAAAGTCTTTAAATTTATCCTGAATGTAAAGGTCGAGAAAATACAACAACCTTATTTGTTTCTAGGATAATTTAATATGAAACAAAGAGATGCACCACACTTTTAAGAATTGCGACGCCGACATCTTCAATTGACCACCGATTGGCCCGTTTTCGTGAGGCTGACTCATATATATATAGTGTGTGCAATAGTGTGTGTTAATATATATATATATATGTATATATATATATATATATATAGTAACACCTCATTGGTACTCTAGATATGTTACTGAAAAATGCAGCGCTAAATGAGTCAATGTTATATAGGGTATAAATAGATAGGCACCCTGGGAACATATTCAGATACATATCGGATAAAAACCCAGCATTGTCAGGATGACACAGAATTCATATATTAAATATTATTGTAATTCACAACACAGGCAGAGAACTATATGACATGGAACTTTATTACACTTTCATATCGGTATAATGGTCAGCAGGTTTGGGGTTAAAATCAGGTACTCAGGTGTTCAACCCTATATCAATTCACTGCCATATTCATGGCGAGAACTGTTTGTTTTTTTATTCAGACCATCGCTTTTACATGTAAAAGCATACAATCAATTATGCGTCAATAGACATTATTAAATCATAAGGCTCACAATTATATATTTGTGTCCAAGGGAAATAAAATTCCCATAAAAAAATGTAAGGTTTCATTAGTAATTGATAGAATTTATTTAGTAAACTATATGAGGTGGTACAGACCAGCTGCCCTCAAAAAGGCTCAAATGTTTTCTTGTTTTACTTTAGTAAAAAGGTCATGCATACTGTCTGCAGTGAAAAATTGTTGGTGCAGGACCAAACAATCACCACAACTTAATCAAATGTGTTTGAGTGTCAGTGGGGACTGACACCCAATACATTCAAGGGGAGGTACCCCTTGAGCAGAAAAGCATGTGTAAGCCATGAGTGGCCAATACGGCAGCAGCTAAGGACCACTTGGTCCCACTGACCTCCCATATGAGTCGGTGGTGGTTTTTCCACAGATGGTTCAATTTCTTGCAGTTTATTAATGTTTTCATCCCACTCATGTTTATATGCGGGTAACTATTAGTGGTTTCAGATCAGAGTGAGGGATCAGACACGGTTCAACACCACAGTTCAAAGCCCTCTTTGCAGCCCGATTAGCTTGTCGTAGCGTCGTCCGGTCACCAGGAGGTTCCCCTGCTCCAGGAGGGTGAAGTAGCCCATTAGGACGGCGGTGGTGAGGACCTTGGCATTGGCCCAGCAGTCCGGAAGAAGCATATGATGAGATCGAGGAGTTCAACCGTTACAGTGCTTGTCGTGGGACGTGTAGAGATGACCAAGCCACTCCCTGTTTCACAACAGGGTTGGAGTAGGTGCCAAAACTGCCCGCTGAGCCCCCCGCCCCCACCCCATGAGGACGACCCATGTTCGAGCGCTGCTGGTGTAGTGGTAGAATAGGGGACGGCGAGCAGAGGTCTGCATTGAGGGCGGCGATGAAGGCCATCACCTGGTACTGTGCTGGCCCTCGCAGATTGTAACCGGAAGTGTGCATGTGCTAGAGGTAGCACGCCACCTGGTGGGACTTGTCACACCAGGTTCCTTCGGCCAGGCCTGCTTTGAAGAGGGAGATGGTGCGGTCATTGGTGTTGTTGAATGTACCTGGGAAGAGAAGAGGCAAGTTGTAGTGAGCTTCCCACGTTACATTGCATTATCAATGTGGCTGTTGTCAGGTCAGACCCGAATTTGTTCAATACCAAGGTGGGTGCACGTTTCAGAGGCTCTCTTCCATGCGCCATCATCGAATCATGCTCCACTGAGCAGGTAGCCAGGAGAAGGTCCTTGGGGGCTTGTGGATCACCTGTATTGTGCTGGATTTGACTAGCGAATTGCCAGTTTGCAGGGTCAGAGGACCGGATCCTTGCCCGCTCTTGTTGCAAGGACTGACTGTGATACCTGGTTGTCCAGGTTTACCAGAATCACGTAGTCTTGAGGGTTTGGCAGAGCCAGGGCATGGACGGCCACTACTACATTGATAGCTTAGAGCAATTTATGTTAGTGTTCACTGGCCAGGTATTTTATCAAGTACTCTTCCGAGTAGTAGCTGGTCTCGGAGAGCGCGTCGCACGCCAGAAGCGAGGAGTCAGGCTCAATAATCCTCGGGTTTTTTTTCAGGGTGGCTGAAGAAGTACCAAGTCATTTGTCGACTGGGTGAACGCGACGAACCAGGATAGGTTGCGGATGAGTTTGAGGGTTATCGTGTGCTTGCCTGTGCATGGATCTGCTCATAGGGCCGGCATGATTCTGTTCATGCACCTTATCGCTGGCGCCACATAGTGGGCGACGTACTTGAGACCACAACAATTCGCTGGAGGTCTTTCCTTGAAACTTAGGTGCTCGTCGTTCAGTCACGGGACCCTGGGATGATCGCGGTGATCCGGGATGCGCACTATGATCTGCTGTGTGCACACCTAATAGCCCAGCTATTCAAGGGTAGCAGTGGGTGGGATGGCCTTGCCAGGTGAGAAGTTCAAGCCCAGCTCAGCCGGAACTTCTATAATGTCGGTATAGGCTGCTACTAAATTTTGCTTAACGTTAATAGTTAAATATAAAGAATCACAGAAATCCACAAAATCGTAGAGATTTTTTATACCTGATTATAGAACTAGTCAATTCTCCCAGTCCCATACCCCAACAACCACCTCCCACCAGCCCATACACTGCAGGGTATGCCCAATATCTGCTGGTCAGACCTATATTCAGGTGGTGCAAGGAGTGAACATGGGGACGCAGGAGCCCATAATAAATCAGTTGCAATCTAGTACTCACCACATTCACTTGTCCTTACTTTGCATACTTTGCATAAGGTATTACACAAATATTATTGTTTGTTTTTATGATCGTTTGTTTATTATGTTCATAATGATTAAGTGCATGCACTTGTTTTTGCTGCTGTGCAGTAGTGGTCATAATCCATACGGATTGATTTCCTTTTCCAATTGTTTTGGTTTTCAATTCTATTTTTGTACATAGTTACCATTTGTAACACCGTGTAGCCATGCAATTAGTGTTTTAATCTAGATGTACTACACGTTAGCTTTTTGCTTTATGACACCCTTGAAGATTATCTTTGTCGATAATTTGTATCGATTCCAGGTACTCCCATTTTCGTTGTCGTTGTTGTTTTCAGCTCATTTTGCTTTAGAGACACCTATTATTTAAACCGCACGTCTTGCCTGGCACTTACATGGTCATTAGTTGCTTGGTACGGTGGCTTCTATTGGTTTGTGATCTTTTATGGCTCACTCACTGCTTATCCCTGATCTATTTTGTACACATTTCTTTCTCGACGTCTCACTTCCAGTCTGTACCTGTAGTTATCTGGTAGCCCTCAGCTTGGGACGGGGGGGATGTGTGTGTGTGTGTGGGGGGGGGGGGGCTACCCATACTTTTCGTATACATACGCTATGTTCCTGGCTGCCTCCACTCCGAGCAACCTGGGTATGGTTGGTTTGCTCGAAAGTAGGCAAACCCCAACCCTGAGTTACTCATGTGAAAAAATTAAGGCAACACAGTTTCTCAAACAGGATTATAAATATATGGAATAGTCTCCCACAAAATGTTATAGATGCCGGCTCAATAAATTCATTCAAGAACAGATTAGAAAAAGCATGGGCTGATGATCCAGGGAAATTTGATCACTTATTCACCACATGCTACTAATTTATTCCTTGTGTTGCTAATTACTTGCACTCAAGCAAAAATGAGAGACAAATAAGTGTTCACACTTCCTGTCTACCAATCGCTATATATCGCTATATGTGCATGTGTGAGATAGCGTCTCAGCCTTCAGGCTAACCAGAATTTTGATTTTGAATCTAATAAATGGTAGGTTCTTTTAGCACGGCCAATCGGGGGTTTCGTTCTCGACAACCAATTGCTTGTTTGTTATTATATGGAAGAAGCTAGATAAGACATTGAAAATGCGAGACAGCTTGACAACTTGGTCGCATAGACGTATTTCCCGTGAAGTCAGGATAGATAATTAGGTGTGTGCGCACAACTTGGCTGCAAAACAAAACCCGCGTACACTGTGAACTCAATGGCCGTGTGAAATCTTCACACAGAAAAAGTGAAATATCTCTAAAACCGCACCACCTAGAAACAGATCGCGTGGCACACAAACAGATAACATGTTGAACGAACAGATTGTAATAAATTGATATGTTAATTTTTCTGTATTTCTATTAATTTTGAATAGAATTGAAGTTTTGCAATGCACATATCGACAGATTCAATGGTAGACTTACAGACACATTTCAATATCAAATAGGATTTAAAAAAACTGTATTCTGGTAAAGCAATATATAGACTTAATATATCAATTAAAAACAAAGTTATGATATGTTTTGTACCAGGCAAACTCAATGGCCATGCACATTTGTTTTGCAGCCAACGTGCACGCTCATACACAATGTTTGTAAACATTGTAAACCTTACCTGTAAATAAATAATGAAAACCACAAAACCATAGCCAGGCTATTAACACTATCGACTATGTTTAGGCATATTTCTACTAACCAGTCAATGCAAGAAAATTATGATGTAAACATAAACACTCAATGTCATAGGTCATGATAGGAGTCACATTTCAAAATAGCTTTGTGAGACTGGTGCTGTTTTTCATAGAAATCAGGGAAGCAATAATTCAACTGAATTAATCATTTTCATAATATTCAAAATGCCAAATGGAGCTCAAATCAATAAGTAGAAATACCTGAATAGACACTAATTTTTATTGCTTACTTGGTAGATTTCCCTGACATGCGCATTGCCTGGTTGGCAGAAATACCTAGTAAGCAGAGCAAATGGTATTAGTAGCACAGTTCTGTTGTTTATATTTCTGCTTATACATATACGTGGATATATATATATATATAATTCCTCCAGTGTGTGAGGTGCGAAGGGGGGCCCTGCCCACCAATTACCCCAACAGCTGGTGGGTAGGGGCACCACCAATGCGCCAAGGAGGAATAGATATATACAGTATATGTTACCCTTGCATTTATACTTATATAATGCATTATACATCACATATATGGTTGAGGGGGGCAGGGGGGAACCCACTTACAAAACCGTCCAAAGAGGGGGGGGGGGTACTCCACCAATGTGGCACCGCAGGAGGAAGGGACATCATTTATTTCTCCTCAAGCATTTATGTTTATGTATAATGCCCATATTATGGGGGTATTCTGGAACGGATCCAATGCATGGGTGCATGCGTGTGAGTGCTTTTGTGGGTGATGCTTGAGCGGTTTGGTGGGCGGGTGGGGTGCTTGAGGTAGGTACTAGGCCTGTGAGGTTGCAGGAGGTCACCTGACCACCACAGATTGGCTAATAGACTACATCACGGTTCCAGCGGCGCGGTGCATTGTGGGATGCATCAGGGCAAAACAACCCCCCCCAAAAGCACATGGCACATGCTAATACACTGGGTGCAGCTATCAAATGTGTTAGTTTCAGCTCATCTCAGCTCTTGTTTGAAACATAGAATACTAACTAAGAAAATATATATAATAAATTAAGATATTAATCTTTTATCCAGCATTGCATTTACATCAATATAATCAGCACATTTTATGCCATGTGCATTTAGATTTAGAAAGATCTAGGCACTCAGACTAGTGTTAGAGCCATAGCTAGAGTACTCAATGCATTGTCAATGGCAGTGAGCAATCTCCATACATAAAAAGTAAAATATTGATAAAACTACACCACCGAGAGACAAACCGCTTGGAACACTTATAGAAAACATGTTTAACAAAAAGATTATATTAAATTGATAAGGTTAGGGTTTTTCACTGCGCGCATTGGCAAACTCAATGGCCGTATGCCTTTGCTTTGCTCCCAACGCTGTTTTCAGCGCATGCGCAGTCGGAACCGTGATGTAGTCTATTGGCCCTCATGTTTTGTTGTGTGAAGACGTGCAAGCTGCTGAGCTGCCGTATAGCGCTTGCACAGACTGTGCAATGGGTGTGGACCTGTGGGCGTCATTTGGTGACGAACGCGAACTAACCGTGCGGGAAGAAATGTAAGCGTACACAATTAAGCAAAAGGATTGCAAAAGTCCAAAGAATGTCGGAGATTTGTGAGTTTATTCTCAGATAACACGTATCACTTGTCCATAGTACTTACCTTTATTATCTCAGTTAACCTCCGTGGTTATGGGAATAAAACTACACAAATAAATCGGAACGAGAAAACAAATGTCATAGCAAATTTAAATTTTCACTTGTCCAACGGAAAAGCTGAAGCCATATTCTGCTTGTCCATGCCTACTCTCACTTAGCTCGGACACGCTCTTATTTCGAATGCTGCATATATGATATCTGTAGTATCAATGAAGACAAACGAACCTCTCGACGTCCAGGATGCAAGTGGTTTATTTTGGGCCTTCACCAGCCCAAGATACAATATTCACCCCGTACTGCTGCAGTAGGGGTGCAAACCAACCCTATGTAAAAGCTGGCGTTCTGCGGCCGCCATCTTGTCTTTTTGCATTCTCTCCCATTTCACCAAATCTGTGCCGATATAACTAGCCATTTGATACTGGAGCCACAGTTTCTAGTTCAGGTTCAATACTAAAGCTATTTTCGCCCGTATTTAGACTACGTTGACGTTCACCTGTGTACTACAAGTACCGGGTGAATCTTTTATCTACAGCCCACCCCACTGGTCGTGACGTCACCGCGGTCACCAGCTATACACACAGTCTCATACCTTACATCTTCCCCCTTTTTTTTTTTTTAGAACATAAACATTTACGACAGTTAAACTTGCTATGATTTTACAACATATTAACCGACCATGATTTGCTTTGTGTCGGCTCATTTTTTAGCAAAGTATATTGAAAATATAACTTATTTTCTAACATGGTTGACACTTAATGACTAACAGACTTTTGTCTATCGATAATATCGTATTTCAAAAACACCAAACTCTTAACTATGACAAAATAACTTTATACTGAATACAATATATATGTATATCATTATCAGCTTAGATTATTTTAATCTACTTTATGCTACAACAGATTTTAATAGTCAATGTGCAACCTGCCTTTCGGTGTTGTTCAAATACTATTCACTTTTAACAAGAGAATCTTACAAGTACAACTGTTTTTTTCTATGACTTATCCCCTACTGTTAGCTTGGCTGGGATCTTACCCACCCTGTATGCATTAGTTAGAACACTTGTAGTGTAATTGTTTCATTTATTTTAGTGCATCGCGCACACGGTAATTGCTCAACCGTGTGCTGTCGCTAATTGTTTTGCCTCGCCTGAGTCCGACTTATTTTTAGTTTCCCTCTCCTATTCCTAGCCAACTTGGTGGGCGTGATACTCGCCCACTCCTCGTTGAGTGTATCCTGTTTGTTTCAGGGGGCGTTGGTTGCCTGCATGTGACTGTTCTATTTATACGTTTACCGCTCAGTTGCTTTTCCGCAGTGTTTGTGGGTTGGAAAGTGTTTTGAACAACCGATGGTATTTTGAACATGTGTATTCTGTTTCAGCCTGGGCCATTTGTTATTTCATATTCTCTTGTATTTGCTGTATTTGACCCTGTGATAGTGCCTGCTTTCCAAACCCCTTCATGGTTTTTATATTTGACCTTATCCGCCACCTTGAGGATTACATGACTACCCCCAGATTTTTTGTCATAATAATACTTTTGCCTTTTTTGTATCCCGAGAACTTCATTTTTTTAAAGACTTTGAGCTTGGGGTTTTAATTGTGTTTTACTTGAGGGTAATTTAGAACGCAGCCGGCGACTGATAAGTAGTTGTGCCGGAGAGGCATTCATGTGTCTCAGAGGGGTATTTCGGTAGTTCAACAAATATAGATTGAAATCTTGATTATTCTCATGTGCTTTTTTCATCATTGTCTTTATCACTTGAACATAACATTCTATCTGCCCATTACTTTTAGGGTAGTATGGGCTCGAACATATGTGATTGAAATCGTACTTTTTTACAAAGTTTTTGAAATCCTGACTTGCAAATTGAGGTCCGTTGTCGGATATCAATGTGGTTGGTATTCCATACCGCCCGAAGATTTCTTGCAGGGCCTTAATGACTGTTTTCGAATCAGTCGTGTGTAATTCTGCTACTTCGGGAAATTTCGAATAATAATCTACTAGAATCAGATATGTTCTGCCATGGCATTGAAATAAATCGACCCCACTTGGCAAAATGGTATGTCTGGTATGATATGAGGAATCATCGGCTCAGCACTTAAAGAATTTCTATGATTTTGACATGTATCACAATGTGCTACCAAATCCTCAATTTGGTGGTTCATACCTGGCCAGAATACGCTGTCCCTTGCTAGCTGTTTACACTTGATTATTCCCAGATGGGTCTCATGTTGGTATGCAGGTATTGCAGGTATTACATTACCTCAGGGAATTTGACGCCCCTGCCCTGCAGAGTTGTAAACCACTGCCTTGTGGTACAGGTTCTTGACAGAACCGAAGGCTAAGGGAGCAAACCATAAACAGAAAACCATGTCACTGTGGCAGCATTAAGGGTGGTTGATGGATGGAACTCCCAACATCTCCCGACCAGCCACTACAGGGACAAATAGTTTTGCGCCTGTCTGGAAATGTTCTTGCCGGTGTGAAACCTCTATTTGCTCCCTGAGAGAGTGCCGCTGGTAAGTTGCAAAAGCCAGCAGCACTTCAACACTTTTGCAGGTAGCTTTCATGAAATGTACAACCACACAAGGAGAGCGGCAGTCAAGTAATGAAAGCAGTCTTTGTCGCATCGTGACCGACAGCATGATGATAATGATTCCCAGATGGGTCTCATGTATAATACTGAGCATTTCTTTTTGTAATCTACTTGGAATTATTACTTGCTGCCCTTTAAATAGCATCCCATCTGTAATAACTATCTCCTCTTTACATGGAAAAAATGGTTTTGCACAAGATTTTACTAAATTATTTTGGCTTGGCCAACCCTCTTGCACTAACCGTGTGACCTCGGTGAGGGTAGTGTCTGTCTTGGTAGCTGCAACAATGCGGTCATTCATGTTGTATGTGATATCTACAGTGGCAATTGAAATTTCATTGTCAAACAAATCATTTGGGGTTGTCTTGCTAGTATGTGCTCGCGATAGAGTATCTGCAAAGAACATTTCATCTCCTTTTAAGTATTTCATCACAATGTTATAGTTTTGCAACCTCATCCGCATCCGTTGCATTCTGGCAGATAACATATGCAAAGGTTTTGCCATAATCGCTACAAGTGGCTTATGATCAGTTTCAATTATTACTTCTTTCCCATAGATATAATCGTGGAATTGGATACAGTCAAAACAAACTGCTAATAGCTCTTTTTCTATCACCGCGTAATTAGCTTGGCAATTATCCAATGCCTTAGATGCCATAGCAATTGGTTTCTTTTGTTGAAAAATGGTGGCCCCTAACCCTGATTTTGAAGCATCAACTTGCAATGTAATTTGCTCATTCACATCATAATACTTTAGTACCGGTGCTGCTATTAATAATTTTTTTAATGTTTGAAAAGCCTTTTCTTGTTCATGTTGCCAGAACCATACTACATTTTGAGATAACACTTGTCTCATTGGTTTGGAAATTTCTGAAAGATTCGGGATGAATTTCCCAATGTATCCGACCATTCCTAGGAAGCGTTGAATGCCTGCTTTATCAGTTGGGGTGGGCATTTCAACAATGGCTCGCACACGTTCAACATTTGGCTTAACTCCGTATTGAGTTAACGTATGTCCTACATAGTTAACCTCAGTTTTACAAATCACCGATTTATCAGGGTTCAGACGCAAGTCAGCTTCTCTAGCCTTAATCAATACTCTTTCTAAATTTTCATTGTGCTCTTTGATGGTGTTCCCGTAAACTAATATGTCATCAGCAATTACATTTACCCCTGGTAACCCAGCTAATATCGTATTCATTTCCCCAATAAAAATATCTCCTGCTGTTTTAATTCCAAATGGTAATCGGGTATATCTAAAACGCCCCCATGGCGTATTGAATATACATAACTTAGAGCTTTCATTGTCTAGTTCTATCTGCCAGTAACCACTATTGGCATCAATAACTGAACAATATTTAGCCTTGCTGGTATTTGCAATTACTTCCTCTATCGTTCTGGTCGGGTAGGGAGTCGTTAATATAGCTTTATTGAGCTTGGTTGGGTCAAGGCACACTCTAATTCTATTCAGTTTTCTGACAATAGTTATTGAATTTACCCAGGGTGTTGGTTCTACTTGTTTAACAATCACCCCCAAATCTAACATTTTGTCCAGTTCTTGCTTTACTTTGTCTACTATCGCATGAGGTATACACCTTGGAGGGTCAACTACAAGAGCAACATTATGATCAATATGGATGTTTGCATTACTTTTAATATTGCCTAACCCTGTGAAAACGTCAGAGTACTTCTTTACCAAATGATCTGCTGCCCCAACGGATGTAGTCGCCTCTCTTGTCCGTACTGTAATCTCTCCTACGCATCGGATGAGGTTCAGCTGCACGCACGCTTCCTTCCCCAAGATCAGTGTGCCGCGCGCCGTTACTTGAAATTTCAACGGCAGCCCTCCAACGGTGATTACAGCCTGTCCCTCCAGTCGTATGCGACTACCTGAATAAGTGATGAGACAACACTTTGATGGTGTCAACACAGTGTTTTTCAGAGCAGCATAGATATCATGTTGGACTATATTAGCTTGGGACCCAGTGTCCAGTTTAAACTTAACGGGTACGTTCTGTAATTTATATTTGACGTACCATAAGCTGCTGCTGCGTGTTGCCTCGTCCGTTATCTCCCCCACGAACAGATCATTTGCTCCCTCTCGGTCGTCTTCTTCTTCTGGCACTTCACGTTCCATGGTTACTTCGTTTATTTGTGCTCGGCCTGCACTTGCACATCATCAGCTATACACACAGTCTCATACCTTACAATATCTACATACTGTTTGGTGTCAAGTTATACTCACAGCCATTTCTGAACTATATTCCATGCTCGTCAAACTAATTTCATCGTCGGCTTCAATTTCTAAAAATGGTGTACTAACTGGAATATAATGAATGCAAATCAGTTAGTTTGTAAGAATTCCTGATATGCAGGTATCAGAATATTTTAGCCAATAAGGGAGAACAGTGGAGGTATCATCTACCAGGGTTCGCCTGTGTAGGGAGGTTTATATAACATGGGGCAGGGTTAGCCAATAAGGGAGAACAGTGGAGGTAGCACCTACCAGGGATCGCTTGTGTAGGGAGGTTTATATAACATGGGGCAGGGTTAGCCAATACGGGAGAACAGTGGAGGTATCATCTACCAGGATCGTCTGTTTAGGGAGGTTGTTATAACATGGGGTAGGTTTAGCCAATAAGGGAGAACAGCTGAGGTATCACCTACCAGGGATCGCTTGTGTAGGGAGGTTTATATAACATGGGGCAGGGTTAGCCAATACGGGAGAACAGTAGAGGTATCATCTACCAGGGATCGCCTGTTTAGGGAGGTTTTTATAACATGGGGTAGGTTTAGCCAATAAGGGAGAACAGTGGAGGTAGCACCTACCAGGGATCGCTTGTGTAGGGAGGGTAGGGCATCAAGTGACGCAGTCGGTAAGAAAATAGGAAACTAGGGATTTCAGTGTGTCAACCCTATAAAGTCACCATGAGTGCGCAATGTCACAAGTCAGTACCCGTTCTGATATCACCTTAGATGTTGCCAGGACGTAAAAATCCAACAACCAAACTAACCAAAACTTATGATTTACTAAATTAAAAAAATATTGCTACTTAAATATGGCAAAATGTCCAGATTACAATGTGCTAGCTATAACACATGCTGCGCACAGGTTAAAGCTAGGCTTTGCATTAATCCCTGGACCAATATTGTGTTAAGCCGCTCATGACAGTCTGGTCAAAGCCACCAAAGGTAGTTTTTGTTCTCTTTAAAAAAAAAAGATTTATACTGCCTATCATGGATAAGTCTGAATAGTCGTGTTTTCACCATTAGACAATTTGTCGATAAAAAGGCCGAGCCTACACTTTTAACGATCAAAGGGATTTTTAACCTCCCACTCCACATAGACATGGTGTGAGAGCAACGGGCCTTTGATGACGCTGTAAGTTATACACAGCAGTAGAAATCCAAATTGGCAGAGGTGGGGGCATAGGGAATCGAACCACCGACCTTCAGATTAGGAGTCCGATCTCGAAAAAAGTCAGACATTCTAACCATTCTGCCATACAGAACACCAAGGTTGTAAAAAAAACCATCAAAATCAATGTGAAAGTCAATTTAGATTTTTAATTCAAAATCAATATGAAATGTGTATGTTAGGTAAACAACATTATTAACAACGCATACCTACATAGCATAGCATCAGTGGAGTATGCTGATGCACGTAGGCAGCGTCGATGAACAGAGGAGTAGTGATCAGAACGACCCTAAAACTTAACCATCGTTTGGTATTATATATATAATTATGCAATTAACAAAAATGTAATATAAAAATTACTTAAATAAAGAAAATATAATGCAATTGCTGCATACTTAGGTATGTTGTGTAGGGATAAAGGATGATGTCGAGCACGCCTGGGTATATCAGTATACCCACGAGTAAGCTGATAATGAAGGCTTCGATTATGAAGGAAGTAATCAGAACTGCCACTCCTTGGCGTGTCTGCAAATCTGCGGAGACAGACAGATCCTGATGCGTTGAAACAAAATCTGGCCACATCAAGGAACATGCAAGTTTACTCAATCGGAAAACAAAACAGAACAACATAATTAATAAAAGAGTATCAGATCACATTGAACTAAGACTACTTAAAGGTATTAGTATCTTACTATATATTGAATTAGAAATCCTAAAGGCTAAACCAACAACTAAAACCTTGCATGCCAATAAATGTAAAATGATTTGATCATCATGGGCCGTAATCGATTAACACGACCCGGGCGACTTGGGACACCCGAGTTGTCTGAATTTCAAATCGAACACTGCGAGTAGAGTCGACAAATACACGTGCCATGTGCAAAATGATCAGACCCACTTACCCACCTCGTAGCTGGGGTTGGCTACGAGCGATGACGTTACATTTGCGCTGGTACCGTCCTGCAGGATAACAGCTACCAGTACCAGTCATACATGTTTTTTTTTTAAAGAATAACTTAGATCAATGAAATGGAAATATAGCTAAACGAGACCATCATAAAATACTTTAAATCCTATTTTGCTGTAGTTTTATCGGTTATTTAAAAAAAACTCATTTTTTCCACCCGAGCGTGGAGATTATTCGACCCGAGTCTGTAGGATGTGCGAGTGCGCCAAAAAGTGGCGCGGGTGACCCGAGTTGATTAATCGATTACGCCACATGATCGAATTTGATGTACCTCAGTCAGACCCATTATAGATTATTTATTGCATTGTGTACACTTTAATTTCAGAATTTACTTCATGCTTCAATTTACTATATAAACCATGTAACAAAAAAAAAACGGATTTGATTATCAGAATAATGGCAGCTATTACTATTGCACCGATGGTGAATTTCGAAAACAATGTGGGTTTTGCTGATAGTGCGTGCTGGTCAGGTCAAACAAGACTTGGAGAACAGGCCAGGACTTCCGACTGGTCATCCCATCAGCCTCGGCTCCACATCCTGGGCTGACTATTTGAACATGCAGGCCGTATTCGATTAGAGTCTAAAAATACACGTGCCGTGTGCAGAACGACCCGACCCCAGTAACCCACGTCCTGTCTGGGGTTGGCTAGGAGCGATGACGTCACATTTGTGCTGGTACCTGTAGGATAACAGCTGCCGGTGCAAGTACCACATGTTTTTTAAATACTGTTTTGTTGTTGTAATAATGAAATGGAAATATAACTAAACTATGCATCATAGAATACTTTAAATCCTATTTTGCTGTAGTTATGTCGGTTATTAACAAAAAAAAGAAGGGTTTTGGATTAAGCCACCATTAAAGTAATCTACAAAAACAAAACAAAACACCAAAAAAGTGTTATACTGTACCCAGGATGGGAGAGAAGAGGCATTCTTCTGTTCGATGGAAGCCTTCGGCGCAGCCACTAACAAGGCACTTGCCACTGGCTGAATGACAGACTTCAGTTGGGTTCATGCAATGGCATCTTCTGGTACATCGGTGACCATACAAGCCATGCTTACAATCTGAAAACAAAATGTGCACCTAGTTCCCCAAGTAATGTTGTACTACTTATTTTCAACAGTATCACAAGAATAAAGGGTAAATAGATAGGCTCAGCAAGGATTGGACATTGAGCTGAAATCGTAAAGCTGCAATTAAACATAGCTTACGTCACTGTTATATATCAAACAAAAGTTTGTTTTCTTTAACAACGCCTCTAAAGCACATTGATTTTTATCATTGGCTATTGGAGGTCAAACATATGATCATTCTGACATATTTCTTTGGAGGAACCCCACTGCTGCCACATAGGCTACTCTTTCTGATAAGCCTCAAGGTTTTTTTTATATGCACTTTCCCTCAGACAGGACATCACATACCACAGCCTTTGATGAACCAGTTGTCAGCCACATTATCCTGACACTGAGCCAACCAGTCTTTGCCCTATCCTAATTATGCAGATCCGCTGGCTAGGAAGTGACAATTATAAATATTTTAGTAATTGATTTGAGTCAACCAGGTGTAAAATATTCCGATAATTGCACATTGGTGGGTGATGTGAACTGGTCTATAAGGGATTACAAATGTTATATAAAAGGTAAATGATGTAATGTGAGCAGATGCATGTGGTATTGGGTAGTGCTGGTGATCCTTTACTTATATTAAATAGACATTGTGTATTCTATAGATAGTGTGAGAGGGGCACTACTGTTAGTGTGATAGGGCCTTAGCAGCTCTGCTCACAACCCCCTCCCCCCAACTGTTAGCTACGGATCACTGCACACCCAGACACAACAGGGCAGTGAGGCCAAAACAACCAAGGCATGGTTACAGGCATGCTTGCTGTTCATTGGTAGATATGTGAATGCTTACTGTTGATTGGAGGATCTGGTCATGTGACAGGCCATCTTGGATTGTAAAACCACTATATAACAGTGATGAAAGTGGTCTATATAACAGGGATGAAAGCGGAAATGTTGATATTCTCCCATAGGCTTAGCATTGTCAGGGAATCGCTGAAAATTCCTGGAAGTCGGGTTTCATACATATTGGTATATGCTAATAGTGCTGCGCCATTTGAAGCACGTATTAGTAGTATACGTTGCTAGTGCTGCAGCATTTTCATCACATATCGGTATACACTGATAGTGCTGCGGCTTTAGAAGCACATATTAGTAGTATACGCTGATAGGGCTGCACCGTGAAGGCATTAGTAGTATACGCTGCTAGTGCTCTGGCGTTTGCACCAGATATTAGTATACGCTGATGGTGCTGCAGCATGAAACAACGTATTGGTTGGTTGGTGGAGTTATACATCCTTGCAACATCTAAGGTCATATCAGGACGGGCACAACTTATTCGTATACAATTATAGCTACACGAAAAATCCCGGAAATCCGCGAAATCGTGGAGATCTTTCATCCCTGATATAATAATAAACCTGAGGGTACAAGCTCTCTCTCTAACTTTCACTCTATACTCTGCCTTTCTTCTACTTGCCTGTAGTGATCTCCTATTTTAGCTTGACTAAACAACTACAGCTGCCAGCCGACGACTTTAACAGGGTTCGACCCCCTCAACGGGAGACGGACACTTAACTCACTCGGCCATCCCGTCTGGTCGTGTCATTTATCAAAATAAATATATTTGGTTGATTGTTCTCATCGACCTTACTTCCGTTTGAAGTAACTATTATCATAAATGGTTAACTTTGGAGATATTTTAAGTGAAATCATACAAAATTAAGTTTGGTGTGCTTGTTCTTATACCATTGGCTTCAGCAGTAACAAGTTCTGTTGAATTGACTTAGTACACTTTCTAATAGAAGTTCTATGCACCAACACATACTTAATATGTGAACCAGTATTTAAATTGGATATATAGCGTTCTCTGTGGCGGAGTGGTTAGTGTCTGACTTTTTTCTAGGTCAGACTCCTAATCTGAGGGTCGGCGGTTCGATTCCCCATGCCCCCAGCTCTGCCAATTTGGATTTCCACCGCTGTGTATAACTTAGTGTCATCAAAGGCCGGTTGCTCTCATACCATGTCTATGTGGTGTGGGAGGTTAAAAATCCCTTGGGTCGGTAAAAGTGTAGGCTCGGGCTTTCTATCGACCAGCAGTGGAATGAGGAAGACCAGTCGTCTATGACTGACATTTCCCCTGCTTAAACAACTAATGGACCAACAACAACAAAAAAACTAAACAAATCGAGGTAAGTGCTTTGGTTTTGAAAACCTGATACTGTCATCAGACTATGCAACTTTAAATATTATAACTTTTCTGGTTTGACTATTTGTCATCGATAACATTCATAAAGTCCAAGTACAGCAAAAATGGGGACAGGGACAGTTCAGAACCTCTACCTGAAAAATGTTTGATCCTCGTACTGAATCTGACTCGCCTCCTATTAGTTTGCTTTCGGATTAAAATAGCAGTAGCACTGATTGGTCAGCGGTACATTTGATTAACATTTCCTTCTTGCGAAGCTCACCTTTGCAGCCTCCAGTTGATTTATGGCAAATGCCTCTGCATTCACATTCCTTCTCGCAGTCCTTACCCCACATTGCAGGGATACAATCTGTAACAGTTTCAACAAGTCTGGCAGTTAATATCAGTGCTCTAACAGCTACTGAGTGAAGATATATCCAACATACAGGGAGGGCGTCAAGTGAGGCACTTGCTCCCAAAAATAGGAAAATATCGATTTCTTTGTCAGAAAAATAGGGATAAAATAGGGATTTCCCCCATAAAATAGGAAGACAATAGGAACTTGGCATAAGGGCAAATGTACCAAAATAGTGCATAGAGGCCGTCAAATGAGCAGTGACCTAAAAAAGTAGCAGTGACCTCAAAAAGTAGGCCCGTCATGATATGAACTTAGATGTTGCTAGGACGTAAAGCAACAACAAACAAACAAACAAACAGTAGGAAAATGACACAAACGATTGACGTTCAAATTTTAATCTATGGTATGACCATACTGTGCTACTTGTTCAAGTCTCATTCTATTTGATTCACAGTCTACCACATTACCCAGATTAGTGGGCAACCCCCCCCCCCCCCCCCCCCCCCCCCCCCTCCCCTTATAGGAACAAATAATGATCCCCAAAACTTTTCTGACAAAAATGCTGCAAAAGTCATCATCATCATCATGCTGTCGGTTGCGATGCGACAAAGACTGCTTTCATTACTTGACTGCTGCTCTCCATTTTGTGCGGTTGTACATTTCATGAAAGCTGCCTGCAAAAGTGTTGAAGTGCTGCTGGCTTTTGCAAGCTACCAGCGGCACTCTCTCGGGGAGCAAATAGAGGTTTCACACCGGCAAGAACATGTCAAGACAGGCGCAAAACTATTTGTCCCTGCACTGGCTGGTCGGGAGATGTTGGGAGTTCCATACATCAACTGCCCTTGATGCTGCCACACTGACATGGTTTTCTGTTCAGGGTTTGCTCCCATAGCCTTTGGTTCTGTCAAGAAACTGTACCACAAGGCAGTGGTTTACAACTCTGCAGGGCAGGGGTGTCAGACTCCCTGAGGTATTGCAGTGAATCGATGTCAGGCCAGCACAGTCTGCAAAAGTAACATTCTCTAAACCTGGTTATTAATAATCCAGAACAAATAGTGTGCAGAGGAGAGACAAACTATGGTGTTTTGATTTTTTTTAAAGAGGAATTGTTTTATGAAAATAGGACTAAATAGGATCCCATGGAAAAAATAGGAAAAAGTAGGACACTTAACGGCCTGAACATAATAAACAATCTCTGGTATCATAATCAAGCGGCATGAAGTTTAGTGGTCTTATGTAATGTGTCGCCTCATATCTAGATGGTGCACAATGTAATACTGATATGGATAATACGGTTAACAACAATGCTATCGCCAGACATAATCTCAACCATTTCCAATAATTATTGGCTGAGCAATAAACTAGTTTCTTCAGGTGGAATGGCTCAACTTACTGGGGCGCGAGCTATCAATCCCTAACTGAGACAAGCCACATATTTACAACATTACGCTTTGTAATTACCTTTGGCTTTACTAGGATATGGCCAGGAGCAGTGTAAAGGAAGACCAATAGTTCACAATTAAAATTCTACCAGCTTAATCAAAACAACATTAAAACATGATGGCAAATCTGCCAAAATGAAAAAAAGTGATAGAAATTGTAGTCAGGATTGCATTAGTTATGTTGATGAGGCAACAGTCATTATGTTGCCTCGTCATGCCGCCGCGCAAGAAGGTAGGAAGGCCCCCCGCTACGGCCCCAGAAGCGTAGGGCTTCACTATGTATGGCGGCTTGCACTCTGCTGTCACAAGCAAGGTTCACGCGGAACTCTACTCCGTCGCCTCTGCAGAATACTGATAGCTCCTCACCAGAAGCGCTGGCAAAGCCGTCAGATTTGGCAACGGTGTTGGAATTACAGAGGGAGGTTCTGAAGGTAATTCAGGATCTGGCAGTAAGGGTGAACGTCCTTGAAACTGTAGCGGCGGTCCCTCGCCCACTGCCGGGTAGTTCGCATGCTGCTCCAAATATTTCTAATGTTACACTTTCTTTGCCAGATTCTCACATGTCACATCCACAGCTGCCGACAATGGGACGGCCGGCGCCTCAACTTGGCAGTGCGGCCCTCCCTACACACGTGCAACAACATCCTGAGCAGGTGACTGATTACTACTTGGCCGAGGTCTTGCAGCCGGCAGGGCTGTCAGTGACCGTGACCTGCCCACAACAAGGTGTTGAGGAACGCGCTCAGCATGCTGCCGCTGCGATAGCAGATATTCTCCTAGACCCGGTTGCCTCCTTCAGAAAGCCCAACGGTATCGGTTTGCTTCCTCATCTTTATATTACACGAGGGGAGTCATCTAAAAATATTTCCCAAGGTGAGGCCTATTGGCTGGAATATTTTGGCGCCTTACGCACAATGGCGGCTCTCCCTTCAGTGCCAGCTCATTTATTCAAGCATGAACAAGAACTAGCCCATATGGCCACCTTGTGGGATTGGCCTGTCTGCAGACATTGGTCTGAACGTGTATTCAAATTAATTACTGACGGCAGACTTCCCCGTGGGTGGGAGGACCAAGCAGTGATAACAGATTTGCAGCGCGATATTTGTACGGCTGCAGGCAGGGCAGCTCCTAGCCAAAATGTCTATCAATTTCCGAGTCATGGCCAAGCTATAGCCTACCCGCATACGCAGCAGTTTCTAATGCCAGTCGGCACCGCTCCTTCTCCTGCTCCTATAAATACAAGGCTAGAATATAACAAAGAGACAGATGGTCATCCCTGTATTAACTGGAATTGGGGGAGGGAATGTGGGTTTGCTGCTACCCATGGTGCCGCCCCTGCGAAGATGCTTCACGTTTGCGCTTGGTGTGCCTACCGCTTAAAGAAGGTGCACTGGCATAAGGAGCAAGATTGCTTGAAGAGGAGGGCCTTTAATGATAGGAAGGCTGTGGACAAGCCAGCTGCGCAAGCCGCTGCAGTAAGTGTATGCTTCCCACAGTTACCGTATGAGCTAGTAGGTCGGGAGACCTCCTGCAGAACGCAATGTGACAACTCCTCAACGTTCCGGACGGTCGCTGAACCGGTGCTAATTGGTCCGCCGCCGGCTCCCCCATTGTTGTTGGCGCGGGCTCCACCACTCCCCACACACCCACCCCCCTCCCCCCCCTCAATATTTTCGGACTATGCAACTTTAACATATTGAGAAATAAATAAATTTGCTGTCTTCAGCCGAAAACCTTTATCTACAGTAATCCATCCCAGACGCAGCAGGTTTTTACTGAGCTGAGCATAATCAAATAAAACTAAACCTACATTAGATACCGGCAGTCATTGTTTAGATATTCAAACTGGTAACTTAATTAAGGTTAATCACACAGTACTAGTTAAATGCAGAATAACACAACAACAGAAAGGTTCCATCTTGTTGACTTTTCAAGATCTTCACATTTTAAGATTTTTGTTATTGACTTGAACAAAATTTGCTCTTAATACCCCTGTCACACTACAACGTAACGGGCCTGTGAGTGGGGAATGTCGAAATCACTTATTTATGTCGAGATACGTAGAAATTCTCTGCATTGCAGGGCCAATTTGGATGTCAGTGCAACGTTGTGGATGTAGGCGAAACATCGGTCCAGCATAGTTGTAACGTGTGTCAACGAGTTAGAATGTCTCCCCCCCCCCCCAAAAAGCTCAACATAAGGCTAACGTGCCTCCAGCGCATGTGGTGTCAGCCTAGCGAAACCTTTGCGTCGGCTTAGCGTAGGACTCGCATAATTATGCCTGCCCTAACGTAGCTAGGTGTGACATAATTCATAACATGAGTCGATGTCAGGCCAGCAAGTGACCAGCGTCAGTCTAACGACAGTCCAGCATGCTCAGCGTAAGGCCAGCAAGCGATCAAAGTGCTTGACGTGAGCGTAATGTAGGCGAACATGCACGGGAGCACCCGACCCACTTGCACCTCGGGTATATATATATATGGGTGCTGTCTGTATCTCCCCTCACAACTCCTCCAACATGCCTGCGAAGAACATCTCCAACTCCACTCCTGCTAGCCTCTTTGTTAGGGGAAGGGCAAGGGCAGGAAGAGGATGACAGGGGATACTCCATGTTCACCAGCACCACCATCTCCACCATCTGCTATGAACTTCTCTCCATCTCGCCCGACTGAGGAGATTGAGGAGACGATGGAAACTCAGTCAATGTCTCCATCTCCTTGTTCCCGTGCTTCGTCTGCAGCCTCCACCTCCTCCAGCTCACAGCGTCTCACCACAAACAAGTGGAGGGTGCGGAAGTAGGACTGCACTCTGCCCACAGCAGAGGAGGTTTTGCTTGAGTTCCTGCATGACACCCCCATCCTCTGGAATGTCAAGTTGACGGACTACCGGCGGACAGACAAAAAGAGCAAGCTGTGGGAAGACCAGGCAAAAAGGATAGGGAGAACTGCCACACATTACCAGGGCTGGTTCAAAGCCATGCGGGACAGCAACATGAGGCTGCATAAAAAAAAGAGCGGTGACCGAACAAACCGAGAGGGAGCAGTGGATACTGGACAAGTTTAGCTTCCTCAGCTCAGTGGTGCGACACCGGCCTGAGCCCTGCAGAAGTGTAAGTACTATATATTTTAATTTGCTACCATGTGGATATTATTCATCAGTGACCTCATTGTGGATAAATCGATGTATATATTTTAATGGCATTATAATTTGCAATGATGTGGAATTATTTATGGTTGCCCTTATTATGTAAAATCCTGTTGCGTTTGTTTGACTTATGTCGCTTTATTATTTTGTTGTGCAGGTGTTGGCAGCCATAGACGCAGCGCATGGCGATCTGGGTGCTGCAGAGACAGCGTGTGCTGAGCTACAGATCGGTTTGGAGGAGCAGCCCATAACAACACCCCAAGCCAAGACCCGAGGCAAGGGGAAGCAGTGAACAAGCACGCAGGACAATCTGTTGGCTGCTCTCAAGCACCGGGTCGATGTGTCGTGGAATCTGCTGGAGGGCCTTTCAGCACCGCGGATGACATAGTGGACCACCTTCTCCAACTAAGTGCGTGACTGTGTAGCCTCTATGACGCCGGCCCAGTTCGACTGGGCGTGGACTGGTGTTCACAGCGTCCTGGTGTGGGTGATGGAGTCGCAGGTTGGAGACGAAGGGGCCGTGCAGCTGGGGTCAGGGCCAGCCATTGTCTGGCCCTCCTCCATGACTCAGCCTGTGTGGCCCCCCCCCCCCCCCCTCGTCGTCATAGGTTTCCTCTTGCCCGTCGCAGAGTGAGGGGTACCAGCCGCAGCCCCACCAGTGGAGACACCAACCACACCACCTGGAACGCCATGGCAATCACAGAGCCAGGAGTGCATGCAGCAGTACATGATGCAGCCACTGCACCCTGCGGCGCTGCACCCTGCACCACTGCACCCTGCGCCGGTGTAGGGATGTGGTGGAGGTGTATGTGTGTGGTGGGTGTTGACGGTGTGTATGGTGGGGGTGTAGGTGGTTTGTGGTGGAGGTGTAGGGGCGTCTTGCAAAGCGGCACCTCACAATCTTTATAATTCCTAAAGCCCCACCACACACCTACAGCCCCACCACAGCCCTAAACCCCCACATCACACACCTATACCCCCTACACCCCATGAGACACACCTATACCCCCAATACCCCAACCACATACCTAAACCCCCACCACACACTTACACCCCCACCACACACCTACAACCCCACCACACACCTACACCCTCACTACACACACACCACACCTACACCACCACACACACCTACACCTCAATCACACACACCTACACCCATACTACACACCACCATCGCACACCTACACCACCACACACCTACACCCCCACATCCCTAAACCCCCACCACAGACCTACACCCCACCACACACCTACACCCCTACCACACCCCCTAAACTCTCACCACACACCTACACCCCCACCACATCCCTAAACCCCCACCACACACCTACACCCCCAAACTCTCACCACACACCTACACCCCCACCACACCCCTAACCCTCACTATACACCTACACCCCCACCACACACACCCAACACATCCCTAAAACCCCACCACACCCCACCACCCACACCCGCCTACACCCTTCTATCCAACCATGATGGCCGACTTGGACCGGGAACGGGTGCTGCCACCTAGTGTATAGCGAGAGAACTGGCTCATGAAAGCTCCCCATTGTCCGTTCATAGCAGGCGCAGGCCAATCACAGTTTGGTGGTTGGAGTTTTACATCCTGGCAACATCTAAGGTCATATCATGATGGGTATCGACTTGTGACAGTACACACTCATCTAAACTTTATAGTGCTGTCACATTAGAAGACCAGGCAGTTGCACCATGACCTAATATCTCAGTCAATTAATCCTGATACAGAGAAAATCAGCTCTTGCCCTATCCTAATAATGTCGAGGATTAGACTTGGTAGCGACAAGTATCAATTGTGTAAGTCATTGGTTTGGCTCGGCTGGAATTTGAACCACCGACCTCTAGCATGGAGAGCCAGCCAACGGTTTGACAGATTTGGCTATGCTGTTCGGTTAAAGGCTGATCACTGAGCGCACAGAAGACATGTAGTACTGTACTTACGATAAAGGTACTGCGAATAGGAACATAGTAGTTCAGACGCAAAAACCGACAAATCCATATTAGTTGTTCTCTGTAAAACAGAATTTGTTGTTGTGCTTTACAGGTAAAGTCTATCAATTTCATATCAGGTAATGCATTATATAGGGGATGTGCTGGTTTCTGCGAAAACATGGATTTGATTATGGGGATGATGGCAGCTTCAGCTCAGACCTGATTCTCACTCTTGAATGACGTTTGTCGGGTTTGGCGTCTCAACGCTTCATGTGTAGCTTACACACCTATAGATACTAATGTGATTTGCGAGCAGTTGTCACCATGGTACCCAACAGAACATCCATGAAGCAGACAGTGGCTTACACACCTATAGATACTAATGTGATTTGCGAGCAGTTGTCACCATGGTACCCAACAGAACATCCATGGAGCGGACAGTGGCCCGTTCGCGGGTGACATGCTTCGCTTGGTTCTTGACAGTTGCATTTTACTCTACATCGGATCCCATAGGTGCCTGGCTCGCAATCTGAAAACACCACAGCATGCATATGTATATATACCATCACTGCTGTAAGGGTAGAGGGAATGCGGAAGCCAGAGTGGCCAGAGCAAAGAATTGATTCAAACTGATAAGAAAGCTTGGCGCGTAGCCCTGCACACTCCTCGTGTGGTTAAACTTGCATAGTCCGATGGTTTTGAGTTTCTGAAATTTTCTGGTTGATCGTTATTATGTACCTTACTTTAGCTTGAAGTAACTTTTATTTTAAGTGGCTAACTTTTGAGATATTTTAAGTGGACCCATGCAAAATTTATTTTGGCAAGCTTGTCAAAACTCTGACCCCATAGGCTTCTGCAGTAACAGGTTTTATTCAATTGCCTCGGTATTCCTTTCTGTGTGGTGACAAATGTTTAATAAGTGCACCAGTATCTAAGTTAGTTGGTATGCAGGTATTGTAATACCTCAGGGAGTTTGATGCCCCTGCCCTGCAGAGTTGTAAACCACTGCCTTGTGGTACCGGTTCTTGACAGAACCGAAGGCTAAGGGAGCAAACCCTGAACAGAAAACCATGCCACTGTGGCAGCATCAAGGGCAGTTGATGTATGGAACTCCCGATATTTCCTGACCAGCCACTGCAGGGACAAATAATTTTGCACCTGTCTGGACATGTTCTTGCCGGTGTGAGACCTCTATTTGCTTCCCGAGAGAGTGCCGCTGGTAACTTGCAAAAGCCAGCAGCACTTCAACATTTTTGCAGGCAGCTTTCATGAAATGTACAACCGCATGATGGTGATGATGATGATGATGATCTAAGTTAGATATGTAGAATCAAATTTAGATAATTGTTTTGGTTTTGAAAATTTGATATTTTCATCGGACTATGCAACTTTAACCCGGCAGCCTGTTGACAGAAAGGGACATGGGGTTCTCCTAGAACATCATCATACACTTAATATAAAGACGTGTAACAAACAAAGCGATTTGATAAAGGTTCAAAACCATTTTGACATCAAACTCCAGGATGTCCAGTACTTTCAATGACCTTTCAGTGCAAAATTCCAGGGTACTCTTAAGACATTTATTAAAGTAAAGTACTCTAAAACATGGCCGTATTCATAGTCAACTCACTGGGTAAGATCTTAAGTGTAAATAAGTATAGAAATAAAAATGAACGCATGTATAGTTTTAATATAACAATCAAGAGGCAGGATGATAAACCCACAGAAATAATTTTAAATACAAAAATCACTGATTAAAGTTAAGGCAAATCAGAGAATATAAGCTTTAACAAAATATAGTCATGATTTTCCATTGTCCAGGATTTTCGAGGATCTCAAAGCTTTTCAAGACTAATTACCCAAAACCATTACTCAACTTCAAGGATTTGCATGGCCTTGAAGTTGAAACAGGGCAAATATAGTTCAAGACTTTTCAACACTTTCCAGGCCACGTACATACCCTGTAGATGTAATAAAGAAACGAATACTCTGACATACTTAGATATCCACAACATATAATAATGGGTAAAACAAACAATAACTATGTCATGGTTTGTCAAATGTATCTTTATTTGTTGAAAGGGGTGGGCAGACAGCTCACAAGACAAAAGCTCACAAGACAAAAGCTCACAAGACAAAAGCTCACAAGACAAAAGCTCAAAAGACAAAAGCAGACACCCTTAATGAAAAAATGGATAAAAGCTTGCAACGATTGTGTATGTTGTGACGTAACATAAATAATTCACAATACGACAATGAGTGTGACAGTGGCCCAAAGTAACTATGTCCTGGCGTAACCATAAACATGTATCCAGGCTACATATACAGAGTAGCAATAGCATAAAGTTAACATCACAAATCTAAACAAGCCTAACAGTCAGTTACAATTAAACTTCCATACAGTCAAAACCTGAGCCTGCAGTATCTATTTTTTACACTGTAGTTGTGTTTGTCAGTGATTATATTGTCAAGAGTTATGCGAGTAGTGCGAGTCAGCATGGTCAAAACACGCAAGTTTACTAAGAGGTTGGCCGGGCATATCGTGACTACGGTGGCAATGGCGCTGCCGTCAGTGGAGATGCCATCAACAAGTGCACAAAGCAGCTATGCGTTTCAACTGCCCCAGTCTGATGCATATCGTCAAAAGCAGTCTTCTCGTGAGGATGAGCCCTTAACAGTGAGGAGCATGAAGGAGGTTTTTGCTGCTGAGATGAGGTTTGCTCAATTTGAAGAACGATCGCGTGCAAGGTCAAGGTCGCCTTTCTTTATGTCGGAATGTCGAGTAGTGCAAGACCAAAGTGCAGGCTGTGGTGTGCCTGTAGGTGACGTGGAAAGAAAGGCACCATCGGCCGATTATTCAAGTCATCGCAGAGGTGTTGGTGAACAAGTCATCGGCGGTAACACGGGGGCGAGGTCTGGGTTTTCCCCAGGCCTTGATACTCCATATTCAGCATTTGTCTTGGGGGATAGGATATCGCCCTTGTTTCAAGCCGGAATCATTGGCGGTGCGTGCGCTGACGTCAGACGAGGCGATGTCTAATTTAGTGCGGCTGACAATGGAGTGTGTGGTGAAAATAATGTTAATCGTGTGGCCATGGAGGAATTAATGTCTGCTGCTGGATCAAATCTTTAAGCTGGTCGAGGTAAGGTGTCTCTTATGCCAAATGAATTTAGCCAAACTACATGTCAGCAAGAGTTCCAGTCCCGTCAGGTTTGATTATAAACGACTGGAAATTGCTACTTAAGAACTATTGGGACACACAATTGGTGGATTTTCTAGAATTTGGATGGCCCTCAGAGTTTCCAGGTCGTTCACCTCCAACCCCGGCAATTAAAAACCATAACGAATCACCTAATTATTTTAAATGGTTATTAAAATTTGTAGAAGTTGAGCTTGGCTATAATGCACTAATTGGTCCATTTGAAGAAATCCCCTTCTCACCGTGGGGCCAAATAAGTCCTATAATGACCAGGCCTAAGAAGAATACTGATGAGAGATGTATTATGGTTGATTTGAGTTCCCCCACAGCAAACAGCATTAATGATAGTATACGCAAGGGGTTCTATCAAGGGCGCTCATTTAAATATACACTGCCAAATATTATGAATATCGCAGATGAAGTATCGCACCTTGGTAGTGAATGTCTTATATGGTGGGCCAACCTTGCACAAGCATATAGACAGTTAAGAGCTTGCCCGTTATCAGTTCAGCTTCATGGTATTAATGTAGACAGTAAATATTACTTTGACATTTCACTGCCTTTTGGGTGTCGGACTTCTTCATTGGCATGTGCACGCACCACTAACGCCATTGCACATTTAATGAGAGAAGGGTTACTTTGTATTATGTTATCTAGACAATTTTGTTGGAGTGGAAAAAACAGAGGAAGAGGCGATGAGGGCATACAATGACTTGGTTCAGCTATCTAAATTCCTTGGTCTTGAGCTATCACTAAAAAAATGCATTTCACCAACTAAGACTTTGACATGGTTAGGCTATACGGTACTAATCGATTCCATGCAGATCCAAATTCCTTCCATCAAATTGGCAGAAATAGTAGAGGAATGTAAGCTTTGGACATCATAAAAAATGGTCTCCAGGAAACACATCCAGAGGTTGGTAGGGCGCTTACACTTTATCTCCAAGTGTGTTCTGCCAAGCAGACAGTTCAAGGATCGTATACTGGACAGTCTCAGAGCAACACCGTTCAAATGAAAAGTCCCAATTAATATAAATTTACTAAGAGCTATAGCATGGTTTATTGAATACGCTCAAAAGTCTAACGGTTTGATATTAATCCACCCAGAGCCACACCAAACTTGGACGATAGAACCCAGAGGATTTCAGAGATAAAGGATACCATATAGCTCAGTTAGAAGCACTTAACCTAGTGACAGCACTCAAAAGTTTATACTCGTTTAACCCAGAACATTTTAATATTGTAATTAATACAGATATCGCATCACAAATAGTATTATCCACAGGTGCAGGGAAGGACCTCGTGTCGTGCGCCTGCGCATGAGAAATATGGAAATTTGCGGCCATTAATAGCTGCTGTGTGTCTATTATCCATAAACCAGGTAAATTACTTAAACTGGCCGACACATTAAGCAGGCAATTTCAATCTAGTTCGGCTTATACAACTGCCTCAAAAATGTGCAAGGAGATGAAGCTAACAAGAGTAAGAGTAAATTTTAGTGACCAGCTGCTAGACACAACCTTATAGATCTGGGAATATCGTCTTTAATTTGCCTCTCTATTCTCGGCAAGCCAGACAGAAAACAACAGGACTGGTTCAACACCAACGATCAGGAGCTACAGAATCTTAGGAGCAGAAGAGGCCAAGCACACCAAAGAGTGTTGCAGACCAGGAGCACTAGATCCACCACTGCAGCATACAAAGATGCCTGCAGATTGCTACAAAAATGCACCCATGCACTGAAGTCAGACTGGTGGGAAATGAAGGCAGAGGAGCTGCAGAGAGCTGCAATCAGAAACAACATGAAGGGCTTCTACAATGGACTGAAGGAAGTGTGGGGACCTGTGAAGAAAGGACCTGTTCACCTGAAATCAACTGATGGAATGGAGACCTTTTCTGACAGCAAGAACGTTGTGGCAAGATGGAGTGAACACTTCCAGAAGCTACTCAATGTCCCTGGTGACATCGATCATGAACCTCTGGACAACATCCAGCAGCGCATTACTAAAACATGCTTCGATGAGATTCCAACCATGGATTAGATGGCTAGAGCAATCGCCAGCCTGAAAGATGGTAAAGCACCTGGGGGTGATGGAATTCCTGCTGAAGTATGGAAGCACGGACGAGACAATCTGTTCAACAGACTGCACCAACTAATCACCGATGCCTGGGAGGAGGGTTCTGTACCCCAAACATGGAAGGATGCCAGCATTGTAACCATCTACAAGAAAGGTGATCGAACAGGCTGTGGGAACTATAGAGGAATCTCTCTTCTTTCCATAGCAGACAAGATCTTTGCCAGGATCCTCCTCAACAGACTATCTATTCACATAACACCTGATGTAGTTCCGGAGACACAGTGTGGCTTCAGAGGTAACCGGAGCACCGTGGATATGATATTTTGTCTCCGACAGCTACAAGAAAAGTGCATTGAGCAGGACCGACCACTGTACATGGTATTTGTCGATTTCACTAAGGCATTCGATACAGTCGGGAGGACCGGACTGAGGAAGTATGGATGCCCAGAGAAGTTCACAACTATGATCGAGGCTCTACATATGGGAATGATGGCGAATGTTAGTGTTGGAGGGGAAGTCTCGGAATCGTTCAGGGTTACCAATGGGGTCAAGCAAGGTTGTGTACTGGCCCGCACGCTCTTCTCCATCTTCCTATCAGCAATGCTCGATGAGGCTTTCCGAAGCATGGGGGATGGCATCTATATACAGTCCAGACAGAGCACTGACCTATTCAATGTCGCACACTTCAGAGCGAAGACCAAGACTATTTGGATACTGGTGAGAGAGCTGCTATTCGCAGATGTCAGTGCACTGGTTGCCCACTCTGCTGATGAGATCCAGAAAATAGTGGACGCCTTCTCCGATGCATCAAAGAAGTTTGGCCTGAAGATTAACATCAAGAAGACAGAGGTGCTGTACCAACCCAACTCTACAAGAACCCGAGAGGAGGATGTCATGGTTGACTGAAACAACCGGAATTTACCTACCTCGGAAGCACTATATCAAGTGATGGACACATTGATGCTGAAATATAGAGGAGGATGGCCAAGGCTAGCACATCATTTGGCCGACTACTCCAGAGACTCTGGAACAACCACCATGTGTCCATACGGGTGAAAGGCAAGATCTACCACGCAATCGCGCTATCCACCCTACTATACAGAGCCGAGGCCTGGACAGTGTACAGATGACAGGTGAAAAAGCTGCATGCCTTCATGATGCGACATCTGCGTTCGATCATGAGGCTAACCTGGAAGGACAAAGTGACAAATAAGGAAATACTTGAACGGACAGGGCTGCCCTCTATGGAAGATCTTCTGATCAAAAAGAATCTCCGGTGGACTGGACACCTCATGAGGATATCATCAGACAGGCTGCCAAAGCAGGTCCTCTACTGTCAACTGTCTTCTGGTTACAGAAAGAGAGGGCGCCCTCATCTCCGGTTCAAGGATACCATCAAGAGAAACCTGAAGCTGAGAGACATTAAGACCGACTCATGGACATCACTCTCACAGCAGAAACCTAAATGGAGAGCGGCAGTCAATTAATGAAAGCAGTTTTTGTCGCATCGTGACTGACAGCATGATGATGATGATTCCCAGATATACACACGGATTTACACAGCAAGATCGTGACTCTGTTCGAGGCAGGTTTTGCTCCTGGTACATGGAATAACAAAGTTCAACTTATAAAAAGGTACACAAATTTTGCTGAAATGCACAAGAGAGATCACCTATATCCGTCTCAGTATCAAATAATGGCTTACATGGCATTTCTGTCCAATGAACTTAGATCCCCAGGCGCGGTTCTGAACTACATCAGTGGTACCCCAACATGGGTGCTAATGATGGGAGGTTCGACAACTGGGTTCGATACATATCCTGTCTCATTGGTCAAGCGAGGCGTTTCAAGGTTCTCTGTCCATTTGCCAACCATGGCGATGCCATTAACTGTTACAGACATTATGCACAATGTAGTGTTTTTTCACTCAGCAGGGAGTGTTGCAGATGTGTTAAAGGCGGCCACATTAATTGGGTATTTTTCATTATATGGCAAAGTAATTTACTGTCTTCTGGGAGACCTTCTGATTCAGGGCACTGGTTGACGTGGGACGACATCGAAATGATGCGTGATGCGATCATTCTTCAAGTACACAAAATCAAAACCTCCTGGAGCCAGGCGAAGGCATTTGGGATCCGCCTGCCTTGCATCCCCGTCTCCCTGTGCTGTGCGCTACAGGCTTGGGCAGCATATGTCCGTTCAACAGGCCAAATAACGAGAAGGTATGGACCAGCCTTCATCATGCCATCAGGGAAACCGTTGTCAAGCGTCATACTGACAATAGCAATTCGGATGCCACTTCGTGGATGTGGGCACCCGACGTCGTCCATATTCAGACTGCATAGCATTGGTCGAGGGGCGGCTCAGACGTGCGCAGAAGCTGGTGCAGAGGAAGCAGAGGTCGCCGAGGCTGCAGGATGGCGTTCAAGCTCAATGTATAACTATGTACCTAAGAGGATATTCTCGGCTGCCCTGTGACACTCACTTCACTATTTGGCTGACTCTCAAAGGTGCAGCCTTGGGGGTCCTATCTGTGAATGTTGCATATAAGAAAGTAAAAAGTTGAATACCTGGAGTTACTTATTGCGTGCAAGTTACCCTGTAGAGATATATATATATATAAAGACCCTACTGCCCTAAGCCAATAATATAATACTATCACACTCTGAGTTAAATATAACTAGCAAGTTGACCCTTTGAAGTAATATATTAACATATATCCTAGTAGATACTGCATTAGTTGGTCCAGACAGAGTAATGAGTATGCTGATACACTGACATTTTACACATAGACCGATGTGACTTACTAGGGTGACTATTTGGACATATTATCTAATCAGAAATAGCTGAAATCTATTGTTTGCTTTTTCATAATAAAGCTTTTGTCCACTGTCCTTGCATTGTCGTGTTGTGAATTATTATTTTTTGATTATATACATATAAATGTCACAGGTATAAGGTAGACTATTTTGAAATGTATTTCATGCATTTCCCATTAAAATAAGAAACGAACATCCACCCTGATTGTCAACTTTCAAAATGACATAACTTTCTTCAAATTTGTCCTATAATCAAAATTAAATGACTCTTTTAATTATAATTCACAGTTCTTTCAAATGAAACCAGACCAGGTGGCCGAATCGGTAGAGCGCAGGCTTCCCATGTGGAAGGTCGGGAGTTCAAATTCCGGGCGAGTCAAACCAATGACATACAAAGTTGATACTTGTTGCTACCTAGACTAGCGCTCGGCACCATTAGGATAGGGCAAGGACTGGTTAACTCAGTATCAGGATAATGTGAGTGAGTGGGATATCAGGTCATTGTGCTGGCAGCTTGATCTCCCAGTGGAGCGGCACCATAAAAATCCCCATATGTGCACACTGTCACAAGTCAGTAGTCGTCCTGATATGACCATAGATGTTGCTAGGATGTGTAGTGTAGTGACCAACCCGAACACCTTCAGTCCTGTTTAACGACTGACAAGTTTATTGAGTTACCGGTCACTCGCAGTGCCCATGTGACTATATGATAGTTATACTAGACTTACTTGTAAGTTGTCATATTACTGAGATTCTTACGAATCTACGAATACGAAGGTAAGGATCAGAGGAGAGGTCAAGCCCGCGCAGACCGGATATGGCTTCAATTTTCGAAGTTGGAGGGGAGCAAAAAACCTAAATCCAGGATCAGTAATCCCTACCCTACTCGTACCTTCTCTAGAACCCTCTATCCGCTTTTATCTTTATACTCGAGTATCTTTTGGGTCCCTTCTTCAAGGTGTGGGTCGGCGGGCCCCTGATCCTTACCTTTGTATTCGTAGATTCGTAAGAATCTCAGTAATACGTCAACTTACAAGTAAGTCTAGTACACCTATCATATTCTTACTTCATCTTCTGAATACCGGAAGTTAACTACCCGGGGAGAGTCTTCGAAGCATGGTTTTTTGTGACCCGACTTATCTCGCTTCTTTACTCCTCCCTCGTTACTCCTTCCATCTCCTATCATCTTTCTGTAATTATATGAACATAGTGTCTTGGCACTCGCGCCAGGTAGCTTTACTACCGGACCAGCAACTATACAATTATGCATTGCCCATCAATATCACTCACACGGTGACTCGTTTGATAAAGTTCAACCTTTTTTATTTGTTCGTTCATGCACAATGCCATGCCCCTCTTTTTTGGGCTGTAGCTTTTTGTAATGACTGTACTTGTTTCTTAACCTACATAACAAACAGTAAATCTTATTTTATTTTCGCGCTTTCCTATTTGTTAGGATCAGTCTCTGTGTCTCTGCTGGGTCCTCTACTGACTTGTGGTAGAAACGCGCGAAACTCCTGCTATCCCTCCAGGAGGCATTCCTCATGATCGCATTCAAATTTGCTCCCATGGCCTGTGCTGAGGAGGCTGATGCCCCTCTGGTACTATGGCTCTTGTACCTACTGATGTCTACGCCTGCTAGCTTTAGCACGTTCAGAGTCCACCTCGCGAGAGTGGCCCTCGAAATGGGTCCGTGTGGCCCAATATATGAGAGGAGTAACTGCGTGTTAATCCTCCTCACTCTGGCCGTTCTCTCAACATATTCATTAATTGTTTTTACTACACATAGAGCACTTTCCGCTTTAAAACTGAAAAAACGTATAGAGTCCAGTGGCTGCCCTAGCTGGTTGTGTTTTAATAAAGTTTTCATTTTAAAAACCACGGAGTCCTCTTCGACCCGCATCCTGTCTACTTCCAAGTTTATAATAGTTTGTCCCCTTTGCGAGGACACTAACAAAAGCAGGATCGTCAATTTGTAGGATAACAACTTTAAGCTCATTTCCCTATTCGCCGGGAGTGTTTTTATCCAATTTAAAACAGATTCCACACTCCAGAAACTGTCATATCTAGGCTGTGGAGGCCTTTGCTCATGACAGCTTTTACAAAACCATTTAATTAGGAAGTGTTCTCCCACCGTGTTACCCCCCGCCCTGGGCAGGATAACACTCAATGCGCACCTAGCTGCATTTATTGCACCGTACCCTACTCCTGACTCAAAGTAGTTACGAAGATATTTAAGTACATTCGCTATAGAGGGGTTCAGTACCCTTACTCCCCTCTCCAGGGCCCACAGCGCCCAACGGTTTATATGTGTAACATAATTCTTACGCGTAGACACCCTCCAAGTGTGTTTGAAGAATTGTAACGTCTTCTTATCTATCTCATATCCTTCTAAAGTCCTGGCTAAAAAAGGTAAGCTGTCAATCTTACTTCCTCTAGGCCTGTTCCTAGCTTTCTGTTGCCTTGGTGTTTGATTCCAGAGAGGTTCCCTGGTCTTTTTTCGAACGACCGCTGTTTTCTACCCCGGGGATATGGGTTATAGTAAGCCAATTTCCATGCCGTTGGGCCCACTCCCAGATACTGATCGCTTCACGGAGGCAGTCCTCAGATTTTGTGCCTCCCATATTCTTTACATACGCTAATGCCATAGTATTATCCGTTCTCACTCTTATGTGTGTATTTTCTGTTTTGCACAAACTTTTTAGCCCAAAATTTATAGCCTTTAATTCCAGGACGTTAATGTGCGCCATCTCCTCTGGCTGCCATCGCCCGCCTGTCTGCTCCAGATAGGTATGTGCCCCCCATCCCTCAAGGGAGGCGTCTGTGAATAGCTCTATTTCTGGTAATTCCCTTCTAATTCTTCTCGGTATCCCTAAATTTTGTAACCACCAGTTCAAATCATCTACACCCTCACGTGAAACCCACATTGTATCCTCAAAGTTTCCTTTACTTCTTTTTAGCGCTTTTATTTTATCTCTTTCAAGTTGTTTGAAATGTGCCCCCGCATATTCCACTGCCGGTGAATAGGCTACCATTAACCCTACTACTCCTGCCACCTGCCTAATAGATGGTAGATCTGTCTCCAGCACCTCTGTTGCTGCATCTCTAAATATTTTCACTTTTTCTAACGTTAATGATATGTCCATTTTGACAGAATTTATGTCAAAACCCAGGAACTTCAAGCACTGTGTAGGTTTAAGGACTGACTTTTCCCTATTTATCGTGAACCCCAGCCTTTCAAATAGTGAGACTAGTTCTGAAATAGCTGTTTGACATTCCCCTGATGTCTTCCCCAAGACAAAACTATCATCCAAGTAAGGGAAACATATATATCCCTTCTCTCCCATTTCTGAATAGATGGGTTTTAACAGCTTGGTAAAAATCCTAGGTCCTGCCGCTAACCCATTGGGTAGGACTTGGTACTCGAGTAGAGTGTCTTCCCATCGAAAACGTAAATATTTTCGCTGGGACTGCTTTACATTTACTGAGTAATAAGCATCTGTAGGGTCAGCACCAGCCATCCATGCCCCTTTTTCTAACAGGTCTATATCTGTTTTAAGATTAAACATTTTAAAATGTTCATATTTTATCAATAGGTTTAACTTAGTGAGGTCTAGAATCATCCTAAATTTTCCACTTGGTTTAGGCCTCAGAAATATATTCGACACCCATTGGTCCTGTACTGGACTGACTTCCATCAATACCCCTTTACTTTTTAGTTTAGACACTTCTTCCTCAACATAGCTCCTTTCTACATTATCCATTTAAAAAGGGAATGGCTCCCTCTCCTGTACTGGAGTATTTAGAAAAGGGATAGTTAAACCTTTTACACAATTTAAGATACATTTATCGGAAGTCAACACCTTCCACTGTTCTATGTTATTCACTATATTACCAGCTTTAAATTTTGAGTGTGTGAAAATAACGTGCTTACCAGACTCTAATTTATCGTAGGAGGCACACACCTGGTTTGGGCGCCTCATTTCTGAAAACCCCGTGAGGAGGTTCCCCGACCACGCCCCCCTCTCGGGACAGACGGCACACTCCCATATTGGGCGTAATCCTCATTGGTTCTTCCGAAGCGCTTCTCCGGCGCAATGGTACGTGCTCCCCAGTTGGACGAGCCTCTGAACCCACGGCCTCTCGCACGGTTGTTACCCCTGAACTTGTTGTAGGGCACTCCCGACCTATGTTGATGGTCGAAACTGTTCCTTCTTTTCCCTCGGTAGTCCAAGCTTGTGTTCATACAATTATCCGATGCTTTGACTGACTTCCAAAGCTGCTTATTCCTTTCCCCCAGGTTTTCTCCTAGAAGAAACTCTGTTGGCTCTGGCAGCTCACCATACACATCACGCTTTGCTTTTATCAGCTCCTTTCCTAAGTGGGAATGTACCACCTTTCCCACACTGGTCACACGATCCACACATATCTGGCTATGTGTCGCTACTAACAACTTAATCGCATTTAAAACATGCACCGCCTGTGCATCCAAATCTGGATCTGCATCACCTCTCTGCAGAATGAAATCCATTGTAGGAACAATGGCCGTTAACGCCCCTAACACACCCTTAGAGGCCGTCAACAAGGAATTTTCACCTTCCTTTTGGCTTTCAGCGAAACGGATTTCCTCATTTAACATCTGAATCCTAGCTGCTGGGACATCCACCAGCCCCGTGTAATGTCGTGACACATCCCGAATGGTCTTTAAATGTTTGGGCGCTCCCATATTCGGGCCACCATAATAGTGGTGAATCATGCCCGCCATCGTCTCACTGACAGTAATCCGCGGTGTCACCGGGCTTTTCACCTTCTTATAAATTTCCTGCAATTCATCTAATCCTGCACCTTTGTGTAATCCATGGGCTAACTTGAACTCCCTTCTTACCTTGGTCTTAGACGTAGTAGTAGCTGTCGGCTTGGTGTCACTAATTAAAGCCGGCGTACTAGCCCCTTCTACGAGGAGTGGCTTAGGCGGAGGAGGCGCCATGAATGAACTAAACGGCAAAGGTTTCACTGCGTCGTTAGCAACTTCCTTAACTTGGTCACCGCCCCCACAGATCCTGTGTCTGCTGGCTTTCAACGCTTTCAATTGTTCTCCAGTATTGATATCCTCATCAATATCCTCTTCCTCCTGCCAACACTGAGCCTCCCGCTCTTCTTCATCTTCCTCCTCCTCGTAATCCTGCCATGTGCCAGCACCGCCATCTTGGCCCACATACGTGTCAACATCAACGTCACCATATTGACCTACATACACGTCCTGTTCCGCAGTAGCATCACGTTCAGCCGCTGCCCAAACCACACGCGTACTGTCACGTAGCTGTTCAGTTTCATCACGAAACTCTCTCGCTTCTTTCCTCAGAAGGGCTACTTCTTCACACATACGCTTCAAATCTCCCAAATCAGGTTGGACTTAGGAAGTAACTTGAGCCGCTACAGGCGTTTGCGTCTCGGGTACCTTAGCCCGCGGTTTTTGCTTTGAGTCAGCCGCCATTTTCTTTCTTGGTTTAGACTTAGACGCTCTGGCTACATCAGCCTCACCTTCCAGCTCGCCCACTAGGCTCTGTGACAACGGTGGCTGGTCCTCCACGGACATCATTTTTGCCATATTCACTCAGCAATTTGCGACCACACCGTCTATTAACGCGCAATGCATGTTTAGATTCGGCCGAAAACCGTGTCCGGTGCACATGCTTTCGCAGTCTTGACTTGAACTCAGTCAGTACGTCGTTCTGAAACGACAGCATGAACAACACATTATTATATGTCTGACACGCTAACCGCCTATAATACAACACACATATAACACCACTTGTGTCAATTCCAACACTTACACAAACTAACCACATAATTACTTACCAGTAAATCCTCCTCCAACTCGCTGTTGCCTGTCCACTGCCGAGTTGCTAACTGAAGCCATATCCGGTCTGCGTGGGCTTGACCTCTCCCCGGATACTTAACTTCCGGTATTCGGAAGATGAAGTAAGAACTCGGGTTCATGGCCGGGTCAGTCCACCCACATACCTTACATATGTAACATCTTCCTTTCAATAAATAAAAGTTATTTCAATCGTCGAGTCTTCTCTTCTTTTCATTAATTAATTTTTGTTTAAACAGCCAATAATAACATTATCAACGTGACAACAACGAGAATGACAATGAACCAAAGAAAAAACCTCAACAACATAAAACAAAAAAACAAAAAACAACAATCAGGGCAAAATACAATGAAGCCGCACAAAGAAAAACAGCAACAAACTGGCAAAGAAATACATCTGTTCATCCTCTATTCATACAAATTGGTAAATGACGTAGTCATCTGTTTTTACATTCTTATTCAACTGATCGTTCAGTCGTAACATTATTCACAATGTATAGTGCATTCCTTACACGTGGTATGCGATATGCGGTATGCGAATGCGGCAAAAAATCGAAAAGCATCTAAATCAATGGGGGTGATTCCTTACACGCGGTATGCGGTATGCGGCATGTGAATACTGAATTGGTCCATGTAGCAATCGGTGCGGTATGCGAATGCGAATGCTGCTGCGTTTGCCATAGAGAACAGTGGTGAGGAAACCTGACACTGTGTGTGGGTGTGGGTGTGGGTGAAAGGACCCATCCCGTAAGCACGCCGCATGCCGCATGCCGCATACCGCGTGTAAGGAATCACCCCCATTGATTTAGATGCTTTTCGATTTTTTGTCCCAGTTGCCCATGAGCCGCGACGGTGCAAGATATAGCTTATGGTGGTCTCCACCTTGATAGTTCATTCTTGCTTTCCATGCTTAACTGTACAATTGGCTTTACTGAAGCAGATTTATATTACAGTCTGTGATACAAACTTATCCATACCTTAACTATCATCAAACAGATAAATATACAATTTTGTAATCAATTCGCACAGTTTACGGCTTGTTACTGCGGCTGGTCAAGGCCTACTTGTTGTTCAACTGCGGTTATGTGTTGTGTAATACCCGAGCCTCTCTCCAGGGCGAACAAGTTCGGCTGTAATGCGTCTTATAATGCATGCCATTAATTGTTGGCTCTACCGCGTTTATTGTGTCTGTGTTTGTTGCTTATTCTGTCTATTCTGATTTGTCTTGCGCCTTTCTAGATCATTAAATAAGTGTATTCGATTTCTTGTTAGGATCTTAAGCCCTGTTCACACGGGCAAAATGTGAGGGGAATCAGGCAAATCGAATCAGGTGAGGCGAATTAGCGGCCCGTTCACACGGGCAGTACTTGGGCTGGAAATCGAATGCTGCGCATGAGCAAGTCCAGGCTAACCAGCACCATTTTGGGTTCGACGATGCTGGCACCAGAGAGTGTGGGTTCGACCTAGATATGTAATGACTGAATCGTATTGGTTTGGAACGGTCAAAACTTCTGCTGGGCAGTGAAACCCTAAAAATAAATGATAAAAAAAATATCTGTGCACCTCTAGCAGGTTCATAGACCAAATTATAGTATATAGATCGACGTGCTTAGTCCGCATCACGTAAGTCGGTTGCGTCCACACGGGCAAAATTATCCGCATCACAGGAATCGATTCACATAGACTACCTAGCTTAGGTGGTTTACAGGATCCGCATCACGTGAGTCGAATTAGCCCTAATCCGCCTCAGACGTCCGTTCACACGAGAAATGTGAGGCGAACTAGGCAAGTCGCTTTCTACGAATCGATTTACATTGCCCGTGTGAACAGGGCTTTACAGTCCTCATTTATTACTTTCTATTGTCGATAGTCTACATTGCTCAATTTGTGTATGCGACTATGAGCCCATTTTCGGTCGTGTGTGCGGTATCTGACCGTGTCACCTATTCCTAGTTTCTTGTGTGGTTTTCCCGCGTGTTTGTTATAGTATTTTCTCTATTTTGCCAGTCTTTCTTGTGTGTGCTTATTTCTTGAGGTTACTGCCTGTGGTTTTAATTGGTTTGCCATGACCGGTATTTTCTATCTCAATCTCCTGCTCATAAACAGCTTTTAGTTCTGCACTCGTTGTGTTTCGGTAAGCTAAGAGTGCGATATTGATGTATGTTTCATCTTTGATTGCCTTCTTCATTCGATCTAATTTTAACTTAATTTCGTCACATACAGCACGGGGAATTCTGCGTGGTGGATCAATGACGGGGCATATATCAGGGTTCACATGAATTTTCGCGTTGACCTTGATTGTACCTAAACCATCAAACATGTCACTGAAACCGCAGTGACTGGTGCTGTACATTATACAGCAGGAGCCGCTCCCTAAATTCTACAGGATCGGTGCTGTGACTAATACAGCACTGACCAAACACAGATTATTTAGAATGTCAATTCCAATAGTAAGATGGCTGAAAGACCAGTGCTCTGGCGCTGACAAATGTCATATTCAGATGAATAAATACTTTACCAAAAAATAAAAAATAAATTGTTAAATTAAAAAAAATCTACAGTTTAGCTGCTTCGGAGGCTTTTGTTGACACGCGTTCCACGGCATTGACGTGGGTTAATAACCCCAGCAGCACACATGCATCCTTCCGTAGGATTGCAGATCCGCTCTCTGTCACATGGAACTGTATCATTTGTCCGTTGACTGGTAGTCTTGTCTCTCCCTCCGGAAGAATCTGCTGGCCAGTGTATGTCACCAACCTGCAGCATGCAGGCATTAGTGAACCAATTCCCAATGAACGAAAAGTCTTGCTGGGAATGATATTGGCTTCCGAGCCAGTGTCAAGTTTGAGCCTTACATTTTTGTCACCGACTCAGAATTTCTTGTGCAACAAACCTATATCTTCTTCATCGTCCTCGGACATGGCTCCTACGAACAGCTTGTCATCATTGTCCTCCTCTTCTACGTCCGTCAACCGCCATTCACCACACCTGCTGGTCCTGTCAACGTCGAGAGCGTGTACCGGTGCCATGCTGCATTTCCGTCCTCTACAGACTTTGAAAAAATGGCCTATTTTGTCTATTGTCTTTAGCCGGGCCGGTTGCCCACCCATGTGTATAATCACACCGAGAACAGCTTGCCCGGTGTAGCAGGAAATCGCAAACCCTGTAAATCGCAAACCCCCACTTGTGATTTCCTAGGAAATCGCAAACTCCCATGCCATATATGGGCATGGGGGGTTTGCGATTTCCAAGGAAATCGCATATCCCCCCTGGAGATCGCAAACCCCCCATTCGGCGGCGGCGGCGATTTGTTTACTTTACATTCATCGATTCGAAAATATAACTGTTAATATCTCCGCCGTTACGGCGGTAGCCTTAATAACGCTTCGAATTTAGGGTTAAATTGGTCAAATTTCACTTTTTTTGTTACCAATTTAAGCCTAAATTCGAAGCGTTATTAAGGCTACCGCCGCATTGGCGGCGATATTACTAGTTATATTTTCGAATCGATGAACGTAAATTAAACAAATCGCCGCCGCCGCCAGTATGGAACGCGACGTCGATGCGGCGGCGATTTGTTTACATTACGTTCGGCGATTAATATCGCCGCCAATGCGGCGGTAGCCTTAATAACGCTTCGAATTTAGGGTTAAATTGGTCAAATTTCACTTTTTTGGTTACCAATTTAACCCTAAATTCGAAGCGTTATTAAGGCTACCGCCGCATTGGCGGCGATATTACTAGTTATATTTTCGAATCGACGAACGTAAAGTAAACAAATCGCCGCCGCCGCCAGTATGGAACGCGACGTCGATGCGGCGGCGATTTGTTTACATTACGTTCGGCGATTAATATCGCCACCAATGCGGCGGTAGCCTTAATAACGCTTCGAATTTAGGGTTAATTTAATGAAATTTCACGATTTGAGTATATAATTCTGTTAAATATGGTCGCATTGAATAGATTTGGCCCGAATCGGTCCCAAAACACAGGGGGGTTTGCGATTTCCAGGGGGGGGTTTGTGATTTCCTAGTAAATCGCAAACCCCGGGGTGTGCAATTTCCAGGGGTTTGCGATTTACTGCCACAGGGACATAGTTGAAGTGCCACCCGATCCGCACCGCGATGGTGTTTCCGGTGTAGCAGGAAATCGCAAACCCTGTAAATCGCAAACCCCCACTTGTGATTTCCTAGGAAATCGCAAACCCCCATGCCATATATGGGCATGGGGGGTTTGCGATTTCCTAGGAAATCGCATATCCCCCCTGGAGATCGCAAACCCCCCATTCTCGATGTCGGACATCCGGGCACTTTTGGGGTTCACGGAATGCTACTCCCATAGAAACAACATTAGAACTACCCTATCTATCACAATGATTTCTGCTTTTTGGTGCTTTGAAAGCAAATTTCTCTTGTTTCTATTAAATAGTTCAGATCTTTCTCTATAATTTCATGTTCAGCTTTTTTTTATCAGCCAATTGGAAGTTCTTGAATTTATTTGGCGAAAATAGTTTTTGAGGCCATGATCTGGTAAGGCTAACACTGGCACTGACACTCAGAATATCCCAACTTTCACTATTATCTCTGTTTTTAATACTTTCAGATAAAATTGCTCTTAGGTTAAATTAAATACCTCAGATCTTCCTCTTCAATCGCGCATTGAGATATTTTTAATCGATTCGATGAAAGTTTTTAAATTCATTTTACAAAAATAAATGCTCCCCATAGACATAGCATTGCCGCAGCACACATCACGGCGTATTTTACCCTTCGTGGGCTCGTTTCCGGGGTTGTGACGTCATGCCGACATCGAGAATTCGGCGGCGGCGGCGATTTGTTTACTTTACGTTCGTCGATTCGAAAATATAACTGCTAATATCTCCGCCGTTACGGCGGTAGCCTTAATAACGCTTCGAATTTAGGGTTAAATTGGTCAAATTTCACTTTTTTGGTTACCAATTTAACCCTAAATTCGAAGCGTTATTAAGGCTACCGCTGCATTGGCGGCGATATTACTAGTTATATTTTCGAATCGACGAACGTAAAGTAAACAAATCGCCGCCGCCGCCAGTATGGAACGCGACGTCGATGCGGCGGCGATTTGTTTACATTACGTTCGGCGATTAATATCGCCGCCAATGCGGCGGTAGCCTTAATAACGCTTCGAATTTAGGGTTAATTTAATGAAATTTCACGATTTGAGTATGTAATTCTGTTAAATATGGTCGCATTGAATAGATTTGGCCCGAATCGGTCCCAAAACACAGGGGGGTTTGCGATTTCCAGGGGGGGGTTTGTGATTTCCTAGTAAATCGCAAACCCCGGGGTGTGCAATTTCCAGGGGTTTGCGATTTACTGCCACAGGGACATAGTTGAAGTGCCACCCGATCCGCACCGCGATGGTGTTGCCGGTACTGGGGGCGTGAATGCTGTCGGCCATATTTGTTAATGGCATCTAATTGGCTGTGTCATTTTGCTGAATCGAGCTGGTTGGCGTTATATTCACTAACCCAACATATTTTGAGGTAACTGATTAGTGTCAGATTAGGCGTCTGTAGCAACTTGTCTCATAAGTTCTTGTCCTTGACTCCGGCTACGAGTCGGTCCCTCAATATCGAATCTTCAATCTCGCCATACTGACAGTATGCGATCTTGTGCCATAACTCTCTGTTATCAGCGTCCATCGACTCGGACTTCTGATTATAAATAAGTGTTAAATTGATAACGTACCACCATTATGTTGCGGTTTCCTTCGCAGTACTCCTTGAATGCTGCTACCAACGGCGCTATTTTCTCTCGGTCAGTACTGGCGATATCGAGCATCGGGAACAATTTCTGGGCTTCCAAGCTTGTGACATGCGGAAATATGAAGCATTGCGTTTTTTCCGGTGTCACGGTTTAAAGCCCCGGCCCGATCGCAGCCCCTGCCGTGGCCTCTGCGCATGCGCAGAGGTTGTAAACAGGCTGCAGAACGAATACACACTGCCAGTGTCTATTAAAGATTAATAGAAATGCACAACCCTAACCATATAAATTTAATATAATCTGTTCGTTGGATATGTTTTCTATATATGTTCCAGGGGGTTTGTTTGTAGGTGGTGTAAGTTTCATAGATATTTCACTTTTTCTGTATGAAGATTGCACTGACACTCAGAATATCCCAACTTTCACTATTATCTCTGTTTTTAATACTTTCAGCATAAATTGCTCTTAGGTTACATTAAATACTTCAGATCTTCCTCTTCAATCGCGCATTAAGATATTTTTAATCGATCCACTGAAAGTTTTAAAATTTATTTTACAAAAATAAATGCTTAGTCAACTGTCTTCACGGCAGGGGCTGCGATCGGGCAGGGGTTTTATACCATGACACCGGCTTACTGTTCACTCCTGCTGCACCGGAAGTTAACCAAGTCCTCCAATTCACTGCCAAATTCCACTCTAAGTTTAGGGGGTGTTGTGGTCTCAATCCCGACAGAACTGACGCCATATTTGACCGTCCCGTTATCTGACACCATGTAGTGTAGTGACCAACCTGAACACCTTGAGTCCTGTTTAACGACTGACTAGTTTATTGAGTTACCGGTCACTCGCCGTGCCCAGGTTGGAGAGCTTACCTCGATCGGGCTATGGTGGTTAAATACTTCATTCGAGCCCCGGTTCAATTTCCGAGGTCGAATTTTATATAAGATTAGGTAGCAGGTTCAAAAATATGCTTTTGGCACACTGAGTTTTGGGAAGTTTACATATTGGAATACATCAGTATAAAGCCAAAAATGTTATCTAATTTCCTGGATATTCATAGCACATTTAGTTGGGACCGGATTGAGTAAATTAACAGTGAATATTAGGAAATAATTCAGTAGTTACAACACATGGCTACAGGACAGAACTGCCCATGTTATAACTGTGTTGGTATAGCCATAAATCCCAAACAATAGAGGAACCTCCAGCCAACAATAGGGGTATATGCTGGTCTGTGGCCCACTCATATACTTCCACTTGCCACTGGGGGAGGTCCTGTGGGGACTGTTGTGCATGATGTAGATATATTTTTTGCATACCAATATATATATGCATAATAAATAATTCACTGTGATTATGCATCTGATGCATAATCACCACAAAGATGCTGGTACAACATTAAGAAAAACCTACCTTAAATATTATTGTATTTGATTTATTTTATTGTTGTGACAGCATATATACATATATACACATATACATATACACACATATACATATATTAATAAACACTTTATCGATTTAAAACGATATGTATAACCTCTCAGCTTCCCAGTTCCGAGGCTCCCTCCACCTCATCCCACATATTTGAATAGAAGTAAAAAGAAATAAACAAAAGTAAAATAAATCAAATAAAAATGCCAACCACTCAGCAAATATATGTTTATATAGGGATACAATACAACCCCATTAAACCAAGCTCGGTTAAACCAAACGATCGGTTAACCCAAACTTGTTTGGGCTAAAGCCAGATCGGGTAAAGTCGGGTCGGGTAAATTCGGGATGGGTAAAGTTGTGTCGGCTAAAGTCGGGTCGGCTAAAGTCGGGTCTGGTAAAGTCAGGTCTGGTAAAGTCGGGTCTGGTAAAGTCAGGTCCGGTAAAGACGGGTCCGGTAAAGTTGGGTCTGGTAAAGTCAGGTCCGGTAAAGACGGGTCCGGTAAATTCGGGTCTTGTAAAGTCGGGTCCGGTAAAGTTGGGTCCGGTAAAGTCATGTCCGGTAAAGTCAGGTCGGGCAAAGGAGAGTCGGGCAAAGGAGAGTCGGGTAAAGTAGAGTCGGGTAAAGTAGAGTCAGGTAAACTCAGGTCGGGTAAAGTCAGGTCGGGTAACGTCAAGTATTATTCCATTTTTATCATTATATATTTGTTATTATTATCATCGTTATTATCATTATTATCGTTATTATCATTATTCTTGTCATTATTATTACCGTATTATTTTAATCATTATTGGCATTATTTTTAGATTTACATATACATGTATGTATACATATAATATATATATATAGATATAAACATACATATGTGTATACATATAAAGATACATATGTGTATACATATAAATATACATATTACATATGCACCTATGTGTATATATGTCTATATATACATGCATTCACATCTACATATATGTATACATATATACATATGGAGACCTATATATGTGACTACATAATTATATATATATATATATATGTAGATATATATATATATATGTGAATACATACTGTATTTAGAGATGACTGCATCCCATATTGTAGAGTGGTCCATTTGTCACTGGTAAGTTAACCCATGTGTAGTCTGTTTCACTCTCAGACTTATTGCAAGGGGCCTAAGCTCTGACACTTTAACACTCAGATTTTAACCAAAAACTGCCAAGGAAAGCTTTCACACCTCAGGTTGCCAATGGTTCTCTGGGCTGCACCTCCACTGACAGCTGAGCTCACTGAGTGTGAATGTGTCAGAGCTTATGCCCTTTGAATAGGTGTGAGAGTGGATTGGATTTGGTTTATAAGGGTCTGTGCCACAGTGCACTGCACACACATATTTCTGAAGGCACACACTACACAACAGTCAACTTGGTACTTGCAAATGGATTACCATTGTGAAGGATCTGGCACAGTCATCCTAACATTTAGGAACACTGGTAAGTTATTCTTCTCCTGATATTGCAATATTATTTATATATTATATATAATACATACATATGTATGTATATGTATGTATATATATGTATATATATGTAAATATATATGTATGTTAATATGTATGTATGTATATGTATGCATATCTATGTATATGTATATATATGTATATGTATGTATGTGTATGTATATGTATGTACATGTATGTGTATGTATGTATATGTATGTATGTATATGCATAACATTTATAATAGGCATAGGGGGTTTGGGTTTCCATGGGTGTGGGAGAGGAGATGGCAGCCTATCGGCACCGGGAATACCGGCTTCCCGGCACCAGGGTTCCTGGCCTCACGGCGCCGAGACTCACGACACTAGGCCTCAATTCAAATAATATAAATATTAATAAAATGTGATAACCAACAATAAAATAAATGAAATATGAATACAATAATATACAGGGTAAGTTTTTATTAATGTTGCTGTACCAGCGAGAAATGCCATATTCGTGGGGATTATGCATCAGATAATTGTATGTGTATGTATATGTATATATATGTATGTATGTATATGTATGTATATGTATGTATGTATATGTATGTATATGTATGCATATTTATATTCATTCATTCAATTCAGACTCATGACTATGGTAGTTACATAATTTGGTCCATAGTAGGTAGATATAAAAATTGTTTATGTATGTTTACGTACGTTTATATGCGTATATATATATGTATATGAATGTATATGAATGTATATCAAATATGTGTATATATATGCATGTATAGGTATGCATAGGTATGTATAGGTATATGTATAGCATTTATAATAGGCATACATGGTTCGGGTTCGGGGTTGGGAGGAGATGGCAGCCTATCGGGGCAAGGAGTCCCGGCTTCCCGGCACCAGGGTTCCCGGCCTCCCGGTGCCAAGACTCCCGGCAGCAGGCCTCAATTCAAATGATATAAATATAAATAAAATGTGATATTACTTTTTACTTCTATTCAAATATTTGGGATGTGGTGGAGGGAGGCTTCGAACCAGGAAGCTGGGAGGCTATACATACCGTTTTAAATGCAATAAAGTGTTTATTAATATATGTATATGTGTGTATATGTATATGTGTATATATGTATATATTCTGTCAAAACAATAAAATAAATCAAATACAATAAAATTTAAGGTAGGTTTTTCTTAATGTTGTACCAGCAAGACAAGGCATCTTTGTGGTGATTATGCATCAGATGCATAATCACAGTGAATTATTTATTATGCATATATATATTGGGAATCAAAAAATATATCTACATGATGCACAACAGTCCCCACAGGACCTCCCCCAGTGGCATGTGGAAGTATATGAGTGGGCCACAGACCAGCATATACCCCCATGGTTGACTGGAGGCTGCTCTATTGTTTGAGATTGATGGCTATACCAACACAGTACTGTCATGGGCAGTTTTGTCCTATAGACATGTGTTGTAACTCCTGAATTATTTCCTAATATTCACTGTTAATTTACTCAATCCGGTCCCAACTAAATGTCCTATGAATATTCAGGATATTCGATATAATTTTTTGCTTTCTAGTGATGTATTCCAATATGAAAACTTCCCAAAACTCAGTGTTCCACAACCATATTTGTGAACCTGCACCTTAATCTTATATGAAATTCGACCTTGGAAATGGAACCGGTACTCGAATTAGGTACATTTACCACCATAGGCCGAACGAGGTAAGCTCTCCAACCTGGTGCCGACGTGACCACCCAGGTTCATGACCGGTGATGCGGATTCCGAGGGACACCAGTTTGACAGGGACACTTCCATTCAAATGCATTGTTAACTGCCGTGCGCAAATCTTCATACAGAAGAAGTCAAATATCTCCCAAATTACACCATCTAGAAACAAATCGTTTGGTACACATATAGAAAACATCTTTACCATAAAGACTATATTAAATTTATAAGGTTACGGTTCTTGAATTCTATTATTTTTGAATAAAACTAACGTTTTGCACTGCGCGTAGCGTCAAACTCAAGGCATTGTCAATGGCCGTAAGCAATCTTCATACAGAAAATACACAAGAAGTCAAATATCTCTTAAATTACATCTTCTAGAAACAAATCGTTTGGTACGCATATAGAAAACATCTTTACCAAAAACATTATCTTAAATTTATAAGGTTAGTGATGATGCTGTTCGATTTTGACGCATGTGAAGAAGCGATGTGTCCCTCGCAAACTGGTGTCCCTCGGAATCCGCAACACCGGGTCAGTCCACCTACGTACCTTACATATGCAACAGGATGTAAAACTCCAACAAACAAATCTTTCCAATAGTACCAGCTATAATACAATTACATGAAATAATTTGTTTAGTCACATACCTACTATGTGTGATTCAGGAGGTGTGAAATGAGGTGTGATGGGTGAAAACATATGAGTCTGGTAACAACTCTGATTAAAGCTTGTGAGCTTTTGTCTCTTTTTTCTTTAAGGCTGTGAGCTTTTGTTGTGTGAGCTTTTGTCTTGCGAGCTTTTGTCTTGTGACCTTTTGTCATGGAACTGTAAAAAGTAAACCTTGTTTTATTTAACGTAACCTCTAGAGTACATTGATTTTCATCATTGGCTATTGGATGTAAAACATATGGTCATTCTGACATATTTCTTTGGAGGAAACCGGCTGCCGCCACATTGACTACTCTTTCCGATAAGCAGTAAGGGGTCTTTTATATACACTTTCCCACAGACAGGACAACACACACCACAGCCTTTAATGAACCAGTTGTGGACCACTGGTTGGAATGGAAAATAGCCCAAATTGCAAATTGGTGCACTGAGAAGGATCGATCCGATGACCGACAGCTTCCCAGGCGGACACTCTACCGCCTGAGGTACATCCCGTTCTCGTGGAACCTTGGAAAGGAGATGTTATGTACGGAGTTGGTTGCGTCAGGGCAGCTACTAGCCAGCCGGGACCAGCAAGGGCGGGCACAAAGTGTGGAAGCCGGGTAAATAAAGCAGTTCAGACATCAATATGCATCCATGAGCAATCATTCCTCATGCGCACAACTTTATAGATGGACACGCCCGAGCCCACCCTACAAATACAAGTGTGTAGTATACGCGGATGGCGGAAAAGTATTGGTGGTGCAGGGTGGATGGATGTTGGAACAGCTCGTTGAGAAGTGCCAACGGCTTGCAGCCAGTCAGCCAGCCAGCCAGCCACTATGGCTGTGTCAGGGTGTGAAAGCCCGCCGCCATGACTCGGCTGGATGGGGAGGAAGATGTCCATTCACCTGTGAGTCTATTAAGGCAGCGGGTCAGGGGGCGGTGGGGGTGTTTGAGTCATTCCTTTCAAATGAAACACAATGCCAACATTGCGACCAGTTTTGATCTGACATTACCCGTGCACCCTGAATATTCTCCCTTGAACAGAGACAAAAGACGGGACGAAGCAAATACCTCTATATTCCAACCCTTCTTAATTCACAATTCAGCAGTGAGTAGTACATTACTGATGACAGCAGGTCCTATCCCAGCTCAGTCACCCAACAACCAGAAAACATAGATAATCTTCCCTCAACCATGAGCAGTGCTCGAGCTATACCCGCCAAATGGATTTACACCGTTCCACGGCTCCAGGTTGGTTGGTTGGTTGTTCACAGTTTTATGTCCTGGCAACATCTAAGGTCATATCAGGACGGGTGCCGACTCGTGACAGTGCACACTCATGGCGACTTTATTGTGCTGCCCCACTTGGAGATCAGGCCATCAGGACCTTGACCTGATATGCAAATATAGACTTGCACCAATATCTAAGTTGGATATGTAGTTTGTTTGTTGTTTTACATCCTGGCAACATGTAAGGTCATATCAGGGCGGGTACCGACTTGTGACAGTGCACACGCATGGCGACTTAAGTTAATAGTGCTGCCCCACTGGGAGACCAGGCCACCAGCACCATGAACTGATATCCCACTCAGTCACATTATCTGGACACTGAGCCAACCAGTCCTTGCCATATCAAAATAATACCGAGTGCCTGGCTAGGAAGCGACAAGTATCAATTTTTAAGTCATTAGTCTGATTCGATCAGGGCCGGTTCGAATCCCACCGATCTACCAAAACGGGAGATGGATGCTCAACTTATTCAGCCATGCCGTCTGGTCTTCAAGGCTCCATGTTGAAAGTGTAGGCCCTACCTGTGATATATGCGTAATAGAGGTATAGGTGTGTGGCTAATATATGTTAACGAGATACAGAGTTTGAGACAAAGGAATATGCTAATGAGATGATGTCATGGAAAGTTTAGCCGGCGGGTCAAGCGAGCCCTAGGCCGTGAATAAACCATTCAGTATCCAGAAGTCAAAGTGTTCAGACATTGTACTTTCACATTATTCACGGCCTAGGGCTCGCTTGACCCGCCGGCTAAACTTTCCATGACGTCATCTCATTAGCATATTCCTTTGTCTGAAACTCTGCATCTCATTAACATATATTAGCCACACACCTATACGTCTATTACGCATATATCACACTACCTACCTTGGCATTCCCCAGTGAAGCGATCACATGTGTAGCTACATCGACATGTTGACTGACAATACATGCCCCATTTTCCAGGGAAACACTCTGCAATGGAAACATGATAAGGCTTACTTACTTTCAGTTTCAATATTTCACTGGGAAAAACCACGTAGAATAGATTACCACACATATGTAGTTTAAACTTTGAAGTAAACTGCTTAGAGTTGCTTAGTGCCATGGTTTAGAGTTTCTGTCATGTCTTAGATATCTATTATGTTGCTCTTTGTATTTTACCTTACTTTATTGCCTGAAGTAGCTTTTGTTTTAAAAGTAACATTCAAACAAAACTTAACCCTTAATGGCACCTCTTTTGAGAAGCAAATAATATTAATTTAAATCGTTATAATCTACTTTACTTTAGTTTGAAGTAACTTTTATATTAAATGGCAAACTTTGGAGATATTTGAAGTTCAAACAAGCAAAATTCATTTCGGCAAGCACGCCAAAACTCTGAGATCATAGGCTTTAGCCTAAGTAACAGATTCTATTAACTTGACTCAGTATTCACTTCTTTGTGACAACAAACGGCTAATAAGTGCATCAGTATCATAATGAATATGTAGGATCAAATCTAGATAATTATTTTAGTATTGAAAATGTGATGCTTTTATCGGACTATGTAGGCAAACATTACTTCCTGTGGATGCAGATTTCTTGTGGGCAATCAGAGAGTACATTTAACTAGAAATGTTGATAGCAAAGGAAGAACAAAAGGAATACAAACTTTAATGCTTACTGCTACTAATTGTTTGGGAAACATTGCAGCTTTCACCAAAGAACTCAACGGCGCAGCCAGTCGTATGGCACATGCCTGTATAGGTATCACATTGCTCAAGTGGATCTTTGCAGTTGCAGCTCTGATTACATCCCTTGCCAAAGAAACCAGCACTACATCCTGAAAATGTTCATTCCATGCAATGCTTATGGATAGATCCGAAGAAGAAAACAAACTAATTGCTGGAATTTTAGATTTGCAGAGTGATTGATTACCATCGCACATCATTGGTAAGATATTAAATGATATACCGTATTCTCGCGGGTTAACCGCATGTGTGGGTTAACGCCCACCCCACACTTGGCCAATATTTCGTAAATGCCCACCCGTTAAACACCCATGTGTGAGTAAATGCCCACCGCCACTTCAGTGATTTGGCAATTTAAACGCCCAGGCATTAACCCACGAGAACAAGGTAACATATGATCAATATCATGTTGGAAGCACATTGGTTCTTCTCAACTCAATGGAGCACCTCATTAAGACTTGGATGGATCCTGTCCTGATATCAAAGACCCTATAATACTAAGACGGCTCACTCAGCCTGTACTGTGTAATCAAAACAATCAAACCCATCTCTTGGTTAAACAGTTGCTATATTATATGTATAAATGTATATATGAATGTGAAAGATGTGTGATGATGGCGATGATGATGATGCTGATGTGTTCATAGCAATTTCATATTGATGTATATTCATACTTACCTATGTCATGTATAATATAATTGTATGTGTTTACATGTGAAACACCAACCAGCAACCGGGCTGATCATACCCACCACAAGGTGGCACTGCGAAATTTACATTACCACGGGAGAGATAGGGAGTGAGCCGTCTTAGTATTATAGGGTCTTTGCTGATATGACCATTAGTCCCGGATTGATCTATAGCAGGGTTCGTACACATGTGAAGATATGGAATTCAACGCTTTTTCAAGGCTGTTTTTGATAGGAATTCAAGACTATTTTCATTTGGATTTCAGGAAAAAAACAACAATGGCGAATGGCGATTTCAAATTAATTTAGATCTGTGGGACAGCCTAATGGAATTCAAGGCTTTTCAAGACTAATTACCCAAAATACCTTAAAATCCGACAAATGAAGTTCAAGACTTTTCAAGACTTTCCAGACCCCATACGGACCCTGGAATATGCTTGGGCCTCAAAATGTACGTGGAGGGATACAGGTGTCGGTTTTAAATCTTCACAGGTTTAAAACCTACATTTTCGCCCTGCGCATGCGTCAAAATCTAACTGCATTTCCGCCATATTAAGACCGTGGAGTTAACTTCGATTTTATTCAAAATTAATAAAAAATACAGAACAATTTGGCATACACATGGATGCATACATGCAATATAATGATATAATGAATATATTTAAGACAAAACTAGTCATAGTTAAGCATTTTGAGCTTAGAAACATACAATTCCACACAAAACAGTTAGTCACTTTAAGTTTAAGACTGATATCCATCATATCACCAGACTGGCAATGCATTTGTGACTCAGCAGAAAAAAACGTTGCTGATCTTCTGAGCCTCGACCGATCAGAATGAGCCTTATATCAATGAAAAGCTACGATGTTGACCTATGATGTAGTATGATTTTTGTAACGATCCATTTAGGTTGAACATTTTCTTTAAAAAGTTATAGTTGCTGTATCAACTTCAGCGACTTTACCAAACTGCAGCAGCTGCAGTTTGAAAGCGCCGTTCGATTTTGCCGCATGCGCAGGGCGAAAGTGTAGGTCTTAAACCCACGGAGAATTAAAACCGCGACAAATCGCGGAAATTTGCCGTCGGTATAATAATCGCGGCCTGATTTCCGCGTGTTTAGCCAGGAACCATTTTCACCCCTGTACAGTAAGTGGCCTTTTGGGTGTGGCCTCACAAGTGGACTAGCCGAGGGCCTCTCTTCATCTAAATCCGTAACTGATGACCATAGATGTTGCTAGGATGTAAAACCCCAACAAACAACTTGGATTGATGATCGCCTGTGTTGAATTGACGGTACATCCTACCAAATTGATAGTATATAGAAATGTGTGATCTTCCGTTAATTTTGTTGTTGCTACATTATTCGATTCAGTGGGGGAAATTTAAGTCGCGGACAATTGGTCTTCCTCATTCCACTGCTCCTTGCCCTATATTTGTAATACCAAATGCCGGGCTAGGTTTGAGAATGACAATGATTTGATTTGACTCTTTCGACCCCTCACAGGGTCTGAAAGAAACAATATAGCTATATAGAATGTAAATCAAATAGCAACTCAAAATGACATGTTCAAGCAACAGTGTTCAAGAATTTGATTTACAAAAATACATATCAATACATATCACATCATAACTAAAAGAGTTATTCAAATGGTCGCTTCCAAATCATACAATTAGATATTTTAAATTACAAACTATTATACCCCAGTCACACTACAGCTTGCGACCACTTTGCGACCACCTTAGACCAAAGAACTCACACTCACCAGTGACGCCCAGACATCGGTAACCATTCTTTTGGTAGCCAGGACGTCACAGGTCAGTGTCGCTTCTTTTGTCTAGGGTGGTCGCAAGCTGTAGTGTGACTGGGGTCTTAGTGACCTCTACTTATACTATTTAGGTGTCAGAAGTATAACAAACCCATATGTGTTCATTATAAGAGTGCGATAGCAGATACCTGTTTAAAGTTAAATGTAATTTAACACAGTAGAAACATCACAGTAGTTGATAATATCACATATATAAGCTTGCACAACTTTTGGGAACATTTAAAATGACACAGACTAACAACAAAAAGACGGAGACATCAGCTGGTCCTTTGGCCTAAAAAAAATAGGAGGGTTGATCAAAGCATGGTCATAGACAGTATAGTAAAGGCAAGCTAAATGCATACTACATAAGCAACTTTAATTACAGATATAAACAAATTAAATGAGAATACATATACTAGAACAAGGCCATTATTCTCACCATTTTCTATACAAATTTAGCAATTGCTTTAGACTTTTAAAGAAACATGACATCTATAGAACATTTGATCTTGCGCAATGGTACCTTTTTACATATTTGGTTCTTAATTGGTTCAGTGCTGGACAGACCATAGCGTAATTAAAGTCACCACCTTGTTAGTGTATAGGTAGTGACAAGTATAACTGTTTAAGTCATTGGTTTGACTCGGCCTGGGTTCGTACCCGTGAGTTCGAAACTCACAACCTACCAAAACGGGAGGCGGGTCCTCAATTGATTCGGCCATCGTGTTTGGTGCTCTATTCTATTAATCTCTGTGTTTTTTTAATACAAAACTTCCAAATATACTAGCTAGAACATTGGAGTGTGTTGTTCGAGACACAAAAGAACCTGCAAACACAACTTAACAAATTATAAATATATCAATGGAGGAGAATCAGAGCAAGAGGAAATGAACTCAATAGGCAATAATAGCATTTCACTTAGTTCACGGTCTGTACACATGTGAAGATATGGAATTCAACACTATTTCAAGGCTTTTCAAGACTGTTTTTGATAGGAATTCAAGACTATTTTCATTTGAATTTCAGGAAAACACAACAGTGGTGAATGGCAATTTCGAACTAATTTAGTTAGATCAGTGGGGACAGTTTAATGGAAATCAAGCCTTTTCAAGAGTATTTATGAGTCAGACTCACGAAAATGGGCCAATTGGTGGTTTATTTAAGATGTCGGCGTCGCAATTCTTAAAGTGTAGTGCATTTCTTTGTTTTATATTAAATTATCCTAGAAACAAATGAGGTTGTTATATTTTCTCTACCTTTACATTCAGGATAAATTTAAGGACTTTGCAACACCTCTGTCAATGCTAAACTATAATTATGATGATCGATGCCGACATCCAATGATCGATGCCAACAACTTTAACAGATGTCGTCATCACAATTCTTAAAATGTAGTGCATTTCTTTGTTTTATATTAAATTATCCTAGAAACAAATAAGGTTGTTATATTTTCTCTACCATTACATTCAGGATAAATTTAAGGACTTTCTAATACCTCTGTCAATGCTAAACTATAATTATGACGATCGACACCGACATCCAATGATCGACGCCGACAACTTCCCCCAATTGGGCTCTTTTCGTGATCCTGACCCAAATACGTAAAATTCAAGGCATTTCAAGGCCTTGAAATGGTGTAGATGAAATTCAAGACTTTTCAAGACTTTGCACGCCGCGTACAAACCCTGTTAGTTACTCCCACTGTACTGTTCTTGTACAGGGTTGCTAAACAACCCATTCAAAAAAATGTTAGAAGACTGCATTATGGAAATAGTCACATGATTTTGTAATCATGATAAATATATTCTTCAAATACTTATCTATGATATCCCACTATATCTGGGGTGAATACTCAGCCGGCAGCAACAGGTCATTCCTATTCTGGCCTTGGTGGAACAAACCATGGAGCGCCCTGAGGTTTAAAGCAATATCAGTGTTTCTCCTTTTATTCCTCAAGCGGAGTAAGATGCAGTCAAAGACCCTATAATACTAAGATGGTTCACTCAGCCTGTACTGTGTAATCAAAATGAGCAAACCCACCACTTGGTGCGCTGGCTGTTCTCTTGGTTAAACAGGTGCTATATTATATGTATAAATGTATATATGAATGCGAAAGATGTGTGATGATGGCGATGATGATGTGTATTTGTTCATAGCAATTTCATATTGATGTGTATTCATACTTACATGTGAAACACCAACCAGCAGCCGGGCTGATCAAACCCACCACAAGGTGGCACTGCAAAATTTACATTACCATGGGAGAGATAGGGAATGAGCCGTCTTAGTATTATAGGGTGTTTGATGCAGTCCGCCACATTAATATAATTACTATTAGCATGCTCTCGCATACTTCAACTCCCAAAAATAGCATCTCAGATAACTTACCTTTGCAAGCATCAGATTTTCCAATACAACCGAACTCACCGACCGATATGGCTTTGCAGCTTTCACCCGTCATCTCAACAGAGCAGGCTGTATTCAGAGCATTAAGGAGGCACGTATGTACTAGGCAATGTGGGTCATCTAACACCAGCACATAAATTATCAATAATTGATGACACAACGACAATTAACAGTGGACAAACAACAAATTTATTGAGGCTATATAAATTACAATATGAATGATAATGCTCGATCAGTCACATATGACATTAATTTTCATGACAACATGCAATGTTAGATTTTCTTCAGACAAATAACTATTCAAACTGTGAACCAAGATTAATTCTAGATATAATTTAGTAAAGACAATTTCAGATAAAGTTACTCATTGATCATGATTGACTAAAGACAATTGGAGTAAGGGGCCAATGATAAGAAACGACACTCTACATATTTGATTTAAATTGACCTAATTTATTAGTAGGCATCCACAGACGCGAATTCGACACTTCAGCAAATAGAGAGGTGAGTGTTGAAGGAGAGGCTGAGAGCATCTTCCTAGGTATGTAGTTGTATATTGCAGCCGAGCGCCATCCCCCGGCTTCTGCGATCTGTACTTCCTTTGCCCCTGATCTTCCACACGATTGCACAGCCCCTCGGCGTAGACTATGCAGTGTCACCGCAACAAGATTGGTGTGACCTGTTGCTTGCAGTGCCATTCTGATCGCCACATTCAGTCACTATTGTTACTGCCTTGCCGTTGGGCAGCAGGAACACCGGACCGTGTGGCAATGACATCACTGACCTGGCGTAGAGACCCCAGGTGCGCACCGGGCACACAGTGACCCAGGGATACGTGGGATGCAGATGATGAACAAGTCCCATGTCGCCTTCGTCAGATTTATTGACCGTAGTCCAAAATGTTGTCGTTGAACAGGGCTCTTGTTCTTTTTAGCTTAAAATTGTGACACATTTCTACTGCAATTTTGTCTGATTTAGGCTCATAGAATTGTCTGCTTAGGGCATCTACCAGAATTAGAGTTATTCCCGGTTTGTGACAGATATTGACTTGACAGTTATTTACCGCAGCAAAATACCATAGCTCTCTCGCACAAGCGCATAATATATTATCTTTACCAGCACCAGAAGAGAGCACCATCTGAGATGCCTGATTGTCAGTGATTATCACAATTTCATTCTCTTCCGGATTTTAGGGCATAAAGCTTTAACTGCCATGAGCTGGTATTTATATTTCCAAGTTTGCCGTTGGTATGGAATATCCTAACCAAATTAATGTTTGAGATACCAAGAATTGTGACTGTGAGGAAGACTTTGTACTAGCAGAACCAAGTGATGTTGTGTTGACATTTACACCTTCCACCAGTCTTTTTCACTTCTTTTTTCTCTCCAGATGATTCACTTGCTCTAAGAATCGTCCGTCTCTTGTTATTACATTCCACTTCTCTGTGTCTATTGGCCCTTTTATACTGTAATGGTACTAATGCACACCATGTACACACATGAGCAGATCGCTCAGGAAACACTCCATGTGAAGACAGATATCCCCGCATTCCAAAGCACACACACATTCCCAGCAACCTCTTAAAAACAATGCGGTTTATACTTGAAATCATCTGATTTTTCATGTTTAACTGTGACCTCATTCCATGTGGCCCTACTCCCCAATGCACACACATCACGCTGCACATCTTTGATCGCATAGATGTCCTCCCATCCGTGTCTTAAAAGTCCATCTGATATCATAGCGAATACACGCTCCGTCCATTTAATACAATTCGCCCAATCCCAGTTTCTCGCTAGATTAGCCAACTGAGCCATATGTCTCCTCAAATCTGGCATCCATGCCATCGGGACCTCCCTAGATTCGCACATTCTAAACAACGCCCAGAAATACTCTGTCCAGTTACTCTCCCCTAGGGCTAGGCCCACCTTCATTTTCCCTTCATCACATATCACAAAATCATTTAGCATAAGAGACTTCCTACCTTTAGATGCCCGGAAATTACTCCCAGCTGCAGCAAATAAATCCTCCAAAGTGCCCCTTGACTCTTCCAACGCTGCCCCATCTGACCAGCCACAATCGCCCCGACTATAACCATCATTATTATGACCGAACCGCAATGGCGATTTTGACCTCCAGTGATTCCCCGACCTTGCACATGACGTTCACCCCTAGGTGGCAGCACCCCGCTATCAACTTCAATACATTCATCCTCTCAATTCACCTTATTCATGCGCAACCTAATTAGGCATCAGAACGAGGCTGAGTAAGCGTCGGTATTGGAAATGGCCATAAGACACTGCTGTGTGCCGATGTGTATGAACTACTACATAAATTAAAGGAGTAAAATTTGAAGATTTTAACTTTTGAAACTATCATAATCATTTTTGCTTACCTTTTTTCTATTTGTTGGTCAATTTTCATGAAGATTGCATGATGATCAGATGCATTTCAGTAGGCAATGTCAACAAAGTCACTCACCTTGGCTGCCAATCTTTTCTTAAATTCAAAATTGCATAACTTTCTTAATATAGATATATTAAACAAATATATTTTAACACTTTTAAAGCTTTTATTAATTTGTAATTACTAAGACTAGTTGTTTAACTGTGTTGCACAAATAACTACGCTGACAGTGCTGCATTACATGATACCACCATAACTAGGCAGACTTGAAGTTGACAGTCACATTGTAGTTAAAGAATGGGAAAAATCACCATGCAAGGGTCACCCAATCTTCGTGAAAATTGGCCAATAGATAGAAAACAGGTATGCAAAGATGAATATGTTACTTTCAAAAATGAATACCCTCAAATTTGAGTGATTTTGAGAGGTTTTGGTCGACAAAAAAGTATTCACATGACTTTTCATACAGCGGCACCTGGCAGACGCGTAAGCGCCCTCGGTCTGGTTTCAAGATGGCCGTGGCGTGAATAGGGTGAATTGTCATTATAACAGTTCTTATTGAACTCACCAGTCGGCACTCTGTCCTGACATTCATCATTATGCAATACTTTGTGTCTTGAATATGGCAACGCATTTGCGCTCCTTAACAACGGGCGCTTCCACTGAACCTACATTATTTCCACATTCAATCGCGCCGATCCTCTCATTAAAATCAGACTTAATACTGGCCAGCTCTACAATAAAGACCTCTTTAAGATCCTCCAAGGTCAGAGCAGACTGTGATGGTCCCGGCTGTGGAGAAGTCGGTCGTGAGGTCACAGGCTGCAATACCATTACACCCTCCTCCTGGTTAATTTGGGCCGATAAAGATTCCGCTCTCGCACGACCTACTACTTGGCTATTCTTCGTTATCTTCAGCATCCATCTTCTATAGTAGACACACACAATCTCGTAAAATACAAGCTTTAAGCTAAATCACCGCAAACTTGGTCTTGACTGTATGCACTTGAAATCGTAATTGACACAAGCTTTGGAACTGATTCATAAAGTTAACTGTGTTGCTGGTCTTACTGTCAGGGTTACTGATGCATGCGTTATTGACATGGTGACGTAGGTAGCTAGGTTACCCAGTGTCAGTGATCATTGCATCATCAATTATCGATGTTACCGTCTAACATCCACAATATCCACAGACCGCATTGATATATTACAACACTTGAGCCACTAGACGTGGAATACACCTACTTGTAGATGGGTTATTCTCTAAAACTGGGCACCACATATTTGGTTTCCAGGTTACGATGCTGTTAATTAATTCTTTCTTTTATTGATAGCAAGTCAATTAAAGATTGTATCCTGTGTGTATTAAGCATGCTAGCAAAACTACATATTATTAATCGATCCTACAACAAATATCAAAGGCATGGTTGTATGATTTTGTACTAAAGTGAAAATGTGAAAATTTACATAGTGACACCATGCATTTAGCCTAACTCTTTTTCAACTTTTTTCTTGGATGACACAACCTTCTTTGCTTAAAGTTGCATGGTCTGATGCTTTTGAATTTCTGTATTTTTTCTGAGATAAATATATTAGATCGATCACTAGTATCTACTTTACATTAGTTCAAAGTTACTTTATTTTAAATAGTAAACTTTTGAGATATTTTGCGTGCAAACATAGAAAATTAGTTTTGGCAAGCTTGCCAAAACTCTGACACCATAGACTTCTGCAGTAACAGGTTCTGTTAAATTGACTGAGTATTCCCTTCTACGCAGAAACAAATGCTTAATAAGTGCATCATTATCTAAGTTAAATATTTAAAATCAAATCTACATAATTGGTTTGGTTTTGAAAATTTGATATTTCATCGGACTAAGCAGCTATAACTGTAATCAATAGAATGTTGTTTGTCTTTGTTATGTATGCTAGTTGCTTGTTGGAGGTTTACATCCTGGCAACATCTAAGGTCATATCAGGATGGGCCCCTGTGTATGTTAAAATGATGTTCTGGATGTGTCTTTGATTTTCATGGTACACAACCTACTGCTCAATTTGTATAAGATCTAAATCATAAAGTGAAATATATCTTTTTTTCAACTCTGACATGTACAACATGCAAACCTTCATATGAACATATATTCTGCTATTATTTGGAAGATTTTTGCTATTATTTGTAAGGTTTTCACTTTTGGTTTCCATGTCACATTGATGCGCGAAAAGGAAGAAAGGCAAGGCGGGGGTGGAAGAAAGGCGTTTATTTGACGCCTCAAACAGAGTATACAGAGGAAGAGAAAGGCTCATGGGAGCAAGCAATGATAGAACAATAAAAGGGGCTCATAAGGAGCAATGCGATGATAGGGCTCATGAGGAGCAACAGGGAAATGTACAGGGTAAATAAAGAGTTCAGGCAGAGTCAAATGTCTGAGGGTTCAGTGAGGGGGTGCTTACTGCCCAGTTTCAGAGAATGACCCACATAGAAGTTCATGAATAGTTCTGGATCATTGTGATCGCTATGGTAGGAGAGAGCAAGATAAAGCACATCCATCACTAAGAATGTACAGCATTCTGGTCACGGGACCAGGTGAATGGGAGCTGTTGCAAACAAATAGCACACAATGGCTTGAGTAGGACTTTTTTTTCGGCTGGGGAGGGGCAACTATTTTATTTACCAGAACACATCATTTGTCAGCACTGAAGTACTGGTCTTCCATCTGTGTATGGCTACAGTTAATCAGTTAATAGTTATTTACGCAGTTCATAGATGATAAATGTTAATAATAGAATGGTGTGTGCGAATGGGGACAGTGCTATGCTTTGCGCTATTTGCATTGAACTATTAAAGATACATGTATCTAATCTGGAAATTGTCTAAACTGGTAATAAAGTAACTGATGGTAGGTTACTTAATGTAGCTAGATGTGTCATTGTTCATATTAGATTAACATAGGTAATTCTCGGCGGGACGGGAGCTGGTCGGCTTGCCATACTACACCACTGACACTTGGCGCCACCTATCGGTTCGGGCCGGAACTATTATACATTGACTGTCCATATATATATATTTGCCGCCACCTAGCGTATAAATCTCCCCCTGTGCTGAACGGGATGCCACCGGGTTCACTGCTCCCACTCGCCACCTGGACACCAGGCTGATCTACAATTTTCCGCCACCCACCCCTCAACTACAACGCGAGGTTGGGTGGTAGGAGTGATGAGTAGGGTTGAGTGCCCGATTAACCGGTTTGTTGAATCTGACGGTATTTTCTCCATTGCTCTGATTAATACAGCACTACGTACTATACCACTCCTGTCTCGTCGTGAATTGTGATTTAGTTTGTTTGTTGTTTTACGTCCTAGCAACATCTAAGGTCATATCAGGACGGGTACCTACTTGTGACAGTGCACACTCATGGCGACTTTATAGTGCTGCCCCACTGGGAGACCAGGCCGCCATCACCGTGACCTGATATCCCACTCAGTCACATTATCCTGACACTGAGCCAACCAGATCTTGCCCTATCCCATTAATGCCGAGCGCCTGGCTAGGAAGCAAGAAGTTTACATTTTTAAGTCATTGGTTTGAATCGACCAGGGTCCGAAGCCACAAACCCATGGGTTCGGATCCCCCGATTTCCCAAAACAGGAGAGAGACGGCCATAGACATTGTAAAAGGACAACTAATTGTGATTTAAGTTCATCGTGGGAAAGATTGGGAGATTTGTTAGTAGTTTAGTAGATAAACGGTGCGTGTGATGTTATAGCCTATACGTTGGTTGGGCAGGGGAGGGACGGACAGGAGCAGAGAAGGCGCCAATATTGTCAGGGCGCAAACACTTCTGTTGTTTTTTGTTGTTGTAAATGTGTTTATTTCTCTGAAAACTCATTTGATCATTTGATCAGTGCTGGGGCACTGATCTTCCAGCCGTTTAATGTTCAGTTAAGATATATCACTGAGAGAGTGGTCTGTACTGTATTATGTACAGTACAGGTTACTCTGTACATTACCGGATACAGTCACCCGAGCTGGATTTTGTGCAAAATACATACCACTCTTTTCTTTTTTAAATTTTTTTTTATTGAGGCTGTATTTATAATGTCCATAGCATGTAAGCCTGGGTACCCAGGCTTGTTTTCAATGTTGGCCAGCTGTAGTTTTGGTGTTGTCTTACCAAGCAGTAGCTGGTGATAAGTTATTTGATTGTCTGCATTTCAGTAGCAGATAGATAGTCTGTTGGTATGTTTAGCAGCCTATGTTAGTGCTGAGCACTACCCGAGAGAAGCCTGCATTTTGTAGAATAATGAGTGTGTGTGTCTCAGGTGGTAGACATACAGGATGTGCTTTATTCCCGCCGACTCCGATCATCATAAACATACCCGATACAACATATTTCATTATTACAGTAAACCCCACTCTATATGCACATTCAGGTAATAATTGGGTACTTAGTAAAGTCAGGGAAATCTAGGAATCTGATTGTTTTTGTGGTAGTGTTTTACTTAACTTATTGTTCTAAGAGGTAGACAAGGTTTGCCAAATCTAAACAGGCATACCGTTGACATAGTATTTCTGCATGTCTGGTAGCTTGTGCTTAAAGGTTTGGATTGCAGAGATAGTTCTCAATATGAGATGGCATATGAAGATCGTCTGAGGACTCAAGCTACCAACATTGTCATATCATCGTCTCCGGGAAGATATGATAGAGACTAATAAGATTATTACTGAAGTCTGTGACAGTGATGTCACAACAGGTTTGTTCAGCCTCAGAGTAGACAGCAACATAAGAGGCCATTGGTAAACGATCTTCAAGAAGAGGACCAGACTTGAGGTCAGGAAAAACTCATTTCTCTTTTGAGTGACAAGTCCATGGAACACTCTTCCAGACCAAGTGGTTAATTGAAGCACCAATGGTAGAAGCTGTTCTCTGTGGCGGAGTGGTTAGAGTGTCTCACTTTTTTCTAGGTCGGACTCCTAATCTGAAGGTCAGCAGTTCGATTCCATGTGCCCCCACCTCTGCAAATTTGGATTTCCACCACTGTGTATAACTTACAGCGTCATCAAAGGCCAGTTGCTCTCATACCATGTCTTTGTGGTGTGAGAGGTAAAAAATCCCTTGGGTCGGTAAAAGTGTAGGCTCGGGCTTTCTATCGACAAACTGTCTAATGGTGAAAACAAGCCTATTCAGGCTTATCCATGATAGGCAGTATAAATCGTCAACAACAAGCATTTGAGAGAAGGCTGGATAGACATTGGAGAGGACACGCACAACTGTATGACATCTGAGCTCTGTCCACCTCCATATACGTGCAGAAAATAGTTCTTCTTTACATAACAAGCTGGCATTAGAGGTAGAATAGAGCCTAGATCAGCCAGAAAAGGATGTGTAAGTTATCTGTGAGTTATGTTCATGGGTTTCAGTGTTACTGTTGTTTTATTTGAGGTGGGTGGGTAAATGTGTGTGATTGCTCAGTAGCACAGGTATGTTAGAGTGCAAGGCTACACGTGGTACTCAAATTGAATATGTGCTTACCTACCTATGAGTGCAAGGCTACACGTGGTACTCAAATTGAATATGTGCTTACCTACCTATGCATTCTCCGGTGACTGGATTGCACATTTGAGGACAATGACAGTCAAATTGGCACATGTTCCCCCACCTAAGTGTTGGGCAATCTGCAATAACCATGAAAATAGGAACAATTACTGAAATGTTGGTTTTGAAAAGAAATTGACTAAATTTCTATTATAAGGACATGTCACAATTACAGTAAAACCTCTCTAATCGACCACCTCAACAGAGTGACCACTCCCCGATGGCGATCACTTCATTTGGGTCCCAAACAATGATCTATACAATAGTATTGTGACAATAAAAAAACTCCCTAAACTGACCATCTCCCTAAATGTACCATTTAAAGATGGTCCATTAATTACCATTGCTTACTATGGGTAAATACTTGGTAGGTTCCCTTTCCTTTCCAAGGTGACTGGCCACTTACTCAGTTCTCAGAAAAATTAAAAATAAGAAAAGCTTGTTTGCCACTATACAGACAAAGAAACTTATTTATTTTGGCCACATCATTCGTCAGAGTTCAATATACCGTACATTGTTGGAAGGGAAGGTGAATGGCAGCAGAGGGAGAGGGAGACCAAGAACATCATGGTTTACAAATATTTCATAGTGGACAGGCTTGAATTATTCACAGTCTATCAGAACAGCACACCATAGGGACAAGTGGAGAACCGTTGCATCCAACCCTCGACTAGAGGACGGAACTATTGATTGATTAAAAGATGGTCCCATGATCGGTCGATTTAGAGGTTTTAGTGTATTTACCAGCTGAGTGTTGGCATCAGAAATATTGGGTTAGATATATTAAGCAATGCCATTTTGATCCATCAGATGGCAGCACCTAAGAGTGTAAAGCTTCGAACCTTTATGGATACACATTCAATGTACTGGATCTTCTGTTGGAAACAAAGTTGATCATATATCAAGGATGAAAGTGTTATCAGGAAAAAGAAGCAGAAATCTGTGGCGAGGACTCTATAAATAATCAAGAAAACTAAAAACAGAAGTGGTAGTACTGCAGGGACAAAGTAAGGTACCGTTATCATAAAAACACTGAGGTCCCAGCTACTATTATAAAAACTAATACACCAGGCACACAGGACTAAGAACTGATAAATGAGGACGATAACATTTTAAGAAGAAATCAAAAATTCATTTTCAAATGCCCAGCAACAAATGGGCCCGAAACAAACATGCAAAAAACACATGATCCACAACTGAATGTTCCACGTGACAACAATGTTAACGTACAAGTGGGTCAAGAGGTGAAGGCTTGTGTAACAAGGTGTAGAATATAATGTTCGGATCTGTGGCTGTGTACGTAGGCTATGAGGAAAACAATACAGACAAAGAGAAAGGAAGAGAGTAAACTATGATAGAAGAGAAGAGTCCAGCCCTCTGGTTTATTGCTTATATAGTTACATGGGTTCATTGTAGAGTATCACACCACCTCCTTCCCACAATGGGCATTGAGCATTCCTGGCCCTACCAATAAGGATCCAGCATTCCTGGTATCCATGGATACCAGTGGTCTGCCCACCACCAGTAGTTGTGTGGCTCCATACCCATCACTACATATATATATATATGAGTCAGTCTCACGAAAATGGACCAATTGGTGGTTTATTTAAGATGTCGGTCTCACACTTCTTAAAGTGTAGTGCATTCCTTTGTTTTTTATTAAATTATCCTAGAAACAAATAAGGTTGCTGTATTTTCTCTACCTTTACATTCAGGATACATTTAAGGACTTTGCAACACCTCTGTCAATGCTAAACTATAAGTATGCTGATCGACGCCAACATCCAATGATCGACGCCGACAACTTTAACAGATATCGGCGTCGCAATTCTTAAAGTGTCGTGCATTTCTTTGTTTTATATTAAATTATCCTAGAAACAAATAAGGTTGTTGTATTTTCTCCACCTTTACATTCACGATAAATTCAAGTACTTTGCAACACCTATGTCAATGCTAAACTTTAAGTATGCCGATTGACGCCGACATCCAATGATCGATGCCGACAACTTCCCCCAATTGGCCTATTTTCGTGATCCTGACTCATATATTATATATATGTATATGTATATATATATATCTAGCAGGTAGGGGCCACGACTTGGATTTCAAAACGTCTTGTTTTATCAAGGCATCTTGAAAAACCAAAACAGTTTACATATAGAAACAAATTGGGTTTGACAGCAGTCATGGCTCACTGACCATGACCCACATCCACCATAAGTTTTTCAGTTGGACAGTTTACAGATGCATCCCTCCTAGCTTCTTTCTGTTGGTGTACCCTGCCAGCCATATAGACCAGGTTAGAGGTAGTCATGCATGGTTGCCCCACCTGAACCCTCCCCCCCACACACATACAAAGTAAGACAATAGCCACACAGCAACACTGGTCTGCAATCCACACCCCCACCAGCCCACCTCTAGCCACACCATTCTGGTCAATAATGATGTGCTGATATTTATTTAAATTTGATTTAATTTATATTTAAATTGATTTATTTATTATCCTTACTATTACATTTTTTTCAGATTATTTCTATCCATTTTTCTCATTATTCACAAGCTGTCAGGACCTCCCAGCATTCTGCCATCAATTGGACCACTCAGTGTTTAGCAGTTCCTCTGTAGCTCAGTTGGCAGAGTGTTGGTCTCGAGATCACAGGGTAACTGGTTCGAATCTTGGAACCAGAATAGTAATAATTTTTTTAAAATGCATAATTACCTTAATATTAATGATATGCCTTTACCTGATTCAAAATTAGTTGACTTTACCGTGCTCGACTTTACCGGGCTCGACTTTTACCGGGCTCGACTTTACCGGGCTTGACTTTACCGGGCTCGACTCTAACCAGCTCGACTCTAACCGTCTCGACTCTACCCGGTTCGACTTTAACTGGCTCGACTTTACCCGGCTCGACTTTACCCAACTCAACTTTACCCGGCTTGACTTTACCCAGCTCAACTTTACCCGGCTTGACTTTACCCTGCTCAACTTTATCCGGCTCGACTTTACCCGGTTCGACTTTACCCTGCTTGACTTTACCTGGCTCAACGTTTCCCGGCTTGACTTTAAACGACTTGACTTTAACCGACTCGACTTTAACCAACTTGACATTAAACGATTTGACTCTATCCTGCTCGACTCTACCCGGCTTGACTCTACCAGGCTCGACTCTACCCGGCTCGACTCTACCCGGCTCGACTCTATCCGGCTTGACTCTACCCGGCTCGACTCTACCCGGCTCGACTTTAACCAGGTCGACTTTAACCGGGTCGACTTTAACCGGCTCGACTTTAACCGGCTCGACTTTAACCAGTTCGACTTTAACCGGCTTGACTTTAACCGGCTCGACTTTACCCTGCTCGACTTTATGCGGCTTGACTCTACTCGGCTTGACTCTACCCGGCTTGACTCTTCGGTTTGACTCCACCCGGCTCGACTCTACTCGGCTCGACTTTAACCGGCTCGACTTTATCAGGCTCGACTTTACCCAGCTTGACTTTACCTGGCTCGACTTTATCCAGCGCGACTTTACACGGGTCGACTTTACCCCGGCAAACTTTCCCCCGGCCGACTTTACCAGGCTTGACTTTGAAGTCGGGTGGGGTGAAGTTCAGTCTTTAACCGACTCGACATTAACCGATTCGACTCTATCCTGCTCGACTCTACCCCGCTCGACTCTACCAGGCTCGACTCTACCCCGCTCGAATCTACCCGGCTCGACTCTATCCGGCTCGACTATACCCGGCTCGACTTTAACCGGCTCGACTTTAACCGGCTCGACTTTAACCAGCTTGACTTTAACCGGCTCGACTTTACGCGGCTCGACTCTACCCCGCTCAACTCTACCCACCTCGACTCTTCGGTTTGACTCTACCCGGCTCGACTCTACTCGGCTTGACTTTAACCGGCTCGACTTTATCAGGCTCGACTTTACCCGGCTTGACTTTACCTGGCTCAACTTTATCCAGCGCAACTTTACACGGGTCGACTTTACCCCGGCCGTCTTTACCCGGCTTGACTTTGAAGTCGGCTGGGGTTAAGTTCAGCCAGGTGAAGTCGACTCAGGTGAAGTCGGGTAGGGTAAAGTTGGGTTGGGTGAACTCGGGTCTGCTAAAGTCGGGCCGGGTAAAGTCGGGTCTGGTAAAGTTGGGTCGGGTAACATCGAGGCGGGTAAAGCCCCAGTCACACATAGCCGGACGAGCCCCGGATTTTGAGCCGGACCACCCATGGACCAACAGCCCGGACCGTCCCGGACCGCTACGGATAAAATCACTGTTTTCGTCGATTTTTGCCTCGCAGTCACACTTTCCCAGACGAGCCCCAGACGAGCCCCGGACCAAAGGCTGGACCACCCCGGACCAAAGGCCGGACCGCCCCGTACCACCCCAGGACGAGCCCGGACTGGGCCTGACCGGCCCCTGACTAACCCGGACGAGGCCGGACCACCCCCGGACTATCCTGGACCTCCCCCGGCTGTCTTGGAGTGGTCGGTGGCTAGGCCGGGGGTAGTCCGGGGATGGTCCGGGTCAAACTTTGGCTCAAAATGGCCCCGGACCACCGTCGGACAGGCCCGGTCCACCCCGGACCACCCCCGGAATAGCCGGATCACCCCCGGATCAGGCCGGATTGAGCCCGGATCGCTAAATCCCCCGGACCGCCCCGGATGTTTTAAACATTTTAAAACATCCGGGGCCGAGCCCGGACGGCGCAGGAAGAGCCACGCATCAGGCCGGAACGGGGGGTGTCAGACGAGCCACGGATCACCCCGGACCACCCCGGATGGTAGTCCGGGGCTCGTCCAGCCCCTGATCTGGGTATGTGTGACTGGGGCTTAAAGTTGAGCCGGGTAAAGTCGCGCAGGGCATAGTCTAGTCGGGTAAAGTCGAGCAGGGTAAAGTCGAGTCGGCTAAAGTCGAGCCGGGTAAAGTTGGGTAGGGTAAAGTGGGGTCGGGTAAAGTAGGGTCAGGTAAAGTCGGGCCGGGGAAAGTCGGGTCGGGTAAAGTGTGGTCGGGTAAAGTCGGGTCGGGTAAAGTCAGGTCAGGTGAACTCGGGTCTGGTGAAGTCGGGTGGGGTGAAGTCGGGTGAAGTCAAGCCGGGTAAAGTTAACCCCGGTAAAGTCGGGTCAGGTAAAGTCGGGTCGGGTAAAATCGGGTCAGGTAAAGATGGGTCGGGTAAAGTCGGGTCGGGTAAAGTTGGGTCGGGTAAAGTTGGGTCGGGTAAAGTTGGGTAAGGTAAAGTGGGGTCAGGTAAAGTGGGGTCGGGTAAAGACCGGTTGGGTCGGGTGAAGTTGAGGCGTGTGAAGTTGAGTCGGATGAAGTCGACTTGGGTGAAGTCGGTTAACGTCGAGGCTGGTAACATTGAGTCGAGTAACCTCGAGGTGGGTAATGTCGAGGCGGGTAATGTCGAGCCGGGTAAAGTCATGGCGTGAAACGTTGAGTCGGGTAAAGTCGAGTCGGGTAAAGTCGAGTTGGGTAAAGTCGACCCGGGTAAAGTCGGGTCAGGTAAATTCTGGTCAGGTAAACTCGTTGAGGTAAAGTGGGGTGAGGTAAAGTGGGGTTGGGTAAAGTGGGGTCGGGTAAAGATGAGTCGGGTAAAGTAGGGTCAGCTAAAGTCGGTTCGGGTAAAGTGTGGTCGGTTAAAGTCGGGTTGGGTAATGTCGGGTCGGGTAAATTTGTGTCGGGTGAACTCGGGTGGGGTGAAGTCGGGTCGGGTGAAGTCGAGTCGGGTGAAGTCGAGTTGGGTGAAGTCGAGTTGGGTGAAGTCGGGTCGGGTGAAGTCGGGTCGGGTAATGTTGAGGAGGGTAACGTTGAGGCGGGTAACGTCGAGGCGGGTAACGTCGAACCGGGTAAAGTGTAGTCGGGTAAAGTCGGGTCGGGTAAAGTCGTATGGGGTGAACTCGGGTCGGGTGAACTCGGGTCGGATGAAGTCGGGTCAGGTGAAGTCGGGTGGGGTGAAGTCGAGTCCGGTGAAGTCAAGTTGGGTAAAATCGACCCGGGTAAAGTCGAGCGGGGTAAAGCCTAGATAAAAGATTCACGCGTACTTGTAGTACACGGGTGAACGACAACGTAGTGTAAATACGGGCAAAAATAGCCTTAGTATAGAACAGGAAGTAGAATGCCTGCCTCCAGTATCAAATGGATACTTATATAGGCACAGAGTTAAGGTGAAATGGGAGAGAATGCAAAAAGACCATAGAACGGCGACCATAGAAGGCCATCGATTTCACTTTAAAATCTTATTAAACTAGATATTTTATTATTTTTTCAAATCAAAGGTACCGGGCAAATATGAAGACATATACAAAGAATAAATGTTTCTTAAATTGTGAAATTAGATTCTCATTTCATTTCCCCACTTTTACAACCGTTTTTATATAGGGCTGGTATTCACCCATGTACTTCGAGTACTGGGTGAATCCTTTATCTAGGTAAAGCCGAGCCTGGTAAAACCGAGCCGGGTAAAGCCGAGCCGGGTAAAGCCCAGTCAGATAACGTCGAGCAATGTCGAGTTAGGTAAAGGCATATTTATTAATATTGATATAATTATGCATTACAAAAAAAGTAGTAGGACATTCTAAAACAAAAAGAGTATTCCAGTTCCAAGATTCAAACCGGTTACCCTCTGATCTTGAGACCAATACTCTGCCATCTGAGCTACAGAGGAAGTGCACTCCACAATAGTCCAGCTGGTGCCAGAATGCTGGGAGGTCCTGAAAGCCTGTGAATAACGAGCAATCAATATGGCTAGGAATAATATGAACAACATTCAATAGTAAGGAAAATAAATAAATAAATTTGAAAATAAATTGAATAAAATATAAATAAATATCACATCATCATTGAATCATGACTGACCAGCATGGTGTAGCTAGAGGTGGGATGGTTGGGGTGGGGGTTGCAGACCAGTGTTGCTGTGTGGCTATTGTCTTACTTTGGGGGGGGGGGGGTAGGAGCTATCAGGTGGGGTAACCCCTACCCTGGCCTATCTGGCTGTCAGGGTTACACCAACAGAACTGTCTAACTGAAAAACTTAGGGTGGATGTGGGTCATGGTCATTGAGCCATGACTGCTGCCAAACCTTGTTTTTTAGTTTGAGGATAAGGGTACTACCAGTACCAGCACATACTCGGAGCAGCCCCCCACCCCCACCCCCCATCCCCAACTTGTGGGCAACAGAGTGAAAGGGGGTGTTGTGGAAGTGAGTTTGGTAAGAAGGGGTATAGGCCTGGGAGGAGTGTGCTATTTATATAATAACCAGAAATGATGTACACAATTATGTTATTGTTTTAAAACAATGTCTATGCCACTGAAAATTCTACCATATTATGTATATAATGTTTAATCTACATGAATAATAATTATATGCAATTCATCTAGCAAGGTGTTGTATAATAGATGTATATATATGTCTATATAAACTTATCCTAACTGAGATGGAGAAGAAAGAGAAAGAGCTGGGATGGATTGAGAGAGTTTATTTTTCTCTTTGACAGGAAAATATAGACCTATCGAATAATAAAACTGTTCAAAGCAAGTGATCCATACAACTTCTGAGGAATGAGTACCAAGAACTGCCGGTGGTGGCGCCACCGTAGGCAAATGAGTGCCGCAGTGAATAGATCCGGGTCTGTTAGTGGACAATAACGGATCATAATAATAATAAGACATAATAAGAAATACCTCATACCGATGATTTTATACACCTATATAAATATACTAACTATAAACTTATCCTAGCTGAGGTGGAGAAGAAAGAGAAAGAGCTGGGATGGATTGAGAGAGTTTATTTTTCTCTTTGACAGGAAAATATAGCCAAACCGCCCTATGGCGTGGCCCCCAATCCAACAGAGCTCTCAAATGAATCTAGTGCTGAAGATACCCTCATGTCGAGCACTATGCGGTTAGTAATGGGAGTTTGAAGGTAGGCAAAAATGGTATCGGAAGACCAATCCCCCCTAGTCCTGAGTTCCTCCAGGGTCGCTCCACACATGGAAAGGTAAGTACAACCCCCCCTCCGGAGGGAATGGGAGGAAATATCATCCAGGTTAAAACCTGCCCTAGCAACGAAGGTCTTAAGGGTTTCCTCATATACTTTATACGTTAAAGGAGCGGACCCAGAACCCTGGGGGATACGGAAAGCCATGGAGTCCGATGTAGCCGGTAACTCCCGAAAATGTCTATCAGTCCAATATACTGCGCAAATGCGCTTCTCCTGACACCTAGCAATGGGAATCTGTAGGTTCCTTTGCCTAAACTGAATTGTTTTAGTTTTACGTATGGTAATAATCATGCCCCAGGCATAAAATACAAAGTCCTGGCGCCTTAAACTGGAGTCTGACAAGGTTACTTGGCATTTCCTTAGCAAGCCTCTAAAGCAACAAAGAAGAGCTGCCCTCCAAGCCACATGACCTGGATTAAGTGTTAACAGTGAAAAAACTGAGAGGATCATACCCGGTAGCATTGGCAACGCTTGTCTAACCTCATCTCCCCTCACCCGACGAATCCCTCTTAGGGTACTAGAAAGAATATAGCTCTTATAATCTAGCAGGGGGGAAGAGTTCTCACGTAAAAAATGATTCAGGCCACTAAGATAATTAATTATCGACCTATACTTTAGTGTCCTAGCAAGCCAGGTAGCATATAAAGCAGCCTGTGCCGAGTCGCAAGGAATGGGGGCTAGAGAGGCAGCAAATAATCGTATAAAATCAAAATATCTATTAATTTGGGCTTTCCTAGTAATCAAGGAATTATGAGCATATGACATAGCCTAGAACCCTCTCTGCTCGTCCTGCAGCTTCGCCTCTGAAAGAAGAAAAGGGGGATTTAAGCTTAAAGCCACAACACATGCTGTGAAGAATCCCTGTCTCTTTGAGCCTCATCGAGCTAACATCATCATCTAGCCTACTCAAACAATCGCACACCGTGTTGTCTTTACTCGCAATATAAGCGGCGGAGATTGTGAAATTGAACTCTACTGAAATCCAAAACAGCTTTCTCAAAAAATTCATCACTGGCAATGATCTCGATCTGCCAGTACATATGGCAGCTAGAACGGTAGTGCTGTCTGTCATAACTAACACTTTGGAATTGCACCAATATTCAGCCCAACGGGTCACTGCCATAAGCACAGCCCACATCTCCAATGTGTTAATATGCACATTACTTAAAGTGTCGGGGGCATCCACTTTGTGGTGATCCATGTAACTATCTAGGTGTGCTCGATCAGCCCTTTTAAAGGTGCCAGCTAGCCAATCATTCTGATATATAGCTCCAAATCCCCATAGAGAGGCGTCCGTATAGACGGCATAAGTCGGAGCGAATTTCCCTAACATCTGGGCTTCACCGTTAAAAATCCCCGCAAACTTTAACCACCAGTCAATGTCCTCCTGAAACCCTTTGTTAAGTCTAATCTTATAGTAACTTTTCTTTACCGTTCCCATTAGGTCATATATTCGTCTGGTGAAGGTTCTACCCCCTCGAATTACTTTAGCGCAGTGGGCCAATAATGCGCGAAAAGGAAGAAAGCAAGGCGTGGGTGGGAGAAAAGGCGTTTTATTAACGCCTCAACAGAGCATACAGAGGAACAGGTAAAACAGGCTGAGGAGGAACAAGGCAAGGAAGGGGCTCATGAGGAGCAAACAAACAGGCTCGTGAGGAGCAAAACAGTGAGGGGCTCATGAGGAGCAGAAGAGATAACTACAGGAGGGGCTCATAAGGAGCAATGTCAGAGTTCTGGTAGAGGGGGGGCCGAGGAGCCCTCCGCCGCAGAGGGAGGAGGGTAGAGGAGGGAAAGTTGGGTGGGTGGGTGGAGGAAAAGGAGCAGAGAGCTGGAAGGCCAGAGCGAGTCCAGAGGGATGCCGCGGCGGCCTTAAAGGAAAAGGGGGGGGGCGGGCGACAGCAGGGGAGTTTTGTAAAGCTGCCGCCCGGGAGGGCAAGTGAGGGTGAGCAGCGGCCGTAGGGTGAGGCTCAAGCTCCAGACACGGGGCGGGAGGAAGCGGCGCGCGGGCGGCGTCCTGGTGAGAGTTGTAAGAAGCGCAGCGCGACAGCCCAGGGGGCGGGTGAGGGGCTCCTTCCTCTCCTCGCATCAAGCGTAATGCTTCGCATTACGACCGATGCGCGAAAAGGAAGAAGGGAAGGCGGGGGTGGGAGAAAAGGCGTTTTTATTAACGCCTCAAACAGAGCATACAGAGGAACAGGTAAAACAGGCAAAAGAAACAAGGAAAGGGCTCATGAGGAGCAAAGAAACAGGCTCGTGAGGAGCAATACAGTGAGGGGCTCATGAGGAGCAGAACAGATAAATACAGGAGGGGCTCATAAGGAGCAATGTCAGAGTTCTGGTAGAGGGGGGGCTGAGGAGCCCTCCGCCAAAGAGTAAGGAGAGGGCTCGAGGCGCACCCGAGGCGGGGGCACGGGCGCCCGAGGCGCAGGCCCGGGGAGGCAGGTCTGGTTTAGAGGAAGGTCCGGGGCCTACGTGGAGGGGGAGCGGGCGGCCAAAAAAGGGAGGCCCGCTCCTGAGGCCTGGGGGGAGGAGGTCCGGCGAGGGTCGATCAGGGGGGCAGCGAACTCCTCAGGGCTGGGCGGGGTGGGAGTCGGGGTCGGGTCGGGCGGGTTCATGAAGGCGGTGTCGTGAGGGTCGGTGGCTGGGCTGTCTGGGGAGGGTCTCTCGTGAGGCTGGGCTGAGTCGTCTGAGGTGTGAGGTGCGAGGTGATGATCCTCGGCTTCGTCTGGGCGGCGTTTCGATCGGTGTTCGCTGAGGAGCTGTCGGTGGAAGTCGCGGGGCTGTCGGCAGTGGTTGGGGTGAGGCGCCGGGGAGGGCCCCCCGGGCCGGCCGGGGGGGGCTGGCAGATCAAAAATCCGCCGAGGCGGGCGGGGTCTGGCGCTCACGGGCCTGCTTGGTGCGGCAAACGGCATCGCTGTGCATCGTTAATATGCGCCGTACGTTGGCGCAATAAGCACAGACGTGGCGGCGCCTGTCTCCCACCTCGCCGGTTGGCCTCCCCGACGGGGGCCCGATCGCACGAGGCGGGATCGCGGTTCCAAGCGGAGCAGGGGGCCCCGTGAGCGTGCCTATCGTAGGCGGTGCGGGTGTCAACTTTGTGCCGGGGCAGGTGCGCGTCTCGGGCTCCATCTTGTACCGGGCTGGGGGGCGTGTCGAGGGGGTCGATGGTCAGCATGCTGTCGACTCGGATGTTGTTAAGGGCCACGGGGTCGTGCCACCCCTGGGGGAGCCTCCCGTCCACGATCCACGAGAAGATGGTCTCTGAGTACCGGCGGACGGCCGGCCAGGGGTGGAGGAGGTTTTCCCTCATGATGGTGAGGTGATGGTGGTGGAGGCCCTGGAGAGAGTGGGCGGGGAACGAGGGGTGGTTGACCAAGGTGAGGAGGGCGAGGTGATATTCGTCCTTGGTGGCCTCACCCAGTTTCACCGGCTTCCGTCCCGGCCCCCTCTCCACCAGGTCACAGGGGAAGACATAGTCTGAGGGGACACCTCGGCGCCGCACGGTGTGGTGCGCCTCGGCGGAGGCCAGTATCTCGCGGACTGCGTCGGCCGCGGATGCTGGGCTGTGGTCCGGCGTCTCGTGGCGGCGGACGCGAGGCGGTGGTGAGGCGGCTGTACCCCTCGTACTGTGTACCCCTCGTACTGCGGGTGCACCGCCCCGGGTAGAGTCGCTTGAGGCGGGGGAGGCGGTCGGCTCCCGATCGGGGCGTGGGCCCGAGGTGCTTGGACGGGCGGCAAAGTGAAGGCGGCCTCCCGCGTTGATATGGGCTGGGGGGTGTCCGGGGCTCCTCGGGCGACCTCTGCCTCGACGGCTTCCATGCGGGTGGAGAGGCGGCTGAGCGCCTCCAGGATGGCGGTGGTATCACTGGAGGGGTGGCCCGAGGAGTAGGCTGCGGAGCCTCCCGGCAAGCCCGAGGAGGGCCCTGGCGTGCTCATGACGGTAGTTCTGGTGCGGGTAGCCCCGGTGTTCCTCCGGCCTTTCCCCCTTCCGCGCCCGGGCATGATGGATCGGTCCGAGGAGGAGCGGCAGTCCGAGGTGGAGTGGTAGAGGCCCAAAGGAAAAGAAGCAGAGAGCTGGAAGGCGGCAGGAGGGCGAGTGCCTGAGGGAGGCCGGCGGGCGGCCTTATAAGGGAAAAGGGGGGGGGGGGCGGGCGACAGCAGGTGAGTTGTGAAAGCTGCCGGCCCGGGGGAGGGCGAGTGAGGGTGAGCAGCGGGCGTCGGGTGAGGCGCGAATGCTGCGCGACACGGGGCGGGGGAGGGAGCGGCGCGCGGCGGCGTCTGGTGAGGTGTGAGCGCAGCGCGACAGCCCGGGGCGGGGGAGGGTCTCTTCCTCTCCTCGCATCAAGCGTAATGCTTCGCATTACGACCAATCCTCCCAGATGTTTAAGCTCCTTCCTGGTGGCCTTTCGCCTATGGAGGAAGTATTTGAGAATTCTGCCTAATTTCTGTAGCTTGTCACTAGGAAGCGTCATTTGTAACGTAATAGAATTAATCATTATCCCAAGAAATCTGATAGATGTAGAGGGAGGAATCAACTTCTTGTAACTGATGTAGAATCCTAATCTCCTGAGTATAAATACTATAACTCTCTGAGATCTAGTTGTCTCACTTAGGCTGCTGTCTACAATGCAGTAGTCATCTAGATAATTAACTACCCTTAGTACGCCCTCTCTGATGGCACATCTCACAATAAGATCAGAAATCCTCTGAAATATATACGGGCTAGATGACAGCCCCATGCATAATCTAGTGTCAGTTAAAAAAGTTTTGGTCCCAGAAAAAACCCAAAGAAGACCTTGTCTGGCTCTGTCTCGAGGATGAATAGGGATTGCCCTATAGGCGTCCTTGATATCAACGGTGGCCATCCAGTCACCTTGCTCGAGACACTCAGCTACAGAATCAACGGAATTATATTTAAATTTTTTACAGGTGGTGTTTACACACCGGTTGACAGAAGCGTCCTTAGGACGACTACAATCTACAATAGTTCTGCCCCCCCCCCCCGCCATCCTTGGGCACGCAAAAAACATTATGACTGCAAATTGGCTCAATGTCAACTATCTTCAGAATGCCTTGATCAATTTCGGATCGAAGCTTATCAGTTATTATATCGTAGTAATCAGGATTACGCATCTTCTTCATCTTTACAGAATAAGATAAATTACAATCGCGATCTATTACTTCAAACCCGTAGCATACACCTTTTAGGATATAGGACCAATCAGGGTCAACTGCCCCCCTCAGGAACAATTCAACAAAAAACCTACATGGTTTAAGCTGACTTATCGAGCCGTCAATGTAGTGCGTACATGCACAGATCCCAGCTACACAATCACGGGATATATCGAATAACACAGAACTCTGTCCTGGTTCATAGAATTCTACCCTAAAATAAATGTCATCAACAAAGATGTTCTCTACATTCAAATGAGGGGAAAAAACCGCTGCATCAATCCAGCGGGTCGGGACTGAGGGAGTTGTTTCACAGCATCCCCCCGTGGTAACCCTACAGGTATTTTTTCCGACAATATTGGTATCACACAAAGTGGGAATTTGGCTTGTATCAAGCGTATAACTATGAAAGTCATGGTCTTCAGCTGAAACTGGAAGAGTAGTGCAATCACTATCAATATCTATCTTATTCATCAAATCATCAACCAAACAAGGCACACTGTTCTCAGCACTATTGAAATCAGTCCAGTCCTTGCCAATTCCGCTAACGCAGTGTTCAGACTCCTCCAATAGCGAATCATTATCAGCATTATCCAAGTGGTGTATCACACGTCTCAAGTGACCTGTTGTCGAGTTGAACCTTATATTGTGGCAATTTGAACGAGGGGGGGTTATGGTAATGGCATTGTCTTGACAATTAGCTATACTGTTCGGAAACAGATTAATGTCATTGACTGCTCGTTGCATGTCTAACCCCCCCCCCCCCCCGAACTGTTCAGTTCTTAACACAGTTATGTTTGCCATGTGTTTTAGCAAAACACCAGTGCCCAAAGCCACACTTCTCCTCCGACAAATCACAACCCCCGTCTCTATTATAACGGAAGCAAGGCCGCTTCCTTCCTGTTGACTTCTTCTGAATATCTCGAGCCGGGTAAGATGTCTTTTTAACATGACTTGCAGTAGAGCCATAGTGAAGGATACTTTCACCCCTATGACCGCGACCAAATGCCGCAAATCCGGCAGTTTCAGCCAAGGTACGGATATCTGCATCATATTCTGTATGGGCCGTATCCTTGAATTCGCCAGCTTTAGCTCTGTTACAGAGAAATCCGATATGCAGCAAAAATGTCTTATAGTCCATCATCGACATCCATCGCACCGAAGCCTCGATCAATTCGTATGCGTTTAATTTCTTTAAAGATTTCGAACCGACGATGAAGCGCTTCAACGACCACTTACCTCTTCGACGCCTGGCTGATGACGTACTCCTGCTCCCACTACTGGAGGAACGTGAGCATCTATGCCTTCTCCTTCTCCCAGGCGAGTGACGACATGTCGAACGAGAACGGCTAGTGCCGTACGAAGAGTGCCCTTGAACTTCGGACAGTTTCCTCATGTCCTGTGGCTTGTCGTCAGTAGTCACCGACGAACTGACATACGTGTCAGCCTCGACAGCCATCTTGGAATCCAATGTTACCGTCGATCTTGCAGGACCATTTCGATGCGCTAGCAGCTTCCGCTTCTCAGTGTAGAGACGTTCTATCCGATCCTCTTGTTTTAACCTCTCAATGTCTGCCGTTATTGACCTTTCCTGGTCATCCAGAGATAACACCCCGAGCTCAGTTGCAATCTCATCATCCTCCGCATCCTTTTGTATCGCCGTTTCCTTCCCTATTGGGCTCGCCGCCCATCTTTGTCAGTGACCGCGTAACTCTCGTCTGTACACGGCACGTACCGTCTTTGGACGGACGATACTCCAAGCCACAGTCCGTACAATATATGTTGACTTTCGGCATTGACAATGCCCGGCGCATACAATATCATGGAAGGATGATTATATTCTCACAAATGAGTCGCGCATGTTAGAATGTCAAAATGTCCAAAAATAAATAGCGTCCAGCGACGACTGTAGCAGCCCAAATTAATGCCATAGAAGAACATAATGAGGACATCGGCTCCCAAAACGTGAAATGCATGTATATATATATAGACCATAAATGTCTTACTATCAGTGTAATGAAAACTGCATTAGTAAGTACATATCTTAGGAATGTATTAAATGGCTCCTAATAAATTCCTCCAAAGTATAAGTCATGTCTGAAAACCCAGTATATTCTATGGCCTTCCTTGGTTTGTACAAAATGGCCGCCACAGCAATGGCCGCCGCACAAATTGTTGCCGGTGGCCGTTGATACAAAAAAGTGTGTAAAACACCTCGACACTCAAAATGCTTGTTTAATTTATTTTGTGTCGATTTATTTCGTCGAATTTAGCATGTCGAATAATTTTAGTGTAATTGGCATATATATATCTTAACTCGACTATCAAGACGCTTCCGACTTGTAGTTCATGTAAGTCGAATAATGGAAATCGAAGTCAAATAATCTCCCGCCATGCCGCCATCTTGTTTAATGTCATAACGTTATTTATATATTCAAAATTGTTCCTACTATTCGACACACATGTACAAAACGACTGACTTGGTTAGCTGAAATTAGTCGACAACATATATCCGCCGTCGACAGCTTAGTTAATGAAAATATGTCGAGCCTCCCCGCTGCCCGTCGCCGTCGGCTGCATACAAAATGGCGATAATGAAACTCGACCCGGAGACATTCGACTAGGTCGTCGAGGCATAATATTAGCTATGTAATGTTTTTAGCTCACGACACTCCTTTGGGTTCGTCCTTCAGTGACTTTGTCCTCCTAATCCAACACAGGTATCAGGTTGACTGTGTTGACTGTTGCTGACAGGTAGGTTGACAGGTAGAAGGTAGCAGGTAGCAGGTAGCAGGAGGTTGACAGCTTCTTCTCACAACAAACTTTTTAAAGCAAGTGATCCATACAACTTCTGAGGAATGAGTACCAAGAACTGCCGGTGGCGGTGCCACCGTAGGCAAATGAGTGCCGCAGTGAATAGATCCGGGTCTGTTAGTGGACAATAACGGATCATAATAATAATAAGACATAATAACAAATACCTCATACCGATGATTGTATACACGTATATAAATATACTAACTATATATATGTATGTATATCATGATTTAGTCATAAGTGTTGTCACATATGTGGATATATGCGCATATATATACACATATCTACACGTATATATACATATATATATACACATGTATATACACGTGTATATCTAGGATATGCTGGTGTAGGGAGGGCGCAGAGTCCCCCCCTGTTGTTGGAATTTGGCGATGTAACTATTGACCATTTGGGTTCGAGTCCGTCAGGTGGCGCCCCCCGCTCCACCTTTCCTCGCCCCCTCGCTCGCCTCGACCGGTCAACACCTGCTGCTCCTGTCCTGTTTCTCCTTTTCTTATTCAGTTGTTATTTGTTCTTGTTACTTGGCTGTTATTATGATTCAACTATGTAATTGAATTAGCGTTTGATTGCTTATTATTATTATTATTATTATTATTATGGGTAGGGCGGGTTGCCCAGCCAAGTATAGTTATGGCTGCATTATGGTTACGGTTGCCTTACCGACGATGATATAAGCCAAATAAAAAGTAACTGTACTCGCATATTAGTCTCCGTGTTGGCCTGTCCCCTCCTACATGTGTGTATAAACGTATCTGAACATTATATATGTGCATATATGCGTATATAGGCACATCTATCCACATATATGCGTGTATATGTATATAATTATGCTTAGAAACATACCGTTTTATATATATATATGCATATATATACGTATATACACATATATATGAGTATATATGCACATATATTGCTGCATATGTATATAATTATGCATATATATCTGTGTACATATATATATATATATATGTGTGTATATGCACATATACATATACTGTGTGGTGGAAATACCACACAGAGAGAAATCCCACTCTGCACCCACACCCACAACCACACCCACACCCACACCCACCTCCAGTGGCCATCCTTGCATAGACTGCTAAAACAACAACCCATCTGCTTATCTGTACATTAGAGTAATGGCTTATATGATGCCACCCATCATGATTTGTTCATATTTTTGGTTATTTCTCATTAACTATGTCTAGGATTTTCATTCTAAGAAAAGTAGTTTTTTTAAATAGACCATGGTGGTTTACCAGTAAAAATGACTAATTCCAGAATACAAGCAGCACAATGTTATAGGCAAAATAAGATTATCTCTTTATTTTAATGTAGTTTTAATTGAATATTATGAACATACTATACATAGGAGCATTTTCTTCATAGACACTTTGAAGAGCTACTTATAACAAAAGTAGCAGACTGTGACAGGTCACCCCTATTTGTTTCTACATGTAAACTGTCTTGGTTTTTCAAGACGCCTTGAGAAACCAAGACGTTTTGAATTCCAAGTCATGGTCCCTACCTGTATATATATATATATATATATATATATATATATATATATATATATATATGCACCTGCTAACATACACCGATCAGTAATAGAACATTTCCATTCCCCCCTTGCTGAGTATCGGAATATTCTACAACGTACTCCGCCGCTCCACTTCTTACTACCTGCGTCCCAATAACGCAGCAAGGAAAGAAGTTTACATCTCTATGCTGTTTCTATATCACCTTGTTGAATCCACCAACCAATAATTAATAATTTCTTAATATCTAACAATTTTTAATGGATAAGTTCACTGACTTTCAATCATAAAAAAAATAAATTATAATCACCTTTTTCTTCCACTTACGAAGAACATAAACCATTTCTGACATTCAATATGATGTTAAAAGATGTGTGCAAACAATTTGCGACGATTTTTAGTCCAATCTGACCTTTTTCCAACTCTGTGACACTTCAGAGGTCCGTGTGACACTCTAGAGGTCAGTGTTCAGTCTAACAGCATTGACTTTGCATTGGTACAATCCGGCTTTGGCATTACTACCATTTAGTCCTTAATCCATATGCTTGGCCCAACCATTTCGTCTTTTCGGCTGTCAAGCGAGGAGAAACCCAACGATGTCAATGGTAGACTCGTGGTTGTTCGACAGGTCTCCATAGATATAACATTGCGGATCTCAGCTCTATGGGAAAACAAGGCATAAGCGTTTTGAATCGATGACCTAGTTTCAAAAACTATTTTCTTGTAGAAACCGACCAAATACTGCGATTTCACCAAAAATAAGTTCTTTTGAGTGGAAATAAAGGCAGAAATAGCTTCAAAATGTCGTTTTGCACGTTATGTACATGAATCTAACATAAAATATCACTTTTAACAAAAATAGCACAAACGACAGAAAGCCGTATACCCACAGCATATACTCATCATCAAAAGGTGAACAAACTCTGACATTAGTTCGCTTCAAACTTTGAAATTACAATGGCTACAGTGTGATGTCAATGATTTCTTCGATTTAATTATATATGCCAGTGTTCTCCACTTTGAACTACTGCGATAGCATGGCGATATTGACGATATCGATCAAGTCTTGTAGGATCGCTATCGTTCTTGGTCATCATATTCGCAGAAAGTTTCGCCTTTCTTCGTATTTAACATATATCTGAGTTTTATTCAGTAAAGTCTATTTGAATAATACATTTCCATTCAAGTATTTTCTTTCAACTCCCAAATCCATCCACATAGATTATAGCATAACAATATGCATTTTCCAGCTCAAAGACAATCAATCAGATTCATAGATTAATATCAACAATGTCAATGACAGCATAAAGTTAATAAATTCTATGACAATAAATATGCGACACATTTTTATGTCCATGAATTTTAAATGAACAAACATTTCATGACATATAATGCCAATAGTTGACTCATTTTTATGTCCATGAATTTCAAATGAACCAACATTTCATGACAATAAATGGCAATATTTGACACATTTTCATGTCCCTGAATTTCAATTGAACCAATATTTAATGACATCTAATGGCAATATTCTACACATATAATGGCAATATTCGATACATTTTTATGTCCATGAATTTCAAATGAAACCAACTATTCGTGACAACCAATGACAATATTTTACACATTTTTATGTCCATGAATTTCAAATCAACCAACATTTCATGACAATAAATGGCAATAGTTGACACATTTTTACGTCCATGAATTTCAAATCAACCAACATTTCATGACATCTAATGGCAATATTCTACACATTTTTATGTCCATGATTTTCAAATGAAACAACATTTCATGACATCTAATGGCAATATTTGACACATTTTTATGTCCATGAATTTCAAATGAACCAACATTTCAAATGAACCAACAATTCATGACATCTTAATGGCAATATTTGACACATTTTTATGACCATGAATTTTAAATGAATTTTTTTGTTTTATGCAACATTCAAAAATGTCTGCAGCATTTTATGGTATTTCTTGGCAGAATCCAAGCAACATTTTATATGCAAAATTAGTAATATTAGTAACACCCCTCAGTTATGTAGTTGTCAATCTACTGTATATTACTATCGGTCAACACCTTTGTAGTATAATATAGTTTTGAAGTTGTGGGAGTTTAATAGTTTGTAGATGAATTGTTCTGTAGATGTGTAAATAATTAAAGAAGGACAAGAATTTCATCACCTTTTAGCTGAGCTGTCACCACACACTCGCTTTTGGAAAGTGATCATGAGCAGGTTGGAGAGCTTACCTTGATCGGGCTATGGTGCTTAAATACCTCATTCGACCCCCAGTTCAATTTCCAAGGTCGAATTTTGTATAGGATTAGGTAGCAGGTTCAAAAATATGGTTATGGCACACTGAGTTTGGGGATATTTTCATATTGGAATACATCACTAGAAAGCCAAAAATGATATCTAATTTCCTAGATATTCCTAGAACATTTAGTTGGGACCGGATTGAGTAAAGTAGCAGTGAATATTAGGAAATAATTCAGTAGTTACAACACATGGCTACAGGCCAGAACTGCCCATAATAGTACTGTGTCGGTATACCCATTAATCCCAAACAATAGAGGAACCATGGGGGTATATGCTGGTCTGTGGCCCACTCATATATTTCCACTTGCCACTGGGGGAGGTCCTGTGGGGACTGTTGTACATCATTTAGATATGTTTTTTGCATACCAATATATATATATATATATATGCATAATAAATAATTCACTGTGATTATGCATCTGATGCATAATCACCACAAAGATGGCTTGGCTTATCTTGCTGCTACAACATTAAGAAAAACCTACCTTAAATATGAGTCCCGACTTTAGCTGACTCGCCGTTACCCGACTCGACTTTGCCCGACCTGGCTTTACACAACCTGGCTTTACCCTACCCGATTTTACCCTACTCGATTTTACCAGACTCGACTTTACCTGACTGTGCTTTACCCAACCCGACTTTACCGGACTCTACTTTACCGGACTCTACTTTACCCATCTCTACTTTACCTACTTTACATCGCCTGGGTCCTCCGGCGCGAGGGCTTCCACGCCCTGGTCTACGTCGACGACTTTGTCGGGTGCGAGCGGTCCTACCTGAGGGCCTGCCAGGCATTCGACGGGTTCATCGCCCTCGTCGGCGTGCCATCCCCCACTGTCCGCCTCACCGGGCTCGGCTTTGCACTCAACAGCGAGGCGATGACGATACGCATCGCCCCCGACAAAGTCGAGGACCTGGTTGACGCCCGCCCCACCCTTGGGCGCTGTGAGCTGCAGAGCCTCCTCGGGCGCCTCAACCACGTCGGCAGCTGCGTGCTCCACGCCCGAGGCTCTGGCTCATGGCCGCCACGGGCTCCTTCACCATCTCGGTCATGCATAAGCCCGGGGCCGACCTCGTCCTGGCCGACGCCCTCAGCCGCGCTCACCTCCCTGGGCCCTGGGCCGAGGTGGCGCGCGCCCAGGTGGCCCGCCTCGGGCTTCGCCATGTGCATCCCACCCATGACGACTTCCCATTCAATCCTGGCCTCTGATTCAGGATTCACTGCCCGGAAGGTCGCCGCCGTCGACCGGCTCCAACTCGCCTCGCTCGCCCCCTCCACCTGGAGGAACCACCGGTGGCAGGCCACCTCGCGCTTCGACTCCCGCCTCACCAAGGATGTCTGTCGCGGCAGAGATCAGACCTCAGACCACGTCCGTCGCCCGGCTCCCCCACTCACCCCAGAACTTCTCGCCGCCGTCATCACCCACCTCGCCAGAGCGGGCCCCTCGAGCGCCATGCCTCGGGACGCCCTCTTCCTCGGGTACTTTGGGATGCTGAGGCAGTCCAATCTTCTCTCCCCGAGCCCCGAGGGCTGGGGCAGCCCCCACACCATCACACGCGCCGATGTCCGCGACGCCCCCGGTGGCCTCCGCGTCACCATCCGGAGCTCCAAGACAATTACAGGGCCCTCGGAGGCGGTGGCCCTCTTTGTTTCCACCTCTCCGGGCTCCGCCCTCTGCGCCGTCGACACCTGGTTCATTGCCCTTGCCCAGCGAGCACACCTCCTGCTGCCCCGACCTTCATAATGCCCTCCGGCCGCCCCCTCGACCCGCGCACCCTCACCGCGCTTCTCCGAGGCGCTCTCCGCGCCCGAGGCATCCCGGCGCCAGAGACTTACACATTGCATAGCCTCTGGTGTGGCGCCACCCACGCCTGTCCCATTACCTGACATAATGGCCCAAGGGACATGGACCTCCAAGGCGGTGCGCGCTTATCTGCCCCGCCTAGCCCCCTCGGCCGCCCCTCGAGCCCTCGCCTCCCTTTTGGTGGAGGGCTCATCGGGCCCCCCCCCCTCCCCGCACTGACTTTCTAGATTAGCCTCCTTATGAGCTTCTTACCTTACTCACATTATCTTGCATTATCCTCGCCTGTCATTATCCTGTTTACCATTTGACCTGTATTATCCTGTTTGTGCCTGTAATTATCCTGTTCGCTATGCCTCGCACTTCATAAATAAAGTGCTTTTTCTCCACCCCCACCTCCTCGTTCCTTCCTCGTCGCGCATCAGCCGACACGACTTTACCCGTCCCGACTTTACCCGACCCGACTTTACCCGATCCGGCTTTAGCGGACCCGACTTTACTTGACCCAACCCTACTTGAACCGACCCGTCTTGAACCGACCTGACTTGAACCGACCCGACTTGAACCGACCCGACTTCACCCGACCCAACTTCAACCGACCCGACTTCACCCGACCTGACTTCACCTGACCCGACTTCACCTGACCCAAGCCGACTTCACCCGACCTGACTTCACCCGACCTGAATTGACCTGCCCGACTTGACCCGACCCGACTTGATCTGACCCGACTTGACCTGACCTGAGTTGACCCGACGGTTAAAGTCGTGTCGGGTAATCTCAGGTTGGGTAAAGTCAGGTTGGGTAAAGTTAGGTCGGGTAAAGTTGTGTCGGGTAAAGTCGTGTTGGATAAAGTCGTGTCGATTAAAGTAGAGTCGGGAGATGTAGAGTCAGATAAAGTAGAGTCGGGTAAAGTAGAGTCGGGTAAAGTAGAGTCAGGTAAAGTCAGGTCGTGTATAGTCAGGTCGGGTAAAGTCAGGTCGGGTCCAGTCAGTTCGGGTCCAGGCGGGTCGGGTCCAGTCAGGTCAGGTGAAGTCAGGTCGGGTGAAGTCAGGCCGGGGAAGTCAGGTCGGGTCCAGCCAGGTATGGTCAAGTCAAGCGAGTCAAGTCAGGTTGGGTAATATCAGATCAGGTAATGTCATATCGGGTAATGTCAGGTTGGGTAATGTCAGGTCGGGTAATGTCATGCCGGGAAATGTCAGGTTGGGTAAAGTTAGGTCAGGTAATGTCAGGTCGGGTAGTCACGTAGGGTAAAGTCACATCGGGCAAAGGAGAGTCGGGTAAGTAGAGTTGGGTAAAGTCAGGTCGGGTAACGTCAAGTATTATTGCCATTTTTATCGTTATATTGTTGTTATTATTATCATCATTATTATCATTGTTATTATCATTATTATTGTCATTATTATTACCATATTATTTTAATTATTATTGGCATCATTTTTAGATTTACATATACATGTATATACATATATAATATATATATATATATAGGGATATAGATATAAATATACACATACATATGAATATACATATACCTGTGTATATGCATATAGATATTACATATGCACCTATGTGTATATATATACATGCATTCACATCTACATATATGTTTACATATATCGATATGGAGACCTATATATGTGACTACATAATTATATATATATATATATATATGTGAATACATACTGTATTTAGAGATGACTGCTCAGATTTTAACCAACAACTGCCAAGGAAAGCTTTCACACCTCAGGTTGCCAATGGTTCTCTGGGCTGCACCTCTACTGACAGCTGATCTCACGGAGTGTGAATGTGTCCGAGCTTATGCTCTTGGAATTGGTGTGACAGTGGATTGGATGTTCATAACATTCAATTAAAACTACATTAAAATCAAGAGATAATCTTATTTTGCCTATAACATTGTGCTGTTTGTATTCTGGAATTAGTCATTTTTACTGGTAAACCACCATGGTCTATTTCAAAAAGTAGTTTTCTTAGAATCAAAATCCTGGACATAGTTAATGAGAAATAACCAACAATATGAAGAAATCATGGTTTTTCAAGACGCCCTGAGAAACCAAGACCTTTTGAATTCCTAGTCATGGTCCCTGCCTGATTAACCTAAATAAATAGAAAGTCAATGGGAAAAATGATCATCTGTTAATTGTTAGCGTGACATCACGCTCACCCTACGTGTACATTTTACCGTCTATGTCACAATAGAATAACAAGATTTATTTGGTGCATGGATGTACACGACAATGTCTATAGAACTCCGTCCATGTTTATAGCAATTCTCCATTTTATACAAATCGTCCATCCTGAAATGTAAGTAGAAGCATCAGTAACCAAAAGTGTCAATAATCTTACTATAGCAATGCTACTCTGGAGTCTATTACATCTCCAACATGACTGTAACTCCAATGAATTAGTAATGTTTATTATTGGCGCAACTTACATTACTATGCACAAACTTTGGTGCAAGTTTGGTTAGGAACATAAACATTTTTTATGACTAAACCTCGTAAACCCTGTCGATCAGTTTGAAAGCTGTCGACTTGCACTATTTCTAGTTCATGCTTTGTAATAGCGCAATGGTTAGGTATGGTGCAATCATTTCCAATTAGTGGCACCAAACAAAGAATTTTACCATCCGGCAGAGCCGAAGCACTCCGCCGTCCGCACTGCCGTTGAACACTCCTTGGCATTCTTTGCTGTGATTGGCCAATTCTGTGGATTACAGTACAATTAGCAACATGTGGTTCTGTTCTACGTGCCTGCTGGCGCGTAAACGATCCAGCACCAATATCAGGAGAATGTAGTATTTTAGGTTTTTGTTTTGTTTTATCAACCAAAAATACATTAGTTTGTTTATCCTGGCCAGAAACAATTGGTTCGAATGGCAAATGTTGCCTACTACCTTTTAACCTCTCCTTACCAGTTAATCTAGGTGTCAAATCATTCCAGTTAATTTTAGAATCAACTATTCAAACCTTTTCTCAATTAACAATTTTTCTATCATTCTTCGGCCCTACCATGGTCACTACTGAACCCCGGGCTACAATGCATCCCGGATCATATTTCCACTCCAAAGGTCCAGATTCATTCACTAATAAAACAACTTTATCACCTGGGTTTAATTTAATTGCATTCGCCTTTTTCTCCGCACAAGCAATATTATATTTTCGACTATCCCGTCGATTGTCAACTGGTTTCTTTAAAGCAATAGACAAGTCATCTATCCGATACGCTAAGTTCAAATCCTCCATACCTGTAGAATGATATAGTAAAGAACTATGCTTCATACCTGGATGTCTACCATAAGTTAGAAAGAAAGGAGAAAAACCTTTACTGTCTGAAGGTACAGTGTGATACGCGTATATCACAACAGGTAAAGAACTTTCCTATAGATTAGCTCGAGAATTTACCAACTTTCTCAAGTTGCATTTTAGTGTTCTATTAGAACGTTCCACCATCCCATTAGACTGTGGATGATACGGTGTAGTATGCCTTACCTCCACTCCAAGTTCTCTGAAATGATCTATAATCATTTTCTTCTTAAATTCCAACCCATTATCAGAAATAAACACATATGGAATTGAATGGTGAGGAATATAATCAGTGAATATGTAATCATCAACACCTTTCGCTGATTTATCAGGTAATGATTTATATTCTACCCAACCACTACAAAGGTCAATTCATCATCATCATCATGAAAGCTGCCTGCAAAAGTGTTGAAGTGAAGTGATGCTGGCTTTTGCAAGTTACAAGTGGCACTCTCTCGGGGAGCAAATAGAGGTTTCACACCAGCAAGAACATGTCAAGACAGGTGCAAAACTATTTGTCCCTGCAGTGGCTGGTCGTTCCATACATCAAACGCCCTTAATGCTGCCACAGTGACATGGTTTTCTGTTTAGAATTTGCTCCCTTAGCCTTCGGTTCTGTCAAGAACCTGTACCACAAGGCAGTGGTTTACAACTCTGCAAGGCAGGAGCGTCAAACTCCCTGAGGTATTGCTATACCTGCAATACCTGCATACCTGTGGTCAATTATAGACAGTAAATATCTATTTCCATTGGTACTTACTGGATAAGGACCAGAAACATCTGCAGCAATTACAATACCAGGTGCTACCTGTAATGGAATCGTTTGTGGATACGACCCTGTGCGTCTGCTACAGTTTACTACACAATTAGGACAATTGGTAATTACTTTGTGATCTCTAGCTATACCAGAACAACGAAAGTGTTCCTGTTGTCGTCGCAGGGTTTTCGACATAGCCATATGGCCTACTTCAGTATGAGCTATTTTAATTACAGAATCCCTCTATCTCTCCGGCAAAACTAGCCGAGGATACGTATCTTTACGTGTAGGAGCAATCATTGAATAAAGAAGATTATCCATTAGCAAATAATTATTTTCTTCATTCCTCCCTAACGTATATTTAGGCATTTTTTCTGCTCATTCATGACTTTATCGAATGGCAGTTTATAGTGCTCAAATGCAATTGCCTGTTCTGCCAAAATATAATCGAGTGCAAACATCTCTGTATTAGGTCTCAATCTGGACAGCATGTCAGCCCTTATATTATCTACTCCTTTCATATAGACAATTGGTGCTGAAAATCCTTTTAATAATACTGCCCAACGTTGAATACGTGTATTACAGATTTCCTTAGTGAAACAACATTTGAGTGGAGTATGGTCTGTGTAAATAGTAAATTCAGCACCATAAAAGTAAGGTCTTAGTTTAATTAATGAATAAATTATAGCAAATGCTTCTTTTTCTATCATAGGATAATTACGCTGAGAAGAAGAAAATCTAGTACTTATTAAATGTACAGGCCTATCTATCCCTTTTTCGTCTTCCTGCACTAGGACAGCACCCAAACTGTATTCAGAAGCATATGTATACACTTTATTAGGCTTAAAAGGATCAGGATATTTTAGAAGGACACATTCTAATAATAAACTTTTCGATCGCCAGCCAAAACCGCCTCCTTGAGAGAATGCCTCGCTCCTCCACACTGAATCGGCCAGAGTCCGAAAGCAAAGCAATGACCACATTCATGATCACGAGCCCGTGTCTCCCTCCTCACGGTTCTCCTGCATGCCGACAACCCTGATGGGCCTGGCCCAATGCTGGTTGACTGCAACACAGGCTTCTGCTCGGCCACCATCTCTTTCACCCAGTCCTTCACCAGGTCCCTCGTGATCGGTGGTGGGCGATAGCCCCCCACCCGCCGAGTTTGGACTCCGCCCATCACGACGAGGTCCCCGTGGTGCTGTAAATGCTGCCACCTCGACCTCATACTCGCTGTCTGAATCACTCCCAAAATGGACAGCGTCAACAGGGGTGCGGCACACAGCACGGCGTGCCTTAGCGCAATAATCATCCACCACCTCCATCATCTCCTCCAGAGATGACATGGCCGGCCTCCAGCGATCATATTACGCGCGCTGCTCTCCCTGTGTTCTCTGTGGCGGAGTGGTTAGAGTCTCTGACTTTTTTCTAGGTCAGACTCCTAATCTGAAGGTCAGTGGTTCGATTCCCCATGCCCCCACCTCTGCCAATTTGTATTTCCACTGCTGTGTATAACTTACGGCGTCATCAAAAGCTGTTTGCTCTCATACCATGTCTATGTGGTGTGGGAGGTTAAAAATCCCTTGGGTCGGTAAAAGTGTAGGCTTGGGCTTTCTATCGACAAACTGTCTAATGGTTAAAACAAGTCTATTCAGACTTATCCATGATAGGCAGTATAAATCTTCAAGAAATCCATCAGTGAGCACACAAAGCGCTCCACCACATTATTCTCGATGGCGCGCTCACTCAACCTGGTCCCGATTGCATTCGCCTAGCATCAACCTGTAGGTGGTGACCATAGGTGAGGTAAGAACCGCTCTGGGCAGTCTGGATGAGTTTCTTCCAGGCGCCCCAATGCACTAGAGGATCGTCCAACCTGAACTTATACGTCAAGATAGGGAGCAGCTCCCTCCTCATTGTCAACCCCCTGCATTGCCCAGCCTCCACGAAGTCCTGGGCTGGTCCTCGTCATAACAAGGGCAACAGCTGGGTTAAAGCTACATCCTCATCCCACATATTAGACCTCATGTCCATAGTGAAATCCTGCCACCAGGTATTCCAATCTTGGTCGATACCCGTAAATGGCTTAGGAAGTAACAAGCGTACCCGTGCAGAACCTGGACCAGCGCATCTCCACACGTTCATCGTCCATCTCCGAGATATCAGCTTGGAACTGCTCCCAGGCCGATCCACCCCCTATCGCAATCGGTTCGCCTATCACATCCGCAATAGCTGGATGATCTGCGATCAACTGCCTCTCCTCAGGGGTGATATGACGGATCGTCGGCAACCCCAGTACAGTTGCAACTGACGTTGCAGCCTCACTTTTCTTTACTGGTGCTGCCTCCCCGCCTCCTCGGGCACATTTACTCCGATTACCAATGTACACGGCATCCTGCACAACACCCCGCTGGCATTGTGCCGGGCTCCCCTCCTCCCTCATAACACTAGGAGAGGTCGCCTGGCACTCTGATCTGCCTGAAGCTCCCCCATTCTCCACCTTAGGCGAGGAGCTCCTGATATCACCATTATCTTTCTCCTCATTAGCTATATGCTGAGCCACGTGGAGATCCTCCATCTCCCGTGCACATGCAATAGAACTAGCCACTCTTTGCTCATCCAATTCCTCGCGCTCCCTCGCCAGCTGGTCCAGCTGCACCGGTTTCCAGGCCTGCAGCCGGCGGATTCGCATCCACTCCTGATGCTCCACCTCAGAAAGTGGTTCCACAAAACCCCTGGCTAAATCATCCTCCAATCGCAAGGGTAACGAGTCATCAGCCATGAGCCCCATATCCGGCAGCGCTAAGACGTCCACTCTCTCGGGAGAGAGTGGAACAGACCGCTGGTACCCCGGTCCCTCCGACCGAAAAACCAAACTACTCCACGGTGAGTATTCCGTGCGAGAATCTGAGCTGAGACTTCTGCGTCCGCCAGGCTTACTATCCTCACATAATACAGAGCCCTCGCCCCCTCCTGCTTATCCGCTCCCTCACCGGTAACCCCATGACGAGAATGAATAACTGAAGGAGTGACAACAACACTAGATTTACACACCGTAATGCCCTCCCCAGTAATTACATGACCAGAAAGAGTATTATGCACCGACCCAAGGGCCCCTAATTGCTTAGCCGCAGTTTCGCCATTAGACATGGGTGAACGCACACCGAGCCGCAAGTCATGCACCACGCCTGAATCCTCCCCAGCTATTGACGCATGGGAAATGCCAGGCTGGGCACTGTGCCCAGTTGTTTTAATTGCGTCCAATAACCACCTTCAGTGTTGTCACTTAACACAGCACCTTGCGTGACATGAGGTGTCCGTAGGGGCAATGCCACACCCCCCCACGCGGTTGTCGTCGGCCTCCCATCCCCTATAACACCTGCATCTGTGCTGGATTGAACATCAATACTGACATTATCTAACACAGGCAATTGGAGGGCGCAATGCAGTTAAGCAACCACGGAAGCGTACACACTGTCCGCTATGGCATCCGCCTCCACACGCCCGATCCCCTCCAGGTGACCGAGATGCCCACTGCGTAGACGGGACGCAATCCCCTCCATACCTAATATGAAGAGAACACCATTATGGATTTTGCTGGGCAATGGCCCACACTCACCTCCTTGTGCAGTAAGGTGAGACCTGGTCACAGCACTAGTGTGATGGGGGCCCCTTTGTTGGCCGCCCGGAACTTGACCCTCACGTTGTAGACCCCCCAAGCAAGCAGGAGAACGAGTATGTTTGCTTCTCACGTCTTTAATCTCAGCTCACTGCGGCGTCCACGATCAAGTGACCCGCCTCTGCCCTGCCGGGTCCCGCATCAACTTCCTCAGGGGAGGGGGAAAGGTTACGTTAGCCGCATGCAGTAGGTGGCAGCCCTGTCGCGGTGCTACCTGGTGGCTACCGTACCGCCACCTATCGCTGTAGACTGCGATGGTGACAGAGCAGTCCTTGCTGCCACCATATGGTCGTGGAGCTCATGTCTGGACTACTACATATATATATGGAACCAGGCACACATGGGTCACGTGTGGGGTCAAGGGTTATGAGGAAGTCTTGATGGGTCACTTGAGACTGAATAAATCAGTTGCCACTCACAGCTCATGATGGTAGCACGTTGCTTATGGCCTGGAACAGAGAATGAGAAAGCAAAGTTGGAGAAGAAACATCTAATCGAGGAGGGTGTCTGGCATAGGAAGGAAAGTCACGCACAACAAATATCAAAGAAACATCAGTACAACATAAGATAGGATAAGACAAACAAGGTCATTATTTCAACATTTGCAACTTTTAAAACACGATGTCTTTTTGGCTAATTTGCATTCAGGATGTGCCTCAGAGTGGACTCCGATACTTCACCCTTTTCAGGTAATATGCAAAAAGCGCCTCCAATATGGCCATCAGATACAGTGGTTTCAGCTATTCAGAGCTGTTCTTTCAATTGCAAATGGCTGCACCCTATGGATGCTGCCATTTTCAAGGATATGCCGTTCAGACTAGCGTAACATCTGGTATTTCTCCGAGGCGCACCCTGAAGGTGGCCCTGGGGTGCCAGGAAGAGCGGCAGTGTAAGGTGGAGTGTGATTGGCTGAGAGGGGGCAGGTGTGAAAGTTGTGACTGGCTGCCACCACTAGTGGTTGGGGTGAGCTTTGCTGCACCCTGTGGCTCCAGCAATGACAGCAAATGAGTGCCCCCTCCTCTCCCTCCGCAGCCCCCCCACCCCAACCCGACTTCTCATTACTGGCACACTTTTCCAAAGCACTACTGAGATCTGCATTTGCTCTAATTTTCACCATTTATGTTGGGAATCTTTCCGTCTGAAACCTTATTCCGAATTATATGAAAACATTTCGGAATAAAACTGTTCACTACTTCATCGCCTTTTGTATTTAGGAGGCACACCTCATTAAACCATGGTGTCGCAAAAGTTTCAATTGGGCAGCTAATCTTATATTTGAATCAAGATGGTGTGAGTGTGGGATCAGTCAATTAAGACAAGTTGTTCAGCAATAAATCCTTCTTACGCGAGAACAAGTTCAAGTGGAGTTAATAAAGCACTTACCCAGTGATCTCGCATGAAAAGAGCTACAATCTCTTCCACTGTAGCCTTCAGCACATCCACTTATGACACAACTGCCATCACGTGGGTGGCAAGTTTCATTTTCCAACTTGCAATGACATTTATTTAAGCAGCCTTTGCCATAAGTCCCGGCATTGCATTCTGAAATGAAATAAGGCGTATGTAGTTATATATTGGTGACAAGCCACAAGCATGGGGCAATTCGGTTATAAAACATGCGTAGAACCACCAATACATCACATTATGTGAATACAGGATTCCATTTTCTGTTCGAAAACGATGTTTGCTTCTCAGGCATTGACGTGTTAATTCTGAGTCTCACGCTACCGCTTTTATAATAGCAATTTTGAAGAAAATGTCAAATAAAAGAAATCCCGCAGAACCAAATATCAATGGCACACTGACATTTTGTTGTGGTTTGGAATATATCAACTCAGTTTCACAGTCAATTAATTACATGACAAAAATATCTGACTAAATAACAATTTAATTAAAATGACTGCCGACCCAAATTTCTTGAACCAGTTTTGTTTTGGGTTTTTTAATCGTCCAACTCCAACTCCGAAGAACAGGTATGTCATTTTTGTTTGTCCTTACACTCTTTGAGCACTAGCTTTTGCTTAGTTAATTAACTTCAAGTATATCTATGTCATTATCAGTTTGTTAAATAACAGGTATCTACCACTACAATACGTATAATTTACACCCTACACGGTCTGATGTGGAAGCCAAAGTTCTACTGACATTACTTACAGCTGCATAGTCCGATGAAATATGTAATTTTCAAAACCAAAACAATTATCTAGATTTGATTTTTAAATATCTAACTGAGATACTGATGCACTTATTGAACATTTGTTTCTGCATAGAAGGGAATACTGAGTCAATTTAATAGAACATGTTACTGTAGAGACATATCGTGTCAGAGTTTTGGCAAGCTTGCCAAAACTAATTTTCCATGTTTGCACTTCAAATATATCAAAAGTTTACCATTTAAAATCAAAGTAACTTTAGACTAATGTAAAGTAGATACTAGTGATCGATCTAATATATTTATCTCAGAAAAATCACAGAAACTCAAAACCATCGGACTATGAAACTTTAATACTCACTACTATTATAAACACCGACTCCAAACTCCAATTAACAGTGCAGAAGTTACGGGTGGCGGGGTGGTTCGCCTTTCGCTCACTCTCCCTCTTGCTTGCTACACTATCACAAGTACCAGTACCCTTGCTTTTTATTTATTGTATCTCTCAGCAGTTAGTACAGTTAAATGCAATTTCATTGACCCACCCATCCCACCTGCCTTCATTATATCACACATCCAGTCCACTGGCATATTTGTTATCTCTCCCACAGCTCTTTCAAGTGTATGTGTTGGGCTTCTATCTGCCCTTCAGACAGCTTAGCTGAGGCCCTAAAGCCTGTAACAGCTTGCAAAATAGCGAATGGTAGACAGGAAGTGTGAACACTTATTTGTCTCTCATTTTTGCTTGAGTGCAAGTAAATAAGCAACACAAGGAATAATTAGTAGCATGTGGTGAATAAGGAGTCAAATTTCCCTGGATCATCAGCCCATGCCTTTTCTAATCTGTTCTTGAATGAATTTATTGACTCGGCATCAATAACATTTTGTGGAAGACTGTTCCATATATTTATGATCCTGTTTGAGAAACTGTGTTGCCTTAACTTTGAAATGGCTCTGGGTTTTACTAGTTTGAGAGTATGGCCCCCACCTGCCTTCTCTTTTATTTGTGGCGTTCTCTGTGGCGGAGTGGTTAGAGGGTCTGACTTTTTTCTAGGTCAGACTCCTAATCTGAGGGTCAGTGATTCGATTCCCTGTGCCCCCAGCTGTGCCAATTTGGTTTTCCACCGCTGTGTATAACTTACAGCGTCATCATACCATGTCTATGTGGTGTGGGAGGTTAAAAATCCCTTGGGTCGGTAAAAGTGTAGGCTCGGACTTTCTATCGACCAGCAGTGGAATGAGGAAGACCAGTCGTCTATGACTGAAATTTCCCCTGGTTAAACAACTAATGGACCAAAAAAAAAAAAAGGTGAAAAATTGGTTCATATCTATTTCATCAAAACCTTTCATAATTTTAAATACTTCAATTATGTCACTTCTTTTCCTTCTGTAGGAAAGGGTAGGATATTTTGGTTTGCTTAATCTTTGGAAAAGTCTAGACTGTACAATTATATATGAAGAGTTCAGGCGCAAAACCAGGTAAGTGCCAATCCCAAAATCGAATTAAAATTAAAAGATTTACCTGAAAATAATTGTAATTCTCATCAATTCCTGCCCAGATTTGGTGGAACTATAGAATGTATAGCATTAGAAAACTGAATGTAGCATATAATGACATTATGAGGTTATTACTCCGGCTACCTAGGTATCACAGTGCTAGTCAGCTGTTTGCCAATATTGATGTGCCAGCCTTCCAGGCTGTTATCAGGAATCTAACATTCAAATTTATTACTAGACTTGACAAGTCAGAAAATGTTATAATACAGGGACTTGTAAAAATAGAAGAGAGTGATCTCAGATTTACATCTGCCATATGGAGGCATTGGTACAAACTACTTATGTAGACCAACATTTTGATATTGGTTAGTATGGTAGTATTCATACTATTACTTATATCCTATTTACATTAATTTTTATATCTACCTACTATGGACCGAATTATGTAACTACCATAATCCTGAGTCTGAAATAAAGAATTGAATTGAATTGAATTATGGAGCAACAAACAAAATATGTAGGAATGTGAAAATATGATTTTTGAGGGTTTGAATCCAATGTTTACGTCAATTTTTGGATTGGCGCTTATGTGATTTTGACCTGAACTCCTCATATGCTTTTGCCAGTTCTAGTATCTACATACACTTTAGAATGCACATAACATCATATACAAGTCCAGGTAAAAAGCAAATACATTAAAACATACCTATACATTCTTATTCCAGAGTTATTATCTCCAGTGGTGATATTTGATGCCTAACCTTCTGGACAATTTGACATTACATTATATTCACACATTATCACACTCCTAAAAATAGGTGGAATATTATTACCATGGTTTTTATAACAGTGATAAATTATTTAGATATTATTAGGATGCTTTTATGACACGATTTGAATATTGGAATCATGAAAAGGGAGTATTTGGGAAATTATTTAACTACCACTTTATTTTTTATTTTAATTAAATTCTATATTTCAGACTCAGGATTATGGTAGTTACATAATTTTGTCCATAGTCCATAGTTTATTTGTGATACGAACACAAAAAGTCGAAATATTTTACAAGTTGTTTGTTCTAAGTACCTTATTCATTTGAATAATTATTTTCCTAATACAGGGGCGAACATTCTTACAACAGTTTTTCACTGTGTTACATTATGTCATATTTTCCACAAGCACTGTGATTAGTAGCGACCAACTAGTTAAAAACTCCCACCTACTAACCAGGTTGGAAAGCTTACCTCGTTTGCGCCACATGGTTAAAGTACCTAATTTGACCCCTGGTTCAATTACCAAGGTCGAATTTTATATAAGATTAATGTGCAGGTTCACAAATATGGTTGCGGCACCCTGAGTTTGGGGATGTTTTCATATTGGAATACATCACTAGAAAGCAAAAGATTATATCTAATTTCCTGAATATTCCTAGGACATTTAGTTGGGACCGGATTGAGTAAATTAACAGTGAATAAATGGAAATAATTCATTAGTTACTACAAATAGCTACATGCCAGAACTGCCCATGATAGTACTGTGTTGGTATATCCATCAATCGCAAACAATAGGGACACATCCAGTCAACCATGGCTGCATATACAGTAAAACCTCTCTATACCGACCCCTCCACAGATCGACCACTCCCCTATATCGATCGCTTTATTTGGTTCCCAATAATACCATTGTAAGAATACACTAACTCTCAAAACCGACCACCTCCCTAAATGGACCACTTAACCTCGGCCCCATGGTTGGTCGATTTGGATAGGTTTTACTGTATATGTACACATATGTTTATATATATATATATATATATATGTATATATATATCAGCGATTAGAAAATATTGACCTAAAAACAATGGGTCATTGCCCAAAAGTATGTATGTATGTATTCATATGTATACATATATATGCATGTATGCACATATATAGATACACATATCTGTGTTTGTTTCTGTCATTAAGCATAAAAAACAAACAAATCTGCGTATAGATGTATGTGTACATATGCATATGTATATATATATATATGTACTCATTATATATCTGCATATATGAATACATGAATTATGTATACATGGTTTGAAATACTTTTAAACTTATATACTTATATGTACATATACACATATAAATAAGCATATATAGACCTGGCAGGAGGGGGTGACAGCGCAATTTGACGGCCCTCCGATCCTCCACCACAACGACGGGGTAGGGAGTGGGGGGTTTCGGTGGGGGGGGGGGGTGCATTGTAAATTATCATAATATATTTGATCTTAACCATGATTGACAACATTCCCCAGAGGACCTCCCCCAATAGCAGATGGAAGTTTCTGGGTGTGTCACATACCAGCATAATACACCCATCGTTGACTGGAGGTGTCCCTATTGTTTGGGATTAATGGCCATACGAACACAGTACTAGCAAGGGCAGTTCTGGCCTGTAGCCATTTCTTGTAACAAATGAATTATTTGCTAATATTCACTGCTAATTTACTCAATCCGGTCCCAACTAAATGTCCTGGAAATATTCTGGAATTTAGATATAATTCTTTGCTTTCTAGTGATCTATTCCAATATGAAAACATCCAAAAACTCAGTGTGCAACAACCAAAACTGTCAAACTCCACAATAATCTTATATAAAATTCGACCTTGGTAATTAACTCGGTGGTCAAATGACCACCATAGCTAAAACAAGGTAAGCTCTCCAACCTGCTAACCACATGCACCTGGAAGCGCTTCTAGTTGGATCCCACTGAGGAATTTCATTAATCAATACCCACCTACTTAAGCTAAGATTCCATATACGCAGTATGCAAATGCAACAATAAATGGGAAAGCATGTAAACGCATAGTAGTGCTTCCATGTCCGAATGCGATTATGAACGCAAATGCGAATGCTGCAAGTGAATCGACCCATGGACCGATCAGTGCGAATGTGAATGCGGCTCCATTTCCCATAGAGTATAGCTGCAACTTTGACTTTCCTTCACAAATTTGGAGTAAGAAATAACGAAAATGGCATGGGTATCTATGCCGCATTCGCATGCTGCATATATGGAATCTTAGCTTTATACTAACTATAGACCCCATATGAGATCACCCAGATCACTTCAACTTTAATACCCCTATCACACTATGACCTAACAGGCCAGCTAGTGGGCAACGTAAAAATTACTTTTTTACATTGAGATACGTCGAAATTCTCAGCGTTTCAGAGCCAAATTTGATGTCAGTGCAACGTAGTGGATGTAGGAAAAACGTGGGTCCAACATAATTGTATCGTGTCTCAATGAGTTAGAATGTAAAAAAAAAGGCCCAACATAAGGCTAACGAGCCTCCAGAATGCAGGGCATCAGCCTAGCGAAACACTAGCGATGGCTTAGCATAGGACCCGCGTAATTACGCCCACCCTAACGTAGCTATGTGTGACTCTGGCATAATTTGTAACGTGAGTCGATGTCAGGCCCGCGAGTGAGCACCATCAGTCTAACAACAGTCCAGCATGCTCAGCGTAAGGAATACGTCAAGACACATTGGACTTACGTTAGACTAACGTTAGACACGTCAAAGACACATTACACCTACATCGAGATACGTTAACACCACGTTGTCAGCGCACGGGCTGCACGTTCCTCCCGGCTCTCTGTGAGTCTACCGTAAGTCGACATAGCTCAACGTAGACCGACATAGCTCTAACGAATGTCTAACATATCTCAACGTAAGCCTAACATGAGCGCAACATAAGCCCAGTGTAACCCAATGTAACGGCCTTTATGTCACGCTACGTCAAAAGTTTTGGGTATGTCCAAAACCTTGACGGGTGTCAACGTATCTCAACGTAACTCGACGTAGGCTTAATGAACGAGTAACGTATCTCAACGTAATGGCCAAATTTCACCTAGGTTGGCTTACGCTACTGTGTTACGTCGTAGTGTGACAGGGCTTAACTTCCCACACCCTACACTTCACCAGCACCACTCTTTTGACAAATATGTCACATCTAGAAACATATTTAGTTATGTCCCCCTCACCAAACCCTGACCTACCTGTAACAGGAGTTCAGGCGCGAAATGCCGTAAACACCAATCCAAAAATTGAGATAAACATTGGAGTCAAACCCTCACAAGGTTAATTCTTTACATTCTTATTTTATTTGCTTGTTGCTCCATAACCTTTTCATCACAAGCAAAGTGGAATTAGTGACAATTAAAATTACCTTCATGTAAAATCATCTTTCATTTTGATTATATTTTTGGATTGGCGTTTACAAGATATTGCACATGAACTCTTGCCATGTTAAAGTTGCATAGTCCAATAGTTTTGAGTTTCTGTCATTTTTCTCAGATAAACATATTAAATTGATTGTTATAAACTACCTTACTTTAGTTTGAAGTACCTTTTATTTTATGTGGCTAACCTTTGAGATATTTGAAGTATAAACATGTCAAATTAGTTTTGGCAAGCACATAACAAATCTGACACCATAGACGTCTACAGTAACAAATCCTATTAAATTGCCTCAGTAATTCCTTCTATGTGGCAACAAATGTTTAATAACTGCATCTGTATCTAAGTTACATATGTAGAATACATTCTAGATAATTGCTTTGGTTTTGTAAATTTGATGCCTCATGGGACAATGCAGCTTTAATTTAGCATGGTTAACCCATCACCTCTTTTTTCTCTTATCTCACTCTTGTCTCATCATGCAAATCAATACTTTGTAATGTCATTAGTTGTGACTGTCCATCTATATTGTTAGAGTATATTATCTATGCTAATAGTGTTTTCCTTCAGCAAGTTCTGTCATGGTTTATTAACGGGTACACCTAATTACTTCGATGACAAATCTGCCATAATCAATGTGTCTGTTAAAAACATTGATCATGTTCCATTGCAACATAGATAATTCGGGGCGCGGTACCAGATGCGATGGCCAAATGAGTTAGAGTGTCTGACTCCCGTGTTGGTAGATCGTGCGGTCGTGGGTTCGAACCCTGGTCAAGTCAAACCAATGACTTAAAAATTGATGTTTGTTACTTCCTAGCCTGGCACTCGGCATTATTAGGATGGGCAAGAACTGGTTGGCTCAGTGTCAGGCTAATGTGACTGAGTGGGATATCAGGTCATGGTGCTGGCGGCCTGGTATTCCAGTGGGGCAGCACTATAAAGTCGCCATGAGTGCGCAGTCACAAGTCGGTACCCGTCCTGATATGACCTTAGATGTTGCTAGGACTTAAAACAAGAACAAACAAACAAACGGAACCCGCACTATTACCTAAGACACCCACCCTGCCCTGGCGCCACCTATACCCCACGCTTTGAACTAGAATGACTCCACCTCCTCTACCGGAATTTACCAGAACCGGCCACCGGTGTAGCCGGTGTCGCAGTTTGAGCGCCCTGCCAGTTTCAGCTGACTGCATACACTCAAACTCAAGGCATTGTCAATGGTCGTGAGCAATCTTCATACAGAAAATACAGAAGATACAGAAGTGAAATATCTCTAAAACCACACCACCTATTAACAAATCGCTTAGTACACATATAGAAAACATCTTTACCAAAAAGATTATATTAAATTTATAAGGTTAGCGTTCTTGATTTCTATTTATTTTGAATAAAACTAATGTTTTGCACTGCACGTACCATCAAACTCAAGGCATTGTCAATGGTCATGAGCAATCTTCATACAGAAAATAAAGGAAAAGTGAAATATCTCTAAAAGCACACCACCTAGAAACAAATCGCTTGGTACACATATAGAAAACATCTTTACCAAAAACATTGTATTAAATTCATAAGGTTAGTGACGATGCTGTCAGACTTTGACGCATGCGCATGAAACTGACAGTCAGCTCAAACTGTGACACCGGCCCTCAGAACTTTGCCTCCAATGCACGATCCTGACGTGTGGTGTGTAGGGTCGTGTCTGTAATTTTGACTTCCCCATTCGCCCCTACTATAGCTAGTATAAGAACACCGGCTATAGGGTTAATCGTCCTGGTTTTCGAGATAAAGACTGAGCCTAACTCACAAATGTAACTTCACTTGTGACAATTAAAAGCTCCACAACTAAGCTACCAGGTTCCGCGTTTTTGAATGATTTAAAGTGCAATGGTTGCACTTACAAATACATACAACTATGGTGGCCTTGTTCTGGTGCACCGGAACAATAGAATATTTAGCTTAGAGAAACATTTAGCTACAAACAAAGAATTTAGCTAGAGCCAAAATATTTGTTTAGAAATAATTGGATATGCAACATCCCAAAAGGCTGGGTCAAATCAACGAATTGTCATTACATAACCAGGTACTCAGCATTACTAGGGTAGGGCGAGCAGCAGTGGAATAATGAGGACCGACTGTTTCGGATTGATATTTGATCTGCTTAATCAACTAATGCAACAAACAAAAGAGATTTCACGTGCCCCCAGCTCTGCCAATTTGGATTTCCACCGCTGTGTATAACTTACAGCGTCATCAAAGGCCGGTTGCTCTCATACCATGTCTATGTGGTGTGGGAGGTTAAAAATCCCTTGGGTCGGTAAAAGTGTAGGCTCGGGCTTTCTATCGACCAGCAGTGGAGTGGGGAAGACCAGTTGTCTGTGACTGGGATTTCCCCTACTTGGGACAACTAATGTACTAAAAAAAAAAGAAAAACGAGAGACAAATAAGTGTTCACACTTCCTGTCTACCATTCGCTATATCGCTATAATAGATGTATTGGGCTCAATCAATGCAAACTAATTTTCCTAAATATAATCTCTCTAAGAAAGTACATTGGGAATGAAAATACCCTAATATTTGCTTAGCTATTAAAGAGGTAAGTGGGACTTATTATGATAGGCAAATAAAACAATTTTTACAATAAAAAGGGTCGATTTTTAATAAACTACAAGTCTTCTCACCATCGCAATCTCCGGTAAATATGTTGGCAGAATACTCACATATAGTATGCAACTCACAATGCACACTCCACATGCCAGGTGGACAGCCTGCAAAAGGAAAACACTGGGTGACACACAAAGTTGCACAGTCTGATGTCTGATGTAGACTTAACCGTTATGGGCAGCATAAATAAACCATCACAACAACAACAAAAAGTTTCAGCCATATTATAGATTAATACATTAGTTACAATTTAACAATCTACTTTATATTAGTTTGAAGTGACTTTATTTTAATGGTTAAATTTAAATCAAATTCAAACATGCAGCATCTATTTCTATGTCTACATTGAAATGCTGGCAATGGGTGTCTGTGACTAATTCTTTACACATAGCAGCATAGATAGTGCCCTAGCACCAAACTACTATATAGCATTTGTTTAATAAGTGTACCAGTATCTTTGTATATGTCGGATCAAACCTAGTAGGTTGTGGTGTTCTCTGAGGTGGAGTGGTTAGAGTGTCTGACTTTTTTCTAGGTCGGACTCTTAATCTGAAGGTTGGTGATTTGATTCCCCGTGCCTCCACCTCTGCCAATTCGGATTTCCACCATTGTGTATAACTTACAGCATCATCAAAGGCCAGTTGCTCTTATACCATGTCTATGTGGTGTCAGAGGTTAAAAATCCCTTGGGTCGGTAAAAGTGTAGGCTCGGGCTTTCTATCGACAAACTAGTCTAATGGTGAAAACAAGTCTATTAAGACTTATCCATAATAGGACCTTCAAGGTCAGTAAACTCTTCAAGAAAAAAAAAGTAAGTGCTTTGGTAGAAAATGTTATGCTTTTATCAGATTATGTTGGCACCAGTTTCTATTCCTTTTGCGGAACACAACAAATTGACCATGCAACATCCCAAAGGGCTGAGTGAAGTTAATACCTAGGTCACAAATGCTGCGGTAGCCGTACAATGCTGTGGACTGCATTGCAGTTTATGCAAATGTTACAGCGTTGCGGTCTGCGGTTGATCTATTCACAAATCGTAAGGTCACCACAAGGCACCTTGGGGTTTTTCTTTAACTTTATGCATGTATTTAATATATAAAAATGTGACTTTCTTAATATTGATCACACAAACATGAATATTGTACCACATTGATATTCATTGATGTAAAAAAAAAGGTGACTGTACGGTATTGTGGTGTCCTTGGGGACTGTGGCGTTGCGATTTTGCAAAGTTAAGATCACTTTAACTTAAAATAACCGCAACCGCTTGCGGCAAGAAAAAAACCATACGGTCACTGTACGGCGACCGTCACCCACCGTACGTTCGCCGTAGGGTCTGGCCAATGGGGCGACTTACGGTCGCCGCAAGCACGCCGTAATGCATTTGTGACCAAGGCATAATGAATTGTCACTACCTAGCCTGGCACTCGGCATTACTAGGAAAGAGTGAGCAGCAGTGGAATGAGGAGGACCGACTGTCTGTGATTGAAATTTCACCTCCTTATTCAATGAATGTAACAAACAGAAGGGGATTTTGTTCAATATATAGTAGGTAGCACTGCGTGCATCATCAGCTGAGGCGGTTACTGGTTAATTTAAGCTCTAATTTAATAACTATTTATAATCACAGGGTCCGTAAACGCGTGAAGATATCAAATTCAAGGCTTTTCAAGGCTGTTTTTGATAGGAATTCAAGACTATTTTCATTTGGATTTCAGGGGAAAAAAACCAATGGCAAATGGCGATATCGGACTAATTTAGATCAGTGGAGACAGTTTAAAGGAACTCAAGGCTTTTCAAGACTAATTACCTAAATAAGTTAAATTCAAGCCCTTTCAATGCCTTGAAATGGGGCAAATGAAGTTGAAGATTTTACAGGCCCGTTCAGACACTGTTATCATCCCTTTTTGATACCATACGACAACAAAACATTATGTTTCAGAGCATGGGTGAGATGGCGTAATGAAGGGTAGAAAATCGGAATGATTCTCGAGAAATTGTAATAATTCAATTCCGCGAAAGCACATGTATATAAAGTGGTAATTAAGGTTTTTATTATTTGAATGAATTGTAGTATATCGTAGGTATATTGTCTTGGTTCAGTCTATCTTAATCATAACCTGTCGACTACCAGGATGCTCAGCCTAGCCCTTATGTCTTTCAGATGGGTGGGTGGGGTGGCTGAGAAAAGGCGAGACAGCTCCACACACCACGCGGGTTCGGATGTTGCTGTCGAAGTGAGCAGCTCTGGCGGGCGCTGCGTGGTGGGGACTGTAGTTGCCGCTAGGTGGCATGGGAGTGCAGGGTTTGTAGCTTAACCCATAAGGTGGCACCAGGGGAGAATGTAGTAGGCAGCGTGTTGGTCATATGTTTCGCGCCCAGAAGTATCCATGTTGACTTCAACATGGGGCAATTGGCAGCTCTGGATTCATACCCAAAATTAGAACCAAACAAATAGAGCCCCGAAATGAAACCTGCTCAGTGAGTTGGTCACCACCCAGACCACTAGTTCTTGCCATTCCCACCAGAGTGCAGGTTGGGGTCGGAATATTTGATAAGATTACGGTGCTGACTATATTGCACAGTGAGCTGATATCTAGAACATTAGTTCTTCTGGTGACGTCAGAGGGCCAGCCAAAACGGTATGTCTCTAGGGGATGATATCAAAGTTAAGACTTTATAGAACCATTTTACGTGCGAACCCACTATCGTGTGCGTTCAGTTCCTTTCACTGAATTCCCTTGACAAACTAGCATCCCTTAATCTCGTGGGATTCGCTATCACCATCTGGATTTGGTTTAATCAGGCATGGTCACTGCCTGTGCGACACTCCTCCATGCATCTCAACCGGCATCAGTACAAAATCCAGGATGCAAGTTCTTTACATGTCCAACTCTGGATCTTTGCGCCCAACGCTGAACCAAAATGCCCATCAACAGAGCAATAGCAATATTAGATTTGATTCTCACCTTCAAGGTCAGTAAACGAGAATGTGGTTCCACAATTACAACTTAGCTGATAGATGGCACTACCACCCAATATGGCCCCCCCTCCCCTTTTACTCCACTCCATTCTGCCACTTGCCGCAGACTCTAGATGGCGCCACCCTTGAAGCCCACTCCTTGTGTAGTTCATACATGTATAAATCACTTACTCTCTATACATATTCCCTGGCTGCTGTACCTGTTCCAGGTATTTATTGGTGATTCCCATTTAGAAGAATCACCATGGCTACTAACCCTGTGCTTCTCGGTGTTTTGATAAATAAATGCTCCCGCTATACAAATTTTACACAGTGTTACATAAAGCCCCAGTCACGCAACAGCTGGTGACCACTTTGGACCAAAGTACCCAGTCACTCGCGACCTCCTTGTGACCAAAGCAATGGTCATGACATCCGGACGACTATTTTGGTCGCAAGGAGGTTTTTAGCGCACAAGCTGCAACCTCCTTGCGACCAAAGAGGTCAGCGACCATTGAGAAACACTGTGTGACCACTTTGTGACCACTTGCGACCTCTATCTGACAAACCCATTGTAGTGGTTGCAAAGTGGTCGCAAGCAGTTACAACCAGTAGTGTGACTGGGGTATAAATGATCCAAATGACATTGCGTCACTGTGTACTGGATTACTTTGCGTCACTGTGTACTGGATTACTTTGTGCAATACTCCATTTCTCTGGCGTATAAGGGAAGTTTGGTGTTCTCTGTGGTGGAGTAGTTAGCGTCTGTTTTTTTTCTAGGTCAGCCTCCTAATCTGACGGTTGATGGTTTGATTCCCCATGCCCTCAACGCTGCTATTTGGATTTCCACCGCTGTGTATAACTTACAGCATCATCAAAGGCCAGTTGCTTTCACATCATGTCTATGTGTTGTGGAAGGTTAAAAAATCTCTGGCGTTGGTAAAAGTGTATGTTCGGGCTTTCTACCGACCAATTGTCCAATAGTAAAAACAAGACTATTCAGACTTATCAAGATAGGCAGTATAAATTTTCAATAAAAAAAAAAGTGTACAACTTACGTTGAAATGGTGTAATCATTAACTTATCTTCCGGAATGCTACAATGTGTGCCGCTGTAGCCGGTATCACACCCACTGACTCTACAACGACCGGTGAGTTTGTCACATTGTTCCTGACGGTTCTTGCAATTACATATGGCAGTACAATTACGTCCGTAGTAACCTCTTGGACAGTCTGAAGTGAGTGAGTGTCAAGACATCAATTATTCAGACTGGTTACAATAACTGGACAAGTATGATTTTTTTTTGGGGTGATAAATATTATATTAATCTGAACACATATTTTGTCAGCACCGAGGCCCTGTTATTCCAGCAGTTGAAGCGATCACATTTGGTTTGTACACGGTGATGGGGAAGTGGAATGTACTGCATTGTGTGCAGCACACCCCATTCTGAGCATTGAAAGTGGGGGAGTGGTCTATGCTGTATATTGTACAGCATAGGTACTCAACATAGTGCAGGAATGAGTCTCCTGCACCAAGGTATTTGCAAGACACAGTGTACATTATAGTACAATTTAATTGAAAAGCTAACTACTATGAATGATGTTTAGTTGGTTGGAGGTTTACATCCCGGCAACATCTAAGGTCATATCAGGGCAGGTACCGACTAGAGACAGTGTGCACTCCTGGCGATGTTATAGTGCTGCCCGACTGGGAGATCAGGCCACCAGCACCATAACCTGATATCCCACTCAGTCATATTATCCTGACACTGAGCCAACCAGTCCTTGCCATATCCTAATAATGCCGAGTGCCTGGCTAGGAAGCAACAAGTAAGGCCATTTGTTAAGTGATTGGTTTGACTCGACCAGGGTTGGAACCCGTGGGTTCGAATCACACGATCTACCAAAACGGGAGACGGACTCTCAACTCATTCGGCCACCTTGTTTGGTCACAATGAACCATTCTCAGGCATCATACAATCAAACCGCAGGACATTTATAGTTGCATAGTCCGATGGTTTTGAGGTTTTGTGATTTTTTGAGATACCTGTATTAGATTGATTCCTATTCCCATATTCTTCCATTCCCAAATGTTTGAAGTAACTATTATTTTTAATGCCTAACTTTTGAGATATTTGAAGTCCAAACATGCCAAATTAATTTGGGCAAGCATGCCAAAGGCTTCTGCAGTAACAGGTAATATTAAATTGCGCCAGTGTTCCCTTTTATTTGGCGAAATATTTAATAAGTGCCCCAGTATCTAAGTTAGACATGTAGAATCAAATCTAGATAATTGTTTCAATTTTGAAAATGTGATGTTTTCATCGGACTATGCAGCTTTAACTTTGGAGATAGTTGAAGTGAAAATAGGCACAATTAATACCCGCGTGCATGGAACAAGGTTTCATTTAATACAGTTGATGCAAAAAAAGTAAAGTTTCTTTTATATAACAACGACTCTAGAGCAGATTGATTTTTATCATTGGCTATTGGACGTCAAAGATATGGTCATTCTGACATATTTCTTTGGCGGAAACATGCCGCCGCCACATAAACTACTCTTTGCAATAAGCAGCAATGGGTCTTTTACATGCACGTTCCCACAGACAGAACAGAACATACAACATCCATTGATGAACCAGTTGTGGACCACTGATTTGAACGGAAAATAGCCCAAACTTCAAATGGGTCCACTGAGCAGGATCGATAGGATGACCAACACCTTCACAGGTGGAAACTCTACCGCCTGAGCTACGTCCCGCTCCCTCCAAAAGAATAAAGTTGCATAGTCAGATGGTTTTAAAGGGGCATGGTCTGATGGTTCAGTTTTTCCCATTTGTTAAGGTAAATACATAATCTACTGATCACTACAATCTACTTTACTTTGAGTCAAACCAATGACTTTAAAATTGATACTTGTCGCTTCCTAGCCAGGCGCTCGGTATTATTAGGATAGGGCAAGGACTGGTGTGCTCAGTGTCAGGATAATGTGACTGCGTGGGATACCAGGTCATGGTGCCGGAGGCCTGGTTTCCCAGTGGGACAGCACTATAAAGTCGCCATGAGTGCGCACTGTCACAAGTCGGTACCCATCCTGATATGACCTTAGATGTTGCTAGATCGTAAAACAACAACAAACAAACAAAAAACTTTACTTTGAAGTAACATCTACGTTGAATGGTTAACTTTACAGATATCTAGTGTGAAAACATCCTAAATTAATTTTGACACGCACGTCAAAACCATAGCAGTAATAGGTTCTATTAAAGTGGCTTAGTGTCCCCTCCGATACAACAACAATCGAAACGGACTAGTGCTGCCCAGCGGTGACAACAAGTATTAACACACTTACCCGTTGTGAGTAAATTATGAATAAATTCATCACACACATACAGAAAGAAAGTGCCCCTGTATCTAAGTTTGATATGTAGGATCAAACATAGGTAAGTGTTCTGGTTTTGAAAATGTGATGCTTTCATCGGACTATGCAACTTTAAATAAAATGGTAAAACACGTACCTTTACATTCTCCGTTGAATTCACTGCAGGAATATTCACAGTCACAATTTTGCTGGCAATTTCGACCCCAAGTTCCGGGAAAACAAGCTAGATCATTGATAAAATAATTGTATTATCATCAGGGTCTACAATATAATCTGAGTTTATACATACATACATACATACATACATATGTGATGGCCCACGGTCTTCCCCCACACTGTCACACACTCACGGAAGAATGTCAAGATTCAGTATCAGTACGCTTCAACTTGGTTTATTACAAAACCTCTCTGCTCTCTGTGGCGTCAACAGTCAACTGACCCGCCGCCTATCTCGCCAGGTCCCACGTCGCTCTATACCCAGATAGCACACAGCCGCCGGCCCGACGTCGGCTATTGGTCGCACGGTCGCCATCGACTTTCTACCGTCGGCCCACCGTCGGGCTGACGGTGGTCTTCCGACGTTAGGTTTCAATCCCTTTCCACTTTTGAGCCACCGTCGGGCCACTGTCGGGCCTAGGGCGGTAGCCCGCCGCTGGTTTGCATTCATTTTCCACATTTGAGCCACCATCGGCCCACCGTCGGGCCGACGGTGGTCTTCTGACGTTGGGTTTCAATCCCTTTCCACTTTTGTGCCACCATCGGGCCTACGGCGGTAGCCCGCCGCTGGTTTGCATTCATTTTCCACATTCGAGCCACCGTCGGCCCACCGTCGGCCCACCGTCGGCCCGACGGTGGTCTTCCGACGTTAGGTTTCAATCCCTTTCCACTTTTGAGCGACCGTCGGCCCACCGTCGGGCTGACGGTGTTGATCCGCGCATGCGCAGTTCGTTAAATATAATTTCCGGCTCGAGTCGCCAGCGCATCACGTGCGATCGTTGAGCAGCGTTCTTTTTCAACAAATAACTCCAGAACTCGGAGGAATTTTAAGGAATTATTTAACAGGTTTGTATATTAATATGTGTAGATTATTTGGTAAAAGTTTTGTAATTTATTACGACGTATTAATGGAATTATTCGTGTTAATACGATTTGAACTACCTGGTACGGAATGTTGACGAAGGACCGCCATCTTGGTTTTTTCCGAGAAGACACTGTCACTATAGTGTCAATACGTACAGGTGCAAAATATTACTTTTATTCAAAATTCAAAATTAATAGATATCAAGAACCCTAACCTTATAAATTTAATATAAACTTTTTGGTAACGATGTTGTCTCTATGTGTACCAAGCGATTTGTTTCTACGTGGTGTGGTTGTAGACATATTTCACTTTTTCTGTATTTAAAAACAAATCGCTTGATACACATATAGAAAACATCTTAACCAAAAAGATTATATTAAATTTATAAGGTTTTCTATTAATTTGGAATAAATATATTGCGTCGGGCCTATGGCGGCAGCCGCCGTCGGGCCTACGGCAGCAGCCGCCGTTGAGGCGACGGTGGGGGTTTGGACAAAACAACGTCGGCCCGATGACGCTTTCCATCGTTGGCCCGACGGAGAGGCCGCCGTCGGGCCGCCGGCTGTGTGCTATCTGGGTAGGTGGATGGGGGGTGAGCTAGCCACACTCAGTAGAGGGCAGCCCCGTCGGCGATCTGCCCGGTGGCTACCCTGCCGCCACCTAGCGCAGTTCAGTGTAACTGAGTAGGTGCGCTGCGTAGTGTCTGCCGCCACCGCGTGGTAGTGGGGCTCATGTACAGACTACTACACATACATACATACATACATACAAACATACATACATACATAGGGTTGGTTCTCAGCATTACCCAGGAATGAAAGTGATCTCCGCAAACATCGCGGAAATTGCACAGGTTCTAACAGAACCAAGCATGGTTATTATACCAACGGCGAATGTCTGCGAAAATACGGATTTCCCTCCTTCCGCCCCCCCCCCCCCCGCCATCTCACCTCCAGGTCACCGTAGGATTAGCATTGTCAGGGAATCGCGGAGAATTCCAGGAATTCAGGTTTCATCCACTACTCTCCTAGCACTATCCTAGCACCGTTACATTGATCAATCAGTACAGACTATCCTTGAAGAGCATTCCACTGTCCTTATCGTGTCTGCATTATCGCCCATGGCATGGTGAACCTTTTTGTTTGGATTTTCTGTTCTAGCAACATCTAACTTCTAAGGTCAATAGGGATTCGAACTAACCAATTCCTGTCATATATATTGGAATTTTGTGAAATTAATCACTGATTATAAAAAATCGCCGAAATCCGCGAACTCTCGCAGATCTTTCATCCCTGATTGCCAATTTAATATAATAGAGGGAGTGCACGTGACGTCATCACTCAGCTGGTCAGCAGTCAGCCATCTTGGATTACAAGGACCCTTGCCTAGCCATGTTGTGAATGTATGCTGATGCAGTAAAACTGTTTTCTTGTGTTCTGAACGGTTCTCGGCAGTTTACATCCAATGTGTTTACTTACCGCATTTTAACAACAACTTCTGAGGCCAAACTGCTCAAAACAGTGACAAATAAACCAACAAATCGGTAGATAACCACAATGTAGAAAGTTGCAAGCCTTCTATGTAACCCAATATGGCCACCGAAAGAGGTCTCGTGACGTCATTACACCCCGCTATAGCGGGGTCTACAGCATAATCATATATTGCAATATATTAATATAAATAAATAGTCAGCAGATATTGAAGAGAAATGAATATTTGTTTAAGCAGGATTGGGCTGTTGAAAATCTGGTGGCAGGATTGTAAAAGTGACTCATTAACTTCGTATTTTGTATTCACATAATGCAATATGTATCATATATATAATGGGTCATTCTCTAAAACTGGGCACTAAAGTGTGACATGGAAACCAAAAGTGAAAACCTCCCAAACAATAGCAAAAAAACATTCCAAATAATAGCAGAATCCATGTGAATACAAAGGTTGGTATGTTGTGCGTATGTCAGAGTTGAAACAAATATATTTCACTTTTTGATTTAGATCAAATTGAGCAATACGTTAATATCACTGGTGTAAAATGAAAATCAAAGACACATCCAGAACATCATTTTGGCATACACTACAAAGTCAAACAAGATGTTATTGATTACAGTTAAGAAAACAATGCTTTAGTCTTACAAGAACAAAATTGAACACAAGTTTGGCTAAATGGACAGTGTCAATGTGTACATTTTCACTCTAGCACAAAATCATACAAGTATAATTTTGATTTCCTTTGTGGGATAGAGTCAATACATGTATAACTGTTAACATACCTAATAGCTAGAGGCTACAATAATTATTGTATTTTTTATCAATAAAATAAACACTTAATTATCAGCATCGTAACGTGGAGACCAAAAATGTGGTGCCCAGTTTAGGAGAATATCCCATATCCTCATGTAAAAGTAAACAATTTTTAGATGATTTGCTTAAACTTAAAGCTGAAATTAGTGGCTCGACCTTTACGCAAATACTGTTTTCAAAGGGATGAAATTCATGGTTGGCATGAGTCAAAACAGATATATCCCAGATAGCACACAGCCGGCGACCCGACGGCGGAAACCGCCGTCAGGCCGACGTTATTTTGTCCAACCTCCCGCTGCCGCCGTCGCCCCGACGGCGTATTGACACTATAGTGACAGTGTCTTCTCGGAAAAAAACAAGATGGCGGTTCTTCGTCAACATTCCGTACAGGGTAATTCAAATCGTATTAACACGAATAATTCCATTAATACATCCTAATAAATTACAAAACTTTTACAAAATAATCTAAGCATATTAATAAACAAACCTGTTAAAGAATTCCTTAAAATTCCTGCGATTTCTGGAGTTATTTGTAGAAAAAGAACGCTGCTCAACGATCGCACGTGTTCCAGTGGTGATTCGAAGTAAACAAACCGTATCGGATAATTCAAATTGTATTAACACGAATAATTCCAATAATACTTCGTAATAAATTACAAAACCTTTACAAAATAATGTAAACATATTAATAAACAAACCTGTTAAAGAATTCCTTAAAATTCCTGGGATTTCTGGAGTTATTGGTAGAAAAAGAATGCTGCTCAACGATCGCACGTGTGCCGATGGCGACTCTAGCTGGAAAACATATTTAACGAACTGCGCAAGCGCGGATCAACACCGTCGGCCCGACAGTGGTGCCCACCGACGGCGGCCCACCACCAAAATCAATCCAAACCAGCGGCGGGCTACTGCCGTTGGCCCGACGGTGGCCCGACGGTGGCTCAAAAGTGGAAAGGGATTGAACCCTAACGTCGGAACGCCACCGTCGGCCCGACGGTGGCCTGACGGTGGCTCAAAAGTGGAAAGGGATTGAAACCTAACGTCGGAACACCACCGTCGGCCCGACGGTGGCTCAAAAGTGGAAAGGGATTGAACCCTGACATCGGAACGCGACCGTCGGCCCGACGGTGGGCCGACGGTGGAAAGTCGGTGGCGACGGTGCGACCAATAGCCGATGTCGTGCCGACGGCTGTGTGCTCTCTGGGATATGTAGTTCTCGCTATTAAACACCGAGCATCAGACCTGCCACATGATACGGGTTACCTGTATCCAATACGGTTATCGGTGTCTGTGTTAGTTTAGTGATACAGCTGTACTCCATTTTGATACGGATTTTTAGATAAATTTATGGAAATAAAAATGTGTGATCACAGCCTCAGTGATGAATGCTGAATGTGAATGTAATATAGTTTGTTGCATCTAATGTTTGAATAATACAATTATGTAATTGTATTCATATGTTTTTTATGGTATGTGGCACATATGTATATGGATTATTATGTGATACAGATTCCTACCGGATTTAGGTGAAAAATACAGATTGCCATCCAAAAGTTGTGGCAGGTATGGAGTATTATATATAGTGCAGTCAACAGTAAACAGGCAAGGTAGGCACATGCTTGGAACTAAGTGACAATATTGTATGCAATTATTCCTCATCCATCTCCATGCATCTAGAAGTATAATGCATGTAGAAGTATAAGCCTACCTCGTTACCAATGCTTACAAATACTTTTTACTTCATGCGGCAAAACCAAACAGGTCATAAGTTCATAACTCTAACGCTGCAGCGCTGCAGGAGCAGTGTCTTGAGGTTGGCAAATGAAACTCTGGATTTACATGTTTTTATACTAATAATAAATAAATAAAGACAAAAAAAACAATCTCAACTATAACAGCATAAAACTGAACATTTTATGTCTGTGACATGTGGCTTGATTCCAGTGGTGGATTAACCATTAGCAGGGTCTGTACACATGTGAAGATATGGAATTCAAGGCTATTTCAAGGCTGTTGTTGATAGGAATTAAAGACTATTTTCATTCAACGAATAGAAAATGACAATTTCAGACTAATTTAGATCAGTGGAGACAGTTTTATGGAATTCACAGATCTTCAAGACTAATATTCCAAAATAGGTTAAATTCAAGGCCTTGAATTGGGAATATGAAGTTCAAGACTTTAACAGACTTCACAGGCTCTATACGGACCCTACATTAGGCTGAGTAGGGACCTAGGAAGGGAGGGGGGGAGGAGGGGCCCGAGAGCATACAACAATGGTTTATGCCAGGGTGCTCGGCCTAGCGGCCTGGTTGGCGGTAGCTAATCCACCACTGACTTGAGTGAACCGCGCTTCGCAAAAACTATCCCTTTCAAATCATCCACTGGGAAGCACATTGGCTCCACCGGTAAGTCAGGAAAAAAGTGGCAATCCATACAGAAGTATGATCTCACGGATGTAGTGATATCCATGAACGATGACCTCACAGATTGCAAGATGTCGCGCATTCCTTGTCTGAAGCATCACATATCTGATGGCCTTGTTTGGCTTACATGCTATGTCCTGAATTTTGTCCTTTTTTGTTATAGTAGCACACAATGTCTCTGTGTAAATAGGGCCATATCCATTAATAAGCCATATATAAGTGCCAATAATTTCTTTCCCTGCAATAAATAAAAAATGTATTACCATGTTACCAATGAGGAAGTATTGTGCAAAGATCGAGAAGGCAATTGGACCACACAAAGATCTCCTAACAATTGTAATAAGAAACAAAATGCTGTGGCAAGGCTATATTTCCTGTTCATCAGATCTGGCCAAAACCATCTTGCATGTCACAGTGAAAATGGGGAATAAAAGATGGACAAAGGAAGAGGGGGGGGAGACACCATCAGGGAATGGACAGGTCTGGGTTCGGCAAGTACCAGAGGGCATTGGAGAAGAGGGGAAACTGGAGAAAACTGGTTGCAAAGTCAGCGAGTTCACTCAAAGGGTGCCTTTAGTGACGGAAGATGTTTACAAGTGAAGGGAACCATTGCATCAAAGGGAAACATTGCAGCAAAGGGAAACATTGGTTCAAAGGGAAACATTGCAGCAAAGGGAAATATTGGTTCAAAGGGAAACATTGCGTCAAAGGGAAACATTGGTTCAAAGGGAAACATTGCATCAAAGGGAAACATTGCATCAAAGGGAAACATTGCGTCTAAGGAGAACATTGTGTCAAAGGGAAACATTACATCTAAGGAGAACATTGTGTCAAAGGGAAACATTGCATCAAAGGGAAACATTGCGTCAAAGGGAGACATTGGTTCAAAGCGAAACATTGCGTCAAAGGGAAATATTGTGTCAAAGGGAAACATTGTGTCAAAGGGAAACATTACATCTAAGGAGAACATTGTGTCAAAGGGAAACATTGCATCAAAGGGAAACATTGCGTCAAAGGGAAACATTGCGTCAAAGGGAAATATTGCGTCAAAGGGAAATATTGCGTCAAAGGGAAACATTGTGTCAAAGGGAAACATTAGATCTAAGGAGAACATTGTGTCAAAGGGAAACATTGCATCAAAGGGAAACATTGCGTCAAAGGGAGACATTGGTTCAAAGCGAAACATTGCGTCAAAGGGAAATATTGCGTCAAAGGGAAACATTGCGTCTAAGGAGAACATTGTGTCAAAGGGAAACATTGCATCAAAGGGAAACATTGTGTCAAAGGGAAACATTGCGTCAAAGGGAAACATTGTGTCAAAGGGAAACATTGCGTCAAAGGGAAACATTGTGTCAAAGGGAAACATTACATCTAAGGAGAACATTGTGTCAAAGGGAAACATTGCATCAAAGGGAAACATTGCGTCAAAGGGAGACATTGGTTCAAAGCGAAACATTGCGTCAACGGGAAATATTGCGTCAAAGGGAAACATTGCGTCTAAGGAGAACATTGTGTCAAAGGGAAACATTGCATCAAAGGGAAACATTGTGTCAAAGGGAAACATTGCGTCAAAGGGAAACATTGTGTCAAAGGGAAACATTGCGTCAAAGGGAAACATTGTGTCAAAGGGAAACATTAAATAACTGGGGATCTAAGATTCCAGTAATAGTTCGTAATTCCGACTGCGAATGCGCTGAAAACGGCGTTGACAGCAAAACTAAGACGAATGGCCATTGAGTTTGCCGATACACACAGTTCAAAACTTCAATTTTATTCCAAATTAATAGGAATACAGAACAATTTGTCACAAACATGGATGCATGCATGCAATATAATACTGTAATGAATATGTTAAAGCAAAACTCTCCATAATTAAGCATTTTGAGCTAAGAAACATACAATTTCAGTCACTTTACAGGCTGATGTTTAGATCACCATTTGTAATTCTTGTTCTAAATATTGAAATGTCAAATGTGTCAACATAAACTTGTTTCAAAGAAATCTATCCCCAATGTCTGATTAACCCCACAAATGTCCTAGCTTTACAGATGTTATTAACCATAGGATAAAAATAAAAACATGAATAAAATAAGTAAAGCTGACTCTGGCTATTGTTCTAACATTAGTCTGGATGACTAGATTTGTCTAGATCTAAATGCAGATGGTATATACATGCTGATTACATTGATGTAAAGGCAATGCTAGATAAAAATTAACATCTTAATTTGTTATATATAGCTTTTTTTTAGTTGGTATTCTGTTTCAAACAGGAACTGAAATCTGCTGATACTAACATATTCCATGGCTAAACTCACTGCTTCAAAATGAGCCATGTGCTTCGTGCGGGTTTGTTTTGCTGCCACGCATCCGACAATGCACCGCGCGGCTGGAATTACGAACTAGGCTATTGAATCTGATGCCTCTTGCGCAAGGAGCCACATACACAGATAGGCGTGGATAGGGTGCTGACATGAGGGCCTAAGTAAGGTGGTGCAATGTTCAGGGATGAAAGTGGTCTCCGGGAAAAAAAGCGGAAATGCTGATATTCTCCCATAGGATTAGCATTGTCAGGGAATCCCTGAAAATTCCCGGAAGTCGGGTTTCATACATATTGGTATACGCTGATAGTGCTGCACCATTAGAAGCATGTATTAGTAGTATACGCTGCTAGTGCTGCGGCGTTTGCACCACATATCGGTATATGCTGAGAGTGCTGCGGCATTAGAAGCACGTATTAGTAATATACGCTGATAGTGCTGCACCGTTTGAAGCATGTATTAGTAGTACTAGTATACGCTGACCCTACTGCAGCATTTGAAGGTATTAGTAGTATACGCTGGTAGTGCTGCAGCGTTTGCACCACATATTAGTATAAGCTGATGGTGCTGCAGCGTGAAACAACGTATTGGTTGGTTGGTTGTTTGAATTTTACGTCCTGGCAACATCTAAGGTCATATCAGGACGGGCGCAACGTATTAGTAGTATACACTTAAAGCTACAGGAAAAATCCCGGAAATCCGAGAAATCGTGGAGAGCTTTCATTCCTGAATGTTTAACATACTGGTGCGGAATGGCTTGGGCTGCAAAAGATGTGGGTGGGATTCCTGCTCTAGGCACAATATTTCCCATTTTCATCACCCCCATGAAACTAATAACCGCAAGCCAACTGCTGGACTTGACAGAAATGCACGAACAAAGTGCACTGGTCTAATAGTAGACTGAACACAGAAAGAAGACTATGTACTCATGTTTTTCACATATTTAGGGTTAATACACATGTGAAGATATGGAATTCAAGGCTATTTCAAGGCTGTTTTTGATAGGAATTCTAGACTATTTTCATTTGGATTTCAGGAAAAAACAACAATGGTGAATGGCGATTTCAGACTAATTTAGATCATGGGACAATTTAAGGGAATTCAAGGCTTTTCAAGAACCAAAATACTTTTAAAGACTTTCCAGCCCCCCCCCCCCGTACGGACCCGCCATATTTATGTTCAGGAATTCACTGCAATGCATAATTACAGGAAAATCTCAAAAATGACTTTTTATATATTAGGAATTTATCTTTTCCGCAATAGCTTCTGCAATATATCCAGCTACAAGCAATTTGCAAAATATTGATTATTTTGCACAATTGCTTTAAATTAAATCTTGTGTTTAATGGTAGCCATAGGCCTACATAGTTAACAAAACAAAATGAAGTGGACAAATATATCCTTTTATTGACTATAATAACGTGCACAAATTGTGAACGTACACTTGCCAAAGTGGGGTTACAAAAAACATTTCTTTTGGAAATGGCGTTCTCTGTGGTGGAGTGGTTAGAGTGTCTGACTTTTTTCTAGGTCAGACTCCTAATCTGGGGGTCGGCGGTTCGATTCCCTGTGCCCCCAGCTCTGCCAATTTGGATTTCCACCGCTGTGTATAACTTACAGCGTCATAAAAGGCCGGTTGCTCCCATACCATGTCTATGTGGTGTGGGAGGTTAAAAATCCCTTGGGTCGGCAAAAGTGTAGGCTCGGGCTTTCTATCGACCAGCAGTGGAGTGGGGAAGACCAGTCGTCTGTGACTGGGATTTCCCCTGCTTGGGACAATTAATGTACAAAAAAAAAAAAGACAAAAAAAAAGAGAGACAAATAAGTGTTCACACTTCCTGTCTACCATTCGCTACATCGCCATAAATATATCCATGCAACTTTAACCCTCTAGTAACCAATGTATCACATACGATACAAACATTTCCTGATCACCATAGCCAAACCAACAGTTATTAAGTTACCCTTTTATAACCATAGTACCACAGTACTACAACTATATCGTAGATGGTACTATGGCTGGAAAAAGGTAAATTAAAAACAGCTGGTTGCTATGGTGATCAGGAAATGTTTGTATCGTATGTGATACATTGGTTAGTAGAGGGTTAACCAGCTTGCGTAAACATACCTTCACAGCATTCCTTTTGGAAATATATCCATGCCACTTTAAAGTTGCATGGTCCGATGCAATTTGAATTGTTGTCTTATTTTTTAGATAAATATATCAAATGGATCGGTATGAGCTACTAATCATTAGTCCGGAGTGATTTTGATTAGTTTTGAAGTAATTTGAGCTGAAAGAACCAACAATAATTTCGACAAGCTTGTCAAAAGTCCTGTGACTATGACCTAGATGGTCATCTCGTGGTGACCACGTGATGGGAGATGACCCTGCACAGTAGGCCTACTTGGTTGGGGGCGAGGGTAATGAGGTCACGAGATTGGCCTAGTTGGTTAATGGCCTCCCTGCATAATGGGTTTTTCAAAGTGAGTGTCTAAAGGGGTGAGCTTATAAATTCGCTGGTTATTCTGTATATGCTGTCCCAAATCATTAGCTAATACACCAGAATTTAAGTTAGATATATAGGATCAAATGTAAGTAGTTGTTTTAATTTTGACAAAATCATATTTCATCGGACCATGCAACTTTAACCAGCTTGCGCAAACATACCTTCAGAGCGTTCCTTTTGGAAATATATCCGGAGGCCTGTGACAACAAATTGGATCCAATGGTGTCGGTTCGAGAGGTCTACCGACCACCAGGCAGGGGTGACACTTTCAGTCAAGGGTAGTTCTTGAATGGTAGATGTGCTACTGCAGTGAGAGGCCTCAAGCAACTGAAGGGTGTTGCCATCAACGGCTAGTTCAGGCCCCAGAGAGTCGACAGTTTTGCTCTGTACTGCAGGCTTATTCAGTGCGAGGTTTTCTGAACGCGGAAACAATGATTGGTTTATAAACGAATGTATAACCGCTGCAGTGTGCATGCATCTACATGTATTGTGCAAGATGAAGTATTCACTGCCGACCATTGTAGGGGGTGAATAAATGTATTAATGTCTCCTCACAGGTATGATTAGCAAATCAACGAGATAAGCCGTGTTCACACTGGCAAAATGTGAGGCGAATCAGACAAATCGAATCAGGTGACTCGAACTAGCGGCCCGTTCACACGGGCAGTACTTGGGCCGGAAATCAAAATCTGCGCATGAGCAAGTCGACGTCACCACGAGAGAGTGGATTCGACCTAGATATGTATTTACTGCATCGTATTGGTTTGGAACGGTCAAAACTTCTGCTGGGCAGTAAAACCCTAAAAATAAATGATGAAAAAAATATCTGTGCATAGATAGCGGTTTCATTAATTAAATTATATAATATGCGCTTTTGATCGACCGGAAAGTCAACAAACTAAGGTATCGACTGCGCATGCGTGTGAGGTGCTTAATCCGCCTCAGTGCGTCCACACGGGCAAAATTATCCGCATCACAGAAATCGCCTCACAGAAATCGCCTCACAGAAATCGCATCACAGAAATTGCTAGTTGGTTTACAGTATCCGCATCACAGGAATCGAATCAGCCTTAATCCGCCTCAGACATCCGTTCACACACGGAATGTAAGCCGAACTATACAAGTCGATTTCTACGAATCGATTTACATCGCCCGTGTGAACACGGCTATAGCAGAAAGATAAATGGCCATTCTCCAGTCTACATGTTCAAAATACGATTCCCATAATATTTGTAATGCCTGATTTCAACCTGCTATTGTCTATGTTGTTCATAGTGTAGTAGTCCACATAGACAGGTAGGCCTGGGTATTGTGGTGACATCAGGGAGCCTAGGTGGTGTAATGGTTAGCACACTTGCCCGGAATGCAAAGAGATGTGGGTTCGAGTCCCGCTGCAGGGGCAATATTTTCCATTTTCATCAACCCCATGACACTGGTGCCATGACCGGGATCCTGTACAAGCTACGCATTGTATGGTTGCTGAACCTACCCTGTGTATGTATGTGTTAGTGCATTGTCTGTATGTATGTAATTGTAAGCATTAAAAGACTTACAATTCATGGGGGACGAGTGTAGCAGTCCACACTGACCTCTTAGGCAGGGAGCGGCATAGACAGGTGTGGGTAGTGTGGCGACATCAGGGAGCCTAGGTGGTGTAATGGTTAGCACACTGGCCCGGAATGCAAAGAGATGTGGGTTTGAGTCCCGCTCTCGGCGCATGCAGTATTTCCCATTTTCATCACCCCCACGACAATACCATTTCATCATTTCATCCATAAATAGTTCTTATGCACCATCATCGTTAAGGCCGGAAGACCATCACCTCAGTGGTGAAAAAAAGATATTATTTAACTGGAATAAAAAAATGTTAACCAAAAAAAAGGGAGAACAAGTTTGATATTGTATTCATCTAATTTAGGCTATGTTTAATATTGTATTCATTTGAAGCTTTGATTGACATTGTATTTATCTGATTGAAACTGCTCTTGCTATTGTATTTATCTGGGCAGTAAAACGATAAACTGGAGTAGTTTTAAAACTGCATGAAAGAATTGCTAGAAGTATACCTAATACAGACATTCCATCAACGTATTATCTTACCAGCATATTCATAGCCATGGACGATGACTTCACATAGCGATAGGGTTTGATGTAGGTTGTTCTGGATTATTATTGACCGGTGATTGACATATGAATTACACCGAAGTGTCTGAGCACTGGAATTAATAGATGTAATTGAGCACAACCTGCTTATATCCTGAGACAGTGTTGTGATTGGTTCATTCTTTGTTTGATTAGTGAGCCAAACTTCATTATTTCCAATTGATTCATCTGAAAAATAGAAAGTCAGATAGCTTTGAGTTTGTCATTTTACGGAGATAAATATATTAGATTGATCATTATAATGTACTTTACTTTAGTTTGAAGTAACTGTTGGCTAGCGTTTGAGATATTTGATGTGCAAACATGTCAAATTAATTTTTGCAAGCACGCCAAAAGTCTGACACCATAGACTTCAGCAGTAATAGGTTATATTACATTGACTGAGAGATTTTCCTTCCTTATGTACAATAGTAATGTGACAGCTTTTAGTGGCCGATAATAGCCAAATGTGCCTTGCGAAAGCGCAGAGCTCTGAATCCCTTCCTGCACATGACTTAAAAACTTGCTGGGAGATGAGATTATCCGTGTTAATTACTACATGATAATTGCGACGCTCTTTTGGAAGCAAATAAGTTAAGGCTGTAACTACATTGAAGGCTTCTAACTGATTTCTGAATTTTAGCCTCTGGACTACCTCTGGTGGGTACTCTTGTGCAAAGACCTCTATTGGTGATACGCACCTCCAGCCTTAAGGGTCGAATCACACTCTATAACCCAGTCTGTCAGTGGCGCTAGCGGGAGGAGTACTATTTTGTTAAAAGTGGCAGCAAATTTTAAGAACCACTCTATATCTTTTAGAATTTCATCGGAGAAAGGGTGCTGGCCAGAATTAGGGGATGCTCTTATCGCTGCAAGCACGCAGTTCATAAATGTCGTGGCAGACTTTACACATTTCACAATGTGCTGCATCTTTCCCGCTATGCTCTGTAGCTGCTTCTTCGATGCTACACGCTTGTCTTTCCATGCCCGGCACTTATTATTGTCACAGTAAGGTTGTTAGCATCAATGAGGAAACCTAACCAAATTAGTTTATCTACGGGAGGTGTACACTTTTTAGGAGCAAGTAGTAGGCCTAGATGGCGGGTGATATCGAGGAAAACTTGGAATGCTTCAATTACTCTGGTTTTTTACTTTTCTACTCCTACAAAATCATCTAGATAACAGAGACAAGAAACCCCTCTGTCTCATTAGCCAGACAACTGCATGTGTAGTCCTGGCGCATGCCAGTGCCGAAGTACGGCAGCCAAAGGGCGGTGATATATATAGAGTTGGGGCTACCCCACCACTTGGTGTGGGGAACCCCGGGTGACGTCATTGGGGCTTGGTAGGGGAGTACAGAAATAAACCAGTACCGAACAAGCACTCACGGTGTCAAGTCGTTCCTGTGTCCTTTCGACTATTACATGGTGTCAGATTTAAAGAAATCACTATGACGCTCACAGGTTTGAAGGCACCAGGACCTCTAAACCTGGAGGATAATATGTCCCTAAACTGGGAAATGTGGTTCAACTTGTATGAATACAACGCTGCAGCAGCTTGAGTTCACACAGTAAAACGGAAAAGGTACAGTTCGCAGTATTCCTACACCTGGCCGGTACTGAGGCACAAAAGGTGTACAGGACACTAAAAGTTGACACCAACATAATAGATCAAATTCAACCATTAGTTGCAGCCTTTCGCCTATATTGTGAAGGCAAGACCAACATAACAGTCATACAATATAAGTTCAATTCGCTCCAACAGACAACACACTCAATGGACACATATATTCGGGAGCTCCAATGCCGCATTGTGCATTGTGATTATGGGGAGCTTAGTGACTTATAGGTATGCAGGTATAGCAATACCTCAGGGAGTTTAACGCCCCTGCCCTGCAGAGTTGTAAACCACTGCCCTTGTGGTACAGGTTCTTGACAGAACCGAAGGCTAAGGGAGCAAACCCTAAACAGAAAACCATGTCACAGTGGCAGCATTAAGGGCGCTTGATGTATGGAACTCCCAACATCTCCCGACCAGCCACTGCAGGGACAAATAGTTTGCGCCTGTCTTGGCATGTTCTTGCCAGTGTGAAACCTGTATTTGCTCCCTGAGAGAGTACTGCTGGTAACTTGCAAAAGCCAGCAGCACTTCAACACTTTTGCAGGCAGCTTTCATGAAATGTCAAACCTGAAGCTGAGAGACATTAAGACCGACTCAGGGACGCAACTCTCACAGCAGAGAGCTAAATGGAGAGCGGCAGTCAAGTAATGAAAGCAGTCTTTGTCGCATCGCGACCGACAGCATGATGATGATGATGAGTGACTCCATGCTGTGTGACAAACTAGTATGCAGTGTCAAAGACACAAAATTAAGAGACCGTCTACTACAAACTGCCAATTTGACATTAGAGCAATGCATCGAGACATGCCATCTCAGCGAGCACCGCTCAGTTCTATTATAGGAAATAACAGCAACGATTGAGACTGAACAGCTAGACGCAGTTAATGTCTGCCCATTGAGACACGCCCCCTTCACGCCACATGCTTCTCCATGGTTGAGTCAGCGCATTGTGCAATGAGACCAAACAACACACGCATGCAATGTGGTAGGCGTGGATATATGCACACACCAGGACAGTGCCAGGCGAAAGGAAAACAATGTTCAAAATGCCACTTGCTCGGTCATTTCTACAAAGTGTGTAAGACTAAAAAACCAAACTATGCAAGTCTTAATGTGATTCAAGTTGACAACAACAACGCAATGCCAACCCGAAAGTGAGAGTGACATTGATGAGGAACACAATTTATTTGTAGGGTCCATTTCACAGCCCGATATGAGTGATAGAACCTTGTGGTTTGCCACCCTATTACTCAACAAAGAAAACGTGAAATCCAAGTTATACACTGGGTCTCAAGCAAATATCATTCCCAAGTGTGTATACGACAAGCTAAGCAACGTCGTACTCTGCCCTACCAAATGCAGCTTAGGAACATTCTCCGGAGAGCATATCCGCCCAGAGGCGGAAGCTGAAATCTTCACGAACGGCAAATTTCTGTGTTATCAAGTGACAACAGACAGCTGCCCAATACTGGGAAGCGAGGCATGCACAAAGCTGGGGCTTGTATGGCGCGTCAATGCTGTGTCAAGACACAAGGCAGCCGTGCGACAGCAAGCCACCATCCAAGCAGACGAACCAAGTGCACAACTTTTGGTAAATAAGTATTCAGACATTTTTGAAGATCTGGGAAAAATTATGAGTAACGTTGTAATACATATTGATGAGAATGTAGCTCCAATGGTGGATCCACCGAGGCGAATACCGCACGCAATTGCAGATCATGTAAAAGACGGGTGGGCAAAATGATCTGGTTAGGGGTAATAGTAGAGGAAACAGAACCCACCCCATAGGTTAATTCTATAACAATAGTAAAGAAACCCAATACAATCTACATATGTTTAGACCCAACCAAATTAAATAAAGCTATACTTAGAAGCCCATATCCAACAAGGATAATTGATGAAGTCATTGCTAAAACTCCAAATGCCAAATTTGTCTCTGTAATTGATGCCAATAGTCAAGATTTTTAGGCATGGTTGGGTACATAGGAAAATTTATCCAGGACATGTCGAAAATAGCTAAACCGCTCAGAATACTATTAACAAAAAACATAGAATGGCATTGGCAACACAAGCAAATTGAAGCCTTCTCAATGTTAAAAAAACTATTAATTACAGCACCTGTTTTGCAATACTATAACGTAAAAATACCAATCGCGCTACAAGTAGACGCATCCAAGTTTGGCTTGGGCACAGTGTTATTCCAAAACAATAGACCAGTTGCAATGGCATCCAAATCGTTAGACCGAGCGCAGACAAGTTACGCGGTCATTGAAAAGGAACTCCTTGCAATATGCTTTGGCTGTATTAAATTCCATGATTATATTTTTGGCATCAAATAGCGATACAGACAGACCATAAACTACTAATTCAGGACAGGAGGCGGACTACATAGTATGGCAATTTATTCAAGAAGAACAGTGTAATGCATAGAGTCAATTAAGCATGGAGTGAGTGAATTAGAGGTAAGTAGATCAAAGTTAAGTGGCATAGGTTAAGTTAAGGCAATGTAGTAAATGTTCAGAAGGTCAAATGTCATATCGAGGCAAAGTCATTTATCGTGAGTTAGAGTCTTAAGTGACCCGGGCCTCAACCAAATAGTGTTGAGAGTGCCCGGGTCGCGACCATGAAGGCCTGTTGGGGAACGTATGAGTGCACCGCGGACGATCGCCAGTGGCCAAGGTCGGTGACGTCCTTTAGGGGGGCTCCGGCGGTGGCACATGCCTGTGCGGCACCCCGACGGAGGCTGTGGAGGGTGTACCCGGATGGGTTGGGACACCCCGAGTGTTGTAGTGCGGCGCGTAGGGCGGTAGTGAGGGTTCTGAGTGTCAATGGGGACCCGTCCGGGGGACCAGACGGGATGGCCGAATGAGTTAGAGCGTCCGTCTCCCGTGCTGGTAGATCGTGGGATCGTGGGTTCGAGTCCCGGTCGAGTCAAACCAATGACTTTAAAATTGATACTTGTCACTTCCTAGCCAGGCGCTCGGCATTATTAGGATAGGAGGGCTGGTGTGCTCAGTGTCAGGATAATGTGACTGAGTGGGATACCAGGTCATGGTGCCGGCGGCCTGGTTTCCCAGTGGGACAGCACTATAAAGTCGCCATGAGTGCGCACTGTCACAAGTCGGTACCCGTCCTGATATGACCTTAGATGTTGCTAGGACGTAAAACAACAACAAACAAACAAACAAACCCGTCCGGGGTCATGAACGCAGGGTCGAGTGGCCCGGGTGCAGTGGCGGTCGAGTACTGCCTCCAGGCTCATACGGGGCAGCAGATGGAGGTCGGGATCCGAGGGATCGTTATTGTGTATTGGTCGGAGCGTGATCTGGATGTCTTGGTAGACCGGACAATGATGGTTAGGTGCGTGTGGTGGTGCGTCACATCTTGGTGCCTGAGAGTGTGTCCCGGGTCGTCGGGCCGTTCCGTGACGAGCAGGTTGGCTTGTCGCAGGAGTGAGAAATATCCGAGGAGGATGGCCGATGTGAGGACCTTGGCGTTGTTGCCAGCCCGACGGAGGAAGCGGGTGACGGCGAGGAGGTGAGAAGGAGTGAGGGGAGGGGCCTGACGGGGCAGATGGTCGGACTCCCGAGTGATGCCTCTCTTGATGATTGTGATGAGGTATGAGTCGAAACCTCTGGTTCGGCCGTCCTTCAGCCTGACCCAGGTCCGTGCGGCACTGAGGTGATTCATGACGGTTCTGGGGGAGCGGAGTGGTGCGGATATGGAGGCGAGGTAGGATGCTATGTTGAGCTGAGTCGGGCGGGTGGGGTCGTAGTCTCTGTCGAAGGCGTGTCGTAAGTAGGTCCTTATTTGGGGTTTCTTGTTTCTCCAGGTGCCCTTCGCGAGGCCGGCTCGGAAGAGGCGGGCGACTCGGTGCTGTTCTTGTTGGGTGCCTGGGGAGAGAGAGGCAAATGGTTATCTCTTCCCAGGCTATTCGTCTGAGTCGATTATGGAGGTGCTCTGGACGACGCGCACGCGGACGAGGTCCATGTTGTCCACGAAGCGATCCGCCTTCCGCCTTCCGCCTGGCCGCCCGGTCGAAAGGAGCCCTGCTGAGGGCGTCGGCGAAGGAGATCTCAGTGCCGGGCTTGTGGACGACGCGGACCTCGCAGGAGTTGAGTGCCGCAAACCTCCAGATGGCTCAGGCGCAGGCGCAGAGGGCGGGGTCTCTGCCGGCACCGGATTCGAGAACCAGCTGTGACGCCTGGTTGTCGGTGTTAACAACGACGACATAGTCTTGGGGGTTTGGAGGGGTGAGGGCGTGTAGTGCGACAATGAGGTTTATCGCCTCGAGCTGTGCAATGTTGTGCCGATCGCCGAGGTAGTCAGGCTGGTACTCCTCTGTCATGTATCCTCCTGGTGAGTGCGCTCCTCCGGCGAGGAGGGAGGAGTCGCACTCGATCACCCAGTCGTGTTTGGGTGTTGGGCGGAGTAGGACGATGCCATTCGAGAGGTGGGCGTATGACTTGTCGAAAATAGCTAAACCGCTCCGAATACTATTAACGAAAAACATAGAATGGCATTGGCAACAAGAGCAAATTGAAGCCTTCTCATTGTTAAAAAAACTATTAATTACAGCACCTGTTTTGCAATACTATAAAGTAAAAATACCAATCACGCTACAAGTACACATCCAAGTTTGGCTTGGGCGCAGTGTTATTCCAAAACAATAGACCAGTTGCAATGGCATCCAAATCGTTAGACCGAGCGCAGTCAAGTTATGCGGTCATTGAGAAATAAAGAACAAAATGTACTGCGGAGAAATCGTAAATATATTTTCAAGGTACCTAATGAACAAATCAAACCAGATGCACAAACAATCACACGTACACCAACACACGATGAAGCATATGCACCAATACAGCAAACAGGTACTTCGACCGCAAGTGATTCTAATTGGCGCATAATTTGCGAATTGTGGTCGATTCGGTAGGGGGAGCCGAGTACCCACCACGCCCCAAGCGGCACGGACGAACAGCAACCAAACCCTCCCCCACACCTAGCCATTCGGTTTCGCTTCCTCAAGGCTACACCATTTTACGAAAACACCTAGCGACCCCCACTCCACCCACGTAGACTGTGTGTAGGAGCGGGAGAGCAGTGTGAAGCGACTGTCTCGGCAGGCAGTGAGCAGGAAAGTGAGGAGAGGAAGGTGGTCAAGTGAGGAAAGTAGTGCGTATGAAAAAAGTAGTGCACGAGGCCACGTTCATAAATTATCTATGTTGACACGCCAACATATGTAATTATTTGAGTTGCTATTAAAAAAGGAATTAAATATGTCCATCGTAATATACACACCAAATATGTTGTACCCAGCTTCAGAGAACGACTCATATACATATATATATATATATATATATATACATATATCATTATATATGGGGCATATAAACGAGATATATATTATAGAATATATTAGAGAAAGCATAGTATATATTATAGAAAGAGAGATGTAGCTGATATGAAATATCCTTTCTCAGGGATGAAAGTGGTATCCAGCAAAAACCGCGGAAAACAAGCCAAAATTATTACACCGACAGCGAATTTCCGCGATAACGCGAATCTTCTCCCATAGACTTAGCACTGTCAGGGAATCGCGGAAAAATACCGGAAGTCAGGTTTCAACTAGCCTTGTTGTGATTGTAATATCACCCATACCTAACACTTTCTTGCTTAGGTTTCATGTTCTAGCCACATTTAAGGTCATATAAGAATGGGATTCGAACCAACCAACTGTGTCATATACATCGCATTTTTTAAAATGTTGTTTAATGTTAATCGGTGAATATAAAGAATCCCGGAAATCCGCGAAACCGCGGATATCTTTCATCCCTGCTTTCTAGTGAGATTATGCAGTACATACATATAACTACTTCCTATCGCTACTGGATATGGTGGCAAAATCGGTAGTGCGCAGACTTACCGAGCAAAAGGTTAAGGGTCTGAATCCCATCCAAGTCAAGCCAATGACTTATCAAATTGATACTTGTCGCTACCTAGCCTGGCACTTGACATTAATAATAATACGATAGGACAAGGACAGGTTTGCTCATTATCAGGATAATGTGACCCTGTGGGATATAGGGTCATGGTGCCGACGGCCTCCCAGTGGTGTGGCACAATGAAGTCACCACGATATGATCCTAAATGTTGCTAGGACATAAAGCAACAACAAACAATGAAACAAATTTCCCAGGATTTTCCTAGGTTTTGATTCACCTGTGGAATACAACTGAGCAAATGTCGACAAATTACCTCAAGAAGTGAAAAGGTTTTGCTTGTTTGTTTGTTGGAGTTTTACGTCCTGACAACATCAAAGGTCATATCAGGACAGGTACCGACTTGTGACAGTGCACACTCATAGCGACTTTATAGTGCTACTCCACTGGGAAATCAGGACGCTGACAACAGGACCCAATATCCAACTCAGTCACATTATCCTGACACTGAGCCAACCAGTCCTTGCCCTATCCTTATAATGGCAAGCGCCTGGTTAGGAAGCGACAAGCATCAATTTTATAAATCATTAGTTAGACTCGACTGGGATCGAAGTCCCGACCTTCTTCACGGTAGGCCCACGCTCCACCGATTAGGCCACTGCGCCCGCTGAGTGAGAAGGTTGTACATTCTTACCGCAACAGTCAAGATTGAAATGAATTGTGACTTCTTTAACAATAAAAGTCGCCGCAGGGTTATTGCCACCGAGGTCCACCCGCCACCAGACAGGAACCTTATAGAACGAGGAGGCTTGAGCGCAAGTCTCCAGGTTCCCATCAACTGCATACGGTGACACATAATCTGTGGGCTTTGTGTTTGACTGTCTTGTACGTTTGTTAATAGCCAGGTTCTCTAAATGAACAAAACAGCAGGTCTACATGAAATGGTGCAGTAGGTGTACATGAAATGGCGTAGTAGGTCTACATAAAATGGCAGAGTAGGTCTACATGAAATGGGGCAGTATGTCTACATTAAATGGTGCAGTACGTCTACATGAAATGGCACAGTAGGTCTACATGAAATGATGCAGTAGGTCTACATTAAATGATGCAGTAGGTCTACATGAAATGGGGAAGGTCTACATTAAATGGTACAGTAGGTCTACATGAAATGGCACAGTAGGTCTACATGAAATGATGCAGTAGGTCTACATGAAATGACACAGAAGGTCTACAAGAAATGATGCAGTAGGTCTACAAGAAATGGTAGAGTAGGTCTACATGAAATGGGGCAGTAGGTCTACATGAAATGGCAGAGTAGGTCTACAGTAAATGATGCAGTAGGTCTACATGAAATAACGCAGTAGGTCTACATGAAATGGGGCAGGTCTACATTAAATGGTGCAGTAGGTCTACATGAAATGGCAGAGTAGGTCTACATGAAATGATGCAGTAGGTCTACAAGTAATGGTGCAGTAGGTCTACATGAAATGGTTGTGTAGGTCTACATGAAATGGCACAATAGGTGTACATGAAATGGTGGTGTAGGTCTACATGAAATGTCACATGTCTACATGAAATGGCACAGTATGTGTACATGAAATGGTGGTGTAGGTGTACATGAAATGGCGCAGGTCTACATGAAATGGTGCAGTAGTACATGAAATGGTGGTGAAGGTATGCATGAAATAGTGCAGTAGGTCTACTTGAAATGCCAGTGTAGGTCTACATGAAAGGGCACAGGTATACATGAAATGGCACAGTATGTATACATGAAATGCTGGTGCAGGTGTACATGAAATGGCAGTGTAGGTCTACATGAAACGGCACAGGTCTACATAAAATAGCACAGTAGACGTACATGAAATGGTAGTGTAGGTCTACATGAAATGGCACAGGTCTACATGAAATTGTGTTGTTTGTCTACAAGAAATGGCACAGGTCTACATGAAATGTCACAGTATGTGTACATGAAATGGTGGCGAAGATGTACATGAAATGGTGCAGTAGGTGTACATGAAATGGTGCAGTAGGTGTACATGAAATGGTGCAGTCTGTGTACATGAAATGGTGCAGTAGGTATACATGAAATGGTGGTGTAGGTGTACATGAAATAATGCAGGTCTACATGAAATGGCGCATGTCTACATGAAATGACACAGTATGTCTACATGAAATGGTGCAGTAGGTCTGCATAAAATAGTGCAGGTCTACATGAAATGGTGCAGTATGTCTACATGAAATGGTGGTGTAGGTCTACATGAAATGGTGCAGTAAGTGTACATGAATTGGCGCAGTAGGTCTACATGAAATGGTGCAGTAGGTCTACATGAAATGGTGCAGTAGGCCTACATGAAATGGCAGTGTAGGTCTACATGAAATGGCATGTCTACATGAAATGGTGCAGTAGGTCTACATGAAATGGTGTAGGTCTACATAAAATGGTGTAGGTCTACATAAAATGGTGCAGTAGGTCTACCTGAAATGGCACAGGTCTATATGAAATGGTGCAGTAGGTCTACATGAAATGGTGCAGTAGGTCTACATGAAATGGTGCCGTAGGTCTACATGAAATGACGCAGTAGGTCTGTATGAAATGGTGCTATGTGCATCTCATTAGATCAACATATATGATGTATAGCGTGTTATGCAAGTATGAAGGCATGGAAGTGTGATTAACCTTAATTAACTGCCCAGTTTAAAGATCTAAAAAATGAGTGCCGATATCTAATATTATTCACCTTTAAGCATTTAACAAAAGAGCCATGCTCTTGGTTTCTCCAATCACAATGAATTTGCAGATAACTAATTACGTAACCTAATTTCTGGCAATGGCCTAGTGTAAAATGAAAGATCTTTTTAATTACATGTAATTTGTTTATTAAATAAAGTCTTTCGTCAGCACCAGAATAATGTCTTCCAGCCATACAGTAAAATTGTTTCATACCTAAAGGAAACTATACAATTGCAGTTCAAAAATAAAAGTATTGTACATGTGGTGAATATGCGCTACATGGCATTGCATAGATACAGAATTTCTCTTAAAAAGTTGTTTTTGTTCTTCATTGAATCAGAGTGCATGCGTTCCTCGCAGGGTGCGTTGAAGGAGTTACTTTTTGTCAACAATTATTAAAAATGTTGTTTGTATTACATATATATATATATATATATATATATATCTATATATAGATAATAATTCTTACATATGCAGTGATAGAGAGAGAAGTATGCAATTTGAGTTGGTGGTATATATATATAATACATATTTACATATATATGAGTACCAACTTGTGACAGTGAACACGCATGGTGACTTTATAGTACTGCCCCACTGGAAGACCAGGCTGCCAGCACCAGGACCCAATTTCCCACTCAGTCACATTATCCTGACACTGAGCTAACCAGTCCTTGCCCTATCCTAGTAATGCCCAGTGCCAGGCTAGGTAGCGACAAGCATCAATTTTGTAAGTCGCTAGTTTGACTCAGTTGGCTTTCGAAGAACTCTCTACCTTCCGCACGAGAAGCGAGAAGACTTCGCTCTACCGATTCGGACAGCGCATGTGGTATGTACAATATATATATATAAATATGAAGGGTAGATATGATAGGAACTTACTGTTGAATTCATAGCCATTGATATATACTTCACAAAGCTCCATTTCTTTATAGTTGTTGCGAACAATTGTCAGATAGCTGACAGCTTGCTCAGGGTGAGAGTCTTTGTCACACGGTACTGTTACATTGTTGTCCATTTTGCTTAGATGGCAGCACAAGTAGAATTCACTCGGATCATACCCTTCTCTATTGCCAACTACGACAGACGCAAATAAATCATCAGGCTCTGAAATGTTATGATGATGAGGAACATCTATAAATAGACATACTCACCATAGCTACATGCCAATTTCATAGTCAATTTATGAGCATCAGAAATTAGTGTTGACTATCAACTGTCCTGCTATGACGTCAGATGTTGCTAAAGAGAGAAAATGTCAATGTTATTGTTTGTTGTTGTTCTACATCCTAGCAACATCTAAGGTCATATCAGGATGGGTACCGCCTTGTGACATTGCACATTCACGGCGACTTTATAATGCTGCTCCACTGGGAGAACAGGCCGCAGGCACGATGACCCAATATTCCACTCAGTCACATTATCCTGACACTGTGCCAACCAGTCCTTGCCTTATCCTATTAATGCCAAGCGCCAAGCTACGAAGTGACCAGTATCAATTTTGTATGGCATTGGTTTGACTCGATCAGGAATTGAACTCCTGATCTCCTGCCCTCCAGGCCCTGTACCGAGCTGGTAAGCAGGCTAGAAGACCAGTCAAATGCGTATGGTAAAGGAGTAAATGGAGTGGTCCTGGCCAGACCTTCTCACCACATCCAGTAGGACAGAAATAGCAATGAAGGGCGATAGCAACTGTAACTGTGCGTCCCAGAGGACCAAGTGGTGGGCCGTCCAACATTGTCAACAATTTCAACGTAGTACAAAGAGTACTACTTTTCCAGACCTTCCCTCCCTCCACCCGCCCCCCCCCCCAAAGCGGGACGCCCAATGGAAGGTAACCATGCCAAGAATAGCTAGATAACACACCACATAGCTACGTACAAGCCTATGATATGTAAATAGGAGTAGGCTAGTCTGGTAATAAGAGTAGAACAAAATAAAATACATATATGCCAAGAAAATCCAAAAAAACTAACATAGACTACTAACCATACCAACCAATTATCTATCTGCTACTGAAATGCAGGCAATCAAATAACTTATCAGCAGCTACTGTGTGGTAAGATAACACCAACATTACAACTGGCCAGCATTGGAAACAAGCTAGGGTACCTGGGCTTATATGCTATGGACAGTATAAATACAGCCTCAATAAAAGAAAAAAAGAAAAAAAAAAGTAGTACATATCAACACTTTACTACAGACTGGGTGGCCAGATATGGTGCCCAAATGAGTTGAATACCCCTGGGTTTGAAGCCTGCTCGAGTCAAACCAATAAGTTAAAAATTGATACTTATTGCCTCCTGCCTGGCATTCGGCATTTCTAGAATAGGACAAGGAGCAATAGAATTAAGAATACCAATAGTCTGCGATTGAACATTCCGCAGCTCAATCAACTAATGCATAATGACCGGATGTGGTGGCCTAATGTACAAACAAACAAAAAGTCGCCGGAAAAAATCTACATTTTAATACACAATATTCACAATGCATGCGACATCTGACGGCGACGACGAACACTATGGTTGTGGGACCGTTGCCACAGCACATACAAAAGCTATGGAAATTACTAACTTTCAAATGCACGTATGTCAGTCAAATTTGGGAATATCTTTAAAATTCCAAAAGTATATTGCTTTTGGGTCATTGGAGCTTCCACGAAAAATAAAATTGTCATGTTTGGACCCTTTTGACAATTTTAGGAGGGTACTAAACTAGTCAGTCACTATTAATACACAATATTCACAACGCATGCGACATCTGACGGCGACGACGAACACTACACTTGTGGGACCGTTGCGTGAATATCGTGTATTAAATGATAAAAGTTGTACTTTTCTGTCAGCCCCCTCCCCCATGGTGTATGCTTTGTACGACCGTGAACATATTGACAAGTATGGATGGCCTCTAACTAAGTCAAAGCTGTAGTTTGATGAGTATGGCAGACCATTTCTTACTCCGCTTGAAGAATAACGAGTAACACTGAGATTGTACTGCGAAGGAGGCTCTGAACTGTGATGTTGAACCGTGTCTGATACCTCACTCTGATCTGAAGCCACTAATAGTCACCCACATAAAATCAAAGTGGCAAAACGAGTGGGATGAAAACGTTAGCAAATTGCATGAAATTGAACGGTCTGTGGGAAACCCAGCACAGACTCATGCGGGGGGTCGGCGGGACCAAGTGGTCCTTAGCCGCTGCAGTATTGGCCACTGATGGCTAACACACATTTTCCTGCTCAAGGGGGACCCTCCCCCTGAAAGTATTGGATGTCAGTTCCCACTGACAGTGACGCACATTTCATTAAACTGTGTCGATTTTATGGCACTGCGCAAACAATTTGACACCGCAAACAGCATGCATGACCTTTTTACTAAAGAAAATCAGGAAGTTAGCCTTTTTAAGAACAGCTGTTCTGTACCACCTCATATAGTTTATTACAACTTTTTTTATCAATTAATTCTTTCATCTATTTTATTTACCTTGACCACAAATAAGATGATTGTGAGTTTTTTTAATTCATGAGTGTCTATTGACACATAATCGATTGTATGCTTTTACATTACATGTAAAGGCAATGGTTGATTAAAAAACAAACAATTCTCGCCGTGAATATGGCCTATGCTGCTGACATGGCGTAAAGAAACCACCAATCAATCAATCAATCAATCTGAGATTGTTCCCTGGTTTATTCCATCAAAGTCAGAATAGAAGTGACCTGTCACCGCCCAGCGGACTATTTCAATAGTTTTTCGTGTTTAATAATAATCAAACATCATAGAAATGTGATATAATTGCATATTGTATTCCCAAACTTAAAAAACCCACCTAAAGCTAGTAAAAAAAAATTTAAGTATATTATTATGTACATAATGAAAGTTTCAAGATTATACTTTCTAAATAAATTTTATTTCAGGAATATAATAATAATATTGTAACACAATCAACATGTTCAGCTTATATTCTAAATAACACATTATCAGTTATATTTCAGTTCTGTATCATTATAGTCACTTAGATTATTAATGTTTATTTACTAGGAAAATTGATGACTTATCTCCTCCTACTCCTACACTAAATGACAGGAGAAAATCACATATCAAAAGAGTAGCTTTCAGAGAGACAAGGAAGCCTGGGAGGGTGCAGGTAACACAAAAGGCACCAGGAGGCAGTGATGGCCCCAGACTGATAATAAACAGAGCCAAAAACAGATCATATGAGAGGAGTACCGAGTACATGCAGGTAAGGGAATGGAATACACTGGGAGTAGAAGAAAGAAGTACAGGGACAATAGAAACATATAACAAATTAATCAAAAGAGAGCTAAATGCACTGCTAGACTAACAACAACAACAAATAACCTGAATTAATCAAAAAAAAGAAAGAAAGAAAGAAAGAAAAATAAATAGAAAATACACACATCACAAAAATAAATAAATCTTGTCGTTAAATCATAACATTTCAGATTATGGGCGTAATGGCGTAATGAGACAGAAAATCGTAATGATTCAGCACAAATCGTAATTGTTGGCAGCCCTGACTAGACATGGGTGAAACAGTCCTCCCTAGGGTCTGTTCCTGCTAGCGTGCTGCCACCTATTGTTATTTCTTAACGGCACAATGTGGCAGTTGGACTCAAACTGGACTACTACAAAAGTATCAAATTTTCTAAACAAAAACACTTATCTAGATTGGCTCTACATTTCCAGTTTAGATACTGGTAGACTTATTAAGTAGGTGTTTCTGCATAGAATATTAAGTTAATTTAATAGAACTGATTACTGCAAAAACCTATAGTCTCATACTTTAAAGTTACTTCAAAATAAAGTAAGGTGGACTATAAGTATAATAATGATCAATCTGATATATTTATCAACAACACAAAATTATTGAAATTCAAAACTGTCGGAATAGGCAACTTCAAGGAATGACTGAAAAGAGAGTATTACCTACCAAGATCTGTATCGTTGAACTGAACCACAACGCTGCTAATTATGTAACGAATTGAAAATGTATCGTCGGTGAGCTTCACGCACCACCAACTATATCCAGCACCATTGTAGGTTGTCTTTGAACATAGATCTGTATTTGCTCTCGGCAGTCCATCAACTGCTAGACCTGCTAGGTGTGGTAGTATTGTTGATGACTGTGTGCATGACTTGTTTCGAGCGATGTTTACTGAAGAGAAAATCGATAATTGTTTGCATCTGTACGCGCATCTAATTATTTGGAATCATTGCTAACCGATTAGGAGATTCTGTTTGACTGGAACCTGTGGACGACTGATAACCTGGTTGATTGGGATGCCGGATGACTAGGACCCTGTTTGACTGGGACCCTGGATGACTGGGACCCTGTTTGACTGGGACCCTGTTTGACTGGGACCATATTTGACTTGGACCCTGTTTGACTGGGACCCTGGATGACTGGGACCCTGGATGAGTGGTACCCTGTTTGACGGGGAATCTGAATGATTGGGACCCTGGATGACTGTGACTTTGAATGACTGGGACTCTGAATGACTGGGACTCTGAAAGACTGGGAGCCTGAATGATTGGGACTCTGAATGACTGGGACCCTGAATGTCTGGGACTCTGAATGACTGGAACTGAATGACTTTTGACTGGGACCTTGGATAACTGGGATCCTGTTTGACTGGGACTCTGAATGATTTGGAGCATGGATGACTGGGACTCCGAATGACTGGGACCCTACATGACTGGGAGTCTGAAATGACTGGGACTGAATGACTGGGACATGTTTGACTGGGAATCTAAATCACTGGGACCCTGGATGACTGAGACCCTGTTTGACTGGGACTCTGAATGACTGTGATCCTGGATCACTGGGTCTCTGAATGACTGTGACCCGGGATGACTGGGACACTGTTTGACTGGGACTCTGAATGACTGTGACCCTGGATGACAGGGATCATGTTTGACTGGGACTCTGAATGACTGTGACCCTGGATGACAGGGATCATGTTTGATTGGGACTCTGAATGACTGTGACCCTGGATGACAGGGATCATGTTTGACTGGGACTCTGAATGAATATCACCCTGGATCACTGGGACTCTGAATGATTGGGACCCGGGATGACTGGGACCCTGGTTGACTGGGACTCTGAATCACTGTGACCCTGGATGACAGGGACCATGTTTGACTGGGACTCTGAATGCATGTCACCCTGGATGACTGGGACTCTGAATGAATGTGAACATGGATGACTGGGACTCTGAATGACTGGGACTGAATGGCTGCGACTCTGGATGACTGGAACTCTGAATGATTGGGACTCTGGATGGCTGGGACTCTGAATGACTGGGACCCTGAATGACTGGGACCATGTTTGACTGGGACTCTGAATGACTGGGACCCTGGGTGACTGGGACTCTGAATGACTGGGACCCTGTTTGACTGGGACGCTGAATCACTGGGACTCTGTTTGACTGGGTCTCTGAATGATTGGGACCCTGGATGACTGGGACTCTGAATGACTGGGACTGAATGACTGGGACCTTGTTTGACTGGGACTCTCAATGACTGGGACCCTGGATGACTGGGTCCCTGTTTGACTGACTCTGAATGACTGTGACCATGTTTGACTGGGACTCTGAATGACTGGGACCCTGAATGACTGGGACCATGTTTGACTGGGACCCTGAATGACTGGGACTCTGAATGCCTGGAACTCTGAATGACTGTGACCCTATTTGACTGAGACTCTGAATGATTGGGACTGAATGACTGGGACCATGTTTGACTGGGACCCTGAATGACTGGGACCCTGGATGACTGAGACTCTGACTGATTGGGACCCTATATGACTGGGGCTCTGAATGACTGGGAGCATGTTTGACTGGGACTCTGAATCACTGGGACCTTGGATGACTGGGACCCTGGATGACTGGGACTCTGAATGATTGGGCCCCTCAATGACTGAGACTGAATGACTGGTCCCCTGTTTGACGGGGACCCTGAATGCCTGGAACTCTGAATGACTGGGACCCTGGATGACTGGGACTCTGAATGACTGTGACCCTGGATGACTGGGACCCTGTTTGACTGGGACTCTGAATGACTGTGACCCTGGATGACTGAGACTCTGAATGACTGGGACCATGAATGCCTGTAACCCTGGATGACTGGAACCCTGGATGAGTGGGACTGAAAAACTGTGACCCTGAATGTCTGGGCCCCTGAATGACTGGGACCCTGAATGCTTGGACCTCTGAATGACTGCGACCCTGGATGACTGCGACTCTGAATGATTGGGACCCTGGATGACTGGGACTCTGAATGACTGGGACTGAATGACTAGGACCTTGTTTGACTGGGACCCTGAATGACTGGGACTCTGGATGACTGGGACTCTGGATGACTGGACTCTGAATGACTGGGCCTCTGGATGACTAGGACTCTGGATGACTGGGACCCAGGATGACTGGGACTTTGAATGACTGGGATTCTGAATGATTGGGACCCTGTTTGACTGGGTCCCTGGATGACTGGGATATATGGGTGACTGGACGCTGTTTGACTGGGACCCTGTAATGTGAGTAGTGTAGGTATCACCGGCACTACTCACATTACTGGGTACCAATAAATAATTAAGTTCTAGTTAAAGTAAAACTTAATTATTTCTTGACAACGGTACTCATTGGCAGAGGGCTAACTTAAATAGGAAGTCATGCAAGGAAACGCGAGATATTTAAATGATCATCATCAATACAAGCAATGCACAAAGAAGCATGGGTGAATTAAGAATCGTGGTAATTCTTTATATTTCTTTTTTGGGAGTGATGGTGTATTTATGCTGGTCATAATTGTGAAGTCTAATTACTTGTTTTCGCCGCTAGACAGTAATAGTCTCATGATTGCCCTTGTTATATTCAGTTGTGTAGCTATCTACTGCATGCATTCTTTCTCTGTTTGCAAGCATTCTCCCATATCTCCCAACCCTCTTTGAGTCTGTTAGTTCTACGACTGGTTAGTTGTTGGGTTACCTATAGTTATTTTCCCTTACTGCCCTCACCTTGTTGTGTTAGTGGTCATTAATTTCTAATGTATAATTAAAACCAAACCATGTTAATTGGATGCTTGATATAAGGGCAACCATTCTTGCCATATGGGAAAATATAATAATTGCATACATACCCGTAAAATATTCATCCATGATATAATGTGTTACGATTGAGCGTTCCTTTGCGTTACTGGGCTTCAATGGACTGGGGTCGTTTTGGTAGCGAGCAATCCGAGCTCTTTGAAGAGAGCCTCTCTGGAAATAAACCTTGTGTATGCATGTGCCATTGTGCTGAAAGCATGCCCCCTTTGGGCAACTGCATTTTTCAGTACATTTCACACCAAAGTATCCAGGGAGACAGTCTGAAAGCAAAGTGGTATTTGGATGTCAGTGTTGTGTGCTGGTATTTAGCACCGTCAGAGTTGTTCTGATCAACGGATTCACGTAATAAGGGTCAAGTCATGATTCATCCCCATTTTGACATTCATCCCCATTTTGACTTTCAGTGCAAAATTCCAAGACATTGTTAACACGTTTATTCGATCAGCGTACCCCGAAACATGGTTGATTCACTGTGTAAGATGTGAAGTGTAAATAAGAATAAGAAATAACAATGAACGTATGTATAGTTTTAATATAAGAATCAAGAGGCAGGATAACAAACCCACATCAATCGCTTGAAATACAAAAGATCGCTGTTTAATGAATAAAGAACATATATATCTACATAATACCCCAATGACTTATGATAAAACATATAATAAAACATAGTCATCATTTTCCATTTTTTAGGATTTTCAAGGATCTTGAGTCAAATTCCAGTTCTTTCCAGGCCTAAAATCCTACCCATACGAACCCTGAAATCCTACCCGTATGAATGATTAATAATAGGACGCCATGCAAACTGTATTCAGGGGAAAAGTGCCACACGTTAGTGAAACGCACGACAGCTGGGATCAATCAACTCGCCATGAGAAGAGATGCTCCCTTGCTGCCACTCATGCATGAAAGAACGGACACCCAAACAGGGGCCCAGCTTCCATATAGCAGTGTTTGTAGACATGTGAAGATATGGAATTCAACGCTATTCCAAAGCTTTTCAAGGCTGTTTTTTTATAGGAATTCAAGACTATTTTCATTTGGATTTCAGGAAAAAACAACAATGGAGAATGGCTATTTCGGACTAATTTAGATCATTAGGGACAGTTTATTAGAATCCAAGGTTTTATCAGACTATATACCCAAAATAGGTTAAAGTCAAGGCTTTTCAAGGCTTTGAAACTGGCAAATGAAGTTCAAGATTTTTCAAGATTTTCCCAGCCCCGTACGAACCCATATAGCGATATAGCGAACGGTAGACAGGAAGTGTGAACACTTATTTGTCTTTTTTTTGGTACATTAGTTGTCCCAAGCAGGGGAAATCCCAGTCACAGACGACTGGTCTTCCCCACTCCACTGCTGGTCGATAGAAAGCCCGAGCCTACACTTTTACCGACCCAAGGGATTTTTAACCTCCCACACCACATAGACATGGTATGAGAGGAACCGGCCTTTGATGACGCTGTAACTTATACACAGCGGTGGAAATCCAAATTGGCAGAGCTGGGGGCGCGGGGAAATGAACCGCCGACCCTCAGATTAGGAGTCTGACCTAGAAAAAAGTCAGACACTCTAACCACTCCGCCACAGAGAAGGCCATATATACGCATGTACGCAGTTGTGTACCACCTGTCATTACAACTTGTTTTTTTTGTAAATATTATTTAAAATATATGATGCTTTATAGCATTTTATTCCACCGCGTTTTATTCCAATAGCTTTTTAGTCCATCGCTGAAAAAGTCTGCGCACCACCTGAACATCCCAAGGTAGGTAGGTCCCCTGCCCAGTTACGATCAGTACCTACTGGCATTCTCTCACTGGGGAGAATTCATACCAATACCAATAATCAGTTCAGCAGTAGAACTGATATGGAGACTGACACCTAGGTACTCGCAAGATACATAATCTGTGCTGCCTGGATGCATCTTGTATAAGTTAGTGGAGGGACCGCACCCCCAACCTGGCACGCTTACATGCTGGACGCAGGGTTAGCGGTCCCTGCCATCCCTACCCTTCAGTGCAGGTTCTATTTCTTAAAGCTGCATAGTCCGATGAAACATAACATTTTCAAAATCAAAACAATTATCTAGATTTGATTGAACTACATATCTGGCATAGATAATGATTCACTTATTAAGCATTTGGTACAAAATAGAAGGGAACATCGAGTCAATTTAATACAACCTGTTACTGCTGAAGCCTATGATGTCAGAGTTGTGGCATGCTTGCCAAAACTAATTTTACATGTTCGCACTTCAAATATCTAGAAAGTTAACCATTTAAAATAAAGGTTTCTTCAAACTAAAGTAAGATAGATTATAATAATCAATTCAATATATTTATCTCAGAAAAAAAAGACAGAAACTCAAAACCATTGGACTATGTAACCTTAAATTCACAATGAAGCGATAGGCAGGTGAGTGCTGATGTAGGCCTACAAATGTGTGAGAGTTCTTTCCTTGACATGTGTTTCTTAAACAGAGTGCAGTGAAATTATGCTAGCAAATATTACACGATGGAATGTTAAGAACTAAACATAAGCATAAAGCATTATGCGCTTCAAACCATCAGTGTAATAACTGTATAATTCACGACACGGTGGAGACAGGAAGTAGTATACAAATTACAATGGTTCCTTATTCATCAATTTCTTGTACAGTTCAGGTTAGGGACAATGTTTTTCTGGTGCTAGTCTGGATACATAATGATCAGTCCCTGGGGACTTCGATCCCTGTTGATGTCAAATATTGGCCGGAACCGAACCCTCAACCCTTCCCGTACTCTTAATTACTTAGAGGTGTGGGTGGGTAGGTGAAGAAAGGTGGAGAAGTTGTCCGGTCGGCGCCTGGAGGAGTTGTGTGGCCATGGAGGCAGTTGGTTTGTATAGACCTATTTCAATGTTTGTAAACACAGTGTATGCGCGCACAGCTTGGCTGCAGAACGAATGCACACTGCCACTGAGTTTGCTGGTATGCGCAGTGCAAAACGTTTATTTTATTCAAAATTGATAGAAATGCACAAGCCTAACCTTATGAATTTAATATAATCTATTTGTTTAATATGTTTTCTATATGTCTTCCAAGCGGGTTGTCTCTAAGTGGTGTGGTTTTAGAGATATTTCACTTTTTCTGTAAGAAGATTGCTCATGGCCATTGACAATGCACTGAGTTTGCCGGTACGCGCAGTGCAAAATGTAAATTTTATTCAAAATTAATAGAAATGCACAAGCCCAACCTTATAAATTTAATATAATCTATTCGGAGAATATGTTTTCTGTATGTGTACCAAGCGGTTTGTCTCTAGGTGGTGTGGTTTTAGAGATATTTCACTTTTTCTGTATGAAGATTGCCCACGGCCATTGACAATGCATTGACTTGATTGAGTTTGCCGGTACGCACAGTGCAAAACATTTATTTTATTTTAAATTACTAGAAATGCACAACCCTAACCATATAAATTTAATATACTCTATTTGTTGAATATGTTTTCTATATGTGTACCAAGCAGTTTGTTTCTAAGTGGTGTGGTTTTAGAGATATTTCATCTTTTCTCTATGAAGATTGCTCATAGCCATTGAGTTTGCAGTGTGTCGTCCTGCAGCCAAAAGCTGTGCCCACTGACCTAGATACCCGTGCTGACGCCACATGAAATAGGTCTATTTGGTCACATGATATTTTTGGCGGGAAGGTTTGGGTCTGGCTCCTCCTGTAGCCGGGAGGCGTAGTTCCGATATTGGCGCTAGGTGGCGCCACGGAGGTGGGCGGCCGGTAGTTAGTTCGGGCATTTTACGCTAGGCGGCGTGTCGGTGAGCCCCCCCTGCCTCCGCCCCACGAATTAATCATGTTACGTAACATGCGCAATGAAATGTCAGTACCATAACATATGAGAATACTAGCAGAACGACACAAACAATCCAATATTATGGGATTGTCAATACTAGGGGGCCTATTCTACTTCGATACAAAATCGTAAAGGATTGATTGTTTGTTTGTTTGAGTTTCACATCCTAGGAACATCTAAGGTCAGGCTCCTGGCACCGTGACCCGATATCCCACTCAGTCACATTATCCTGATACTGAGCCAACCAGTCCTTGCCCTATCCTATTAATGCCAAGTCCCTGGCTAGGAAGCGACAAGTATCAATTTTAAAGTCATATATTTGACTCGACCGGGAACCAAACTCTCGACCTTCAGCACGTGAGGTCCGCGCTCTAACGATTAGGCCACCGTGCCCAGCAATCGTACAGCATAGTTCTTGGCCAAATTTGATAAGCTTCTTCTCAGGTTTGCCTGCCAGCCTCGTTCTGGCATCAGTGTTATGAGTCGCAACAATAATACAATAATGTATTTATTACTCTGATGTGAAATTAAATAAGATAAAAGTGCGTACCTTCTGTGGAAAACTGCATTCTGGTTATTAGTACCAAACCTGTCAAATACAATCCCCACATATCCATCCGTGATGCCGGGTACGTGGCCTACAAAATGAAACTCATATTTTAGATATTTAAATTTAAATATTGATAGCGTGTTTCAAGGGTGCAGTGCCTAAATAGGTACACCGTCAAGTGACAAGGATGATCTGAGGATTGCGACTGATAGCATATGAAGATCGCCTGAGGAGACTTAAGCTACCAATACTGTCATATCGTCATCGCATGGGAGATATGATAGTGACTTAAAAGATTATTACCAGAGTCTATGATAGTGATGTCACAACGGGTTTGTTTAACCTCAGAATAGACAGCAACACCAGAGCCCAGATCTTCAAGGATAGGGCCAGACTTGAGGCTAGCATAGATGAGCGAGGTAGGAAATAAAAATTGATGCTAAGTGGTCAAGTTCTATTCATAGAGTGTAAAAGAGGTTACTCCACACAATTTTATTAGTAAAATAGGATTCAGTGCAATAAATATTTTCGCAAACATTTATGATATAAATGGTATATAGCCAAACTAATAACATTCCTGTACTTACCATCAACTTGTACAACCCTATAGAAAATGTCGTTAGACTGGGTTGTAAACATATCCACATTATTCCCTGCTCTAAACAGTTGTATTATATTGTCATGGTATTTATCTATTGTTGCCCGCTACTTTTGAAGGGCTGAATTGATTAAATCAAGTAGAATAATACAATTTAAAACTAGAACCCAGCGCATCCTGTGGCTGCCATCATGTTTTTGGTTTTTATTCATTCTCTTTCAGTCCCTCGTCTCAAAAGATCCTATAATTTAAGCCTGGTGGTATTTTCAAAGTATAATTCATGTTTCCACGTGGTGGGCTCCCGAATTAAATTGGCATCCACAACAGTCAACAATGATAAGACTTCGTTAAGTTGCATGATCTGATCAAAGGATCGAATTTTCCAAATTAAAGCACATACCTAGATCCTAGTTATCTAACTTAGATAGGCCTAGTGTAGATATAAAGGATTCACCCCGTACATCCAGTACAGGGGTGAAAACCAACATATTAGAAAAATGCGCGATGAATTTTGACATGGCGGGGAAATGAATTGAGCTGGTAAATTCTTAATTTTAGAAGCAAAATATATTCTTCACATAAATCTTCATATTTACCCGCTACTTTTGATTTGAAATATATAATAAAACATGTAGTTTAAGGAACTTAACAAATAAAACCGATGGTGTTTTATCGCCGCACTCTCTCCCATTTCACCAACTCTGTGCCGATATATATGTAGCCATTTGATCCTGGAACCACAGTTTCTAGTTCCTGTTCCATACAAAAACTATTTTTGCTCGTATTTACACTACGCGAGGGTTCACCCCTGTACTATACTGTATGGGGTGAATCTTTTATCTAGGCCTAGAGGTGCGTTTATTAATATTCGCATAGAAAGGGAACACCAGCTACAAAGTCAATTTAATAGAACCTGTCAATGTCACTTCTGAAGCCTACGGTGTTAGAATTTTGAGGTGCTTGCCAAAATTAATTCAGCATGTTTTCACTTCAAATATCTCTAAAGTTGACATTTAAAATAGGCCTAAGTTACCTCAGCCTAAAGAAAATAGATAATAGTGATTATTATAATCTATTTATCTCAGAAAATGGCAGAAAGTCAAAAGGACCGGACTATACAACTTTAACTAAGTCATACCTAGCATAAGCTAAGGGATTCATGGGGTATAGATTGGGGGGGGGGGGGTCTTAGATAAAGGATTCACCCTGTACTTGCAGTACACGGGTGAATGACAAGGTAGTCTAAATACTGGCGAAAATAGCTTTAGTATGGAACTGGAAGTAGAATGCCTGGCTCCAGTATCAACTGGGTACTTATATCGGAACAGAGATGGTGAAATGGGAGAGAATGCAAAAAGACAAGATGGCGGCCATAGAACACCATCGATTTCACCTTTAAATTCTATTAAACTATATGTTTTATTATACCAACCCCCCTAGGGGGGAGGCTAAGGACTAACATGTGTATATATATATACATAAACAGTACCTGTACTGATAGTGGTGGAAAATGAAATCACCAAAATCCAGCAAACGGAAACGGAAATAGCTGTATGTGGGCCGCCATTTGTATACTCGTGTTGAATCGCGTGACGACAGCGATTCGTTAATAATATATTCGTGTTGATATATAAATAAATAATTTTCTGAGCGTTTAGCAGGGGTCGGCTCTAAGCATTGCTTATTCATATTATTTTTCAATTCAAAGGTAGCGGGTAAATATGAAGACATATATATACAAAGAATAAGTGTTGCTTCTTAGATTGTGAATTTAGGCTCTCATTTCATTTCCCCGCTTTTTGGACAGCTTTTATATAGGGTTGGTATTCACCCAGGTACTGCAAGTACAAGGGCGAATCTGTTATCTAGGCGGAGACTAGGGGGCTCTATGCCTATGCTATGCATGGCTATGGGTAGATACAAGATTCACCCCGTACTGCTGCAGTAGGGGTGCAAACCACCCCTATGTAAAAGGTGGCGAAAATGCGGGTCAAAGAATTGAGGGCCTAATTTAACAATCTAAGAAGCAACATTTATTCTTTACATCTGTATTATTATTTACCCGCTACCTTTGAGTTGAAAAATATAATATAATATATAGTTTAATAAGATTTAAAAGTGAAATCGACGGCGTTCTGCGGCCGCCATCTTGTCTTTTTGCATTCTCTCCCATTTCACCAACTCTGTGCCTATAGAAGTATCCATTTGATACTGGAGCCACATACTGGAGCCTCACTTCCATACTGGAGCCTCACTTCCATATTAACGCTATTTTCCCCTGTATTTATACAAGGCTGGTCTTCACCCGTGTACTACAAGTACCGGGTGAATCTTTTATCTAGGCTATGGGTAGATAAAAGATTCACCAGGTACTTGTAGTACACGGGTGAAGGACAACGGACTGTAAATACGGGCGAAAATAGGTTTAGTATGGAACATGAAGTAGAAACTGTGGCTCCAGTATCAAACGGCTACCCATATAGGCACAGAGTTGGTGAAATGGGAGAGAATGCAAAAAGACAAGATGGCGGCCGCAGAACGCCGTCGATTTCACTTTTAAATCTTATTAAACTAGATATTATATTATATTTTTCAACTCAAAGGTAGCGGGCTATCAATAAGACATATGTAAAGAATAATTGTTTCTTCTTAGATTGTGAAATTAGGCTCTCAATTCATTAACCCGCTTTTTCAACCGTTTTTATATAGGGTTGGTATTCACCCGTGTACTGCGACTGCGAGTACCGGGTGAATGCTTTATCTAGGTTATGGGTAGATAAAGGATTGACGCTTTTTCGACAGCTTTTATATAGGGTTGGTATTCACCCGTGTACTGCAAGTACGGGGTGAATCATTTATCTAGGCTATGGGGACAGGTGCAGTTCTCAAAAGCCTATTTTCTTTTGGGTAGAAAGGGGGTTGGGGGACTATATATCGAACACAAATACTAGACGATACATGAAGGTGGCACTTGTGGGAGGGGGAGAGGAGAGTTTAGGAAATTATCAATAATGCATGTCCCCGACCCCGTAATGACGTAGTTATGATCACTTACAAGTTACAACTTACAAGTTAATGTCATCTACAGTTCCCTGGAATCTAACTTAGTGTCATCTCGCAAAACGGGTTTGCTTTCCGTATGTGGAAAATGGTGGGTTGTTCCCTGCTATGCATTCCTCTTCTAGATAATTGTTATTTGCCGAAGTGGTCAGTATTAGAGGCGAGTGTCAAGGTTATTACAGTTGTGTTTACTTACACATTAAACACATCGAACGCCCTTTGTACTCCGTTAGCCATTACATTGTATTTAACACCAGGTGGCGCCACTGATTCTAGCCTGGTTCCCCGCCACAAACAGGGCTTGGCATAAAGCCTGACGTCATCGGGACCATTGTAAGTGTTCCCCGCGCGTGCGTTACGAGTTACTCTGCGGCAGCGCGAGAAGGGTCCACAGTCTCCCTACCTCAAACTAAAAAATGGCGTCCCCCAGGGTGCAGTGCTCAGCCCCCTCCTCTTCAATGCAGTGATGGCATCTCTCGTTAGGAGGCTTAAACAAGACCTAGCCACCCGAGAGATCACAGACACATCCATAGTCTGCTACGCAGATGACATCGCCATCACCTGCTCCCATGCGATCAATGCACAGGATCTCGCTGAGCAGGTGCTCCACCTGGTAGGAAACGCCTGCCGGGACCTTGGACTAAAAATCTCCCCCACCAAGACCAAGATCATGCACATGTTCAGAGGTCAACCACTTCACCCCTCTACCTAGATGGATCCCCTATCGAATGGGTCTCCACCTTCAACTACCTAGGTATCCGTCTAGACCGAGACCTGAACATGAGAGCCCTCTGCCGCCATTTGGCCACCAGAATGACCAACAGACTCCTCCTCATGAAGAGGATCTCCGGCTTCTCCTGGGGCGCCCCGGACAGTGTACTCGCACTCTTCTACCGCCAGGCAGTCCGCTCCCTCTTCGACTACGCTGCGCCCACACTCGCTCTCACAGCCCTCGGGCTTGACAACCCCCAAACTCAACTACCCAAGAACAAGATCTTTTTGAACGAGTTCCGGAAACTTGAGAACATCCAACACCGGGCTGCCAGGCTTGTCCTCCGTGTTCCTGGCACCACCAGGATCGAGATCCTCCTCCTTGAATCCGGCCTCCCTCCCCTCCACCTCCGAGGCAAACAACTTCTCACCACCCAACTCACAAGAACCCTTTCCTCAGGCCTTTCAACAACAATCCGCAGAGCCGCGGCCTACCTTTGAGATGGGACCCGCGGTCACCCTCACATCTCCTACCGTCTCAACAGGTTGGAGAGCTTACCTCGATCGGGCTATGGTGGTTAAATACTTCATTCGAGCCCCGGTTCAATTTCCAAGGTCGAATTTTATATAAGATTAGGTAGCAAGTTCAAAAATATGCTCATGGCACACTCAGTTTTGGGAAGTTTACATATTGAAATACATCACTATAAAGCCAAAAATTATATCTAATTTCCTGGATATTCATAGGACATTTAGTTGGGACCGGATTGAGTAAATTAACAGTGAATATTAGGAAATAATTCAGTAGTTACAACACATGGCTACAGGACAGAACTGGCCATGTTATAACTGTGTTGGTATAGCCATTAATCCCAAACAATAGAGGAACCTCCAGCCAACAATAGGGGTATATGCTGGTCTGTGGCCCACTCATATACTTCCACTTGCCACTGGGGAAGGTCCTGTGGGGACTGTTGTGCATCATGTAGATATATTTTTGGCATACCAATATATATATATGCATAATAAATAATTCAATGTGATTATGCATCTGATGCATAATCACCACAAGATGCTGGTACAACATTAAGAAAAACCTACCTTAAATATTATTGTATTTGATTTATTTTATTGTTGTGACAGCATATATACATATATACACATATACATATACACACATATACATATATTAATAAACACTTTATCGATTTAAAATGATATGTATAACCTCTCAGCTTCCCAGTTCCGAGGCTCCCTCCACCTCATCCCACATATTTGAATAGAAGTAAAAAGAAATAAACAAAAGTAAAATAAATCAAATAAAAATGCCAACCACTCAGCAAATATATGTTTATATAGGGATACAATACAACCCCATTAAACCAAGCTCGGTTAAACCAAACGATCAGTTAACCCAAACTTGTTTGGGCTAAAGCCAGATCGGGTAAAGTCGGGTCGGGTAAATTTGGGATGGGTAAAGTTGTGTCGGCTAAAGTCGGGTCGGCTAAAGTCGGGTCTGGTAAAGTCAGGTCTGGTAAATTCGGGTCTGGTAAAGTCAGGTCCGGTAAAGACGGGTCCGGTAAAGTCGGGTCTGGTAAAGTCGGGTCCGGTAAAGTTGGGTCCGGTAAAGTCATGTCCGGTAAAGTCAGGTCGGGCAAAGGAGAGTCGGGCAAAGGAGAGTCGGGTAAAGTAGAGTCGGGTAAAGTAGAGTCAGGTAAACTCAGGTCGGGTAAAGTCAGGTCGGGTAACGTCAAGTATTATTCCATTTTTATCATTATATATTTGTTATTATTATCATCGTTATTATCATTATTATCGTTATTATCATTATTCTTGTCATTATTATTACCGTATTATTTTAATCATTATTGGCATTATTTTTAGATTTACATATACATGTATGTATACATATAATATATATATATAGATATAAACATACATATGTGTATACATATAAATATACATATACCTATGTGTATATACATATATACATATTACATATGCACCTATGTGTATATATGTCTATATATACATGCATTCACATCTACATATATGTATACATATGGAGACCTATATATGTGACTACATAATTATATATATATAATATATATATATATATGTGAATACATACTGTATTTAGAGATGACTGCATCACATATTGTAGAGTGGTCCTCCATTTGTCACTGGTAAGTTAACCCATGTGTAGTCTGTTTCACTCTCAGACTTATTGCAAGGGGCCTAAACTCTGACACTTTAACACTCAGATTTTAACCAAAAACTGCCAAGGAAAGCTTTCACACCTCAGGTTGCCAATGGTTCTCTGGGCTGCACCTCCACTGACAGCTGAGCTCACTGAGTGTGAATGTGGCAGAGCTTATGCCCTTTGAATAGGTGTGAGAGTGGATTGGATTTGGTTTATAAGGGTGTGTGCCACAGTGCACTGCACACACATATTTCTGAAGGCACACACTACACAACAGTCAACTTGGTACTTGCAAATGGATTACCATTGTGAAGGATCTGGCACAGTCATCCTTATATTTAGGAACACTGGTAAGTTATTCTTCACCTGATATTGCAATATTATTTATATATTATATATAATACATACATATGTATGTGCATATATGCATATATACATATAGCTTTAAAAGTATGTGTACATGTACATGCATAATCAAAAATAAATTTAATATAAATGGAATATTATTTAGGGTAATGGCAGTGATTGGTTAAAATCTGAGTGTGAAAGTGTCAGAGCTTAGGCCCCTTGCATTGTTGCAATAAGTCTGATAGTGACACAGACTACATATGGATTAACTTAGCAGCGACAAATAGAGGACCACTCTAAGATATGTGATGCAGTCATCTCTAAATACAATATGTATTTATATGCATGTATATATGTCTGCATATGTATATATAGATATGTATGTATGTATATGTATGTATATATATGTATATATATATGTATGTTAATATGTATGTATATATATGTATGCATATGTATGTATATGTATGTATATGTATGTATATGTATGTATATATGTGTATGTGTATGTATGTATGTATATGTATGTATGTATGTGTATAACATTTATAATAGGCATAGGGGGTTTGGATTTCCGTGGGTGTGGGAGAGGAGATGGCAGCCTATCGGCACCGGGAATACCGGCTTCCCGGCACCAGGGTTCCTGGCCTCACGGCGCCGAGACTCCCGACACTAGGCCTCAATTCAAATAATATAAATATTAATAAAATGTGATAACCAACAATAAAATAAATGAAATATGAATGCAATAATATACAGGGTAAGTTTTTATTAATGTTGCTGTACCAGCGAGAAATGCCATATTCGTGGGGATTATGCATCAGATAATTGTATGTGTATGTATGTATATGTATATATATGTATGTATATGTATGTATATGTATGTATGTATATGTATGTATATGTATGCATATGTATATTCATTCATTCAATTCAGACTCATGACTATGGTAGTTACATAATTTGGTCCATAGTAGGTAGATATAAAAATTGTTTATGTATGTTTATGTACGTTTATATGCGTATATATATGTATATGAATGTATATGAATGTATATCAAATATGTGTATATATATGTATGTATAGGTATGCATAGGTATGGATAGGTATATGTATAGCATTTATAATAGTTCGGGTTCGGGGTTGGGAGGAGATGGCAGCCTATCGGGGCAAGGAATCCCGGCTTCCCGGCACCAGGGTTCCTGGCCTCCCGGTGCCGAGACTCCCGGCAGCAGGCCTCAATTCAAATGATATAAATATAAATAAAATGTGATAACCAACAATAAAATAAATAAAATATAAATGCAATAATATACAGGGTAAGTTGAATGTTAATGTTGCTGTAACAGATTGTTAAATCATTGGTTTAACTCGACCAGGGTTTGAACCCATGAGGCCATGTGTTCGGATTCACCATTCTCCCAAAACCATATAAAAACATATATTTGGTGAGTGGTTGGCATTTTTATTTGATTTATTTTACTTTTGTTTATTACTTTTTACTTCTATTCAAATATTTGGGATGTGGTGGAGGGAGGCTTGGAACCAGGAAGCTGGGAGGCTATACATACCGGTTTAAATGCAATAAAGTGTTTATTAATATATGTATATGTGTGTATATGTATATGTGTATATATGTATATATGCTGTCAAAACAATAAAATAAATCAAATATAATAATATTTAAGGTAGGTTTTTCTTAATGTTGTACCAGCAAGACAAGCCATCTTTGTGGTGATTATGCATCAGATACATAATCACAGTGAATTATTTATTATGCATATATATATTGGAATGCAAAAAATATATCTACATGATGCACAACAGTCCCCAGAGGACCTCCCCCAGTGGCATGTGGAAGTATATGAGTGGGCCACAGACCAGCATATACCCCCATGGTTGACTGGAGGCTGCTCTATTGTTTGAGATTGATGGCTATACCAACACAGTACTGTCATGGGCAGTTTTGTCCTATAGACATGTGTTGTAACTCCTGAATTATTTCCTAATATTCACTGTTAATTTACTCACTCCGGTCCCAACTAAATGTCCTACGAATATTCAGGAAATTCTATATAATTGTTTGCTTTCTAGTGATGTATTCCAATATGAAAACTTCCCAAAACTCAGTGTTCCACAACCATATTTGTGAACCTGCACCTTAATCTTATATGAAATTCGACCTTTGGAAATAGAACCGGTACTCGAATTAGGTACATTTACCACCATAGCCCGAACGAGGTAAGCTCTCCAACCTGCTCAAGAACGCCATCACCTCCCTCAAGGATTCCCACGGACTCCACATTGCAGACTTCGCCCTGAGCCCTCTCAAGCCACCTTGGGTTTCCATCCCAGTGGAAACCCGAACCACCAACCTAGTTGCTGCCAAGGCGGCTTACACCACCCCAGAACTCCACTCCCTGGCTCTTGAGGCCATAACTCAGGCGAAGGTGGAATTTCCTCTCGCAAAGACTGTCTACACCGATGGCTCCCTTAACCCAACATCGGGTAGAGCAGGAGCCGGAATCTTCATCCCCTTCTCCAACACAAAGAACACCACCAGGGTGTCAGACTTTGCTTCCACTCTCGATACCGAGCTCGCCGCCATTCACTTGGCCCTCGAAGACCTCCACAACTCAAGTGCCATCATCATTACCGACTCTCTGAATGCCATCAAAGAGATCGCCCACCCAAATGCCCGACACTCCCTTGCCGACACAATCCATAGTAAAATCTTCACCAGACATCAGGCACACCTCAACACAGTCCTGCTATGGGTCCCCTCACATATAGGACTGTATGATAATGACCAGGCCGACTATGCCGCTCTAGCTGGTGCCAACCGAGCAGACGTAGAGACAGCCATCCTTCCATCCATCACCAAACTGGCCGCCGCCGCTTCTCGAGCCACCACCAAACTCTGGGAACGAGCCACACAGAAGGAACAAGTACGGAACCCTTATTCAATAAGCTGGCTCTGGTACACCCTGTTCAGAACGAACATCCCCCATCCAGTCGGCCTTCCTGCTTCTACACAAGTCGCCATCAACCGCTTCAGGACTGGCTACCGCCGTTGGATTGATGTCCCCAACCTCCAGCGCTGTCCCTGCGGAACTAATATCTTTAATGTGGCCCACATACTCGCCTCATGTGGTGCCATCGACAGATCTGCCATCAGCGACTTCATGGAGGATGCTGACCGCCAACTCAGTGACAATAGGGCCGCTCTGGCTATCCTCTCCAGGATTTCCAAGTCATCCTGGACGCACTTGCGCGCTTCTACCGCCAGAATGCAGACATCATCAACACTGTCGGTCGACCAGTTCATGACATCGGGGACTAGCAGGCCCCACCTCATCGCCATAGCTGACTTGGTGCCACTACTAACTAACCACTCATTTTCACTGCAACAAACAGGTAACCCCACCCTCTGCCTAACTAATCCCATCCTCACTTCACTTCTTCCTCTGGCCTTGGCCGGACTTACGGTGCATACCAGTGGGTCTCGAGGGACTGAAGTTTGGATCCTGGTCGAGTCAAACCAATGACTTATAAAATGGGTACCTGTTGCTGCTAGGCGCTTGGCGTTATGAAATCAGGACAGGGACTGGGCGCACAGTGTCAGGATAATGTGACTGTGTGGGACATCGGGTCATGGCGCCGGTGGCCTGATTTCCCAGTGGGGCAGCACTATAAAGTTGCCATGAGTGCGCGCTGTTACAAGTCGGTGCACATCCTGGTATGGCCTAGGGTCTTACTGGGGTGTAAAACTACACCAACCACCCAGCCTCCCCCGGCCCTCTCAGAGGACTGTGGTTGGACTCTTAGGCTGCCTTGTTCCTCCTCCGCCCCCGCCCCCTCCCCCCTACCCCTCAATTCCTCTGATCACTACACACCGGAACCCAACTCCCGACCACATGGGACTGCTTTCAGTGGTGCCCATTCAGTGCTGCAGATTTGCAGCCTTCAGCGCACCAATGCGACTGAAAACTCCCCAAAACAACGGGTCCACAGTGACGAAAGGAGCAAAAACGGCTGACCACTGGGTCATATCGAGCATACCCTTGCAGGATGAGTTTCCCATTCAGTAAGTAGTGATATTGTGTGATTTAAACAGAAATCAATGTAGATAAATTTAAAATATACTTCAAACAATTTAATCTGTGTAAAAGAAACATATATATGTGTAACAATGTCTGAACAAGAAAGTAGTAAAAAATAATGGAATGTTTCCATAATTTGAGCTAATCAGAGCTGTTCTTTTCGATTGCAAATGGCCGCCCCTTATGGGGGGCCGCCATTTGCAATAAAAAAAAGAACACAACACATGATTATGATAATTGAAATAAATATCATTTTATAGTTATAACAAAGTTAATGTTTATTGTCAAGTATTTCTCTTCTATAATCTATCAATGATGCGGAAAACTAATCTACTTCACTGAGTTCTCGCGAAGACGACAATAGGAAAGTCTATTTCCGGCAAGTTCAAACGGGCTCAAACGAGTTCAACCGTGGCTGGTTGGGTTGCACCGTGGCTGGTTGGGTCGCTCCGTATAGCACTGAATATGCTTATGGGCAGTGCAGTCAAGGCGTTAAGTCCATAAGCGATATAGCGAATGGTAGACAGGAAGTGTGAACACTTATTTGTCTCCCTCTTTTTTTTTTTTTTTTACATTAGTTGGTATTCCCCACTACACTGCTGGTCGATAGAAAGCCCGAGCCTACACTTTTACCGACCCAAGGGATTTTTAACCTCCCAATCGAACCGCCGACCCTCAGATTAGGAGTCTGACCTAGAAAAAAGTCAGACACTCTAACCACTCCGCCACAGAGAACGCCACTCATAAGCCCAATTTACAGATATATTGTGCAATAACTATGTATCGGCATCTCACTTTGAGTTTTATTTGAATTATATATATTAAAGGGGCTGTCACATTCAGTTTTTTTGCGGGAGCGTACGGCGGCGTAGGCGCTTTACGTCATATACGTCGGCATACGCTGTCATACGCCGCCATACGCTATGCATACGCTACGCATATGCTCCGCATAGGCCATCATGTGCCGGCTTATGCTGGCCTATGCAGCTGTACGCCGCCATACGCTTTCTCCCATCCGTCCGTCCAAATTTGTTTGTGCATACTAAAAAAATCTCGACCTACGGGGGCGTATGGTTCTTACGCTACTCATACGCTTCTCATACACCAGCATACGCTCCTCGTACGCTGGGGGTACGCTGGCGTATGCTAGGGGTATGCCGGCGTATGCTACTCATACGCTCAACTTGCGTCACGGGCATATCTCTGGCATATCTAGGGCATATGCAGCGTACGCAGAACCTACCAGTTGCGTATGGGAGCGTATTCATAGCGTATGCAAAGCATATGAGTAGCGTATGGCAGCGTATGCCCGACCTATGGTCTCGGTATATAAAGGCGATGCACGCCTTCTTCGGTCATTCTTGCTCTGCTGCTCATACAGGATGGATGCCCAGGCACTGCAAGTACAGTTCCAGATATTCTACAGAGTTGCCCTTTATCACCATGAGCTTGCTCTATACCTCATGGTTCTTCTGGCGTCCCGTATCGAGAGACGAAGGAGGAGGGAGCGGCGGCGACGATCAGTGTGGGTCAGACCCTGGATTGGGAGGCGGCCACAGTTTGGCTTGTTCGACAAGCTGATGGTCGAGCACCGCAGCGAGGACACCGCGTCGTTTGTGAACTTCATGCGGCTGCCTCCCCAGTTGTTTGACGAGATTGTGGCGCGAGTGGGACCGAGGATCGCCAAAAAACAGACCACATTCAGGGTGCCGCTTGAGCCGGCACTGAAAATAGCACTTACTCTGCGGCACCTGGCATCTGGCACAAAATACTCCTCCATGAAGTTCGGGTGGAGGGTGCCCCACAACACACAGTCGCTGATAGTGCATGAAGTCTGTAAGGCCATCGTCGACGAGTACATGGCCGAGGTCATGACGTGTCCGACGACTCCAGAAGGGTGGCATGCCGTCGCGGACCTCTTTTCAGAGAGGTGGAACTTCCCCCATACCTGTGGCGCTCTGGATGGGAAGCACATCGCCTGCCGGTGCCCTCCAAAGAGTGGGTCGCTCTACTACAACTACAACGGCTTTTTCTCCGTGGTCCTGTTGGCGCTTGTAGATGCGGATTACAAATTTATCTGGGCAATATATTGGCGGTTTGTGCTCTGTGTCCTATGCCCAGATTTACAACGCCTCCGAGCTGAAGGCGGGCACTGAAGGTGGCCCCATCGGCTTTCCGAACACTGAACCGCTCGTCCACGGCCAGAAGGATGTGCCATATTTTCTGATCGGTGACGACGCCTTTGCCCTGCGGCCGACCATGATGAAGCCGTACGGCAAGAGGGGCTTGAACAATGACGAGCGACTATTCAACTACCGGCTTTCCCGAGCTAGGAGAGTGGTGGAGAATGCCTTTGGCATTCTAGCCAACCGCTTCCAAGTGCTGCTGACGAATATGCAGGACCACCCCTCCAATGTGAAGATCATCGTCAAGGTGTGCATTGTTCTGCACAACCTCATGAGGACACGCTACCCAGCACTACAGAACATGCAGCTGGATCGTCCCGAGACAGCCAACAACAACTTAGTGTCTGGAGCTTGGCGAGAGGGCCACAACCTTCCTGACATTAACATTGTACCTGTTAACCCCAACACCGCATCCAAGCTAGGAAAGGAACAGCGCAATATAATTAAAGACTGGGTCGTCTCACCCGCCGGAGCACTGTCATGGCAAGACAGGATGATCTGACAAAAGATTTTATCAGTCTGTATGCGCTGTCTGTGTACTGTTTTTGCACACTTATGTGCTTTTCTTGACACTGTACTGTTATCGCTTATTTACATGTCTGTGATGTTGTGACATGTCTCCTGTTATATGAGATGCTAATATGTTTATATGTCTAGTAAAATAAACGATATCATTTTATAGATATGAAAACACAATTTTACATGTCTGTTAGTGTTACGTTCTTTCGCTCCCTAATTTAAAGTCATCTAGTTAATGTAATTGTAATGAATCTCCTCTCTTTTTACATGAATTAAACTTTTACATACATACTAAGAACACAGGGAAAAATAGAGTGACACAGAGACAGAAAGGGGGAGATGAGTTAGCGGGAGGGAGAAAGGGAGGGGGAGAAGAGATAGAGGGAGGGAGGGAGAAGAGATAGAGGGAGGGAGGCAGGAGGGAAAGAGATAGAGGGAGGGAGGGAGGATGGGGGAGAAGAGATAGAGGGAGGGAGGAGGGGGAGGGAAGAGAGAGGAAGAGAGAGGAAAAGAGAAGAAATAGAGAGGGAGGAAGAGAGATAGAGAGAGAGGAAGAGAGATATAGAGAGGGAGGAAGAGAGATAGAGAGAGGGAGGAAGAGAGATAGAGAGAGGGAGGAAGAGAGATAGAGAGAGGGAGGAAGAGAGATAGAGAGAGGGGAAGAGAGATAGAGAGAGGGAGGAAGAGAGAGAGGAAGAGATATATAGAGGGAGGAAGAGAGATAGAGAGATAGAGAGGAAGGAAGAGAGATATAGAGGAAGAGAGATAGAGATAGGAAGAGAGATAGAGAGAGGGAGGAAGAGAGATAGAGAGGGAGGAAGCGAGATAGAGAGGGAGGAAGAGAGATAGAGAGGGAGGAAGAGAGATAGAGAGAGAGAGGGAGGAAGAGAGGAAGAGAGATAGAGAGAGGGAGGGAGGGGAGGGAGAAAGGGGAAAGAAGGAGAAAGATAGGGTAGGGAGGTGTGTCCTTAATATTTATTATAAATATTTTAAATTGTAAGTTTTTATTTATGTTTTAATTTGAATTGTACTTAATGTATAACAATTAAAAGATGGCATGCCTTTACTGAACGCGGACACAAAAATTAAAATTGACAGTATATTTATTTATTTACACATCTTGACACATATTTACATATATACATAAAAATGTACAAACAATATATAAACATACAATATATATACATATACACATACAAATGTGCAAAGATAAATAAAAACTAAGCCTACATATCTACACATATTTACATTCACTTCTCTCCCTTGACATTTGAAGTGGCATCAGCTGGCGACTGTGTGGCTGATGAGGGGAATAGGTCCAAATTTGCGCCCAACATGCCAGATATCCCGGACAGCCCGGACAAGTTCAATAGTCCGTCTGGGCTGGCCGACTCAGACAAGTTCACGTGGGTGGGGTCGCCGCGTGTCAGAGTCGCGATGTCTGCGGCAGCGCAAGTCCCCGGCCATGGCGCACCCACAGTGGGCGGAGCACCCGTGCGCAGCATGACTCCGGGAGAGCCCCTCGTGTGCCCCGCCATCCCTATTGTCCATAGTTGTCTAGCAGTGTGCGGCGGTGACGGCCGTACCACCAGCGGAGCTGCGGCCTCCTCGTGACTCACGGAGGTTGGAGGTAAAGGCTGAGGCGGAAGACTTGGCAGAGGCGGCTGTGGCTGTGGCTGTGGCGGCTGAGGAATGTGCGGCTGCCCCATATAGCGCTGCACATACTCGTGTGTCTGTGAAGCCCATGGTGATGCCGGTGGTGGCTGGTGAGTCCACTGGTGGGGTTGAGGCTGGTATGGCTCACTTGCAGACACACCAGCAGGTGCACGAGCAGCCACACGAATCACCGGGGCCACGAATGTTCCTTCCTCCTCCTCCTCCTCCAGATAGTGCGACACCATGTGGTTGAGTGCACCGCAAATGGACACAAACCACTCCTCCGGCATCGTGAGGATCATGTCCCGCACATAGTTTGCGAATGCCACTCGCTTCGTCACTGTCGGTGGAGGAGGCGGCTGGATCACCTTGAGGATGTCCCCAGACTCGTCGAACCTCTTGTGGATGGCAGCGAGGAGGTTCTCGTCGACTGGGGCAGATCGCTTCCCTCTCCCCTTTCCCCGCTCTCGGGATGTAGCGGGGGGAGTGGGTGGAAGCTCCTCATCCATCGCCACCTCCACATCAGTCGGCACATTCTCCTCCACGCTGAGATCGAGCTGCGGAGCCGCGACAGGAGCGGCCAACTGCAAGACAAAATCATAAAATAACATAAGTAACATGAACGCAAATCTATATTTCGACAAAAGGCACGACAAGTCAACAGTAAATCAAAAATATATAAAGCAAAAATAATTAACGTTAAATGCAAACATGGATTTATAACGATTATATCTCGATACATCTATTGTCAATATCTCGATTTAAGAACAACTACACAACAACTCAACATTAAAGAAATAAATAACATTTAACAAATAACTAGAATATTTACATAAATACAACAAAAGCATAACATAACAAACTTAGAATACGAGCGGTTTTACGAGAATACTAACGGCCGCACTTGTCAGAACGATAAAAGATTATGTACTTACACTCCTGCAGGGCTCCGGTCGGTGACGGATGACGGACCGCAGGAACCCGAACTTGCGCAGGATCCACTGCTCCCGCTCAGTCAGGTCAGCGGCTCCGTCCCCGCTTTTTTTCTTGTGGAGCCGCGTGTTCGTGTCCCTGAGTGACTTGAACCACTTCTGGAGATGGACTGTTGTGGTCCCCAGAAGTGTCGCCTGGTCCTCCCACATCTTGGCCTTTCTGTCTGAGCGGCGGTAATCCGTGAGCTTCATGTTCCACATGATGGGGTTCTCCTGGAGGAAGTCCAACATTTGATCCTCCTTGAAGACCGACAGAGAACAGTCGCTCTTCTTGGCCCTCCGTCTCTTTGACGCGGAGAGGCCACCGGTGCTGGTGGAGGCGTTGGAGGCGGTGGTGGCGGCGGAGGCGGCGGAGGCAGCGGACAACGCCCGTGAGCTGCCCCGAGAGGCAGGAGATGGCGAGCTGGAGCGGGGACGCCAGCGTTGCGTCGTCGACCTCTCCACTTCCATCTCCAGCTCCTCCAGTGGATAGTGGTGTTCTGGAGAGTGGTGTTCTGGAGAGTGGTGTGGAGAGTGCCGAGGTGGCGAGGCAGGTGAGGAGGCTGGTGATGGAGAGCATTGTAAAGTCTGCCTCTTTCTGCCTCTCCCACGGCCTAGTCCTCATCCTGTAGTTACAGCAGCTCTGGAGGCTGGTGTAGTAGCAGTAGTACTAGTAGTAGTAGCAGTAGCAGAAGCAGGCGGACCGTGGAGAGATAACATAGGTCGCGCATAGGCTTCGCATACGCTCCTCATACGCTCCTAAAATAATCATACACTCCTCATACCAATCAAACCGTCAAAAAATGTCACAGCACGCTCCCATACGCTCCTCATAGGTTCCACATACGCTCAAAACCACCCAAGAGGTCACCAAAGGTCATGATAGGCCGGCACGCGCAGGCCTCACGTAGGTTTTCAATACGCTCCCGCCATACGCCGTAATATGACAGGGCCTTTAGACTGACGTTATACCATGCATTGTAATGTTATACCATCACAGTAACGTTATACTGACGTTATAATATGCATCCAGTTAGCACATGTGGCTATTGGTTGGATGGTCACTACATAATATCTCCTTTAACAACTAAAAAATTATTTAATCTCAACCAAAAGGTTTTGCAATGAAAATGGTGTTTAGTGAGCAATGACAGGAATTTAAAACTTCTGACTCTCCACCAACCTGCTTCAAAAGCAACCGAATTATACCTCACCTACGCTTGTTAGTTAGGCACATTGTAACATCCTTCTGAACCATATCTTGGGTGGGCCGCCGCTAGTTATAGGTGCTCCGCGTCGGGCCAGCCACCACCCATGGCCAACGTCGGGCACCGACGATGTAAAAACTATTCTTTAAAAAAGAAATTCTTTTATTAATTTAAATTTCTTTTTAAAATCTTAACTGAAAGGCTTTTGCAATGAAAATGGTGTTTATTGAGCACCGGCGGGCATTTAGGACCCATATGCGATCTGCCTGGGGCCCAAATTATGACATGCGAATAGACAGGCAACCACAGAGCCTATGTTCAGGTCTTCAACCTCCCCCATCCATCATGCGGTAAAGAAATATGATTGAGAAGGATATTACAATGTGCCTAACTAACAAGCATAGGTGAGGTGTAATTCAGTTGTTTTCAGAGCAGCTCGGTTGAGTCAGAAGTTATAAATGCCTGCCAGTAGTCATGAAACACCATTTTCATTGCAAAAGTGTTTTACAGACTGAGATGTTGAGAAAACTGCTGTGTTTCGTCGAGCAGGCATCACTTCTTAGTTTAACTTTGTAGCCAAGATTAGTGTCTTATCATCTTAATATCGGAGACGAGGAGCATCATTCTCTATGATATTGAAGTTACATGGTCCGATGGCGTCTGAATTTTTATTTTATTTTTTAGAAAAAATATATAAAATGGATCGTTATAACTTACTGGTCATTAGTCCGGCGTCATTTTGAGGAAAAATGCCTAGTTTTGAAGCTGAATGATGCGTATTGACATCTTGGGATGACCACGTAATGTGGAATGACCTAAATAAAAAATAGCCTGGTCACCTAGCATGTTCTAGTGATGGCGCCATTGCACCATCATTTTCTAGTTCTCATCGGAATACATCTCTCAATTATAACCAGTTAGCTGTCCAACCATTCGATCTAGCTACCAACATTGCTGTAATTGATATTTGTGAACACACAAATGATATATTGTATCGTAAATTTCTGAAAATGATTCAAAAACCAAAAGGTTACCCTATTGCTAGATAACTGGCAATTTATTAATATTTGCCTGGCAACCAGATGACATACATAGCAACTAATGATACTGGTCCTGAGGTTCTAAATTATAAATTCAACCGAAATATTCAAGTAAACTGCCCAAAATATACTATTTAATATCAAATAATTGGATTAAGTCCTTATATATATTATTTTAATAGTCATGGGAATATCACCATTATTCCGATAATTAAGTGACAGACGTAGCGATTTTGCCACTGTTTAAGCAGCTCGGCTGCAAACGTAGAAATACACTATTAAATAATAATTATTATGGTGCTAGCAATACTACCACTGGACATCCTGGAACCTGACTAGGTACTTGGAATGAGGGTGAAGGCTAATGAAGCAACGAGATTGACCTAATTGGATAATGGCTTCCCTGTGTGATGGCTTTCTCAAAGTAGGTGTCCATAGTAAATTCATTGATTATTTTACATATGCTGTCCCAAATCACTAGTTAATGCACCAATATCTAAGCTGAATATATATATAATCAAATACAGATACATGTTTTAGTTTTGATAAATTTATATTTCATCAGACCTAGATACAAGATTCACCCCGTACTGCTGCAGTAGGGGTGCAAACCAACCCTATGTAAAAGGTGGCGAAAATGCGGGTCAAAGAATTGGGAGCCTAATTTCGCAATCTAAGAAGCAACATTTATTCTTTACATATGTATTATTGAGAGCCTGCTACCTTTGAGTTGAAAAATATAATATAATATATAGTTTAATAAGATTTAAAAGTGAAATCGATGGCGTTCTGCGGCCGCCATCTTGTCTTTTTGCATTCTCTCTCATTCACCAACTCTGTGTTGATATAAGTAACCATTTGACACTGGTGCCAGGCATTCTACTTGTTGTTCCATACTAACGCTATTTTCGACCGTATTTATATAAGGCTGATCTTCACCCGTGTACTACAAGTACCGGGTGAATCTTTTATCTACATCAGACCATGCAACTTTAAACTGATTTCTTTTAATTTTCAGTTTCCTCCTCTAGTGTCATGTTTTGTGGTAGATGCTACCTTTCAGTTCCTCAAAAGGAGTGTTCTCTAGCTACAATTTAGGTCTTGTTTTCATGACATAGAGCACAGATTTCTCTACAAAATCTTCATCAAATCACACAAAGGGGGTTAAAAGAGTTTTCGAATGTTATAACAAAATTTCTCTATAAAATAACGTTATATACTCCATACAAAATAATGTTTATGACATTTTTTTATAACGTTATACCGACGTCAGTGTGACGTTTTTTTGTTAGCTGGGTTACTAGCCCAATGGGTAGTCTAGATAAAAGATTCACCCCAACCTGAGTTAGATCAGAAACAAATAACGCCGCGATAGCGGTGACAAGACAAAAGATGACACCCTTAATGAAAATAAGAGACAAAAAGCTCACAAGAATTTATTTTCTTTTATTACATACATAATATGAATAAGCAATGCTTAGGACCGACCGCGCTAAATGCTCGGAGAATTTATTAATTTATTTATATAAGGTAGGGCTATGTAATAAGAGAGAGAAAACGAGAGGTGGGTCGGTCACTTTTTATTGTGCGACATGGCGAGCATAATAAACAGGCTTACCGGTAAAGTTTGAAAACAAGCAGTAGACTGGCTCAGGCCTGCCCGTTTCGGGCGTTGCCGGGGGCAAATCGAGGCAAGTCAGCGATTGGACATAATACTTAGGGTGTAATAGTCGAATAATAGTGGTAATAATAATAAGAAGAAATATATACTCCGCCTACTTATATACACATAATTAATTATACATGCCATAAGGTAGGGCTATGTAATAAGAGAGAGAAAACGAGAGGTGGGTCGGTCACTTTTTATTGTGCGACATGGCGAGCATAATAAACAGGCCAAAGGGGGGCGGCTACACGTCAACCCCCCAACCCACCAGTCGTGAGATCGGCACAGAGTGAAGCGGCGACCCTCATGTCGTTAACTATACGCGTGCCTAACGGGGTCTTCAGATAATCATAGACGGTCTCTGACGCCCAGTCACCCCTGGCCTTAAGTTCTTCTATCGTGGCACCGCACATGGCCAGAAAGGTGCAGCCCCCCCTCCTTAAGGAATGAGAAGAGAGGGAGGTAGCATCGAGCCCTGCCCTTGAAGCAAACTTTTTTAAGGTCTCCTGGTAGATACTATATGGCAGAGGGCATGAGCCCCCCCCCTCCCCCCCCCCTCCCCCAGGCAAGGGAGGCGAAAGGCAAGGGCCGTAGGTTCAGCCGGGATCTGACGGAAGTGAGTCTCGGTCAAATACACCGCACAGAGATCAATGTCGCAACATCGTGCAATGGGGATCTCAAGGACTCTTTCTCTGAATTGAATAGTCTTTGATCGATGCACGGTCAGAACTAATCCCCAATCATAAAAGACGAAGTCGGCTCTAGAAAGGGCGGCGTCAGACATAGTCACCTGAGACTTCCTTAATAGACCCCTGAATGAACATAAGACTGCCGCACGCCAAGCTACATGGCCATGATTATTTGTCAGTAGTGCAAACATCTTACGCAGCATATGGGGCAGCAGTGGCATTGCTCGACGGGGGGCATCTCCCTTCACTCTGCGGATCCCCCTCAAGGTCGAAGCCAACACAAAGCTCTTATAATCAATTCCAGCCTCGCCCTGCTGCCTCAAGAAAAAATTCAGACCACTTAGCTAATTTAGAACCGAACCATACTTGAGCGAACGGGCGAGCCAAGTGGCATATAGCGCAACCTGCTCCGTCGAGCATGGTATCGGGGAACGTGATGATTGATAGTTTTCAACATACTCGAAATATTTTCTGATCTGAACCCCCCTTGCTAGAGCCGAATTCCTCGCGTAGGATTGCTGCTGGTATCCCTGCTGCTCCGCCTTTAGAACAGCTATTCCTGAAAGAAAAATACGGAATATCAAAAATCTCGGTACAACAAAATGCTCTCGCGCAATCAACACTCCTGATCCTATCTGAGCTATCCTCACTAATTAGCCTGCTCAATGCGTCACAAACGACGTTAACATGGGTGCGTATGTACACAGAACTGAACTCGAAATTGAATTCAACGGCCAGCCAGAAAATCCTCCGGAGGAAGTACATGATTTCCCTGCACCTAGACCTTCCAGTGTTCAAAGCAGCCTGGACAACTGTGCTGTCAGTCACCATCATGACCGTGCTGTCCTGCCAACCACCACTCCAGCGAAGGCATGCAGCGTAGACCGCCCACATCTCCTGAACATTGATGTGGGCGGTCTTAACATCAGCTGGGGGAATATGATGGTGGTGGCCTGCATAAGCGTCTAGAGAATCAGAGTGACCCTCGGCGAAGTCCCGACTAGCCAATCCCGGTCATGCAAGGCCCCGAAGCCCCAGTTTGAAGCATCGCTGTAAGTCGATACGACAGGGGCAAACTTGCCCAATATCCTAGCTTTACCATTGAAAGACTTGGCAAAATTCAGCCACCAGCTGAGGTCCTCCTTGACACCCTCGTTTTATCTAGTTCTATGGAATGGCTGTTTTAGTTTACCGATAAGGTCGTATATACGCCAGGTGAAAGTCCTACCCCCCCTAATTACCTTAGAGCAATGTGCGAGGAGGCCTCCCACCCACTCAAGCTCCTTCCTCGATGCTTTCTTACGGCCATGAAGTTTGCGCAAAATTTCTAGTGTTTTGTCCAATTTATCTTGGGGGAGGCTAAGCTGTAATTGGACAGAGTCGACGTCAATACCAAGAAAACGCACCTTGGTGTCGACCGCACTGACCTTCCTAAAACTAACAAAGAAGCCGAGCCTCCTTAGGATCGCTATCAGTGTTCTCTGAGCCTTACGCACCTCACTAGCGGTACGTCCTACAAGACAGAAGTCATCCAAGTAGTTCACAACCCCGACCAATCCCTCACGCACACAACATTGGACTACAAAATCGGAAATCTTAGTAAAGATATAAGGGCTAGAGGATAATCCCATACTGAGACGATTGTCTAGGAAATAGGTAAAGTCCTCACCCAATGTCTTACGATGTCTCACACCCTGCCGGTGCCGATCATCGGGGTGGATCGATACAGCACGATAGGCGTCTTTTATGTCTACGGTTCCGAGACAATCCCCCCTCTCTAACATTTCAGTCACATCGTCTAAGCCCGTATAAGAGAATTTGGTACAAACCTCATGAGTATAATTATTAACCGATAGCGAGGAGGGCCTACTGCAGTCGATTACTACACGACCGCCGCCGTCGTCCTTGGGGATGACGAAAGCATCATGAGTGCATATTGGAAGGTCGTGAACCACCGAGATGACACCAGCTGCCTCTTCATCAATAAATTTTTTACTGATGATCTCACACTCCCAAGCTGATTTCTTTTTGGGACGGTCAGGCATATAGCTACTGTCACACATGGGATTGATCACCCGAAACCCAAAAGTCACTCCTATCATGAGATAGACCCAGTCGGGATCAGTGTCGCCCCTCATAAATAGCTCTACAAAAAACCTGCATGGTTTAAGTTGGCTAGCGACACCCGCGATAGCATGCACACAATGAACAGCAACCTTGCACACATTCCTTAGTGACCTTAATTGCCACTGGTGGCGCACCAGGCCGTTCCCTAATTTGTACACACAGGGCACCATGATCGTCAGACTCTACAAATAACAGATCATCACTACTGGTGCCACGTGGTTGCACCCATTGCAAACCATCCCCAATTGTGGAAGAATGAGACTTGCTTATGTTAACATCACCCACACCAAGAGCCTCAACCCCAGGATAATCATCGACATTACAGGTTATGCGTTGAACATGATCAAAGGGGAACGAATCAAGCAAGTAAGTGTTGGTTATGTTAGCAATATCTGAAGCACATTGAACACAGTCATTGGTTCGAACTAGTTCTCTGTCGCAGTTTGGGTCACTATGGAAGCATCCGGCCAGCAAAACAGAAGTAGGCCGGCAGCTTTTAGTCCCTCGGTCGTCGCAGGTGTCATCGTTTATCACCGTCCAAGTGTCCCAGTAGATCCGAGCTTGGCGGTCAATCTTTACATTTTGAACGTTTATGAGATTTTGAGCCGCAGTGAGAGCAATTGTGGGCGAACCTGCAGTCGTCCTCAGTCCTGTTGCAGCCGGAATCACCATTCCATGCGTAGCAAGCCCTACGCGCACTGATACCAATCGAATGCTTTTGGCTAGTAAAGTTCCCCCCTCCGGCCTTCCTAGCTTTCATATTATGGGGGCCGTAATGTACAATGCTTTCGTCTTGGTGTGCCTTACCGAAAGCTTCAAAACCAATGGTTTCAGCAAGTTTCCGAATCGCCAGGACGTGATCTACATGAGCAGTATCCTTGTAATGATCGTCACTTGCTCTGGTGGAAATAAAACTAATGTGCTGGATAATCGCCTTGTAGTTACTCACGCTAAGTCCAGGTATGTCAAGGCACCAGAGACACAATGCCCTAATTAGTTCGTGAGCATTCAACTTCCGAACGCCCTTTCCTGATGCGTACCGCTTGAGTGACCACTTGCTTCGTCGTCGCCTCGAAGAGCTGCCATCACTGCTGGATCTCGAAGATCGTCTCCTCCTGCTCGATCCGCGTGAATGTTGTCGTGATCTGCGATGTAGGTCACCGTCGTCCCCCTCGGTTCCATGGGTCCATGTCGGTGGCGGAAGTGCAGTCTCAATCGCGCTCTGGTAACCATTTGCAGGCCCGATCGTCATTGCGGCAGGGTGTCCCGTCACAACTTTTGTCGTCGCAGAGCTGTCTTGCCTAACTGTCGTCCTCCCTCGATTCCGTCGTCTTTCACGCTCGGCAATTAATTCCTCGAATTCCTCCTCGAGGGCCAATACCCTCAGCTCCGCCTTAAGTGACTCGATGCCTTCGTGTGCGATCTTTTCACGTTCCTGTAGTGACAGCGAAGCCAGAGCTGATACCGGCGGCTCCAAGTCGCCCTGGTCGCTCCTGTCATCCTCCGACTTGGTAGTCTTCACAGCTCCAGTACTCCTGGTCGACCTGCCTGGCTTAGTCAATTGTAGCTCAGTGCTCTTCACAACACACAATGCAGAGTCATGGTTCTTGTGTGGAACGCCACAGTCGCTGCAGTATCCTGTAGTCGGCATATTGAGGACAGGGTATCTACGGATGTAAGTCGAACCAGCACACGCTTTAGCCGCTGGGCTATGGCAGCCAAAAGGGAATGCTTGACCAGACCTTGGCCTGCTTTCAGGGTACTAAGGTCCTTAAGTACTTAAAACTAGTACGTAAGGTCCTTAAGTACTAGACCAGAGTACTAAGGTGCTTAAATTGCTTTAGTGAAAGAATCAATAAAACGGCCGATTAATGGAGGTCGATTTAGTATTCAGATATCGTTTTAATCGACTCAATGTGGTCGACACACATATCAGAGTTCAGATTCATCCTGTAATCATGAAGCAATTTTGTCGACTATGTCGACACACATATTGGCAATATCAATTTAAATTACTGCCGGTCGACTGCTGAGCGTCGAAAATGCGTCCACTGTGTTCTTCATTCAGATTCATGCTGTAATAGTGAAGCAATCGCCGACAGACACATCAAGGGTTAGTCGACTCACAGAACGAAATTTAAATCATAACGGTCGAATCAAATTTTTGTCAACGATACCGTCATCGATGTTCCGTCGTCCCTTAAATCCATCGACAAGCATGTCATAGACACACACATCAAGGGTTAGTCGACTCACAGAACAAAATTTAAATTATAACGGTCGAATCAAATTTTTGTCAACGATACCGTCATCGATGTTCCGTCGTCCCTTAAATCCATCGACAAGCATGTCATAGACACACCGATCGTCGACACTCAGGTAGCATGGCTAGTAGTGTAGGTAGACGATCCTCCCGATATACTTCATTGAAAAGTCCTGCAGCCCAGGTAAGACACAGGTAGCAGGTAGACTGTGTTTGTTGCTGCTGTAGGGAGGGCTGTAGTGCGTGCGACTGCCCAGTTTGAAAACAAGCAGTAGGCTGGCTCAGGCCTGCCCGTTTCGGGCGTTGCCGGGGGCAAATCGAGGCAAGTCAGCGATTGGACATAATACTTAGGGTGTAATAGTCGAATAATAGTGGTAATAATAATAAGAAATATATACTCCGCCTACTTATATACGCATAATTAATTATACATCCCGTATTTATCAACACAAGTATATTAACCAATCACTGCCGTCCACCCTGTTTGCTGCATAGCGAAGTTTGCCAAGCTATTTCCGTTTCCGTTTGCTGGATTTTGGTAACGAGCATACAAATGGCGGCCCTCATATAGGGCAATTTCTGTTTCCGTTTGCTGGATTTTAGTGATGTCATTTTCCACCTCTATAGTACGAGTATTGTTCATGTGTTAGTCCCTAGCCTCCCCTTTGGCGGGTCGGTAATATGAATAAGCAATGCTTAGGACCGACCCCACCCCCCCACCCATAACTGTCTATAGCCGTGTTCACACGGGCAATGTAAATCGATTCGTAGAAATCGACTTGCCTAGTTCGACGAACATTTCGCGTGTGAACGAGTGTCTGAGGCGGATTAGGGCTGAATCGATTTCTGTGATGCGGATACTGTAAACCACTTGTGGAGGTCGATTATGTGAGTCGATTTCTGTGAATCGATTTATTTTGCCCGTGTGAATGCAACCGACTTACTTGAGGCGGATTAACGACGTGACAGTCGAGACCTGAGTTTGTTGACTTTTCGGTAAATTTGCTTTATGAAACTGCTAGCTGTGCACAGATATTTTTTTCATCATTTATTTTTAGGGTTTCACTGCCTAGCAGAAGTTTTGACCATTCCAAACCAATACGATTCAGTACATACATATCTAGGTCGAACCCACTCTCTCCTGGTGACGTCGCCTAACTGAAAACTGGCGCTGGTCAGACTGGACTTGCTCATGCGCAGATATCGATTTCCGGCCCAAGTACTGCCCGTGTGAACGGGTGTCTAAATCGATTCATATGATTCGCCTTGGCTGAATCGCTTTAGATTTTGCCCGTGTGAACACGGCTTATAGTCTGGATGCTGAAAACCATAGAAATACATGAAAACGGCGTCGACAGTAAAACAAAGACGTATGCACAGTACAAAACTTCGATTTTATTCAAACTACATAACAATTTAGCATAAACATGGAAGTTTGGAATTACAAACTAGTCTATTTATCACTGTTTATTTGTTATTCAACACGAGTATATTAATAACCAATCACTGACCCTGAATAACGTAAATATGGGCCTGGACGAGCGATTTTCGTTTCCGTTTGCTGGATTTTGATTATTCAACACGAGTATACAAATGGCGGTGCCCATATAAGGCTATTTCCTTTTCCTGGATTTTGGTTATTTCATTGTCCACCTCTATGAGTACGAGCATTGTTTATGTATGTGTATATATGTGTTTATGATATATGTATATGAGTATTGTTTATGCATGTGTTAGTCATTAGCCTCCCCACTGGGTGGGTTGGTAATATGAATAAGCAACGCTTAGAGCCGACCGCCGCTAAACGCTCAGAAAATTATTTATTTATTTATATATCAGCAAAAGTATATTATTAACCAATCGCTGTCGCTACGCAATTCAATACGAGTATACAAATTGCGGCCCACGTACAGCTACTTCCGTTTCCGTTTGCTCGATTTTGGTGATTTCATTTTCCACCCCTGTCAGTACAGGTACTGTTTATGTATATATATATACACATGTTAGTCCTTAGCCTCCCCCTTGGGGAGTGAGGTGTGGGGGGGTCAGTAGTATAAATAAGCAATGCTTAGCCTTAGACTGACCTGCCCACATTAGTCGGAATTACGAAAGTGTCTATAGACTGCGCGCTGAAAAGGGTGTCTAGAGCCAAACAAATGCCCGTGGCCATTGAGTTTGCATTCTATGGAGTTTGCCGTGACACGCAGTGCAAAACGAAATTAATAGAAATACAGAACAATTTGGCATAAACATCAAAGTTTGGAATTACAAACTAGTCTATTGACATATAATTATAAACGCTCGGAGAATTATTTATATATTATTATGCGATTCAACACAAGTATACAAATGGCAGCCGCCATAGGGCTATTTCCGTTTCCGTTTGCTGGATTTTGATGATTTCATTTTCCACCTATGAATATGGGTATTGTTTATGGATATGTGCATGTGTTAGGCCTTAGCCTCCCACTGGGTGGGTCGGTATAAATGTCACAGATATAATGAGATGGATTATTTTTTAATGCATTTCTTAAGAGACTGGTCTCAGGTTTTTCTTTGTTTTCCATACATTCACATCAGGATGGGTAGCCTACCGACTTGTGACAGTGCGGATTCTTGGCGACTTTATATAAGACTTTTTCTTGTATACAACAGTTTTTTTTGTTTTTTTTGGTCCATTAGTGGTTTAAGCAGGGGAAATTTCAGTCATAGACGACTGGTCTTCCTCATTCCACTGCTGGTCGATAGAAAGCCCGAGCCTACATTTCTACTGACCCAAGGGATTTTTAACCTCCCACACCACATAGACATGGTATGAGAGCAACCGGCCTTTGATGACGCTGTAAGTTATACACAGCGGTGGAAATCCAGCTGGGAGCACGGGGAATCGAACCGCCGACCCTCAGATTAGGAGTCTGACCTAGAACAAAGTCAGACACTCTAACCACTCCGCCACAGAGAACGCCACGGTATAAACATGGGCCTCGACGAGCGATTTTCGTTTCCGTTTGCTGGATTTTGATTATTCAACACGAGTATACAAATGGCGGCGCCCATATAAGGCTATTTCCGTTTCCTGGATTTTGGTTATTTCATTGTCCACCTCTATGAGTACGAGCATTGTTTATGTATGTGTATATATGTGTTTATGTATGTGTATATGCAGTGTCAGGACACTGTGACTGAGTGAGATATCGAGTCATGGTTCTGGTGACCTGATGCTAATAATGCTCAGCGCCTGACTAGGAAGTGCCGAGTATCAATTTTTAAGCTATTGGTTTGAGTAGAGCAGGGTTCTAATCCAAACAGGAGACGGACCATCAACTCATTCGGTCAGGCACCTTAGATGTTGCTAGGGTGTGAAATCTCAACAAACAACATACATTCTAAGAGAAGGACTTATAATTGCAATGTAATGAATATGTTTGGAAATATATTTGTTTAAATTGGAACGCTTCAATTTAGTAAATAGACAAACTTAACAATGCAAACTATATTCTGTGCGTGTAACTTCATTGCCAACGAAAGATTCATGTAGCGCACACACGCATTGATTAACCCGGCATCTCTGATGGTGAGAGAGTAGTATTCCTGAAATATAAATATAAATATCAGACAAACATACACTATTTTGAAGAATTACAAGCGACTACACCAGTTTAAAATCATGCCCAGACAAATATAAAGTTGATCACCAACGTCCATATAATATATATCTCAGGGTACCCGATTGGCTTAATACATGCATGCATAAATAATTCCTACCACTGTCTCTCTCAGAACGGGGTTCAAACCCCAAATTTATTCTACGCCATTTATACCAATATAAAAAAAGAAGATATATGTCATATACACACACACACATATATATATTTATGAAGAGTCAAGGCGTAAAACCATGTAAACGCCAATCCAAAAATGTCATTAAATGAACATATTTTTACCACAATGTCATTTTAATTCTCACTAATTCAACTTTTCTTATGATGAAATGACTATGGAACAATGAATACAAAAATAAGAATGTAACAATATTAATTGTTTGATGGTTTGTTTCCAATGTTTATCTCTATCTTTGGATTGGCATTTACATGGTTTTGCGCCTGACCTCTTCATATGTATACATATGTATATATATACATATATAACCCCGAATTGCTCTTTGAGGGGCATTGACAAGGTTTACTATGAATACATTTCTCTCTTTTTCTACCATAACAACTTGTTCACAGCATTTCTTTTTAAATTGAGAGGTAAGTAAAAAGTAATTTATTTGGCAGAAGGTAAGCTGAACCCCAATTTAACACGACCCCAGTCACCCGCCCCTTTTCATATCAGGACGCACACATGACGACTTTATAGTGCTGCCCCACTGGGAAATCAGGCCACCAGCAACATGACCCGATATCCCACCATTCACATTATCCTGACAATGAGCTAAACAGTCCTTGCGCTATCTTATTAGTTCTGAGCACCAGGCTAGGAAGCGACAGGTATCAATTTTATAAGTCATTGTGTAAAGTCTGTAGTGGGGAAAGGGTTAACTTAGTGCAGCAGGCCCAAACGTTAATGAAGAGTTATAGAGCCAGAGTGGAAAAACTGGGAGGTGGCTCGAGGCTACTGGGAGGAAAGCTGCTTACTGTGAGCTGTAATTAGTGTGCCTGAATTAGAATAAGGATAATGAAGGTTGTGTTACAGGATTTAGTTGGGCATGAAAGTTGTGTTACAGGATTGAGTGGGGCATGAAGATTGTGTTACAGGATTTAGTTGGGCATGAAAGTTGTGTTACAGGATTTAGTTGGGCATGAAAGTTGTATTACATGATTTAGTTGGGCATGAAGGTTGTGTTACAGGATTTAGTTGGGCATGAAGGTTGTGTTACAGGATTTAGTTGGGCCTGCTGGTGGGAGGGAGCATGTCGTTACCTGCCAACAGAATGGGAGAATATAAGAGCTGTACTGTTTGATAGTAAAGGCATTTCTCCACCCGCATACCAAACCTCTGTGTTGCATTCCTGTTCTTCCACGACGAAACTGCAAAGGCCCAGGATCGGACCTTTCATGGCGACCACAACGAGACAATGACGACATACCGGAAGACTTACTCGCAAAAGTAAATACTCGCATGAGGCCAAGTAGTTTATGAAATAGTAGGAGGCGGTGTCTAGGATCATCAGAAGCAGGAGTATTGCGCAGTATACACATGCAAGATCACAAAAACACACAACATGGAGGAGGAGCAGAGCCGGCAGATGATGGACGAGAGGACACAGATGGTAGTACAGCTACAAGCGCTGCATTTGCAGGTACAACAGAAAGATGCGGAGTTGGCACAGTTACAAGAAATCAAACGCCAGCAGACCCATCCACAGAGCTAAAAGCGATGAATCACACATGGAACAGATTAAAAGACTACAGTAAGCCCCTAAATATAATTGACGGGTTAAACAGGGAGGATATGAGGCGATATCATCGCACTGGATATGTGTGGGCCATTCCCTATTTCCCAAGCCGGGAATAGATATATCCTCACCGTAATTGACCATGCGACGGGATTCGTGGAAGCGAAACCACTACCACGGAAAACAGCCATTTTGGTGGCAGATTATGTGAGGAACGAATTAGTGGCGAGATATGGGATGCCTTCAGTTTGCATAATGGACAATGGGGGTGAATTTAGAAATCCGCTAGTATCAGGATATCTACAGGAGGCAGGAGTGGATGTGAGGCACACGGTCCCCTACCACCCCAGCAATGGATGGCTGGAGCGACAACATCAAACATTAAAGGAGATGTTGAGAAAACTGCTGAATGCCCGAGCCACGGAATGGGAGGAACACCTGCGAAGGCATTGTATGTGCTCAGAACGGGCATTTCAGACATTTCGGGGTTTTCACCATACTACCTCATGTATGCACACCACCCACCATCTAATCACCGAAAATTGTACCAACGGGAAACCGGTTTGAACAACGAGTTAGTGGCACAAAGGCTGGAGGAGCTCTCAATTGCATTACAGGAAGTGGCAGAGAGGATCAGGCTTGTGGAGGCAGGTGGGGATTGGGAAGGTATGCGAACACGGCTCACACGTACAGAAAGGAGTGCACTCTATCAAAGAAGGGTATGAGAGTGGGCACAGGAATGCGGAGAGCTAAGCCGGCCAAGCCAAGTGGACAAGCCGCTACAATGGAATGTGTCACATAAGTGGTGCTGGCATACGCAAACAAACCCAGAGACTAGTCCTTCGCAATCAAAGGCGGAGGACCTACCAGAACCGACACCCATTGAAACCAATGACACACCGACACACCGGGAACGACAAGTGACTACACCACCAGAAACACAGAGGGGCCCAGGATTGTCATGCAAATGAAACACAGCCACCACGCCACCAGTACCCAGGAGGATCATCAGAAGTTGGACATGGGCAGTAGAGGAAGCACAGGAGAGGATCCAGGAACTGGCACCAGATAACGAAACTTCTCAAGCAGAGAAGAGATTGTGTGTGCCAGCGGTGGGACTGTGGTGCAGGTAAACAAAACAAAACAAACAAAACAAAAAAAAAGTAAGTGAATGAGTGGAACGGGGGATCGCAAAAATGGTAGCTATGTGTTGCATACTGGTACTACTGGGCATGAGTTGGATGCGAGCAGGCTCGGACCTGTTCACCCATGACGGAGTAGAGATAATAGAAACCAGCTCTATCCGAACGGAGCATGGACAGTGGCGATTACAGTCTCCCCACCAGCGGTACTACACACAGGAAAGTGGCTGGCGAACATATCGCACATCATTTGAAAATCGGAGGCATGGACAAGCAAAGAGGATGGACAGCTGTGGAGGGGGCGTGTGAGGACCGATCCATTTCAATGCCGGCTTGCTGTGGCAAGTGGTGGGGATGCGGGAGGTAGCCATCCACACACTCACTTGTGCAATGTTCCAGACGAAACAGTGTGCAGGGCACCAGCCGATAGTATGCTGGCCCACCCGGGAGGAAGTTGCACCTTCATGCGAGGCATCCCATTCGGGATCAGATCCAAGTCCTCACAATGGGGATGACCGATGTAGAGTTGTGACAACTCTGCCAGGAGCTAACGGTGCATGTCGACTAAAAGCGGATTGAGGACGAGGACGAAGGATGAGAACAAACCTTTGTATATACTTTAGTGGGGTTTACAATTTAAGTTAAAAAGCATGTCCGCAGAATCTTTTTAACTGGAAATGGTGGTGGAGGTATGTAAAGTCTGTATTGAGTAAAGGGTTAACTTAGTGCAGCAGGCCCAAACGTTAATGAAGAGTTATAGAGCCAGAGTGGGAAAGCTGGAAGGTGGCTCGAGGACACTGAGAGGAAAGCTGCTTACTCTGAGCTGTAATTATTGTGCCTGAAATAGAATAAGGATAATGAAGGTTGTGTTACAGGATTGAGTTGGGCCTGTTGGTGGGAGGGAGCATGTTATTAGCTGCCAAGAGAATGGGAGAATATAAGAGCTGTAATGTGGCTTAAAATCTAGTGGAGCGGGAAGAGCATAGGCTTCTTCTGCCGAGCCAGGTTCAGGGTTATCAATAAACACAAAACCTGCATCAAAATAATCAAAGAGAAATTCAACCGGTAAGTCATGCTCATGATTCACAGACACTAAATTAGTCAACAAATTTATAAGACTATCTCGCAGACACAAACTTGAGTCAGACAAGTCCAAATGAGGAAACGGCACAATGTTTTCAGAAATCGACACCTGTGTCGGTAATGTTATATTAGCAGCCAGCTGTAGAGTCGAGTCACATGCCTGGAACTGGCTGGATGACCCAGAGAGCGTTCCCTGCTGGGAAGGCGAGGGACGTGGGCGGGGCCTGAGTGCCTGGTAAGTGTTCTGATTGCTTCGCGCTAGCGGAGACAACCTCTAGGCGAGGCAGCGGGCACCCACTCACAAGAGGAATGTCAACACTAGTAGAAGCAGTCAAGGGGAGCACTGTAATTGTAGGCAAAGTCTACATGTTATTATCAACATAACTCACTTCTGACAGAGCAGTGTCATCTGACTGGGGAGGTTTCTTATCTAGGAAGCGCCGCTTCTTTAGGCAATCTTGTTCACGATGCGACAGCAGCCTTTTATACCTGAGTGCACACCAAGCACAGTTGTGGATGAAGCGAGCTGGGAACATCCCATGTGACTCGGCAAAGCCACATTCATCTCCCCAATTCCACTTGTGGCAGGGCCTGCCATTCGCTTCCTTCGAGTGGTCGTCACAGGTGTCAATTGGCTGGCCCGTGCTTTGGTGTGACTTTAGTTGAGGAGCCCCTAGCGCTGCTGCAGGGGGCGCAGCCGCCTGCCTTGGATGAGGCGTGTGGGAGGCATGGTGTAAATAAGCCACCTGGGACTGCTTGATAGAAGCAGAACACACATCTCGTTGTAGATCTTTAATCGCATTATCATTAGCTCAGCCTGTCTTCAGCCTACCATTACCAATCCTCTTAAACACCTTCTCCGACCACCGCCGACAGGTTGGCCAACCCCAAGTCTCTGCTAATTCGGCGATGTCTTCCTCATGTTGTGCCAGGGTGGGAAGCCAATCAGGGGGAAGGGAAGGGTGGGCGGCGAGTATCTTGAGAGCACCAAAGTACTCCGGCCATGTCGCCTCCCCCCTTGCTATCGGTCTACACGCATCACCATGAATAATAAACAAATACGGCTGTAATTTTGTACCTGCGGTCGAGAAGAAGCTCTGCCAGTGTGGAAGCTGTTTGCTGTGCGTGCGCTGTCAGTGTGAGGACTGGTGCTGGCCTGGCCTCGATGACTCGCGGAGCTGAGGCAGGCACCAGCCTGGTTGGGGGCGGGGCCAACCTCACCCGCTGTGCATGCTGAGGCAGTTGGGCGTGGAAACAGGAGAGCCTTCGGGAGGCACCTGCGGGACTTCTTGAACTTGTCTCACCCTACACCTAGGAGGTGGGGCCAGGGGGGGAGGCAAAACCACCGGCAAACCTGGGGGCAACCGAGGGGGCGGAGCCAGAGGGCGGAGCCAGAGGGAGGGGCGTAGGAGGAACAGACGTGTTCCTTTCCAAATCCGCCACCCTCAACGCCAACTCTCTATTCCTTAGTAAATTCTCCCATTGCATTTCATACAAAGTCATACAGTCCGGGTCTGGCAGGTCCTGGGCTGTTGAAGTTGACGGCACTGGCTGAGGCACTGGTGCCGCTGCCACGCTGGCAGGGGCAGGGGTCGTACCCAACCGAGCCGACTCATGGACTACTCTCCCGCTCCTACGAGGAATCCTCCGAATTGAGATAGAACTAGAACTAGGCTGGACACTGAGGGGAGGACGACTCCTTTTCTTCTTTCTTTGTGGCATATTGTACAAAACGGACTCACTTTGAAGCAGCTGAATTGCCTCTCCACAGATCTGTGACCCAGAAGTCCAGTCTGGATTACGCTCTGCGCATGTGTCGCGGAAATCGTGTATTTGGTAGTTGCTTTGTCATCTTAGCCATGTTAGGCCACAGAGTTGGGGACTGTACTCCAACAAATGCTCTCCAAGCACACCGTTGACCAATTTTTCAGTTTATGCAACCAAACTTATGCAATCTACAAACAGTTACAACCCATAAACAAGAAGCAAGAAAACCTAAATTATTACTAAAAAAAAATTCAAAACATTTAAATCAAATTGGACTAGTGCTGCCAGGTGGGGAAAACAACTGTTAACACACTTATCCGTTATGAGCAGGGTAAATACATTCATCACCAAAAAAAAGAAGAAACTATTGGTTGGAGAGTGCTGAGGTCAGGCGCTCCTGCTGTGTTGTAGGTAGTTACAACAATTTTGATATTAAAAAAAATGTTTTTATGTAGTTTAATGACACAAGCTGATTGCAATACATAGTGATTTATGTCTTCATCCACTCGTGTGATTGGCGACGTCCTAATTCAAACAATTGTTCCTATTGTTGTCATTGGGGGTTGGAAGTGGGGGCATGGGGGGGTATGCAAATGAACGGATACATTGAGTCTAGATTGGGGTTCAACCCCAGAATTCTGTCTGTCCAGGGCTAGCATTGTAACAAACCGTTAGCTGATACAATCAACCTACTCACCTATCTGAGCAGATGGGATGGCTGAATGAGTTGAGCGTCCGTCCCCTGTTTTGGGAGATCGGGGATCCGAAGCCATGAATTTGTGGGTTCGAACCCTGGTCGAGTCAAGCCTATAATTTAATAATTGATACTTGTCGCTTCCTAGCCTGGCGCTTGGCATCACCACAATACTGGGGTAGGGCAAGGACTGGTTCGCTTAGTGTCAGGATAAGGTGACTGAGTGGGATATCAGGTCATGGTGCTGGCGGCCTGATTTCCCAGTGGGGCAGCACTATAAAGTCGCCATGAGTGCGCACTGTCACAAGTCGGTACCCGTCCTGATATGACCTTAGATGTTGCTAGGACTTAAAACAACAAACAAACTCACCTATCCCTGTCCATGTGGTTGGTTAGCTGTTGGAGTTTTACATCCTGGCATAATCTAAGGTTATATCAGGACGGGTACCGACTTGTGACAGTGTGCACTAATGGCGACTTTATAGTGCTGCCCCAATGGGAGACCAGGCCGTCAACACCATGCCTTGATATCCCGCTTAGTCACACTATCCTGACACTGAGCCAACCAGTTGGATTGACTCGACCAGGGTTTGAACCCGTGGGTTTGAATCCCACGATCTACCAAAACTGGAGACGGACGCTCAACTCATTCGGCCATCCCGAGTCATAGATGACACTAGAACAATCTCCAAACAGAGTCTGCACTGATTGGTCATAGGTATGGTGCTAAGACTATCCTTGAAGACTACTGTATGAAACCTATTTCCGTGATTTCTTTTTGCAATTTACTGACTGCTGGGGGAAATTTTACATTTTCACTCTTTGCCTTTGTTTATTTGTTTCGGCTTTATGTCCTATCGACATCTAAGGACATATCACGACAGCCGACTCCATACATAGGGGATTCTGACTGACCACCTGCTGCCACATATCTCTGCTATTTTGCAATGGTTAATTGGTTGATTCTCAAAAATCACAGAACTCCACGAAATCTCTACTTGAATCCGATGGTTTAGAATTTCTGCACTATTCCATAGATGAATATTATTGTAATCTACTCTACTTTAGTTTTAAATCAATTTTATTTTAAAGGAATTACTTGGGATATGCAGTAAAACCTTTCTAATGCATCGGTCACAAATGCTGCGGGCGCCATACGGTGCTGCGGTCTGCGGTGTCTTGCGGTTTATGCAAATGTTACGGCCTGCAGTTTATCTATTCACAAATCGTACGGTTTGTGTTGAATTTTTACACGTATTTAATATACAAAAAGAGTCATAACTTCCTTAATATTGAGCACACAACCATGAATTTTGAGCCTATTGATATTCATTTTACAACCATATCATTGATGTCAACGTTGTTGTGGAGTCTGGATTGTCAGGATTGTGGCCTCTGGCGCTGCAATTTCTTAAAGTTTTAAAGTTTTTTTGGTAAAGTATTTATTCATCTGAATATGACATTTGTCAGCGCTGTAGCACTGGTCTTTCGGCCATCTTACTATTGTAGTTGACAGTCTAAATAATCTAAGTTTGATGAGTGATGCATTAGTTACAGCAGCGGTCTTGTAGAATTAAGGGAATGGCTCCTGCTGTATAATGTACAGCACGAGTCACTGTAGTTCATGCAAAACTGGGGAGCAGCACCAAGTAGAGAGTGTATATTCGGGGAAATTCAAACAATCGTTGTGGGTTACATTTTTCTCTTATAAAACAAGGTAAGTTAATAGTTGACAATACATTTGGTTTGTCTTATATACAGACATGAGCAGAACTAATTTGCTGATTGTGGGCGTATGTCTCAAAACTCGGCCAAAGGCCGAGTAGGGGGAGAGGGTGTAGGGAGGGGGGGGGGGGGGCACCCTCCCTCCCATGGAAAAAATTGTTTACAAGTAGGACACAATTGGTGCAATTTGGTAGCCACTTAGGAGGGAGAAATTTCACTCTTCACCTGTGACATAAGGTAAGAGTAGGCATATAGACCAGTACTCTAAGAATACAGAAGTGTTTTTCTTGTAATCTTGCATAAATGAGAAGTCAATAGTATAAATAATACACCCATACCATAGATAATAGTTTCAGTTATTTAATTTATTGTCTTATACTCCTTCAGCTGGCAGTCCTTGTAATATGGTAATACTTGTTTAATTGTTATAATAAATGTAAATGAATATGATAAAAGTAATGTAAATTTCATTTTAACAACAATATATAGTCTTATGCTCCCTCAATATATAGTCTTATGCTCCCTCAATATATAGTCTTATACTTCCTTAATATATAGTCTTACTCCCTCCATCAGTTCTTAATACTTGCATAACTGCTATAATAAAGCATGAAATGTCAAGGAATACGATAATAAAACTAATCTGAAGTTCATTTTAATAACAATGTTTGTTAATTTTTTCTGCTTGTTCTTTTCCTTTTCATTTAATTGGCGGAAATCAGCCAATTGCCGGGAAATGCTCATGCCTGTATATAGTGTTCAATGTGTTTAAACAGGTTGATAGTTGTGTAGGATGTGTGTTGATGGTTTGTTCATGATGTTAAGGGTGGTGGCAGGGGAGGGGGGGAAACCCGCAGGAGAGCAAGCGGGGATGCAGAGGGGGTGGGGGGTGGGGGTGAGGGGTGGGGGGTGAGCTCAGGGCTTTGCTAGTAATTACTGCAGTAGTCATTCAAGGGATAAATACGACTTAAAAAACCGCAACACTCTGCGGCGAGCAAAAAACCGTATGGTGACCGTACGGCGACCGTAACTCACCGTGCGGTCGCCGTACGGTCTGGCCAATGCGGCGACTTATGGTCGCGGCCAACACGCCGTAACGCATTTGTGATCGAGGCATAAACGACCACCTCCACAGATCGACCACTCCCCTATACTGATAGCTTTATTTGGGTCCCAAAAACAATCGCTCATACAATACCATTATAGTGATACAAAAAAACCTCCCTAAACCGATCACCTCCCTAACTGGACCAAGGTCTTACTGTATTTGGAATCTAAACATACCAGATTTATGTTGGCATGCGTCTGGAAATGATGCGCATCAGAGGCTTGTCAGTTTGATTAAATAGACTTAGGATTCCTTCGATGAAGCAATGTGTTTTTAATGATTGATCACTTTTCAGGTGAACCTGGTTTTGCAGCTTTATCAGCAGCTACTGAATGATATGGAATTCTAGAAAATTAAATAAATTCAATGCAGATTTGTGGTGTTCTCTGTAGTGGAGTGGTTAGAGTATCTGGCTTTTTTCTAGGTCAGACTCCTAAGCTGAAGGTTGATGGTTCGATTCCCCATGCCATCACCTCTGGCAATTTGGATTTCCACCACTGTGTATAACTTACAGCGTCATCAAATGCCAGTTGCTCTCATACCATGTGTATGTGCTGTGGGAGGTTAAAAATCCCTAGCATCGGGGAAAAGTGTAGGCTCGGACTATCCATTGACCAACTGTCTAACAGTGAAAACAAGACTTATTCATGATAGACAGTATAAATCTTCAATAACAAGTTATAAAAAACGATGAAATTACTTCATTGACTAAAATAACACTTTACCTCCCGTAGGCTATTTATTTCCTACATCTTTGTCCTTTCTCGTGTATATTTGTGTGGCAGAGTGCCCAGCACAAGTGAAGGTGTTGGTTTTGGAAAGGCAGCAATGGATGCCACATCCTGTGTTAAAGTATTAAAGTTAACATTAACAGTTCGAACTATAATCTTTGCATAAACGATATCATGAATTACAATATTTTGCATAAACAAGATCATACAGAAGTTGTATGGCAAAGTATTATTCTGTAAGATGAGAAAATATATGATTAAAGCTAAGATTCCATATACGCAGTACGTGGTATGCGAATGCGAATGTGAATGCGGCTAAAAATGGCAAAGCATGTAAATACACAGTGGTGCTTCCATATGTCCGAATGAGACTACAAATGCGGATTCGAGTAAGGAAGCCGGAGACCTGGTGGGAGTAAAAAGGTTTATTGAGACAGTGAGTGAGGGCTACACAAGGGGGGTCCTAGTCCAACTCGTCGATGTCGAGCGGTGCCTCTTGGATGGCCGGAGGCTCCGAGGCCGCCAGAGCCGACCCAAAACACAGCGCTAAGCCTTGGGGGGCATCAGAGGGGGCGAGGCAGGGGACGTAGTCGAACACGGCCGACGACTCCCTGGTGCCCTGTGCCATTTTGGCCGGCAGGTCGGCGCCGCGTGCGGCGCATGCCTGGGCAGCACCCCGCCGTAGGCCGTGGAGGGTGAAGCGCGAAGCTTCTGGGACGCCTGCCTCTGCGAGCGCCTCCCTCACCATGGGGGTCAGTAGCTGAGGGGTGAGTGGGGTGCCTGTGTGGCATATGAAGGCTGGGGCATCAGAGGGGGCCGGCACCTGCCGCAGGGCCCGGAACCAAGCGCGGACCGGGCACATGGGCGACCCGGGCAGGTCCGGCACAAACAGGGCGACAGCCTGTGAGGGGTTCTTGATGGTCTTTGATGACGATATGGGCACGCGCAGCCACCTGGGGGCGTGGGTGACGTCGCCGCGTTGCACCATGTGGGGGCCTCCCCACCCGCCGTGGGAGGGGGAGAGGAGGTTCGACTGGCTCATGAGGGTGAAGAAGCCGATGATGATGGCCGCCCAAGGGACCACCCCCCGATGTCACCGGGTGCGGAGGTGGTCGTAGATGGAGCGGATCATGGGCGGCGTGATGGATGGGGCGTGTCTGACGGGGGCCGAAACAGCCTCTCACCGCCCCGACGGACGCGCCCAGGGAAGGGCGAGTCGAAGGGGGCGGGGTCCCAGCCCACCTCCCGCACCCAGGAGCGTCCCCCGGAGAAGGTGTTGGCCATGGAGGACGGCGAGGGAAGCAGGCGGTGGAGTTGCGCGACGAACATCCCAACGTCGTAGGGGACGGGGCCAAGTGGTCGACCCGACGGTCGAGCATGAATTCCACGTAGCGGGTGGCGTGCCTCCAGTGGTTGCGCCATGTGCCGGGCGCCAGCGCCGCGCGGTGGATGCTCATCAGGTGGGCGTGGTCGCCCGACTCGACATCTGCAATCACAGGCGATGGTCGAATAAGTCAGGGCTATGGTGGACGCGAGTGCGGGAAAGTCGAAGCAATTCACATTTTTCACGGACATATTCAAGGGCGAGAGGGGAGGAGCGCTCGACTGAGGGCGTCGGCCAGGAGTAGCTTGACACCAGGCTTGTGGTTGATTGTGAGGGTGAAGGACCCGAGGGCCGCCTCGAGCCAGAGCTCGCGGGCACAGGCCCCGAGGGTTGGGTCGGTGGCTCGGCCGCTTTCGAGCGCGGCAGCTGAGGCGACATTGTCGGTATTCACGACGATCTCCAGGCCGCTTGGCACCAGAGGCCGTAGCGCATTCACCGCCATCACGAGATTGACGGCCTCGAGCTCGTGGATGTTGGGGTATGCCAGCATGTGGCGTTCGTCGTATGCCTCGGAGAAGCACCTCTCGGGGGAGAAGGCGCCCCCCCCAGGTGAGGCATGAGTCACATTCAATGACCCAGTTTGGCCGCACCGGGGCCGGCAGAAGGTAGAGTCCGTTGCCCCCGACCGCGTAGTTGAGGAACCAGCCGACGTCCTTCCGGAGCTCGGGGTCCACCTTGGCCATGCCCGGGGGGGAGGTCACGCAGGCTCCGCAACAGCGGGCACATGAATTTTCGCGCTGCGGGGATGCTTCCGCTGATGTGCGCGAGCCTACCGATGAGGCGCTGGAGGCCCTTCCTAGTGACGGAGGGCCTCGATAACCAGGCTCGGCACTCCTGGATGACCTGGGCGAGCTTTGCCTCCGGTATGCTGATGACCATGCGCTGGGAGCATATGTCGAACCCCAGCCATGAGAGCTTCACCGCAGGGGGGGAGCACTTGTCGGGTGCCAGGTCGACGCCCAGCCCGGTGCACAGAGCCCGGAAGTCGTCGAAGGCCTGGCATGCGTCGAGGTACGAGGCCTCACAGCCGACGAAATCATCGACGTAGACAATGGAGAAGAAACCCTGCCGGCCGAGGATCCAGGAGAGGGCCGACGTCATTCGGACGCAGGCTACCCTGGAGGTCCTGCAGCCGAAGGGCAGGGCGATGTCGACATAGGTCTTGCCGTCGACCGTTATGCAGAATAGGCCGGCAGAGAGGGGATCCGCGCGGACTTGCCTATATGCACGGGTGACATCCGTGGTCCACGCGAAGGCCCCTCGGCCCTCCCGGACCATTCTCCGGCCCAGGTCCACGACCGAAGGAAGGGTGTATGCCGCAGGGAGGCCGAGGTAGTCGCCACGAGGGATGCCCGCGTTCACGCTTCTGCCGACCGGGAACGACAAGTCAACGATGATGAGCCGCTTGCCGGGCGCAGTCTTGGGTCTGTTCATAATGGGGCTGCACTGCGCCCACAGCGAGAAGGGTGGGGGGACCTCGAAGGGGCCCAGGAGGGCACCCAGCTCGAGCTCGCGGGCTACGTAGTCGGTGACGAAGTGGTAGGTGGGCGTGGGGGGCGTGAGTGGTGTCCGGGCCAGGGTGGTGTCCGGGTGGTCGGCCAGGGCTCGCCTCCAAGCGCCAATGTCGAGGCCCGACTTGATGGGGATGTGGGCGGCCAAAAGGTTCGGGAGAGCCGCGGCCCTGGCGGCGTCGTACGCCGCCACGTAGTGTGGGTATCGGCTCCATGCTGTGCCTGAGCTGACCGGCCAGATGGCGTCGAGTGTCTGTCTGTATTGGGCGGGGGAGGGGCCGCAGCGCGACTCGACGGGAGCAATTGCTGGAGCTCGCTGTCGATGACAGTAGAATCGGGTCCGAGGGGTGGGCTTCGGGGGCCTACGCCGGCCAATGGTGGGTGGACGCCGCGCCGGGCCAGAGGCGGCGGACGAACATCTCATAGTTTGGGGACGGGCTGGCCGTGTTTGTTGTTGTTATTGTTAGTGGGGCCGCGATGACATCACGCAGGGGTTCCCCGAGGGGAATCCCGCCGCAGGTGCCCCCGTCACCACCACCAGCGCCCCCGTCCCGATCCGCAGCGCGGAGTGCCGCAGCCGGGGCACCAGCGGAGCAGCCCCTGTGGTTATTATGCAGATGGTGGGGGTCACCGCGGCTGGGACCGGGATTGCCGGGGCCGCCCGGCAGTCCGCGTCGGGCACCAGCATCTGAATCCAGGTTAGGTGGGGGAATCCCAGTGACATCAGGGGATATCCCAGTGATCTCACGGGGAGCCGCGGGGCGCCGAGTGGCTTCGGGTCAAAGGTGAGCTTGTGTGTGTAAGTTTGTTTACCGGGGTTGCCTTGGTCGCCGTGGTTGCCGTATGCCGTGTGTGTGTCCGTGGGTGTTCCGTGTCCGTGTGCCATTGGGGGGCGGGGAGGGGGGCCGCGCCTGTTTTCTAAAAATCAGCCGATGTCTTTTTTGCTGCGCCTTTCTCACGCGAGCGCTTGGAGTAACACGCGGCTTCGGCGTGGGTCGTAAGGATGCGCCGTACGTTGGCACAGTAGCCGCAGATGTGTGCGACTTTCTGTGCCCCTGTGCCGTGCGACTCCCCCTTGAGGGCCTTGTCGCAGGAGTCTGGGTACCGGTTCCAAGCCGTGCAAGGGGGGGGGGGCCCATGGCGGCCTTCTCATATGTATTACGTGCCTCCGGGCCGGCCTTGGTTGCCTTGGCGATCTCGGCCGTATTGCCGTTTGCCGCGGTCGCGGTGTGCCCGGCCATGGTGATTATTTCAATGCGCACCGCCCTGATAGCCGTGGGATCCCGCCATCCCCGGGGGAGGCAGCCGTCGGCAATCCTGGTAAAGATTTCCTCAGAGTAACAGTGCACGATACTCCACGGCAGTGTGCAGTTGTCCTGCGCCACGGCCTCCAGGTGGGCCGAGAGGGCCGCCAGCGCGTGGGACGGGAAACGGTAGGTGTTCGTCTTTGCCGCTTGGGGCATGGTGGGTACCCGGCTTCTCGCATACCGCATTCACACGCCGAGTATATGGAATCTTAGCTTTAGAACATTGCTATCCAGAAACAAGTTTACAGAAATTATTGATAAAGGAAATCGGTCCTTATGGAGTATGACCACTACTGCCCAGTGACAAGTGAATATGGCCTATGCTGCCGACACGGCCAAAAGAAACCACCAATCAATCAAAATTCACAGCGGAGAAAACAAATGCACGCACTTAATCGTTAAGAGCAGAATAAACAAACGATTACAAATAATATTTAAAACAATTTTAAAAGTTGGATGCCTTTTTTAAATAAGACTTATATGGTGGAAATCAAGTTTAACTGGGGAATACATCCCATAAGTATTGGAAGTCTGCTTTCTCCTTTTTCATGTGAAACATTTGATATAAATATCAATGTGTATGCACAATGATCATGTGGACATAAATATCTTATTATTATTATTATTATTATTATTATTATTATTCCAAGTGCAGTAGATTCATAGACAATTGATCTTGTAAGCTGACACTGGCAGCAAAATGGACATCTTTCTTCCAGGCTCTGTGTTAATTGTGCGGACAATTTGGACGCAGGATAACATAAGTTTGTATATATTGAAATTGCATTTAAAGCTGCATGGTCCGATGAAACATATTTTTTTCGAAACCGAAGCACTTACCTACATTTGATTCTTAATATCTAACTGATGCCCCTGTCACACTACGACGCTTCTCGCCGGCGACCCGTCAACGTGTGGTGTTTTTGGGCGATAATTAGTGAAATATCGAGACGCGCTGGGGGCGCGTTATGCGCGCGTCGGTACACGTCGGTACACGTCTTTGTCGCCGGCGAGTCGCCGACGAAAGTCGGCGCGCGTTATTGGTCGCTGAGCATTTTGAACATGTCCAAAACAAGCCAACGACCGCCAGCGCGCGCAAATATATGGGTAAGGACGTTAGGCGCGCGTCGCGCTGCGTTGGACGCGCCGGCATAAAGGCCCTGTCACACTACAACGTTTCCCCCGGCGCGCCGGCAACGCGCAAAATATTTGCAACCCGTCGAGAAAGGTCGGACTTTTCGGCGCTTTGGGAGAAAGTTTGACGCGGCGCAGCGTGTTAGTAGCGTGCTATGAGCGCGCGGCCAACGGGCTTCGACGCGCGGCGGAACAGCATATCAACGTCCCGCCAGCGGGTTCCCAGCGTGACGTCGGCGCGCTGTCGGCGCGCTGTCGGCGCGTTGACGGCGTGTTGGTGTCGGGTTAGTACCATGTAAACGCGTACATACCCGCCAGCAACACGTTAGGACGCGCCCACAGCGCGTCCACACCGCGCGGCCAACGCATCCAGGCGCGCCGGCAACACGTCCAACGCGCCGAGAAACGCTGGAGCAACGCCAATGGCGCGCCCACAACACGTCGATGGGACGTTCCCGACGCGCTGACAGAACGCTCGCATTTTGGGGGGAAAAAAAGCCAACGTTAACCGACGTTGATCAACGTCCTGCCAGCGTTCCGCCTGCGCGCCGCCAACGCGTGTCGACGTGTTGCTAACGCGTCCGTAACGTGCCCGCCAACACGCTGCCGCGCGTTGCGGCCCGTCAAAAGTTTTGTGCAAGCACAAAACCTCGACGCGTCCCGACGCGCCGACGCGCGCCGACGTGTCCATTGACAAGTTGCTATGTACCGACGCGCCGGAAACGCGCCCGTAACGCGCCGTTAACGCGCCGGTAACGTACCGGACGTGTACCGACGTTTCGACCAAAAAGGCAACACGTCGACGCGCGTTGGTAGGAAACGTCGTAGTGTGACAGGGCCTTAACGTTATGGGAATGCTAGAAAGACGGCGCGCGCGCGGGAGGGTCGTTGCTCACGCGTCGCGCAAACTGGGCCATTTTTGTTTTACGCCCTAGCAACATTTAAGGTTAAATGAAGACGTCGCGCCAAACTTTTTTTTTTTTTTTCCCCAGCGCGTATACACACGTTGGCGGCGCGCGCATATCGCGCCGCGCTGACGCCGATCTTTTCTCCCAAACCGCCGAAAAGTTTGACGTTTCTCGACGCGCAAGATTATATTTCCAACGCTGACGGATCGCCGGGAGAAGCGTCGTAGTGTGACAGGGGCATTAGACACTGGTGCATTAACTAATTATTTGGGACAGCATATACATAATAATCAGTGAATTTGTTACCCCATTCCTTTGAGACAGCCATTAGGCGTGGAGGCCACCAACCAATTAGGTCAATCTCGTGACCTCATTAGCCTTTCCCTCCTAAGGGGAAGTACCATGCAGTGCCCTAGCTTTTGTTTGTTTTGTTGGTGTTGTTTGACATCCTAGCAATATCTATGGTCATAGCAAGATGGGCACCGACTTGTGATAGTGCCCGCCTATGGTGACTTTATAGTGCTGCCCCACTAGGAGACCAAGCCGCCAGCACTCTGACCTGATATCACACTCAGTCACATTATCCTAAAACTGAACCAATCAGTCCTTGCGCTATTAAGGTCAAATGTGCCCCGCTTCACAATTTGGTACCCTTAGATTTTGCTATGGTATAAACCCCAGCGAACAAAGATAACTACAAAACATTTGCGGTAAAGTCATACTCACTTTCAGGATAGTTGGCCTCATAACGCCTTCTGTCATTGACTTGTTCCTGGCTGGCAATTTAGGTGGGGCATCTATACTATAATATATATTAGAATCACTCTGGAAATCACGATCTGGAAAATAATGAGCACAGTGATGTCATAACTGGTTCAAATACGGAAGGGTTTTTAAGGCATTTATTAAATAAAAGTACCATACTCCTAAAAAAAACACGACCGTATTCATAGTTGATTCACTGTGTAAGATGTAAATAAGCAGTGGTTAGAGTGTCTGACTTTTTTCTAGGTCAGACTCCTAATCTGAGGGTCGGCGGTTCGATTCCCCGTTCTCCCAGCTCTGCCAATTTGGATTTCCACCGCTGTGTATAACTTACAGCGTCATCAAAGGCCGGTTGCTCTCATACCATGTCTATGTGGTGTGGGAGGTTAAAAATCCCTTGGGTCGGTAAAAGTGTAGGCTCGGGCTTTCTATCGACCAGCAGTGGAATGAGGAAGACCAGTCGTCTATGACTGAAATTTCCCCTGCTTAAACAACTAATGGACCAAAAAATACCCACACATATAAAAGGGTCTGGGGGCTGCCCCCCCCCCCCCCACACACACACACCACGTGAGGGGGGGGGGATTCAATCAAATTGATTGGGGGATAAGGGTTGTGTTGTGATTGGCTGTGATCAGGAGGAAGGTGCTGCTGGGTGGCACATCAACACCCTCCTCCCCCATCACCACCCTCCTCTCCCACGCCACCCCCACCATGCGAGGAGGGGGGTCCTAGAAAAGGATTCACCCGAGACATACAGTACACAGGTGAATACCAACATTACAGTACACGGGTGAATACCAACCCTATATAAAGGCTGGGGAAAAAGTGCGGAAATGAAATGAGAGCCTAAATTCACAATCTACGAAGCAACACTTATTCTTTATATATGTCTTCATATTTCCCCGCTACTTTTGAGTTGAAAAATATAATAAAACATCTAGTTCAATAGTCTTTAAGCGTGAAATAGACGGCGTTCTATCGCTGCCATATTGTCGTTTTGCATTCTCTCCCATTTCACCAATTCTGTGCGGATATAAGTACCCATTTGATACTGGAGCCAGGCATTCTACTTCCTGTTCCATACTAAAGCTATTTTCGCCAGTATTTAGACTACGCTGTCGTTCACCTGTGTACTAGAAGTATGGGGTGAATCTTTTATCTCGAGGGGTCCCAGCAGCTTTGCGGCCCCCTGGCCCAGCAATGAACCCGAATCAGCGTTACCGCTCATTCCAGACAATTATCAAAATCCTGGATTGTTTTAGTTTTCAAGGACTCGTATGAACCCTGGTCAATACATGGTCGATTTTGGCGTCAACATATGTAAATGAACTGACGAATCGGCACAGGTCTACTGTAACCAAGGACGCAACGCTCTGTCGCCACCTGTCAAAGGCTTGTACACTAATATACCTTTACCCCACCTAGCGGCTTGTCCTGAACTAATGTCAGAGTAACGATGGGCACCATTCCCATCTACTATGCTTTGTTGCAACCTACCTTAGGCTCCCTAACCTAAACTAATATCAAACGTCATCCGCCACCTAGCGGGTCTTCTCGAACCAGCGAACTGTCGCGTCCAACTAACCATGGGCGCCCGTCCACCATTGACATATGACATACTACTCTCGCCGTCTAGCGGATCTGTACGTCCAAGTAAATGTGGACACGACCATAGTGCCACCTTCCCATGTTTTTCTAACTAATAACCACCACGCCACCTATCGGCCTAACCAATCGGCACTATAGATCTATGTGCAAAAAAAGTCTCAGATGACCTTAACACCACATGAAAGTTTGTTTTAACTGTACCGGAAATGGCCTGGGGCCGATAATTTTGTTTGGATTAACCAATGCTTTGGATTAACCGACTTTGGTTTAACCAACTTTTTTATATGATAAATGGTAGTATTTTCCGGGCCGCCAAAAAAAGTTTGGATTAACCGATCTTTTGGTTTAACCGAGGTTGGTTTAAAGGGGTTGTACTGTACTACCCTTTCTTTTATTCTCTCCCGAGCTTACTCCTCTGTGATGTATGTAACCACCCGACCCACCCAAAACCGAAACCCAGACCGGGCCGGCAGCACGGGCTGCACATGCCCAAATAAACCATTATGCAACTAGATGTCGTTGAGTAGAGTCGGTTCTTAATCAACATCACATGGTGTCAGAAGCGAACCTGTGAGAACAATGGCGCTGTCAGACTTGAAGCCACCAGGACACCTAAATCTAGATGGGAATCTAGCGTCAAATTGGAGGACGTGGTACCACGCGTACAACATATATGCAACAGCAGCAGGAGTGCTAACGCGTAGTGAAAAAGTGCAATGTTGTGTTTTTCTACATGTGGCGGGAGCCGAAGCTAAAAAAATACATCAATCCATGACATTCAGCGCGACTGAAACAGACAAGATCACACCTCTGAAAGAGGCATTCAGAAAGTACTGCGACGGCAAAACGAACATTACGGTTACGAGATATAACTTCACCTCATTTAACCAAGGCCAGGAATCGATGGATGCCTACATCAGGGAAGTCAGGCATAAAGTACGACAATGTCAATATGGCGAATTGGAAGATTCTCTGATGTCCGACAGGTTGGTGAGTGGTGTGAAGTGCAACTCACTACGGGACCGTCTACTGCAGACACCGAAATTGACCCTGGAGCTCTGCGAGGACATGTGTCGGATGAGCGAGCATAAGGCGAAGCAGTTGACTGGTGGCAACGACACGGGCTACGGAGTGGATTTCATACGGCAGTACGACACCAAAAGACAGACGGCAAGACAGTACGTTAATCAACAACAACCACAACAGCGGCAAGCCGGCGGCAGAGCGGAGCCGGGACGGGTTGGCACCAATGCAGGCATACAAAATGACTGCGCGTGGTGCGGATACGCGCACAAAAATGACAGAGACGCGTGCCCAGCTAGAGGAAAGGCATGCGCAGTATGCAAGAAGATCGGTCATTTCGCTCGGGTATGTCGTGGTAAAACAACGGCGATACACGAGATAGTGCTCGACGAACACGACAGCACAGATATCGACAAATTTGTACAACAAGACGACGAGCTGTTCATAGGAGCAGTATCCAAGGAAGGGGACAAATCATCCGACATGTGGTTCGCGGACATACCAATAGGAACAGTGCAGGTGAACTTCAAACTGGACACAGGCTCGGAAGCCAACATACTTCCCATGAGCGTGTTCAAAAAAGTCGAGGGAGCAAAGTTAACGAACGTGACATGTCGGCTGGCCACATATTCAGGCCAGAAAATAGTACCAGCAGGGGAAACATCACTGGAAATCAGAGGACAATGGATGCGGTTCCAAGTGGTTGAAAAAGGTTGTGCAATACTAGGAAAAGACGCATGCGTATGACTGCGGATTCTGTCCAGAATCGACATGGTCGGAAAGCGAGACGACGACAGTGGGTGCCAAGCGCGACAAATGGTAAACACATTTAAAGATGTATTCACTGGTCTAGGTACCATAAAGGTAGACGCAAAAATACACATAGATAACACGTTTCAACCTGTAATAGATCCTCCGAGACGGATACTGCATGCAATAGAGAATAGAGTACGGGGGGAGTTAGACAGAATGATTGCATTAGGAGTCATAGTACAAGAGACGGAGCCAACACCGTGGGTTAACTCAATTACGATAGTAAAAAAGGGAGAACAAATTTGGGTATGTCTAGACCCAATGAAGCTGAACAAAGCCATAAGACGGGGACCGTATCCAAAGAGAACGGTAGAAGAAGTAATTTCTAAACTAGAAGGTGCAAAGTATTTTTCCGTGATTGATGCAAAAAGTGGGTACTGGCAGATACAATTAGACACCAACAGGTCAAAACTATGTACGTTCAACACGCCATGGGGGCTGTATAGATACACCAGGCTGCCGTTTGGCATCAAAACAGCTGGGGACATCTTCATTTACGAAATGAATAAGATACTAATCGGGCTAAAGGGAGTAAATGTCATAACAGATGACATCTTGGTATATGGCAAAACGGTAACCAAGCACAACGAAAACCTTCGAGCTGTTCTTGAACGTGCCAGGCAGGTAAACCTCAGGTTGAACCCCGAAAAATCAGACATATGCAAAACTAGCGTAGAATATGTGGGTCACGTAATATCAGGCCAGGGAATCAAACCAAACCAAGAAAGAGTCCAAGCCATTAACGACATGCCCACACCGACGAGTAAGCAAGCTGTACAGCGATTCCTAAGCATGGTAGCGTACGTAGGAAAATTCCTGCCAAACCTAGCGGAAATGACAAAACCACTCAGAATTCTGACAAACAAAGAAACTGCATGGCACTGGCAAGAAGAGCAAGAAAAGGCATTTAATAAGTTAAAATACATGATAACGCATGCACCTGTACTGAGATTTTATGACGTATCAAAGACCATAACCCTTCAGGTAGACGCGTCCAAATCTGGTTTAGGAGCTGCACTGCTCCAAGAAGGGCGCCCGATTGCAATGGCTTCAAAAGCCCTAGACGATACGCAGAGTAGCTATGCGGTCATAGAAAAAGAATTACTTGCAATATGTTTTGGATGTACAAAGTTCCACGAGTACATTTTCGGAAAAAAGGTACGCGTGGAAACAGACCACAAACCACTAGTGTCCATTGTAAACAAACTGTTGCATCAACTGTCGGCAAGAATGCAACGAATGAGAATGAGGCTACAAAATTATGACCTAGAATTAGTACACATAAAAGGGACTGACATGTTTGTTGCAGATGCGCTCTCCAGAGATCACAGCGGTACATGTCCAGAAGAACTATTTGACAAACAAATAAGCATCGCGACTGTAGAGGTAATGGAGGGAGTGATGACAGACATTGTTGAGGAAACAAAGACTGACGCGGTTTTAAAGGAGGTAATGAAATTAGTACAGAACAGATGGGACAAAGATAAAAAGCGCATACCAAAATGTGCTACACCATACCACGCACATAGACATGAAATAACAATATGCGATGACGCGTTGTTAAGAGGTAACAGAATCATTATACCAAAACAGTTACAAAAACAAATGTTAGAAACATTACACGAGACACATCAGGGAATAATCAAGAGTAAAAAACTTGCAAGAGAACACGTATTCTGGCCTGGGATGCAGATGCAATTAGAAAATAGAGTAGAGAGATGCACCATATGCCAGCAATATAGAAATAAGCTGCACAAAGAACCAATGAGGTCGCACGAAATACCATGCCTGCCGTTCCACAAGGTAGGAGTAGACTTATTCCATATAGACGGGACAGATTACATGTTACTAGTAGACTATTTTTCAAAATTCCCAGAGGTGGTAGAACTACAAAGCACATCAAGCGCATCAGTAATAACAGAACTAAGACAGATCTTTGGTAGAAACGGGATCCCTTCAGTAATAATCTCCGACAACGGGCCACAATTCTCGAGTAGGGAGTACATGAACTTTGCTACAGAGTATGGGTTTACACCAACATTCTCGAGTCCTATGCATCCTCAAAGCAACGGTCAAGTAGAACGACACATACAAACAGTAAAACACATGATAAAGAAGGCACGAGACGAAAACAAAGACTACAATCTCTTTCTGTTAAATTACAGAAATACACCGTTAGCGGAATTGGAGGCATCGCCAGCACAACTGTTGATGAGCCGAAAATTGAGATCAAAATTGCCAATAACTAAAAAATCATTACAACCAAAAGTAAAACACATAACCGAACAACAAATCGAACAACTTCAAAACAAACAAAAGAAAGCGTTCGATCGACATGCGGGTAGAAAACACAAACAAATACAGACGGGGGAACATGTCAGGTATGTTACGCATGAAGGAAAATGGCAGACGGGGGTGGTAACCAAAACAAACAAGGAAAACGACAGGGAATATGAGATAGTCAATAGAAACAACAACAGGTTAAAACGGAACCGTAAACACCTATTTCCAGTAAAATATAACGTGAGAAACGCGAACAACGACAACCAAAACCCCGTGCACGAAACACAGAATCACCCGCAGGGCGGACACATAGGACACAGAAACTACATAACCCGACATGGCCGTGTAAGTAAACCCGCAGCGAGATACGGTCATCAGTAAAGAAACATAAACAAAGCAGAATAGCAACACACCCGAATGACAGATAAGAAACGGAGAACTTAAAGACTATCAGTTACACGTAACGCATGTTCATACTCAAGATAACGGTACCGGCCCGAGCGCCAAGAAACAAAACAAAAGATAAGTGTACCAACTAGTGTAGCAAAACTTGGTAATTATAAACTAACTAACAGCATAACATTGTGCATGAAGACTGTATATATTCGTAGAATAGAAGTAAGGCACATGACGCCAGATCGAACAGGGGAATTCAATCGTACGTGCATGTAAATTTAAACTGTTGATATACATCTCATTATGTAAGTCAAATGTGACACGTCAACTACTGTAATATTCTATGTCGTTAATAAAAAAAATTAATAAAAAATAAAATAAAAAAGGGAACATGGGATGCGCCATGTAAGGCACAGCAAGCCAGGGGTGCGAATAAAACACCCATACGAGAAATCCAAGAGCATGTATAAGATTGTTGCGTCACAAGCATAAGGCGGAAAATTGTACAAGGTCAAACAGAAGAAACGATGCGACATCACGATAAGTGCTGCTCGTCAAGTCAAACCAAAAGCGCATGGCTGAAATGTAATTAACTATAAAAAGGGAGATGTGATGTATGTAACCACCCGACCCACCCGAAACCGAAACCCAGACCGGGCCGGCAGCACGGGCTGCGCGTGCCCAAATAAACCATTATGCAACTAGACGTCGTTGAGTAGAGTCGGTTCTTAATCAACATCACATCCTCCCCCTGATCTGCTGATCAAGGGAGTTGTTTGCTTGGGTCGGGCCTTTTTCCTTTTTCACTGTTTCGCTTTCCTTCTTGCTGCAGATCCCACCGCTCCCTCTCCCTTCCTCCTAACCCATCGGCAACTGGACACGAGTGCACAGCTACAATCGGACCGGAGTGAACCAGTGCCGCTCCAACGACTTGTCATTATTGTTGTAACAACCCCCCCCCCACTTCTACAACTGTCCCCACTGAAGTTTACTCTTCATAAAAAAAACGGACCGATTTATTGGGGCCGTTTTATATTGCAGCAGTCATGTAGCCTGTAACTGTCAAAGTTACGAACCACCCAAAAGTCAAGGCCCACCAAACCTCACTTCAATGCGATCGTCAAGTCAGAGCAGCAACCTACAACAATTCTGGCCATCCCATCCCGCCCCACAATAATAATAATTGACTCATGTAGGGTTGACCATCTCTAGCCTCTCATACATACCTTTATACAACTTTGGACTGAGAAACAACAACGACTCAATAAATACCAATATAATGTAATATGTCGCGTTCGTCGTGTTTAATTATGGAATGCATAACACCATTATGTACATGTTGTTAATTATGTAGAACTTGGGTCTTTCTCAACGAATTAGAAGAATGATTATTTGAAGAGCTGCTTTGCTCCGCGAAATAGCGGAAGAATGATCAGCGTTAGGCCTATCCCGGTGTCGCAGTTTGAGCGCCCTGCCAGTTTGAGCGCCCTGCCAGTGGTTGTATACTTTCTTTGTAAAATAGATTTAAAAGCTTTCATTGGATCGATTAAAAATATCTTAATGCGCAATTGAAGAGGAAGATCTGAAGTATCTAATGTAACCTAAGAGCAATTTACTCTGAAAGTATTAAAAACAGATAATAGTGAAAGTTGGGATATTCTGAGTGTCAGCCTTACCAGATCATGGCCTCAAAAACTATTTTCGCAAAATAAATTCAAGAACTTCCAATTGGCTGATAAATTTTTAAAAAGCTGAATGTGAAATTGTAGAGAAAGATCTGAACTATTTAATAGAAACAAGAGAAATTTGCTTTCAAAGCACCAAAAATCACAAATTACTGTGATAGTTAGGGTGGTTTTAATGTTGTCTCTATCCGCGCATGCGCAGAAGCAACAGAAGGGCGCTCAAACTGGCAGGGCGCTCAAACTGCGACACCGGTGACGTTAGCATTAATAATATGGGGGCAGAAGGGACAGATCGACTCTTCACTACTAATACCAAATTCTGTTATTTATGAGCATGGTATTTAACGCTAATATCTAATTCTGCTAATTATAAATTATGAGTTTGATAATGAAAATCACATGTGAGCGGCTTTTACTGTCAACAACACAGCCATAAATAGATAAAAAAAGCCCTCCCCCCCCCACACAAAAAAAGCACTGATCGACTCGACTATTCACTGCTAATATCTAATTTTGTTATTCATGAGTGAGAGCGGATTCCCGCATCTAGAAATAGTAGCGAAGTTATCTATCCTCGCAACTATTTGCGTTCATGGATATGATGCAGCGATGGTATTCATAGTTTGCAAATGGAATATTGCCCCAACTGTATTTTTGAAATTTGTAATCAAACCACTAACCTAAATACTGATATGGCTGGACAAACAAAAGTGCGGTTACGCATGTTTGTCGCATGCGCAGTAAAATGATGCATGGTGATTGGTTGGTTGCAGCTCTGTGAATTACAGTATTGGTGGCTATAATTCGCAGAGCAGCTCTGCGAATAACCAGTGTGTTCTCAGAAATCGTGTATCATATTTGTGACAAAGCAACCCAACGTGAAAACATTTCAAAAGACACAAAACATTCCAAATAATAGCACAATCCATTGTCATATGAAGGTTTACATGATGTACATTATGTCAGAGTTAAAACAAAAATTCACTTTTTGATTTTGATCTCAGAAAAATTGAGTAACACTTCTAAAGTAACCATGTACCATTTCATCCATAACATTATGTTTAACAGACATCCATAACATCATCTTATCCCACACATCAAATCAAATAACATTCTATCGATTAGTTAAGCAAAAAAGATCGTCTTACAAAGAAAAAAAGAAGTTTGGGCAGATGCAGGGTGTCGATTTGCAAATTTCCACATTTTTACTTTAGCACAAAATCAATAAGCACATTTTGGATTCATTTTGTGGAATAGATTCAAATACATGTAGTATTGCTAATATACTTAAAATAACATTCTATCGATTAGTTAAGCAAAAAAGATCGTCTTACAAAGAAAAAGTAGAAAAAAAGAAGTTTGGGCAGATGCAGGGTGTCGATTTGCAAATTTCCACATTTTTACTTTAGCACAAAATCGATAAGCACATTTTGGATTCATTTTGTGGAATAGATTCAAATACATGTAGTATTGCTAATATACTTAATATACGCCCCCCCCCATTCATAGTTTGCAAATGGAATATTGCCCCAACTGTATTTTTGAAATTTGTAATCAAACCACTAACCTAAATACTGATATGGCTGGACAAACAAAAGTGCGGTTACGCATGTTTGTCGCTTGCGCAGTAAATGATGCATGGTGATTGGTGGTGCAGCTCTGTGAATTACAGTATTGGTGGCTATAATTCGCAGAGCAGCTCTGCGAATAACCAGTGTGTTCTCAGAAATCGTGTATCATATTTGTGACAAAGCAACCCCAACGTGAAAACATTTCAAAAGACACAAAACATTCCAAATAATAGCAACAATCCATTGTCATATGAAGGTTTACATGATGTACATTATGTCAGAGTTTAAAACAAAAAATTCACTTTTTTGATTTTGATCTCAGAAAAATTGAGTAACACTTCTAAAGTAACCATGTACCATTTCATCCATAACATTATGTTTAACAGACATCCATAACATCATCTTATCCCACACATCAAATCAAATAACATTCTATCGATTAGTTAAGCAAAAAAGATCGTCTTACAAAGAAAAAGTAGAAAAAAAGAAGTTTGGGCAGATGCAGGGTGTCGATTTGCAAATTTCCACATTTTTACTTTAGCACAAAATCAATAAGCACATTTTGGATTCATTTTGTGGAATAGATTCAAATACATGTAGTATTGCTAATATACTTAAAATAACATTCTATCGATTAGTTAAGCAAAAAAGATCGTCTTACAAAGAAAAAGTAGAAAAAAAGAAGTTTGGGCAGATGCAGGGTGTCGATTTGCAAATTTCCACATTTTTACTTTAGCACAAAATCGATAAGCACATTTTGGATTCATTTTGTGGAATAGATTCAAATACATGTAGTATTGCTAATATACTTAATATACGCCCCCCCCCGCCCCCCACCCCCACCCCCCACCCCCAACCCCCAACCCCGGTCCCAGCCCCCACTGCTCCCGCTCCCCTAAAACTAGGCTTAAGCTAAGATTCCTTCTACGCGGTATACGGTATACGAATCCCAGACAGCACACAGCCGTCGGGCCGACGTCGGCAATTGGTCCCACCGTCGCCATCGACTTTCCACCGTCGGGCCGCCGTCGGGCCGCCGGTGGTGTTTCGATGTTGGGAATCAATCCCTTTCCGCATTCGAGCCACCGTCGGGCCACCGTTGGGCCACCGGTGGTGTTCCGACGTTAGGGTTCAATCCCTTTCCACTTTTGATTCACCGTCGGGCCTTCTTCGGCCCGACGGTGGTGGGCCGCCGCAGGTTTGCATTCATTTTCCACGTCTGGTCCACCGTCGAGCCACCGTCGAGCCGACGGTGGTGGGCCGCGCATGCGCAGTTCTTTAAATTTGGATTCCGGCTCGAGTCGCCCGCGGAACACGTGCGATTGTTGATCAGTGTTCTTTTTCTACCAGTAACTCCAGAAATACAAGGAATTTTAAGGAATTATTTAACAGGTATGTTTATTAATATGTTTAGATTATTTTGTAAAAGTTTTGTAATTTATTACGAAGTATTAATGGAATTAGTCGTGTTAATACGATTTGAATTATCCGATACGGTTTGTTTACTTCGAATCTCCACCGGAGCCCGTGCGATCGTTGAGCAGCGTTCTTTTTCTACAAATAACTCCAAAAATCAGAGGAATTTTAAGGAATTAATTTACAGGTTTGTTTATTAATATGTGTAGATTATTTTGTAAAAGTTTTGTAATTTATTAGGATGTATTAATGGAATTATTCGTGTTAATACAATTTGTATTACCCTGTACGTATTGACACTAGAGTGACAGTGTCTTCTCGGCTCGTCGGGTCGACGGTGGCAGCCGCCGTCGAGTCGACGGTGGATGGTTGGACAAAACAACATCGGCCCGACGGCGTTTGTCGCCGTCGGGCCGACGTAAAAGTTTTTTAAATTTATTAGGATGTATTAATGGAATTATTCGTGTTAATATGATTTGAATCGTCGGCTCGTCAGCGGTTTCCGCCGTCGGGGCGACGGCAGCAGCCACCGTCGAGTCGACGGCGGAAGGTTGGACAAAACAACGTCGGCCCGACGGCGTTTGTCGCTGTCGACCCGACGGCGTTTGTCGCCGTTGGCTCATCGGCGGTTTTCGCCGTTGGGGCGACGGCGGCAGCCGCCGTCGAGTCGACGGCGGGAGGTTGGACAAAACAGGGACCGATCGAGTTGCCGCATTCGCATTCGCATTCGGACATAAGGAATCACCCCCATTGACTTAGATGCTTTCTGATTTTTTGCCGCATTCGCATTCGCATACCGCATACCGCATGCAAGGAATCTTAGCTTTAATCATTAAAGTTGCATAGTCCGATGGTTTTGAGTTTCTGTCATTTTCTGAGTTAAATATATTAAATTGATTGTTATAGCCTCCCTTACTTTAGTTTGAAGTAACTTTTATTTTAAATTTCTAACTTTTAAGATATTTGAAGTGCAACCATCCACAAATAATTTTGGCAAGCATGCCAAAACTCTGACACCATAGGCTTCTGCAGTAACAGGTTCTATTAGATTGGCTCTGTATGCCCTTCTATGTGGTGACAAGTGTTTAATAAGTGCAGCAGTATCTAAGTTGGATATGTAGAATCAAATCTGGATAATTGTTTTGGTTTCGAAAATTTGATGTTTTCATCGGACTATGCAACTTTAGCAATGTAACATGGAAACGTGGCATTCTCTGTGGCGGAGTGGTTAGAGTGTCTGACTTTTTTCTAGGTCAGACTCCTAATCTGAGGGTCAGCGGCTCGATTCCCCGTGCCCCCAGCTCTGCCAATTTGGATTTCCACCGCTGTGTATAACTTACAGCGTCATCAAAGGCCGGTTGCTCTCATACCATGTCTATGTGGTGTGGGAGGTTAAAAATCCCTTGGGTCGGTAAAAGTGTAGGCTCGGGCTTTCTATCGACCAGCAGTGGAGTGGGGAAGACCAGTCGTCTGTGACTGGGATTTCCCCTGCTTGGGACAACTAATGTACCAAAAAAAAAAAAAGAAGAGAGACAAATAAGTGTTCACACTTCCTGTCTACCATTCGATATATCGCTATATCGAAACCAAATATGTGACATAGTTTCTGAGAACGACCCATATACAAAGTACTCACCATCTTGTACGCGGAAGGTAGTGAAGTATTTCACGATGTCACCAAGTACTTTTGGACTAATGATAAGAACTGAGAACGATATGATGACCACGGATTCCAAGATGACTCCGGCAACCATCAGAGATATTGCCACGTGTTGTGGTAGAGGTTCTGTAGACATATAAACAAACATGTGAAGTTTGAATTAAATCCATCTTTTGTATTTAGTATGCAGACAACTTTTGCAAATGGCTACTAAGTTGTTGTATTTATCCACAATTAACTGGGTAACACGAAACTCTTTGAAGCCTTATGGAATCCTGATTTGATACTGTATTCAGATTATTTAGACCAGACGCAGTGGCCCAATGGGTAAGAGCGCTGGCTGGCTTCGCGCATAAAAAGTCATGGGTACAAACCCCGGCTGAGCCGAAGAAATTGATACTTCTCGGTACCTAGCCTTGTGCTCGGGATTATTAGGATAGAGCAGTGATCCCCAAAGTTGGCAGTAACACCCCCCCCCTCCCCCCGCCCCCCCCCCTCTGGAAAGATCCAATGGGGGTGGTGAGAAAAAATGGAGTGTGAGAGTGGTGGTAGTTGGGTGATTGTTGGAGTTTTATATCCTGGCAATATCTAAGGTCATATCAGGACGGGTACCGACGTGTGACAGTGTGCACTCATAGTGACTTGACTTTATAGTGCTGCACCACTGAGAAACCAGTCGGCTGGCACCATGACCTGATATACCACTCAGTCACATTATTCTGATATTGAGCTAACCAGTCCTTGCCCTATCCTATTAATGCCGAGCGCCAGGCTAGGTGGTGGCAAATATCAATTTTTTAAGTCATTGGTTTGACTCGACCGGGAATCGAACTCCTGACCTTCCCGACGGGAAGACTGAGCTCTACCGATTCGGCCACCGCGTCCAGTAACACGTATGGATAACCAAAGGACTCCACTGAACATATGGTCTAATCGAGTATCCGTACCATGAGACCAATCGTTGACTTCATAGTGTAGGGATGAAAGTGGTATCCGGCCAAAATGTGGAAATCGGTGCCTATGTTTAGGTTTTTATCAAATAAACCGACGGCGAATCTCTGCGAAAATGCACATATTCTCCCAAAGGCTTAGTAGCACTGTCAGGGAATCGTGGACAATTCCCAGAAGTCACGCTTCATACATATTGGTTTAAGCTAAGATTCCTTACACGCGGTATGCGGTATACGAATGCAAATGCGGCAAAAAATCGGAAAGCATCTAAGTCAATGGGGGTGATTCCTTACGTCCGAATGCGAATGCGAATGCGAATGCGACAACTCGATCGGTCCCTGTAGCGATCGGTGCGGCATGCGAATAGAAACGTCGGTCGCACTTGCCCATTAGTTTTAGACGAGGAGAGCGTTACGGAATGAGCATTACGGAACGTCACACACAAGGGTGCTGAGTGGAAACATATGGTAGTGGTGTGGGTGGGGAGACGCTTGCCGCTTACCGCGTAGAAGGAATCCTCCCATTCGCATACCGCATACCGCGTATAAGGAATCTTAGCTTTACGCTGATAGCGCTGCAGGATTTCAACCACATATTAGTATACATTGATAGTGCTGCGGCACTTGAACAACGTATTAATGTATGCTGGTGGTGTTGGGGCAGTTGAACAATATATTAGCATACGCTAATAGTACTGTGGGATTGCAGCAAAGTAAAAACCGCAGAACTTTAATCCCTGAAAGCACCCCCCTGATTACTAAGGATAATAGCCTCCATTTAAAGCTGCATATTCCGACTGTTTTGAGGTACTGTCATTCTCTGTAATCCTGTATGCTACCACCCATAAGGGATTAAAGCCAGTCATATCACTATCATAATCTGATCATTTTACATGTATGCCATATTTATGAGATAAGTACATTCGGTTAATCAGTGGAATCTGCCTTAAGCTAAGATTCCTTATACGCGGTATCCAGCATGCAAATGCGAATAAAAATCGAAAAGCATGTAAATGAATAGTGGCGCTTCCATTCATCCGAATGCGAATGCCGCAAATGGATCCACCCATGGATCGATCGGTGTGGCATGCGAATGCGAATATTGTTGTGTTTTCCATAGAAAACAATACTGTTCCTTCACAAATTTGGAGGAAAAACCCAAAGAAATGTTGGGGGTTGGCATATATCTATGCCACATATACAACATTCACATGCCACATGCTGCATGCCGCGTATAAGGAATCTTAGCTTTATCTTTGCTTGAAGTAACTTAAAGCATGAATGCCTAACTTTGAACTTTGTTTTGCTTGTTGTTTTACGTCATAGCAACATCTAAGGTCATATCAGGACGAAAGGACGATCACCAACTTTTTTTTTTATCTGGCCTTATAAGAAACAAGGGTAATTTGCGCTGTGGCAAAGTCGCTCTGCCACTCTATAGATGCCACCTGCCATTTCATGGATTTGTTTTTGTCATGCCTCTGAAATAAAGTTGGATTGTCTTATTTTATGTGCATTCATTCTGAATATGATCGTAAATTTGTATTTGTTTTTGTTGTGCCTCTGAAATAAAGTGGGATTGTCTTATTTTATGTGCATTCAGTGTGAATATGATCGTCAATTTGTTTGTGATCATGGTATGTCGCTACGCCACCCCGTCTACTAAGCCTGACATCACTTCTGCCCACTGGGAGCAGTGGCCAAATCAGTAGAGCACGGGCTCGCGTTTGGAAGGTCGGGAGCTTGGTTCCCAGTCGAGTCAAACCATTGACTTATAAAATTTATACTTGTCACTTCCTAGTTTGGCACTCGGCATTATTAGGATAGGACCAGGACTGGTTAGCTTAGTGTCATAATAATGTGACTGAGTGGGATATTGGGTAATGGTGCCAGCTACCTGATTTCCCAGTGGGTAGCACCACATAAAGTCACCATGAGTGCACACTGTCACAAGTCGGTACCTGTCCTGACATGACCTTAGATGTTGCCAGGATATAAAACTCTAACAAATAACCAACAAATCACTTCCGTCACTGGCTGTAATAGTTCGGCTATTTCTCGCCCCGACCCAAACCCACCATGTCAGGCTGCTTTCCACAGACGGGATGGCCGAATGAGTTAGAGCGTCTGTCTCCCGTGCTGGTAGATCGTGGGTTCGAACCCTGGTCGAGTCAAACCAATTACACAACAATTGATACTTGTCGCTTCCTAGCCAGGCGCTTGGCATTATTAGGACAGCGCAGGGACTGGTTTGCTCAGTGTCAGGATAATGTGACTGAGTGGGATACCAGGTCATGGTGCTGATGGCCTGGTTTCCCAGTGGGACAGCACTATAAAGTCGCCATGAGTGTACACTGTCACAAGTCGGTACCCGTCCTGATATGACCTTAGATGTTGCTAGGACGTAAAGCAAGAACAAACAAACAGCTTTCCACAGCTCCACTTAACACCCGCCCACCCACCCTACACTTAACGGAACGAATGCAGAAGGTTAAGTGCTAAAAAACAGATTATGGGAGATTCAAACCTTATTGAGTGTAATCCTGACCATCTAGTTCACCTTCATTGATAAACCGTCATTATACCACTTCTTTGTCTGCGTCGTGAATCATGATGAATAAATTGCTATCGAATACTTGGGTACATTAGTTGAATAAAGCTGCATAGTCCAATGAAATATCAAATTTTCAAAACCAAACCAATTATCTAGATGTGATTTGACATATCTAACTTAGATACTGATGCACTTATTAAGCATTTGTTTCTGCGTATAAGGCAATACTGAGTCAAATTAAAAGAACCGGTTACTGCAGAAGTCTATGGTGCCAGAATGTTCCATGTTTGCACTCAAAACATCTCAACAGTTTACCATTTAAAATGAAAGTAACTTGGAACTAATGTAAAGTAGCTACTAGGGATTGATCTAATATATTTATCTCAGAAAAAATACAGAAATTCTAAACCATCAGACTATGCAACCTTAAGCAGGGACATTTCAATCGTGGACAATTGGTCTTCCTCATTCCACTGCTTCACTTACTATCCTGTTAATGCGAAGCGAAATGCTAGGTAGTGACACGTATCAATTTTATAAGTCATAGGTTTGACTCGACCAGGAACCAAACTCCCGACCTACCGTATGCGAGGCCCAGCTCTACCGATTCGGCCACCGCACTCGGTTGGCGGAAGTGACGTCAGGCTTTGGTTTGACTCGGCCATGAATAGGAAAATATGGAGCTTAAAGTTATGTATGTCCTTACTTGAAGTTCTACGCATGGAGCAATTTCTGCCAAAGTTCAAGTCCAAGCATTGGCTGTTGTCACAACTGCCATCAAAAGGGTTGCACACTTCGTTCGGATCCTTGCATTTGCACCTATGGAGACAGCCGTCTCCAAAAGTGCCCGGCTTACATTCTGAAAACGAAATGGCATGTCCAAACTTCATACGCCCAATAAGACATCGGAAGCACTGGTCTTTATTTAATCACAGAATTATTTAAATGAATTACCAGCTGGGAATAGGAGATACTGAGGACCTGCTGATACAGGCGTATCGCCTACCAGATAAAGAACGCGTAAATGGGTCATGGAACGTGTAACTGGGTCATGGAACGTGTACATGGGTCACAAGGAGTCAATGGGCCAAAAAAGTAGAAGAATAGGGATTTCTTTGTCAGAAAAATAGGGATAAAATAAGGATTTTCCCCAGAAAATAGGAATTTCGTATAACAACAAATGTACCAAAATAGTTTATAGAGGCCGTCAAATGAGCAGTCACCTCAAAATGTGGGAAAACAGGAAATAAACAATTGAAGTTCAAATTTTAATGCATGGTATGATCATAATCTGCTACTTGTTCAAGTCTCATTCTATTTGATTCAGTCTACTGCATTACCCAGCTTAGTAGACAACCACTGTTTCGTAGGTGGCCCCCCTTTTTTTTCTTTAAAAATAGACATTTCCTCACAAAATTGTAGCAAAAGTGACATTCTCACACCTTGTTTTCTAAAAATTCCAGAACAAAAAGTGTGCAGAGTGTGATACTGAATGCTTTATTCACCGTCCAGGGTCCTGAACAGTCGGCACCCTTTGTCTATGACGTCATCTCATTTACATGTCTTTTATGCATATATTACATCCCCCTAAAAGTATTTCTGAGACATGCAATGACTCAAAATAGTCATCGTCACACCTAGTTTACATATTAAAATACAATGCAATACAATAATTCGAGACGAATATCATGGGTACTTAGCTTTAACCACAGGTTTAGTGAATGTCCACACATACCATGCCACTGATGTCCTTTGAAATGTCCGGCTGCTTAGCCTCCTATATGACATAGAGTCCAGCTTGACATAATAACAATATCCGACTCAAGAAGCAATACAACTTAAACTAACATGCACATGTGTTTATGTGTGACTACAGTTCGCAACTGACTAACTTACAGGTCTAGCCTGTCCACCGGTCTAATCACCCGACCTGACCTAGTTAGATTAGCCACGTTGTTTACATCTGAATGCGCTGTTGGCACACTTTTTGCCTGCCCGACTAGCTCGGGCTGTCTCCCTTCTGTGCCCTTATAATTTGAACTGTGTTCCTGTACAACATATTCCCTGACTCGTTCAAAATTTGATATTGTCTTCCCGACACTCCTGTACGACCTATAATTACCCCTTTCTTCCATTCCCCTGTATGGTTCTTGTATTTGACGCTATGGCCAGTTCTCATTGGTTTGTGTGCCTTGCCGCATTTCTTGTCATGGAAACTTTTCTGACTTTGTTGGCGTTTCGCTGTTTGTGCTCTCTTTGGGTTCTGCATTTCGGGTATTAAATTATCTTCCGCCATCAGCAACCTCCCCCTGAGCCTTCTGCACCTCGTCAATGCGCACCAATAAGTTCAACACAACACAAGCCTGTTTACTCAAGATGGGTTGGCAGTTCCGCACCACTTGGAACGTGAAGTCTCTTCCGTCGATCCCGATCACTGACTCACCGTAAGGAGTGATCCGATGCCCCGAAAAAGTCAGAAGCGAACAGCGGGTGTTTGTCAGCTGGACCGTTCGCCTCCGATCCTGTATCAAGCTTGAACTTGACTGGATGACCGTTCACTCGGACGGTCGCATACCAGAGTTCATCATCACATTCGATGCTTCGGTTGATGGCACCGACAAACAGATCCGTCGTCAACACATTGACTTCCCCTGGATCCGGGTCTTGTTCAGCATTGTGAGTTTTGGGTTCTTCCATGGTCAACTCATTGCCTCTGCCCAGTCTGCTCCGGCAGACCTTCGCGAAGTGCCCGACCTTCTTGCAGGTGATGCACGTCTTGCCTTTGGCTGGGCACTCTCCGGCAGTGTTCGTAGCCACAGTTCTGACAGTGGATCTTGAACTCGCCTGCACCAGTGCTGCCAGCTTTCCAAGATGACGACTTCCAAGATGGCTGCCCAGACAGATGAACCACCGGTGCACCGGTAGGTGCAGTCGCATATCTATTCAGAAAATCGATTTCCTTGACTTCTAAGTCTGATTTCTTGTCTCCCAACTCATCAGAACTGAACTCACTGAGCTCGCACATGTTTATGCAATTTTCCAACATAAGGTCGGCTGTCTGAAGCATTTTGTTTCTCAAATTAGTGTTTTTTAGGCCAGCGACTAACCGATGGCGCAAAAGCGATTCCTCCACCGGTCCATACTCGCCATCTTTAACTCTGTCTCTCAATGCTGTAATATACCTGGACATGTTCTCCGTAGCTTGGTTATGAGAATTAAAGCAGTAGTATGTTATTATTAAGATGCATTTACCGGTACAGTATGCTTGAAACGTGTCGGTGAGCAGTCCGATCTTGTCTCGCTCAGCGAGCGCGATGGACATATTGGCAAAGACCTTTTGCGCTTCTTCGCCCGTGACGTGAAGAAAGATACAGCATTGCAGCCGTTCTGTCTTCGTTACGACTCCTCCAGCCATGGCATATATATCATATGCTCTGATCCATGTTTTCCAGTTCGAACGTGCGTTGTTGCAGAGGATGAGCTCCTAGTGGACTGAGACCATGCAGTGTGATAGCGGGCGGCATCGTCCTTATCTGACACCATGTGGAAGTATGACGTCTGAACACTTTGACTTCTGGATACTGAATGCTTTATTCACCATCCAGGGACCTGAAACGCCGGCACCCTTTGTCTATGACATCATCTCATTTACATATCCTTTGTTCTCCACACATGACTGGATGTCTTTTATGCATATATTACACAGAGCAGAGACAAATTATGGCACTTAGAAAAAACCCAGATGCAACAGGTCAAAAGATTTAAAAAATAGGGACAAAATGGGACTTTCTTTTACTGAAAATAGGGCTAAATAGGGCGTCATCCAAAAAATAAGGACAAATAGGAAAAAGTAGGACACTTGACGGCCTGCCATACAAGCAAAGTGTCAAAATATCATTAAGTTGCATTAAAAATACAATTTTTGGATAGAGAAATCATATTCACATTCAAAGTAGCACGTAACACTTTCATTATAGTTAAACGTGAATTTATTTATAGATTTGGGAAATCCCTCTGCGTCTGTACCCATATATTAGGCTTAAATATATTAAATGCTATCATATTTAACAGAATTAGATACGCAATAAGTGAAATTTGATGAAATTAACCCTAAATTTGAAGCAATATTAACGCTGCCGCCGTAACGGCGGCGATATTAATATTTATATTTTCGAATCGACGAACGTAAAGTAAACAAATCGCCGCAGCCACCGCATCGATGTCGCTTTCCATACTGGCGGCAGCGGCGGTTGCTTGCATTCGTCGGTTCGACAATATTAATATCGCCGCCTTTGCGGCTGCAGCGTTAATCTCGCTTCGATTTTAGGGTTAATTTAATAAAATTTCACTATTTGACTATGTAACTCTGTTAAATATGACAGCATTGAATAGATTTGATACCTAACACCGCCTGTAAACCAGCTATTTTTCTGGTTTAGCTTAACCTAGTTTAAGCTTGTGGTGTTAGGCCTAACACTGCTCCATGCATACCGACTTTTCGGCGCTAAACCAGAAATCCCATCTAAACCCGTTTTGGCTCGCTAACACTGCTTCATGCATATGGCCCCAGATGCCACTCATTCTTGGCAGAGTCACCCTGTGTGATTACGCCGACTATATCATTATGTGGTTGTGCCCCACCTTCCCTAGATAAAGGATTCACCCGATACTCGCAGAACACGGGTGAACGACAAAGCAGTCTAAATACGGGCGAAAATAGCTTTAGTATGGAACAGGGAGTAGAATGCCTGCCTCCAGTATCAAATGGATACTTATATAGGCGCAGAGTTGGTGACATGGGAGAGAATGCAAAAAGACAAGATGGCGGCCGCAGAACGCCATCGATTTCACTTTTAAATTGCATTAAACTAGATATTATATTATATTTTTCAACTCAAAGATAGCAGGCTATCAATACGAGATATGTAAAGAATAAATGTTGCTTCTTAGATTGTGAAATTAGGCTTTCAATTCATTGACCTGTTTTTTCGACAGCTTTTACATAGGGTTGGTTTGCACCCCTACTGCAGCAGTACGGGGTGAATCTTGTATCTACACCTTCCCCTGCTTGGGGGACGGGGATGAATGAGAAGTTTCTGTTTACATGTATGGGATGTAGGCACTCTGCAGATATGGTGGGGTGACGCTAGAACTGGAAACAGAGGGCAAAGTTGACATACAGGTTCAAGTGTGGGGAAATTGTTTCCATTTTGCAGACGGTATACTTGTAGCTGATATTACAATACAATAAAGGAGAGAGGGTTACGGGTAGGAAACGGCGCCTTTGTTGGGGATTGGTAACGTAAGGCCTACTGATTCCATGCCATGACGGAAGCAGACAGACACTGGAACATGGAGAATCTAACCGATGGCTTGGGTTAGAGCCACTTGAACATCTTTTTCGTAATTGTAAAAAAATTAGTTTGCGTTAAATGCAGGTTCCGTACACATGTGAAGAAATGGAATTCAAGGCTATTTCAACGATTTCAACCTGCTATTGTCTATATTGTTCATACCATCTGATCCGTAAATATTTCATATACACCATATTGGTTAATGCTGGAAGACCAGTGGCTCAGTGCTGAAAAAAGATATTCAACTGGAATAAAAATGTTGAACCAAATAAAATAATTGTGGCGAGATGAACAACGAGGCGTGGGAGGGGACCTGCTGGACGGCCCGGGACCAAGCCTGTACCGGGCCCACTCCTCTCCCCCACCCGTTATGGGAGGGGGAGAGGACGTTCGACTGGCGCATCAGTGTGAAGAATGCGATTATGACCGCCACCCAGGGGACCACACTGCGGTGTCCCTGGGCTCGGAAATACCTGTAAATGTGGCGATCATCGGGGGGTGATTGAGGGGGCGCGTCGCACCGGGGCGGCGAAGAATCTCACTGCCGACCTCCTGGACCCAGGAGCGTGCGCCGGAGAAAACATTGGCCACGATGACTGCGAGGGAAGGAGGCTATGGAGGTGCGCGATGAACTGCGCGACATCGTAGGGGGGACGCCTTCAGGTGGTTTACTTCCCGGTCGAGCATGAACTTCACGTACCGCCTGGCTTACTGTGCCCAGTTCCTCCACGTCCTCGGCGCCAACGCCGCTCGGTGGAGGGTTATCAGGTGTGCGTGCACCCCATCGTCGAGGTATGGAAGAGATCAGTGGTCATCGGAGAAAATGTAAGGGGAGTGGTGGACCCTAATTCAAGCTATTGAATTGAGGTGACATTGTTCCTGGACGTAGTCTAGTGCCACCTGAGAGGAGTGGGCTCGACTGAGGGCATCGGCAAGCAGCAGCTTAACGCCGGGCTTGTGTCTGACCATGATGGTGAATGATCCCATCACTGCGAGCAGCCAGAGCTCATGGGCGCAGGCCCCCAGGGTCAGGTCAGTGGCGCGGGCAGACTCGAGGGCAGCTGCGGAGGCGGCGTTGTCTGTGACCACAATCACCTTAATCCCGCTCGATACCATGTGCGCGCCTCAGGGTCTGGACCGCCAAGACAAGGTTGACGTCCTCAAGCTCATGGATGGTGTGGTAAGCGACCCTCATACAGTCGTCGTAGGCCCCGGAGAAGCAGCGCTCTGACGAGAATGCTCACCCACGGTGAGGCAGGAGTCACACTCGATGGTTCAAGTGGGCCAGACCGGGGGCGGAAGGAGGTAGAGGCTGTTACCCCTGGAGGTGTAGTGAAGAACCAGCGGATGTCCTTCGGCAGGTCGAGGTCCACCTCGGCGACTCCCGGGGGGGGGGCACGGAAAGGAGGCTCTTGAGTACATGAATTTCCAAGCCGAGGGGATGCAGCTGCTGATGTGTGTGAGCTTTCCCAGTAGTCTTTGGAGGGCCTTCATGGTGGGCGAGGGCTTCAGCAGCCAGCGCACAGACTCCTCGGCCACCTGGTTGAGTGTGGCCTGGGTTTCCTGGATGAACATGCGCTGCGAGCATACCTCGAATCCCAGCCATGTGACTTTAACCGCCGGCAGCGAGCACTTGTCAGGCACCAGGTCGAGCCCCAGGTCCGAGCACAGGGTGAGGAGGGCGTCGAAGGACTGGCGGGCATGGAGGTAGGTGGCCTCGCAGCCGACAACATAGACCAATGAAAAGTAGCCTTGCTTCCCCTTAAGCCAGGTGACCGCTGAGGTGACCCACACGCAGGCGGCCCCCCGAGGTCCTGCATCCAAAGGCAAGCGCAATGTCAACGTAGAGGTGGTCATCAACTGTTATGCAGAAGAGCACGGCCGACAACGGGTCTGCCGTGGAGCTACCGGTAGGCCCAGGAGACATCTGCGGTCCAGGAGTAGGCACCCTGGCACTCCTGCGTGAGCCTCCGGCCCAGGTTGGCGACCGAGGGGAGGGTGTAGGCAGAGGGAAGGCCGAGGTACTCTCCCCGGGGGGTCCCCGTGTTGACACTCCTGCCAGGCGGATGTGATAGGTTGACGATGATGTATCTCTTGTATGGGGTGGACTTTGGCCTTATCATGATGGAGCTGCATTGGGCCCATGGCGTGAAGGGGGGTGACCTCGAATGGCTCCAGGAAGGCGCCATGGTCGAGCTCCTCCGCCACGTAGTTGGTCACGAAGTGGGCGTGGGAGGTACCCCCGGTGGTTGTGGAAGGTAGGCGTCGGAGGCCTCGACGCGGAGTAATTGGCCGGAAAGCTAAACTCCAATTGGGCGACCAGGGTGGTGTCGGGGTGGTCGGCCAGAGCGTTCCTCCAGTTTGGGATATTCAGGTTTGACGGAAGGGGGACGTGGGCGGCCAACAAATTCGGGAGGCCCGCAGCCCGGGCAGTGCTGTATGCTGCTGCGTACCCGGGGTACCGCTGCCAGGCCGAGTGTCCAATGGCCAAGTGAATCCGAATTGCTGGAGGTGGGGGGAGGTTTCCAGGTCATTGATGTTCGTCCTGCCCGCTGGAGGCGTGGTGGGTACCCAGCTCCCCTCATCGAATCAACCTCAATTTGGTAATTATGCGCCAATCACATTGCACATATGTTCAGGACAGAGTGTTATTTTAGACTCATCATCATCATCATGCTGTCGGTCGAGATGTGACAAAGACTGCCTTCATTACTTGACTGCCGCTCTCCATTTAGCTTTGTGCAGTTGTACATTTCATGAAAGCTGCCTGCAAAAGTGTTGAAGTGCTGCTGGCCTTTGCAAGTTACCAGCGGCACTTTCTCAGGGAGCAAATAGAGGTTTCACACCGGCAAGAACATGTCCAGACAGGCGCAAAACTATTTGTCCCTGCAGTGGCTTGTCGGGAGATGTTGGGAGTTCCATACATCAACCGCCCTTAATGCTGCCACAGTGACATGGTTTTCTGTTTAGGGTTTGCTCCCTTAGCCTTCAGTTCTGTCAAGAACCTGTTCCACAAGGCAGTGGTTTAGAACTCTGCCACTGCCATAAAATAGCCCCTCCTAATGAAAGCATTCTAGTAAATTTACTTGATTTACCATAACTACAGTAAAACCTCTATAAATAGACAGATCATGGAACCGACCTTAAATGATCGATTTAGGGGGGTGGTCGGTTTAGGGATTCTTGTTTAATGTTACAATGGTATTTATTGTATGGGCGATCGGTCGGGACCCAAATAAAGTGGTCGATATAGGGGAGTGGTCGAACTGTGGAGGTGGTCGGTTAGAGAGGTTTTACTGTATAATTAACCGACTTTTCTTTTGTTAAATGGGAAAACAGAATACGATAATAGTAAAAAAAGCAATGCTTTGAATGCAATACTAAAGTTGCAGAGTCCGATTGTTTTCAGTGTCTGCTATTTTCTAAGATAAATACATTAGATTAATCGTTATCTACCGTAATTGATCTTGAGACAACTTGTGTTTTAAATGTCTAACATTGGAGATATTTGAAGTGAAAACATACCAAAATTAAGTTTGCAAATACATCACCATTCTGACACAATAGGCTTCAGTAGTAACAGGTTCTGTTATATTGACCCAGTGTGCCCTCCTAAGTGGCAAGACATGCTTAATAAATGCACCAGGATCTAAGTTGGATATGTAGGATCAAATCTAGATCAGCGTTCTGGTTTTGAAAAATTGATATTTTCATCGGACTGTACAGCTTTGAGCATCTATGTGAATTAGGATGAACTTACGTATACATCTGCCTGTAATTTTGTCGCAGGTGTTCAGACACTCGCACTTCTTCATGCAATTTGGACCCCAAGTCGAAGGCAGACACTCTGTAATTATGAAGGTGAACTGGATGGGTAATTGAACGCATCGGACCGCCACACACAAACCGGGTGCGGTGGCCTAATAACATATTTTATTATTATTATTATTATTATTATTATTATCCTCTTCTTTGATGCAGGCTTGTGGTAGCCTATACAAAGCTCGTAGCTCTCAGCTCTAGTGGTATGCAGCCTCGAAATCATACAGGAATGTTTCTCTGGCCCAGGCCCTGTCCCGCGCATTCTTGAATTATTACAATTATTATTATTATTACTATGCAACTTTAAGTTTAAGTAAATCTTTTTTTTATATAAAAAAAGAAGAAAGAAGTGGAACTGAGACCTAGTAAATATACCCACCAACTTCGATATAATGGAACTCGTAACAGCTTTCACCAGTATAGCCCTTAGCGCATCCAGATATTATACAAAAACCAGTGAACGGGTCGCACACCTCAAATTCATTTTGACAATTGCACAATCTCCGACATTTCAGTCCAAAGAAACCGCCTTTGCAAGCTGAAAAGAATGAGCCATGTTTGCATGATGGTTGCTTTTTGGGGTTTTGTATCTCAGCAACATATAAGGTCAATCAAGATGGACGACTACCGAATTGTGGCAGTGCGCACTCATGGCGACTTAATAGTGCTGCCACACTGGGAAACCAGGCCGCCGGCACTATGACTTTGTCAGCCACATTATCCTGATACCGAGTTAACCAGTCCATGTTCTGTCCTAGAAATGCCAAGCGCCAGGCAAGGAAGCGGCAAGTATCAATTTTATAAGTCGTTGGATTCATTCGGCCATGATTCAAACTCCAAACTTTCCATACGAGAAGTCTGGGCTCTTACCGATTCGACTACTTGGTTCAGTATATTTGAATGATCATATATATATGTATCAAATATATGTAAGTAAGCAGACAAAAACAAGCTGGTGGAGGACACAGAGTTTATTAATATCAAGGTACCATTAACCATCGGTAAGTAACCTGGTTTGTTTGTTGTTGTTTTACATCCTAGCAACATATAAGGTCATATCAGGACGGAGCAATAACATAAATGACACTAATGACAATTACTAACAATAATGACATAACATAATAAACACTGTCTCTGGCTATGCCTCGCCAACGACGCAAGTGCCCAACAGCAGAGAAAAGGAAAGAAATTAGTCCAGCAACGCATCAAGGTCAGTCATAAGACACATATGTCAGAGATTATCCATTCTGACAACGGTAGTTAAATATATGAATAAACTATATCGGATGACCAGTACCCATGGGTTTTCATCTCCTCGACTGGAACCCCATAGTCAAGCGGATGGAAAACCCCGTCCAACGTGGGAACTTGAAAGGCTGGTTCATCTGGAAACACAGGAGTCTGCACAGAGATCAGGATTATTCATCTTAACTACAGGTCAGAATATCCTGTCCAAACTGAATCGTCTTCGACTGACGCACAGAGATAATCATACCCCAGTTGTGGAACTTGAAGTCCTTGCGTCTGAGAACAGAATCAGAGTATGTCAGCTGACAGTTTTGGGGAAGTGCGCTGAAGCCAGTCCGATGGGCAGCATGAGTATGCATATGGCTCAGGTTGATAGACATGAAGCTAATCATTAAGGTTAACTCTGTAGGAAGGAGAGGTGCAGTCCTGAGCACCACGCAGCCTAACTTCCTTTTTGCTCATCCTAGCACTGTTCGGAGCGTGTGGGAGGAGTAGTCTATGGAGGTTTGCCCTCGGAGTGTAGGAAGAAGTTCAAGGTGCTCAGGTAGTTTGCTATGTAGCCAAAAGTCAGGGTGCGAGTCAACTAAGCAATTTACAGCGCTACCTGCCTAGGAGGCCGACAAGGTTTCAGCTGCGTTAAACCGCCTATGTGGACACAGATACAAGTGCTGTCAAAGTCAAAGCACGCTTGTGAAAATATAATTAAATTATTAGCATTTTAATTTAATTTATCGGTAATGTAAATATTAATGCAATTGCTAACAAACACAGTTTTAAAATAGGGTTCATACCGCAAGATAGTTGTTGCTAGATGGAGTGAGCACTTCCAGAAGCTACTCAATGTCCCTGGTGACAGATCACAAAGCTCTGGACAACATCCAGCAGCGCATTCCAACCATGGAAGAGATGGCTAGAGCAATCGCCAGCCTGAAAGATGGCAAAGCACCTTGGGGTGATGGAATTCCTGCTGAAGTATGGAAGCACGGAGGAGACAATCTGTTCAACAGACTGCAGCAACTAATCACCAATGCCTGGGAGGAGGGTTCTGTACCCCAAGCATAGAAGGATACCAGCATTGTAACCATCTACAAGAAAGGTGATCGAACAGACTGTGGGAACTATAGAGGAATCTCGCTTCTTTCCATAGCAGGCAAGATATTCGACAGGATCCTCCTCAACAGACTATCTATTCACAAAGCACCTGATGTAGTTCCAGAGACACAGTGTGGCTTCAAAGGTAACCGGAGCACTGTGGATATGATATTTTGTCTCCGACAGCTACAAGTAAAGTGCATTGAGCAGGACCGACCACTGTACATGGTATTTGTCGATTTCACTAAAGCGTTTGATACAGTCGGGAGGACCAGGCTATGGCAGCTACTGAGGAAGTATGGATGCCCAGAGAAATTCACAACTATGATTGAGGCTCTACATACAGGAATGATGGTGAATATTAGTGTTGGAGGGGAAGTCTCGGAATCGTTCGGGGTTACCAATGGGGTCAAGCAAGGTTGTGTACTATATACAGTCAAGACAGAGCGCTGACCTATTCAACGTCTCACACTTCAGAGCGAAGACTACTCAGATACTGGTGAGAGAGCTGCTATTCACAGATGACAGTGCACTGGTTGCCCACTCTGCTGAAGAGATCCAGAAAATAGTAGACGCTTTCTCCGATGCATCAAAGAAGTTTGGCCTGAAAATTAACATCAAGAAGACGGAGGCGCTGTACCAACCCAACTCTATAAGAACCCGAGAGGAGGATATCATGGTTGACGGAAACAAGCTGAACTCTGTTCCAGAATTCACCTACCTCGGAAGCACTATATCAAGTGATTGAAACATTGATGCTGAAATACAGAGGATGGTCAAGGCTAGCGCATCTTTCAGCTGACTACGCCGGAGACTCTGCAACAACCACCATGTGTCCATGGTGGTCAAAGGCAAGCTCCACCGTGCAATCGTGCTATCCACCCTACTATATGGAGCCAAGGCCTGGACAGTGTACAGACGACAGGTGAAAAAGCTGCATGCCTTCATGATGCGACATCTGCGTTCGATCATGAGGCTAACCTGGAAGACAAAGTGACAAATAAGGAAATACTCAAACGGACAGGGCTGCCCTCTATGGAAGATCTTCTGATAAAAAATAATCTCCGATGGATTGGACACCTCATCAGGATGTCATCAGACAGGCTACCAAAGCAGATCCTCTACTCTCAACTGTCTTGTGGTTACAGAGAGAGACGGTGCCCTCGTCTCCGGTTCAAGGATACCACCAATAGAAACCTGAAGCTGAGAGACATTAAGACCAACTCATGGACATCACTCTCACAGCAGAGAGCTAAATGGAGAGCCCTGACAGTCAAGTAATGAAAGCAGTCTTTGTCGCATCGCGACCGACAGCATGATGATGATGACCCATTTTGGCATATCAAACTCCAGGACTTTCCAGGACCTTTCAGTGCAAAATTCCAGGACGTTTTAAGACAATTATTAAATTAAAGTAACCTGAAACACAACTGTATTCATCGTCAACTAAGTGTGTAAGATGTGAAATGTAAATAAGTATAAAAACAACAACAAACATATGTATAGTTTTAACATAACAAACTCACAAAGATCACTTTAAATCCAAAACATGACTGATTAATGAATAAAGAACAGATTTGTATTACACCCCAGCTATTTCTGATAACAAAAATAGTAAGTAGTCTTTAAAAAAATATAGTCACGATTTCCCCATTTTCAAGGATTTTCAAGGATCCTTAAACAAATCCCAGGACTTTCCAGGCCTGGAATCTTGAATTATGAAATTCAAGGACTTCCCACGTTTTCAAGGGTTCGTACGAATCCTGGGAATAGAATCACCAAAAAGAGCTTGATTCTCAATTTACTATGCAACCAGTCATCAATTTGACCGACAATCAATGATTAAATAAACTTATGACTCTCACTGATGCTTCACTAGGGCCTCCGTGCTTGTCATAGGTATTCTAGTGTCACTTCTTACACTCAAGTTGATGCTCTTTGACGTCCTAGCCATCCGTCTCTGCATGTGCCGTCTCATGTCCAGACTGACGTTCGTCCTTCACAGTAGCCACTGTCTCCATGTCAATTTTTGCTGTTGTCTTCATTGAGAGTGGCTTAGTCGAAACCTTATGGGGCTGTCACATAACGACGTTTCTCGCCAACGAGCGTGATTTTTTGCCGCAACGTCGGGATAGGACAGGAAGCGTTAGGCGCGCGTTGGTATTCATTGATGAACGGCCACGGTCGGCAGCATGCGTCAGGGAACCGTCAAAGTTTTGTGCTTGCACACAACTTTCGACGACCGACAACACGCGATAACGCGTGGGTGCCAATATTATGGCAACGTCAGAAGCATGTCGACATCGCTGGAATAACGTTATGCGAATGCTAGGCAGACGCCGCGCGCACATGAGGGTAGTTCCCACACGTTGCGCCAAACTGTTGCTTTGTTGTTTTATGTCCAAGCTACATCTAAGGTCATATCAGGACGGCGCACCAAACTTTTTTGAATTTTTTTCGCACAACTTCGGCAGCACGGTACCAATACGTTCTGCTGACGCCGAAAAGCTTGACGTTTCTCGACGATTAAAAGTGATGTTGTGCGTTGGCGGCGCACCGGCGAGATACGTCGTAATGTGACACTGACAGCACCATAAGCGGACCGAATTGCACGACGCTCCACAGTCACATTAAGCTAAAGTAAAGGCCCTGCCACACTATGACGTATGGCGGCGGCATATGCAGAACATGGCGAAATAATTAATAGGTCGAGATACGGCAACGTTTTTGCACTGCGGGAGTTCCCAGCGACATATAAAGCATATGCTTAGCCTATGCCTAACCTATGACGGCGTATGCAAAGCGTATGACGACCTATACACGGCGTACTGGGACATTTACAGGTGACAGGTCTAGCCTATGAGTAATCTATGCCGACCTATGGCCAGCGTATACATAACCTATGCCGGTGTACGTTTAGCGTGCGCATGAGAAACCTATGAGCCACATGCCGGCATAGGTTTAAAATTTTGACCATGCACAAAAAACTTTCAGCGGCTCGACCTACGCCAACCTATGACGACCTATGAAAAGCGTATACGACCTATGCCCAACATATGCATAACCTATGACGGCCTATGCTGACGTGTTGGTCGAAAAGCACATACATCGGCATACGCTAATGCTATGTCATAGTGTGACAGCCCCTTTACCCGTACCCTAGGTGTACGCTATGCACGCCAGGGATACGCGAAGGACACTGGTTCAACGTATGGGTAACCTATGCCAACCTACCCCTAACCTATGTGTAACCTATGCTGGCATACATCTAGCTTATGAGAAACCTATGAGCCACACACCTGCATAGGTTTACAGTTTTGAACATGTACAACAAATGTTTGGCGGCTCGACCTACGCCAACCTATGAAAAGCATATACGACCTATGCCCAACCTGTGCATAACCTATGACGGCCTATGCCAACGTGTTGGTCGAAAAGTGCATACATCGGCATACGCTAACGCCATAGGTCGTAGTGTGACAGGCCCTTTAGATTCCTTATATGCGGTGTGTGGAATGCTAATGCGACAAAAAATAGAAAAGCATGTAAATGCACACTGGTGCTTCCATATATCCGGATGTGAATGCAAATGCGGCAAGTGGATCGCTCCATGGATCAATCGGTGTGAATGTGAATGTGAATGCGAATGCTGCTCCAATTGCCATAGAGAAAACAGGAACTTTAACTTTCCTTCACAAATTTGGAACAAGAAAGAGTGAAAATGGCATGCCGCATACAAATTCGCATGCCGCATCTAGTGTATATGGAATATTAGCTTTACGCGTGCACCTCTCGTTGACTGGCCCGCTATGAGTAGTATACCACAAGGCCCACAGAAGTTATCTGGCATTGCTTTCTAACTGTCTAGACCATCGGTAGGAGTTCATTAAACCTGGAGCTCTGAGGTGGATCTGCGACTGACTCATTTGGGTTGTTAATACCTGTTTGGTTTCAGGCTGCAAAACTGCAGCATTGGATCAGCACCAATAAATCGGGCCGATTTTGGATGAAGTTTAAACTTCAGCGTAACACAGTCAGAACACTTGAGTCTGCGCACCAAAGGGTTGGAGAGGCAGGAAGGGAGAAGAGGTGATCCGCAGCAAAGGAGCGCAGTGAAGCAGAGAAAAGGAAAAGGGCCACACCCAAGCAAACAACTCCTTGGATCAAAAGTAAGCCTGGTAGAAAAAAAAGAATAGGTCGGATTGAGGAAAGAGAATTGAGAGGAGTTGAGTCAAAGAGCCGTGCCTCCTTGCTCTGTGGTGACCAGTCGGCGAGCTGGAGACACAAACGGAGTACGGTGGTAGGAAGTGAAAAGCTTCTACAGTATTTCTTTAGACATATCCACATGAGGAGACCGGCAGCTGTAGGGAGATATAAGAGGTGTGGACGAGGTGGAGTCCGGACAGCAAGTGTTGTGGATCGGTGCTACCTAATGGCCCTGTCACACTACGACGTAACGACGTCAACGTAGGGAGAACGTGAAGAACGTTGAACTTCTTGGCGTAGTAAGCAAATTTGGGCACAAGTTGAACGTGGATGCAGCGTAGTGGACGAGAGCGTAACGTCGGTAAAGCGTAGTGATACCGTCATTCAACGAGAGAGGTCAACTTCATTACGTTCACGGAACGTTATGAACGTTATTCCATCACCAGAACTACGTTACCTGATGGCGAAACGTTGAACTACATTGAACGTACGTTCTCCTGACGTTATCCTGACGTTCCCATTACGCCGCGTGGACGTTTCCACTGGGTTTAATGTGGGTCAACGTAGTGCAACGTAGTTGAACGTAGTGACTAACGTTTTAATAATGTCGGTTTAACGTCATTAACGTTCACCGAACGTGTACAGAACGTACGGCGAACGTAAACCCTTACGTTCGAACTACGTCAAAAGTTTTGAACATGTCCAAAACCTTGACGTAACACGACGTAATGTGACGTAGCTCGACGTCAGTCTAACGTCATAATAACGTAATCCAACGTACATCAACGTAATGACGAAAGATCACCACGTTAGGCTCACGTTCGCTCATTACGTTGTAGTGTGACAGGGGTATTACATCCAGTAAAGCAATGACCGGTCTCACCACGTGTCCAGAGGCGCCTCGCCCGGACTGAGGCGCCACCTAGCGGTTTGGATTCCAACCCGCCGAGGAACACTGATCAACACCAGGGCCGTAATCGATTAATCAATTCGGGTCACCCGAGCCACTTTTTGGCCCATGCGCTCATCCTACAGACTTGGGTCGAATAATCGAATACGCTCCTCCACGCTCGGGTGGAAACAATAATGGCTTAATCCAAAACCTTTTTTTGTTTTTTAATAACTGATATAACTACAGCAAAATAGGATTTAAAGTATTTTATGATCGCATAGTTTATTTATATTTCCATTTCATTAATCTAGGTTATTAAAAAAAAAAAACATGTATGACTGGTACGGTTCGCTGTTATCCTGCAGGACGGTACCAGCGCAAATGTGACGTCATCGCTCCTAGCCACCCCCAGCCAATGGGTGGGTTACTGGGGTCGGGTTATTTTGCACATGGCATGGGTTTTTATTTACTCCACTCGCGGTGTTCAATTCTGACGACTCGGGTGACCCGAGTCACCCGGGTCGTGTTAATCGATTACGTCCCAGGAGTGTTGCTCTTCCCGTCTTACACCGAGATATATATATATAGGTTGGCCTTTAGATAAAAGATTCACTCTGTACTTCCATCATCATCATCATCATCATCATGCTGTCGGTCGCGATGCGACAAAGACTGCTTTCATTACTTGACTGCTGCTCTCCATTTAGCTCTCTGCTGTGAGAGTGATGTCCATGAGTCGGTCTTAATGTCTCTCAGCTTCAGGTTTCTCTTGATGGTATCCTTGAACCTGATACGAGGGCGCCCTCTCTTTCTGTAACCAGAAGACAGTTGAGAATAGAGGATCTGCTTTGGTAGCCTGTCTGATGACATCCTCATGAGGTGTCCAGTCCACCGGAGATTCTTTTTGATCAGAAGATCTTCCATAGAGGGCAGCCCCGTCCGTTCGAGTATTTCCTTATTTGTCACTTTGTCCTTCCAGGTTAGCCTCATGATTGAACGCAGATGTCGCATCATGAAGGCATGCAGCTTTTTCACCTGTCGTCTATACACTGTCGAGGCCTCGGCTCTGTATAGTAGGGGGGATAGCACGATTGCACAGTAGATCTTGCCTTTAATGACACATGGTGGTTGTTTCAGAGTCTCTGGCGTAGTCAGCCGAAAGATGTGCTAGCCTTGGCCATCCTCCTCTGTATTTCAGCATCAATGCGTCCATCACTTGATATAGTGCTTCCGAGGTACATGAATTCCGGAACAGAGTTCAGCTTGTTTCCGTCAACCATGATATCCTCCTCTCGGGTTCTTGTAGAGTTGGGTTGGTACAGTACCTCCGTCTTCTTGATGTTAATCTTCAGGTCAAACTTCTTTGATGCATCGGAGAAAGCGTCCACTATTTTCTGGATCTCTTCAGCAGAGTGCACTGTCATCTGCGAATAGCAGCTCTGTCACCAGTATCCAAGTAGTCTTGGTCTTCGCTCTGAAGTGTGCGACATTGAATAGGTCAGCGCTCTGTCTGGACTGTATATAGATGCCATCCCCCATGTCTCGGAAAGCCTCATCGAGCATTGCTGATAGGAAGATGGAGAAGAGCGTGGGGCCAGTACACAACCTTGCTTGACCCCATTGGTAACCCCAAACGATTCCGAGACTTCCCCTCCAACACTAACGTTCCATTTCATGAAAGCTGCCTGCAAAAGTGTTGAAGTGCTGCTGGCTTTTGCAATTTACCAGCGGCACTCTCAGGGGGAGCAAATAGATGTTTCACACCTACCTACAGTAGAGGTGAAAACCAACCCATTAGAAAAAACTGGTGAAAAACAGCTACATGATGGGTAAATGAAATGAGCAGATAAATTCTTAATTTAAGAAGCAAAATATATTTGTTATATACATTTTCATATTTATTTACCCGCAACTTTTGAGTTGAAAAATATAATAACGCACACACATAGTATATATGATGTATAATGAATTATGCGAGTATAAAGGTGCAGAAGTAAATTATTTGGTTATATATAATATTTTTATCCTGAGTCTATGTACTGGCTCCGGTGCCTCCCATGACTGGTCGCCAGCGGCGCTTGCCTTCCCTACTGGGTGCGCCAATGTCAGTCGCGCAGGAGGACTTTTGATTATACATATTTAGAAAAGGAATATACCTATATCAAGGGGGGAAGTGGAAGCCTAGATGGTCTACTGGTTAGGAGGTTAGATAGATCATCCATAGTACTACATTGGACACAGCAGGACTTGAAACTGTCAGTAGTTCCTCTGGAGAAAATTGGGAATGCACCTACCTGTGCATATGCCACTGTCCTCAAAGCATCGATAGTCGCAGTCACAGTTTAACTGGCAATATTTCCCCCAGTTTCCGGGTAGACAAGCTACAATAAAAGGTTGGTTGTTGGAGTTTTACGTCCTGGCAACATATATGATCATATCAGGACAGACAATAAGAGACATCTCATCGAGCGCCTGAGTCAGTCTGATAAACTATTCAGTAATTGAGCATCACAAACCCAGCACATTTAGATATTGGCATCTCTTTTGTATTTGCTTTGCGTTCCAAAGTCTTATAATGTCCTTAGTAAGGCTATGAGTTGCTTAAGCCGTAATATTATTGTTCGCTTGTCTGCTAAGGTGGGTGGGAGGGCAAAAATGTCTGACAAATTCCTTCCTTGTGTGTTCAGGCACACAGGTTGAAGTAATTTAAATGCGCATATGCGCAGAGTTTTGCATATTTGCAGAAATCGTAATGGTTGGCAGCCCTGCCAATGAGGCGCTAAGTAGATAAGAGAGTGACTCAGGAGATCTCCCAAATACACAACATGTAAATAGGGAGCAATAGCATAGCCGAAGAGAGGAGGGTGTGGGGGGCAGGGTCGCCTCCTCCCACAGCGGAGGGTCCAATTGGCTTAGGCTGGACAATTTTGAGAAAATGAAGTCATACAAAATGGTACCTTCTCGTGCATTTTGAGGGAAAATATTCATAAACTTTTTTAAACTTTAAAAAGACAAGCTCAGATGATTCTTTGGTGGGAGATTACAAATAAAAGTTGGAAATCGGAAGATTGGCGCAAAATTTCCGAATTGTGGTTGATACGATGAGGGGAGCCGGGTACCCACCACGCCGCTAGCCGGCAGGACGAACATCACTGACCTGGAAACCTCCCCTTACCTCCAGCCATTCGGACTCGCTTGGCCTTTGGACACTAAGCTTTAAAGATAACTAGAAACAACAGAATGCACCCACGTCACCCATGATAAGACCACCAGTAAAAAACTATCCACGTGAAAAAGAAGATGCAGAGGACAAGACAAACCTCACATCCAGTCGGTACGGCCGCAAACCGCGCAGCTAGGAGACCTCCCCTGGCGGATGAGTGCACAAGATGGTGGCGAGACCGCATCCCCCGCCTACGACAAGGCAGTGATGGCACGCCCCGTGCTTGGCCTGGAACCGTGCCCCTGAATCATGCAACAAGGCCAGTAAGGGTGAGTCGCACAGCACGGGAAGCCAACATTTTGCACAGTAGCCACAGCCAGGGCTTTCGGCCCAGTGGGCCTCTCCGAACTCCCAGTGGAGCTGCAGTGCGGCCCCAGCGCACAGGAGTATAGACAAACGCTGGATGGCATGTGACCGGTGATATACGGCTCGGCCTGGCAGCATACCCTGGGTATGCAGGAGTATACAGCGCTGCCCGGGCGGCGGCCCTCCCAAACTCTTTGGCCGCCCGCGTCCCCCTCCCCTCCAACTTAAACATCCCGAATGAGAGGAGGGCTCTGGCCGACCACCACGACACCACCCTGGTTGACCAATTGGAATTTGGATTCCCGACCAACTACTCCGCGTCGAGGCCTCCCATGCCTACCTTCCACAATCACTGGGATGACCTCGCCCACGCCCAATTTGTGACCGACTACGTGGTGGAGGAGCTCGACCACGGCGGCCTTGTGGGGCCGTTCAAGGTCCCCCCCTTCACACCATGGGCTCAATGCAGCCCCATCATGACAATGCCGAAGTCTACCCTGACAAAAGATGCATCATCGTCGACCTATCACACCCGCTCGGCAGGAGTGTCAATGTGGGCATCCCCCGGGGAGAGTACCTCAGCCTTCCCGCTGCACACACCCTCCCGTTGGTCGCTGACCTGGGACGGAGGCTTACACAGGAGGGCCAGAGGCTCTACTCCTGGATGGCAGACAGCTCCTGTCGGCCGCACTCTTCTGCATAACGGTCGATGACCACCTCTACATTGTCATTGCCCTTCCCTTCAGATGCAGGACCTCAGGGGCCGCCTGCATGCAGGTCGCCGCCGCAGTCACTTGGCTTATGGGGAAGCCGGGCTACTTCGCGTTGGTCTATGTCGATGACTTCATCAGCTGCGAGACCACATACCTCCAAGCCCACCAGGCCTTCAACGCCCTCCTTGCCCTGTGTGCAGACATGGGGCTTGACCTGGCGCCCAACAAGTGCTCCCCCCAGTGGTCAAACTCACATGGCTCGCAGCACATGCTCATCCAGATACCCCAGGCCAAGCTCAACCAACTGGTCAATGAATGTGGCCGCTGGCTCTTGAGGCCCTCGCTCACCAGGAAGGCCCTCCAGAGACTACTGTGAAAGTTCGTCCACATCAATGGCTGCATCCCCTCGGCCCGTAAATTCATCTGCTGAATACTCAAGGTCCTCTGTTCCCTGCCCCCCCGAGCGTCGCCGAGGTGGACCTCGACCTGCGGAAGGACATCCACTGGTTCTTCAACTACACCTCCAAGGGCAATGGCCTCTACCTTCTCCTGCCCCAGGTCCGGCCCACTTGGACCATCGAGTGTGATTACTGCCTCACCGGAGGGGGAGCATTCTCGTCGGAGCGCTGTTTCTCCGAGGCCTACAACAACCGCATGAGGGGCATATACCGCACCATCCATGAGCTTGAGGCCGTCAACCTTGTCTTGGAGGTCAAGACCCTGAGGCCAGTGGTATTGAGCGGGATTGGGGTGATTGTGAACACTGACAACGCCATCTCTGTGGCCGCCCTCGAGTCTGGCTGTGCCACTGACGGGACCCTGGGGGCCTGCGGCCGTGAGCTCTGGCTGATCGCGCCGATGGGATCGTTCACCATCACAGTCAGACACAAGCCCGGCGTCGAGCTGCTGCTCGCTGATACCCTCAGTTGAGCCCACTCCTCCCGGGTGGCACTAGACTATGTCCGGGAACAATGTCGCATCAATTCATTATCTCGAATAAGGTCCACCACTCCCCTGTCATGTTCTCCCAGAACCTCTGATCTCTTCCAGACCTCAACGATGATGACCCTCCACTGGGCACCTGGAGGAACCACACACGGCCGGCCAGGCGGTACGTCGAGTTCATGCTCGACTGGGATGGCGACCACCTGAAGCCGTCCCCCTATGACGTCGTGCAGTTCATCGCACACCTCCACCGCCTCCTCCCTTCGCCGTCATCAGTGGCCAACTCGTTCTCCGGCGCACGCTCCTGGGTCTGGTAGGTCGGCGGGAGAAACTCTTTGCCGCCACGGGCGAGGCGCCCCCTCGACCACCCACCTGATGATCGGCCACATCTACAGGTAATTCCGCGCCCAGGGACACCACTCTGTGGTTCCCTGGGCAGCAGTCATAATCGCATTCTTCACGCTGATGCGCCTGTCAAACCTCCTCTCCCCCTCCGATACCGGGTGGGGAGGCCCCCATACGGTGCGATAGGGGGGATTTCAGCCCGGTGCCTGGTGGCCTCCGAGTCACCATCTCCTCTTCCAAAGCAATCAGGTCACCATCGGAGGCCGTCACCCTCTTCGTCCCAGCCCTGCCCGGTGCGGGCTTGGTCCCGGCCCGTCCAGTAGGTCCCGACCCCCTCCGAAGCCCTGGCGTTCATCTGTTCCACGGGGGCCCCCTTGACCTTGCAGGTGCTGACCCCTCTGTTGCGGGAGGCACTCATGGAGGCGGGGGTCCGGGAGGCCTCGAGGTTCACCCTCCATGGCTTGCAGGGGGGGGGGGGGTGAGGCGGCGCAGGCATGTGCCTCAACAGGCATCGACCTGGCAGCAATAATGCCGCAGGGCACCTGGGAGTCCTCAGCGGTGTTCAACTACGTCCCCTGCCTTGCTGATTCTGAGGCCCCGTCGAGCCATAGCCTTGTGTTTTGGGTTGGCTCTGGCAGCCTCAGAGCACCTGGCGATCGGGGAGGCCTCCATCGACATCGATGCCGTCACTGACGTGGAAACCTCCCCCCACCTCTCGCCATTCAGACTCGCTTGGCCGTTGGACACTAAACTTTTACCACAACCAAACACCCTCTATTTTAAGGACTACTTCATAGGGGTCGGCTCCGGCGGCCTCAGAGCACCCGGCAATAGGGAGGCGCCCATCGACATCAATGCTGTCGACTGACTCCCGCTGTTGTACCTTTCATAGCATTGCAAATAAATTAACCGTTCTCCCACTTGGTTTCTGGCTTCCCATATTCGAACGGGGGTTATTTTAGGAAGATCTCCCGCCAAATCGGGAGAATTGGCCCCTCTGCACTCATGACTGAATCCTCTCTGAACCAGGCCGAAATGCACTTAGCAAAACATCCATTCATTGAACCAGACCTAAGTCCACTTATGGAACTATGCTTAGATGTTTTTCTGGGTACATCCTCCCACAATTTGCCACCTAGCTCTCCTATAATAGTTTTTCAATTTATAACAAAAGCGGTATACAGTGGTCACTCGTAGGTCACATAGACATACCCCCCCCCCCCCCCCCCCGTCCCCCACATACTTCCCCGCCCACACACACGCAAAATAGAAATTACCCAACATGCAAGCTCAAAAATGTGCAACAAATGAGTCCACAACCAGGTTGACGGACCAGTTAATACATTAATATAAATATATGCAAATAACTGTACAAACATGCCAGAAGACCAGTGACACTGCACAGGAAAACTAAATTTATCCACACAAATAAAATTCATTTAGCCCAAAAGGAAAGACGACTATTAATTGTCTGCACTGATAAGTGGGACTGAGAAATTCTCAAGGCCACCACTAGTTTTAGTAAAATGAAGGACCTTATAATAATCTAGTCTGAAGTAGGTTAAACTGTCAGGCTAATGTAATGTGAACTTCGGTTACAATGTGAGAATCAAGCTATTATGTGAATGTGATAGTTCTCAATGAGCCGCACCAGCAGATAAATGGTGGTGGTATCGACTATCCAGACCCCTGTTGCTAAGAACTAGCAACATGTAAAATTTCCCGATAATTAGACATCGGAGGATGTGTGAACTAGTCGATAGTAATTACAATTGTTATTTAAAAAGGTAAATGATATATAGGGCCAGAAAAATTATTTGGTGCTGGTGATCCTTTGCTGAGTTTGATATAAACATTATGTAGTTATAGATAGTGTGAGAGGGGCACTGCTCTTGGTGTGACAGAGCCTTACCAGCTCTGCTCACATACCACCTTATTTACGGATCACTGAACACCCAGACACAACAGGGCAGTGTAGCCATAAACAACCAAGGCTTGGATACAAGCATGTTGAATGTTCATTGGTTGATTGAAGAATGCCTACTCCTGATTGGAGGAGCTGGTCAGGTGTGACAGCCATCTTGGATTCATGAACCTATATATAATAATATAACAAGCAAGCTCCTTCTGGTTCCTTCTGCACACTCTATACTCTGATTTCCTATTTAGCCTACCTACACAACTACAGCTGCCAGCCGTCGACTTTACAAAATGGCGACCACGACGAGTTACATAACGTGTTGCCACGTAAAGTGGTGAGCACTTTACAAAATGGCGACCACAACATATTGAAACCACCAGGGTTTGAACCTACACGACATAGTAGTGAGTAGTGACTATTTGACTGTGACGTGATAAATTTGGTAGTGTTTCAGTAGCATTGTAATAGACTGTAACTTTAATATTGTGACTGGTACGTTATTACACTATATTTAATATAATATTTGACTGGGAGTTGAATTAACGCACATGCTTTAATTTTGACGTTAGGGAATAGGGCTATATATATATATATATTATTTATAGACAATATCGTTGACTGGTAGTATTTTGACTTCAGTTTATATTATTAATGTTATTCCAGGCTGTGTAGGTAGTGTTATTTTTTTTCTACTATCAAATTGTCTTTCTTTTCATCGTTTTAGAGGTATAAAATGATTTGGAATTACTTGTCGATGAGTTTTTCCGACAAGAAAGTGTCAATTCTTAAGGAAACATTAGTCTTTGACATTGGTAATTTGCCATGTCTGAAGCCTCGTGTCGCCGGTAGATTGTTTCCATTCGGACTACTTTCGGTGAATTTCTTTAAACCTTGAGGTGAATGGGAGCGTAGTAATACATAGCGGGAGAGACTTTTCACTTTTCTGCTACATTACAGGTATATTTCTCGGGTGGATACTATTCTTTGAATTTATTTCTACCATGCTTTAAATAGCACACTGAAATTGCCTATGACCCGCTAAATGGAGGATATCAATAGCGTGAACATATTTGACTGTGTGTTAAAAGTCATATATTGTATTACTATTAGGTACATTTTTAATGCTGAATGTGTTAAATATTGAGTGTTTTTTTTCTGCAGAATTTTAATATTATAATATAGTAGAGAGCATAGAAGGTATTAACATTGGTATCGTGTAGACAAATCCATTTATTACATGAAAGCTTGTCTGTGTAGATAGTGGTCTTTACAAGAAATCTTTTCAAAGATTATGTAGTCTATTTGGATATATTTTTTAGGAAAAGTCCTGAAGTTGTCTTTTAGGAAAAGTCCTGAAGTTGTTCTTTCAGGAAAAGTCCTGAAGTTGTTCTTTTAGGACATGTTCTGAAATTTTTTGGGAAGAGTCCTAGAATTTTAGAAAAATGTACTGAAGTTTGTAGGACATGTTCTGAAATATTTTTGGGAAGAGTCCGGGAATTTTGGTAAAAGTTCTGAAATTATCCTTTGGAAGTAGTAATTCTGTGGAAATACTCTCTTGAAGATCATACTATACATTAAGAAGCTAGTGAGGTTGTTACTATGATGATTTAGTCAGTGATTGACATATTCATAATGTGATAAAAGTCTCTACGAAGTGCGTAGAACGCTTAATGTTTGCTATTGGAAATTTGAGAACATTCAGAATTTCAGTGGGTAAACGTTGTCACCGTATGGTGCCAGTTCTTAAGCGTTGGGCATAAATCTTGATTCGCCGCGTACCAATATAGAACTGCCGGTGGGTAGAAACAGCATCTAAATTTAGACGCCTTTCAGTCCCATAGCACACGGCGTAGCATGCGCTGTCAACACAACAGCACTGAGACAATGGAAAGCGACGCGACTGCGCACCCGCAGACGTAATTAACTTTACGTAATGCCATTGACCTTCTAAATTGTTTAGATCTGGAAACTAAATTTAGAAACGTATATACGTATAACATATTATGATATAGTTATATTCTTTTTTTCATGAAGTAGTAATATATAAATATATTCATATTCTAGCGGGGATATGGAATATTTTTGATTATTTACTTATTGGTAATGTCAATGGGGGTGATGAAATAGGGAAATATTGCGCCTAGAGTGGGACTTGAACCCACATCTCTTTGCGTTCCGGGCCAGTGTGCTAACCATTACACTACCTAGGCTCTCTGATATCAACACACTACCCACACCTACCTGTCCATGTGGTTATTTGCCTGAGAGGTCAGTGCAGCCTACTACACTCGTCCCCCTGGAATTGTAAGTCTTTTAAATGGTCATTTAATGCTTACAATTACATACATACAGGCAATGCACTTACACATACATACACAGGGTAGGTTCAACAACCATACCGCGCGTAGCTTGTACAGGATCCTGGTCACGGCACCAGTGTCATGGGGGGTGATGAAAATGGGAAATATTGCACCTAGAGCGGGACTCGAACCCACATCTCTTTGCGTTCCGGGCCAGTATGCTAACCATAACACCACCTAGGCTCCCTGATATCAACACACTACCAACACCTACCTGTCCATGTGGTTACTTGCCTGAGAGGTCAGTGCAGCCTACTACACTAATATAAGAAATAAACTTGAAATCTGCGATAGATACTCATACAAACACTCAGAACACTATTTCACTCTAAGCGTGTGTCATTTGGATTGACAAATGTACGAGCTGTATTCCAAAGAATAATAAATTTAGTTATTGTAGAAGTTTGAAAAAAGTTGTGTTTGATTTATTCCGATGGCTACACGTAATCATAGTTAATGAATCTATTCAACTTTACAAACAGGTGGCAGCACGCCAACAGGAACGGTCCCTAGGGTGGACTGTTCCACCTATTGCTAACAGCCACCTTCCCCTAACGGAGGTTACATGCTACCCGACTGGGCAGTGACAGGTCATTCCTGTTCTGGCCGTGACGAGATAAACGAGGGAGCACCCTGGCATTTGAAACTATCTCTGTGTTACTCCTTTTATTCCTAAACTGAGTAGGACACATTCCATCACATGACCTCGCACTATAACCAAAACTAAAGTTCTTTAACAAATAAAGGAAGAAACAACTTGATGACGTACAATATGCCCTTTTGAAAGGGGTGGTGCAATTTGTGCCTATGTATCCCAAGGCACATCCAGTGTGGGTACAATTACCATTCCGTGGGTCGCACACCTCAAATGGTTCTTTGCAATTGCAGCGTGAATAACAGCCATCGCCATAGAAACCTTCGTGACAGTCTGAAAACAAAGTGGTTTTAGAAATAAACACATGGATAATTAGAAAGAAGAGACCTAGTCGAATTCTAGATTTTCAACGAAAGGTGTCTTATGCCATTATTAGATATGCACATGTATATGTATGTATGTTTGCATATATATATATATATATATATATATATATATATATATATATATATATATATATATGGATCATTCTTTAAAACTGGGCACGAAAGTGTGACATGGAAACCAAAAGTGAAAACCTTCCAAATAATAGCAAAAAACCTTCCAAATAATAGCCTAATCCAATGTCCTATGAAGGTTTGCATTTTGTGCATATGTCAGAGTTGAAAAAAATAAATTTCACTTTTTAAATTAGATCTTATACAAATTGAGCAATACATTAATATCACTTGTGTAACATGAAAATCAAAGACACATCCCGAACCTTATTTTAACATATACAACATAGCCAAACAAGATTTTATTGATTTCTCTTAAGCACACAAAGTTATGATTTACAAGAAAAAAGTTTTAAAATAAGTTGAACAAAAGTTTGGCTACATGCATAGTGTAAATGTGTAAATTTTCACTTTTTCACATTACCACAAACTCAGATAAGTAAACTTTTAATTTCTTTCTTCGGATGACTTCAATAAATGTACTATTGCTAACATACTTAATACACAGAGGATACAATAATTATTTGACTTGCAATCAATAAAAGAAAGAACAAATTATCAGCATCGTAACGTGGAAACGAAATATGTGGTGCTCAGTTTTAAAGAATGACCCATATACGTAGCATAGTTATATGAGGCTTACCTGGGTACAGATGATGGATAACTGGTGTTTTACCAAGGTACTAGCCTCGGATAGTCGTGGGTCAGGGAGAAGGAAGCACATCTGGGTCCAGCAATCTTTTACATACTTAATTGGATACAAAATTATCTTAGTATTATATGGATACTTTAGTGTTTTCGTTTTGAACCAGCGAAACGTGATAGTCATGGTACGGTAGGGTGGGGGGGGACCCTAACCCACGACTATCTGAGGCTAGTACATTGGGAAAACACCTGTTATCCATCATCTGTACCCAGGTAAGACTCATATAACTATACTAGTTTACCTCGGTACTACCCTCTGGCTACTCGTAGTCTGGGAGAATTTGATGTAATCTTATTTGTTATCCCTTTATTCTTAATATTGTAGTCATACCATAATGTTTTTAGTGCAAACATAGTAATTTTTTCTTTCTCACCCTTCTTTAGTTGGTGAGTAGGCGAGTTGCCGGGCCGCTTGGCTTCTCCAGTCGTTTGTTGTAATGTTTTGCAAACGATCTAGCTGTCTTCCACCCCGTGTGTGCAAGGATTCTCTTAACTGAGATTCCTAACTGTCTTGCCTTGGAGACCATAGCTCCACGCGTTGAAGGAGATGCGTAGCATCCTGTATTGACGCCTGACTGTTTAAGCACCTTGATGGTCCATCTTGTGAGTGTGTCTCTCGAGATAGCTTTATGTGGTTTAATAAAGCTGATCAGTAGTTGTCTGGAATTCCCTATTCCTTGTGACTTGGATATATAAGCCCTAATGGCTGAAACTACACAAATCCGTTTATCTTCGGGAAAACTATTTACATGAACTGTCGACAGTGGGCCACCTGTGCGATTCGATTTTACCAATGTCTCTAAATGGAATGTCGCCTCATCCTTAGCTATCTCTAATCCATCCAGTGAGAGTGCCACAATCGTTTGGCCTCTGTGTCCCGTCACTAGCAGTAACAGCACTGCTAACTTAAAACCTAGTTCCTTCATTGATAAATGTCTATTACTGGGCCATGACTTGAATAACTTAAATACTATTGACATATCCCAAAATCTATTATATTTGGGTTTGGGTGGGTTTCTTTCATACAAAGATCTAATGAACCAGTGTACTAACTGATGCTTTCCAATCGTTTGTCCATCTATTCTTGGTAGAATAATAGAAAGTGCACATCTTGCTGCATTAATTGCACCAAATCCTAAGCCTTCATCTTCTAACATTCCTAGAAATCTTGAAATTTGGGCTATTGTAGGTTTTAATGATTTGACTCCTTTAAAGAGACAACAAAGTCCCCATTTCTTTAAATAACTTGTGTATAATTTCACCGTTCCTTTCCTCCAGGCGTGTGAAATAGGTCTTTCTTGCGTAATTTTGTCTAAACCATACTGTTCTAAATGTTTTCTTAAAATAGGAATGCCAAAAGGGGTGTCGTTGACACGTCTCCATGGACTGTTAGTGGTCCTTGATGTTGTAGGTTTTTCCTTTCTCGTGGGAACCTGAGCCTTTTGCTTCTAATGTTACTGGCACTAGCCATGGTTGCATGTGCCATGCTGGTACTACCAGTACCGCATGTGAGTGATCCATCTTGATCTTCCTGGCCACTCTGCTGATAATGGTGAATGGTGGGAATATGTAATACAATTTATTATTCCAAATCAGAGAAAATGCATCTACTCTCCAGGCTTCTGGCTCTGGATGCCAAGACACATATTTGGGTAACTTTTTGTTGTTGTGTGATGCAAATAAGTCAATTTCTGGTTTGCTCCATTTATGACAAATGTAGCTGAAAAAACTTTGATTTAATGACCATTCTAGATGGCCGTGGAGATGTAAACTTTTCTTGTCAGCCAAAGTATTTTGACTGCCTGGGATATGAGCTACTGTTAGCCATATTCTGTGCTCCTCTGTCCAGTCCTGCTCAGTCCCTCCCATATTACATATGTAAGCCATAGCTGTCGTGTTATCTGTCAAAACCCTTACATGATTTTTACGTAGGTGAACTAGCCTACGTAATCCTAGATAAATAGCTCTAAGCTCTAGTACATTAATGTGATCGGAGATTTCAGAAAATATAGGTTTAAGTAACCTTGTGAAAATCCATGTAGCGCAAGCTAGTTCATTAGGCATACACATGAACTCATACCGCTCATCATTCCAACAAAACCACTTCTTACCACCTGCCCAAGCAGCGAGGAAAGAAGTTGACATCACTATGTTGTCTTCATTTTACCTTATAGAATCCATCAACCAATAATTAATAATATTAATATCTATCATTTTTAAGGGATAAGGTTTCTGACTTTGAATAACAAAATATAAAATAATTTTTTTTAAATTTTTATAATCACCGTTTTAAGCCACTTATGAAGAATATAACGCATTTCTGACATCCAATATGATGTCAAAAGATGTATGCAAACAATTTGCAACTATTTTTAGTCTAATCCGACCTTTTTCCAACTCTGTGACACTTCAGAGATCCTTGTGACAGTCTAGAGGTTAGTGCTCAGTCTGCAAACATCAATCTTACATTGGTACAAATCGGATTTAGCGTTACTACCATTTAGTCTCGCATCGATATGCTTGGCCCACCCATTTTGGCTTTCCGGCTGTCAAACTCGGAGAAACCCGAAGATGTCGATGGAAGACGCTTGGTTGCTCGACAGATCTCAGCATGAATAAACGGGTGATGGAATGCAAATGTTCTCGCCTAGCGAACAATAGGAAAAGAAAAGGAAGAATCTTTCTGATCAGTTCAGCTGACCTCCCAATGAACAGTCGCTTTTGTGAAAATGATGAAGACTTCTTCATGCCCTAGGCATTACCTATGCCTCCCCAGGGATCATCTATTGCCTGAAAGCAGTGGAAAGAACGTCATGGTCTCGCTTAGTGAACAATAGGAAAAGAAAAGGAAGAATCTTTCTGATCCGTTCAGCTGACCTCCCAATGAACAGTCGCTTTTGTGAAAATGATGAAGACTTCCTTATGCCCTAGCCATTACCTATGCCTCCCCAGGCATCATCTATTGCCTTCGCTTTGCGAAAATAAGGAAGAGTATTTTTGAAGATTTCCTGTCCAGACATGAACGTCGACAAGAGCACCTATATGTTCGATCATTTTAATCACCAACGAATGCTATTATCTCTGGCCCAGAACATAGAGAAACAGAATGATCAGTTACTCACCCGGATCATAGGGAAACAGACAGTCGATCGCTTTACTTTGATCTCCTGGTACAACTTTCTTCCTTTCTCTTTGCCTGTATTGATTTCACTATAGCCTGCCTACACAACCACATATTCAAACAGTAGACTTTACATACTGGTGACCACAACGAGTGGTAAAACTATTAGTTGGAGAAGGATTCAACTTTACTTTATGGAGACCTAGTCTTTATGGAGACCTAGTCTAGACTCTGTGCCATAAATCTACTCCATGCTTCTGTCTGTCCAGTTTCAGCTGAATAATTTCCCAAATCACACTCACCTTGAAACCAAAGTTGAAATTCTTCACGCAACTACTCCTCCTTTGCGCTTGTGACCAGCATTGCTTGTGACCAGCTGAGGGTGTATGCGGTGGTAGAAATAATTAATAGAATTGCATCCAAGTATAGTTTTTGCCTGTAAAGTAGAAGAAATTGTAAAAAAAACATGTCGTAGTATATTCCTAAGCTCACCCGTTCATGTCAAGGTTAAAGAAATTACCGAAAGTGGTCATGTAAAATAAATTATTCTACCAGCGACACAATGCTTCAATAACGGCACATTACAGATATACCATTACTAAAGACTAGCTTTCCTTCTAAGAATAGCAGCATTTGTCGGAAAAGTCGTCGACAACCTAATTTCAAAGTGTGGCCATCCTGACTAGCAGAGGGGGGAGGGGGTAGGCTCTGAGTGCCCCTTACACACAGTCCTGCCAGCACCACTATGTCTCTACCTTTCAATCAAGCACCACCAGTACCTACATATACACATACATGCACCTGGTCACGTATACCCGATCAATACTAGAATATTTGCATTCCCATCTTGGTCTTGTCCAGTGGCTTCCCCTTAATGGGCTTGGGGGCAAGGAATAACGTGTATTCCTTCCCGTCGTTATCCAAGACCTTCTTCGATCTCGCCACTTCTTTCCCTGCATCGGTGCAGACAGCCTTTAAGACAGTTTCAAAGCATCTGTAAGAAAGGAAGTTGCTGGTCACTGTCAGCAGCGCAATTCCTCCATCCATCTCTCCGCAGACCGAAGAGAACTTGTTCTCAGCCATCATCCTGTTGGCTATTGGTGCTATGGCTGAGAGAGCTGAGAGTACACCTTTGTGTACCATGTGAAGAACCGCTTCAAACTTCTTACGGTCCTCACTCAGCTTCACATCGGAATCCATCTCCTTGATGGCAGATTCCGGGATCCCTTTGATCCCCATGAACTTCTCAGCCAGCTTCATAATCACTACAGCTGGCTTGAAGGTGTTAAAGTGCCCTGGATGGTCTTCCTCATCATCGTGGTGGTATGGATCTTTTTCTTTCGAAGTGCCTTGCACTTCTTCATAACCTTACCAGTCAACTCCGCGTATTTACCCGCACGTTTAGTGTCAGAGTCGGAGCTCATTGCACACAACCACAATGACCTCTTCCTCCGAATCATTGTGCTAAGAGGCTTGATCCTCTGAAAGATCCTCCCAATCAGAATCTTCCAAGTCTACGACTGGCTTCTTGCTTTTCCTAGCCGGCACTTTGGAGGGAAGCATCTCCTCCATTTTCTGTTGAACTAAGCGCCAAACTCATTCATCCAGGTCAGCTGGGTCGGGCTCTGAGCACCCCCCCCCCCCCCGCCTCATCATAATCTCTTCGTTCTGGCGACCTTTACACCCGAACCGGTGGTGAAGGGTCTTCGTCCTCACTCAGCGATTGTGGTGTCAACCTTACTCTGCTTCGTAGCCATGGCTTGTAGTCTGTAAAACACAAAAAACATGAATATTAGGCAAATTTGGCTGAATTTCACACAGGTAATTAACACAAAATTAACCCAAGTGTGTATCATGGCGTTGAATCGGTATTTAAACCGTTTTTAACACAGGCGTGTGGTTAATAGACAGTCGTAGGTAAATGGTATGGACAACCAACCGAAACCAAACGAGGGGTAGGGACCAGGGTAGAGGCCCCTCCCAAATTCTCTGTCCTATAAACTTCTACCACATGTGGCTTTCTTGGCCAAAAAGTTGGAGAAAATACTGTAGGACTCGGAGGTATGCCTCAAAACTATTTGGGGAATCTAAAAGAAACCCAGGAATAAATCCTATCAATGTAAATGGCTCCTGCCAAACATCTCTCCGTTCGGCAATGGGCGGCATTATCAAACGATGTTACGTAAACAATTGTAATTAAGCTGTAAAACAGTAATATCTTAATGAAAAGTTCCAAAACTTGTTGTATGTTAATGCTTATATTAACTAAACCAACGTATCCAGTTAAAATGATATTGACCTGGTTGGTTTTGTAATTAACGTAGAAAAACTGCCGGAGCTACTCAATGAACGTCCTCCCGTTGTGAGTTGATTATGCTAATTGCTGGACTCGGATGTGCTTCCTTCTCCCTGGACTACGAGTAGCCAGAGGGTAGTACCGAGGTAAAACATATATATATATATTATATATATACATGTATATATATATATACATAAATAACTAACAATATCTACAGCCCGAAAACAAATCTGTGATTCTCAACAATAAAGCCTTTTACAAAAATATAGATGAAATAAACAAACAAACTTGATAGCTCTTTTAACAGCTTAGGGATATTCATAGTTAGTTTAAGTGAGACTTATACTAGTTATAGACATATAAGCACTCAAAATTCACCTCTGACTCTGTTCAGGGGTGACAAACAAGCCAGAGAAACGTGGCTCACTGTTGATGTTGACATGTGGTCTCTGTCTATACTGTAAAATGCTAGAAAGAATAATCCGAGATCGTGTCGTAGAACATTTGGAAAAACTGGGATTGATATCTCCAATCCAACACGGATTCACTAGAGGCAAATCTTGCCTGACACAACTACTAGAAGTGATGGAAATTTGGACTGACTGGCTGGATCATGGCCTGGCATGGGACAACCATCTATCTGGACTTCTCCAAAGCCTTTGATAGTGTGCCCCACAAAAGACTATAAACCAAATCAAAGCTCTGGGAATATCCGGATCAATTTCTGAATGGATACAGGACTTCCTGTCTGAGAGAAACCAAAGGGTAGTCGTAGGTAATACAAAATCTTCCTTTAAGGATGTCACCTCAGGAATACCTCAGGGAAGTGTGCTGGGACCAATATTATTTATAATATTTATAAATGACCTGCCAGGCAGTGTCTCATCAAACCTAAAAATATTTGCGGATGACACAAAGGTCTTTCGAGCAATAAAAGATGTAAGAGATAAAAATCTCTTGCAAGAGGATATTCTGAAACTCGCACAATGGTCCGAGAAATGGCAATTGCCCTTCAATGAAAAGAAGTGCTAAATTATTCATTACGGGAAAAATAATCCTCATTATGCCTATAATATGAAGAACACTGTCCTGCAACAAGATAGCTATGAAAATGACTTGGGTGTAACCTTCAACTCCCAAATCTCCTTTCAGAAACACATGAGGACCAAGAGTAGGAATAATTAAAAGAACTTTCCATTGCCTCAACAAGAACAATTTTCTCATTCTATTTAAGTCTCTTGTTAGGCCAATTTGGAGATCGAAAAGGTTCAGAGACGTGCAACGAAATTAGTTGCAGTTATAAAGGACCTACTCTATGAACAAAGGCTTAGGGAATTGAAACTTCCTACCCTTTCCTTCAGAAGGAAAAGAAGTGACATAATTGAAGTATTTAAAATTATGAAAGGCTTTGATAAAATAGATATGAACCAATTTTTCACCTTGAATAAAAGAGAAGGCAGTCGGGGCCATACTCTCAAACTAGTAAAACCCAGAGCCATTTCAAAGTTATGGCAACACAGTTTCTCAAACAGGATCATAAATATATGGAACAGTCTCCCACAAAATGTTATTGATGCCGAGTCAATAAATTCATTCAAGAATAGATTAAAAAAAGCATGGGCTGATGATCCAGGGAAATTTGACCCCTTATTCACCACATTCTACTAATTATTCCTTGTGTTGCTTATTTACTTGCGCTCAAGCAAAAAGGAGAGACAAATAAGTGTTCACACTTCCTGTGTACCATTCGCTATTTCGCTGTCAATTCGAACTTCAAAGTTCATTTATCTACTGGATTTAATCTATCAGTTCAAAAGTTGTGGGTAAATATAACAAGGTATGTGAATAATATATTTTGCTTCCTAGATTCAAAATTGATATGCTCATTTCCTTCGCCCACAATTTCTCCACTTTTTCTAATGGGTTGATCTTCACCCCTATTCCGGCTACTGTAGTACGGGGTGTCTCTTTTATCCGTGTCAACACTGTTTTAATGTAAAAAAACATGCAAGACCTCTTTAACAGTATAAAGCACAAACCTGCCTCCTATAATTTTGTTTTGTGAGTTAAATTTTGCTCTCAATTCGATTCATACACATTTAGCGTTTCATTTTTGCCATCATTCGACATAGGCCTGACCACTTCGGAAGCTTGTGTAAATTTCCATGTAGGCATGTGAATGTGATTGACAAGACTGACAGAGTAAATACCACCTAACTTTTAGCTGTGAATATGTCCTTTGCTGCTGACGTAGTGTTGAACCATCCGCAACCACTCAATCAACACAGGCAGTAAGGCAGATATGCACATAGACCTGGTGTGTCACTTAACTTTTAACCGAAGACTAGTCCGAAATGTATGCACACGGTGGTGCCAGCAAAATAATAGATCAGAGCATCCTAGTTGAGGAAATATCAAACATTTAACTGATTGGAGATAGGCCTGCAAAATGTGAGCACTCATCTGATACACGAAAATGTAATACTCACCTAGATAAAAGATTCACCGCACAATTGCAGTAGCGGTGAAAAACAACCCATTAGAAAAAGTGGGGAACGGCTGGGTAAATGAAATCAGCACACAAATTCTTAATTTAAAAAGCAAAATATATTCTTCATATACATGTTCAGATATACCTGATACGTTTGAGTTTAAAAATATAATAAAACATGTAGTTTAATGAACTTTAAAAGTGAAATTGACATGATTCCATCATTGCCATCTTGTCTTTTTTGCATTCTCTCCCATTTCACCAACTTTGTGCCAATATAAATAGCCATTTGATGTTGGAACAAAGAATTCCACTTCCTCTTTCATACGAAAGCAATTTTGACCCTATTTAGATTACATTGTAGTGCCTGTACGGGGTGAATCTTTTATCTACTGCGCACCCTGATATGTCAGACTGAAAACCTGGTAGACTTACCTCTGCAACTCCCATTAAAACTGTGACACGTATATTGGCAATCACAGGGATTTTTACAATCAGTACCCCATTTATGATTATCACACCCTGCAGTGAATTATAAAGTATTTAGTTATGTACATGCAAATGTGATCAAAGTAGAGATGAAAGTAATAGACCCAGCCAGTTAAGCTGAAAAGTACCCGAATACCCAGATAGCACACAGTCGTCGGCCCGACGGCGGCCCGACGGCGGCCGCTCCGTCGGCCCGACGGTGGAAAACGCCGTCGGGCCGACGTTGTTTTGTCCAACCTCCCGCCGTCGGGGCGACGGCGGGTGCCGCCGTCGGCCCGACGGCGGTAGCCGCCGTCACCCCGACGCCGTCCGCCGTCGCCCCGACGGCGGCCCCCGCCGTCGCCCCGACGCCGTCGGGGCGACGGCGCCAAACGCCGTCGGGCCGACGTTGTTTTGTCCAACCATCCACCGTCGGCCCGACGGCGTTTGGCGCCCCGTCGGGCCCGACGGCGCCAAACGCTGCCGCCGTCGACCCGAGAAGACACTGTCACTCTAGTGTCAATGCGTACAGGTGCAAAAATATTAGTTTTATTCAAAATTAATAGAAATCGAGAACCATAACCGCATAAATTTAATATAGTCTGTACGTATTGACACTATAGTGACAGTGTCTTCGAATCTCGAAAAAAACCAAGATGGCGGTTCTTGGTCAACCTTCCGTACATGGTAATTCAAATCGTATTAACACGAATAATTCCATTAATACGTCGTAATAAATTACAAAACTTTTACAAAATAATCTAAGCATATTAATAAACAAACCTGTTAAATAATTCCTTTAAATTCCTCCGATTTCTGGCGTTATTTGTTCAAATAGAACGCTGTCCAACGATCGCACGTGTTGTGCTGGCGACTCGAGTCAGGTGTGGATTCGAAGTAAACAAACCGCATCGGATGATTCAAAGCGTATTAACACGAATAATTCCACTAATACTTCGTAATAAATTACAAAACTTTTACAAAATAATCTAAACATATTAATAAACAAACCTGTTAAATAATTCCTTTAAATTCCTCCGATTTCTGGCGTTATTTGTTCAAATAGAACGCTGTCCAACAATCGCACGTGTTGTGCTGGCAACTCGAGCCGGCGACTCGAGTCAGGTGTGGATTCGAAGTAAACAAACCGCATCGGATGATTCAAAGCGTATTAACACGAATAATTCCATTAATACTTCGTAATAAATTACAAAACTTTTACAAAATAATCGAAACATATTAATAAACAAACCTGTTAAATAATTCCTTAAAATTCCGGGTAATTCTGGAGTTATTGGTAGAAAAAGAACACTGATCAACAATCGCACGTGTTCCGCTGGCGACTCGAGCCGAAATCCAAATTTAAAGAACTGCGCAGGCGCGGCCCACCACCGTCGGGCCGACGATGGCCCGATGGTATACCAAGTGTGGAAAATGAATGCAAACCTGCGGCGGCCCACCACCGTCGGGCCGACGATGGCCCGACGGTGAATCAAAAGTGGAAAGGGATTGAAACCTAACGTCAGAAATCAACCGGCGGCCCGACGGTGGCCCGACGGTGGCTCACAAGTGGAAAAGGATTGAAACCTAAGGTCGGAACACCACCGTCGGGCCGACGATGGCCCGACGGTATACCAAATGAATGCAAACTTGCGGCGGCCCACCACCGTCGGGCCGACGGAGGCCCGACGGCTCAAAAGTTTAACCCTAACGTCGGAACACCGCCGTCGGGCCGACGATGGCCCGACGGTGAATCAAAAGTGGAAAGGGATTGATTCCCAACGTCGGAACACCGCCGTCGGGCCGACGGTGGCCCGACGGTGGAAAGTCGGTGCCGACGGACCGACCAATAGCCGACGTCGGGCCGACGGCTGTGTGCTGTCTGGGTAGAGTGGTTCCAGATTCTGTCGATAGACGTAAACTGGCTTAACTGGAGGGGTGTAATACGTGAAGAGTGGCGGTGAAATTCCAGAAAAAAATACAATATAGTTGTATTTAAAAAAAATATATTACAAGGATAAGAGCTTGAATCCTGTTGCGATATAAATATCTGAATATAATCAGGCATTTTATCATTTTTCCAGGCATTCTTTACGGAGATATAGCATGTGAAATCATAGGCACTCAATGAATGTACCCGAATAGAGTGGTTCCAGATTCTGCCAATAGAAATCAGTAGCTTAACTGGCGGGGTGGTCTATTGTGGAGAGAAAAAAAGCAGAGATCGACAGCTAGATGGACGATAATACTGTCAGAACAAGGACAGTGGAATGCTCTCCAAGGATAATCTTTACTGATTGGTCCATGGCTAGATGAAAGATTCACCTCAGTCTCTGTTCAGAGGTGAATTACAAAGCTATGTAAAAGTTGGAGAAAATGTGTCTCACTGTTGATGGTCTTAGTTTGGCATTCGTACCTTATGTTGATTAAAATCCAATAGCTACAATCCGATAGGTCAGGCAGCATTCATTTTCATTGGCTGAGGTAGTCAGGTGGTACAAACAGTTCACTCAAACATGGAGGATTTATTTCATGGACTCACTTCAAACTGATTTTGTGTCACTATGCCTTGATATTATGTGATTTGAACACCTGGAAGAGTAAATGTTGAGGGAAAACATATACAATCGGATTGTAGATATTGGATTTTAATCAACATAAGGTAGGAATGTCAAGCTAAGACCATCAACAGTGAGACACATTTTCTCCAACTTTTACATAGGGTTGTAATTTACCTATGAACAGAGTTCGAGGTGAATCTTTTATCGACCGCATTCACTACTGGGCAAGCCCAACACAGTCCAGCGGCTGACGCAACACCGGCCATCGCAGTGCTGCCACAATGTACAAAAAAAAGTATAAAATCTAAGTATTCAAAAAGTATAAATATTCATAGGGTCAACTTACCCCAATTTGTAACCTTTTGTTGCCGTGTTAAAGCTGCATAGTCCGATGAATCATCAAATTTTCAAAACCAAAGCAATTATCTAGATTTGATCCTACATATCTAACTCAGATACTGATGCAGTTATTAAGCATTTGTTGCCACATAGAATGTGATATTGAGTTAATTTAATAGAATTTGTTACTGCTGAAGCCTATGGTGTCAGCGTTTTGGCAGACTTGCCAAAACTAACTTCACATGTTTATACTTAAAATATCTCCAAAGTTAGCCATTTAAAATAAAAGTTACTTCAAACTAAAGTAATGTGGATTATAACAATCAATTGAATGTATTTATCTCATAAAAAGGGCCGAAATTCAAAACCATCGGACTATGCAACTTTAAGATAACATGTGCGGCTTGTGAACACGCTTCAATAATGATGTATGCAGTGTTGTGAGGAATTGTTGCTGAGCACTTAGTTTTGCATAGTTCAGTGCACTGTCACTTGGTCACTGACAGCAGAGAGCTCAACAAAAGTTCCAGTCAACAGAACACACACCACTCCTGCAAAGAAACTAGCAAAGCGCATCTCTCACAAAATCGCATAAAGTTCCTAATTCTAAGTATGAAGATCTTTCAATTACCAGATAGGCAATCTTTTGCAGAAAAAAAATAGTAAACAATGTATTTACACCTAAAAGAAAGCATGGGAAAAGTATAAACAAGTAGTTTTGTATCAAGTGATTATAAAAAGACCGGGCGTGGTGGTCTAATCGGTAGAGCGTGGGCCTCGCATGTGGAAGGTCGGGAGTTTGGTTCCCGGTCGAGTCAAACCAATAACTTTAAAATTGGTACTTGTCGCTTCCTAGCCTGGTGCTCGGATAGGGCAAGGACTGGTTAGCTCAATGTCAGGATAATATGACTGAGTGGGACATTGGGTTATGGTGCCGGCGGCCTGATTTCCCAGTGGGGCAGCACTATAAAGTCGCCATGAGTGCGCACTGTCACAAGTCGGTACCCGTCCTGATATGACCTTAGATGTTGCTAAGACGTAAAACAACAAACAAACAAACAAGTGATTAAAAAAGAAATTTGTGATAGAGGAAATACATATAACAAGATTGTTTCTTTACTGGATTTCTATTTCCCAGATATTTTAGAAACGACACAACACAAATTTACTTACCATCTAGGAAATCTGCCAAATCGAAATCTTTGATCGCTGTCAAAGGGCAGTTAGGAATATAGTAGGAATACTGTGATTCAATCGCCATTAGATCCTTGGGGCAATCTTTGAAACTGGGCACCACATATTTGGTTTCCAGGTTACGATAGTGATAATTCATGAGACGGGAACACAAACGGTTATCTAGTAGTACTTTTATTTAATATAAGTGTTGGTATGTTTTGAGGTTTGATTACTTAAATGATTGAAGTAATGATAAGTTTGAATGCCTTTATAGTGTTCTGTCTTGGAGTCCCCCCGCGTCCCAAACTTGTGGTGTATTGCCTCCCCCCTGGCTCAATTCCTGGGAAATACCTTTCCTGGTGTGGGTTCATGCGGTTGTATTTATTTCCACAACAGGTATGTATATTCACGAGGCAACATAATTAATTCATGGGCGAGGCAACATAATTAATTCATGAGCGAGGTAACATAATTAATTCATGAGCGAGGTCAGCCGACCTACTTCGCGATCACGTGACTAACCTGCTCAGCTCACTTCGCCTCAGGACACGCTTCTGACAACTTTAATTCACCCACCCACCCACCCACCCACCCTCCCTCCCTCCCTCAGAAGAAGGTGTGCTGATGTCCTAGGCCGCTACTTGATTGTTCGATAATGCTATGTTAATTGTGCCGTCCTGCTACCCAGACAGCACACAGTCGTCGGCCGCTCCGGCGGCCGCTCCGGCGGCCCGACGGTGGAAAACGCCGTCGGGCCGACGTTGTTTTGTCCAACCTCCCGCCGTCGGGGCGACGGCGGCTGCCGCCGTCGGGCCGACGGCAGCAGCCGCCGTCGGCCCAACGGCGACAAAAGCCGTCGGGCCGACGTTGTTTTGTCCAACCATCCACCGTCGCCCCGACGGCGGTTGCCGCCGTCGGGGCGACGGCGACAAACGCCGTCGGGCCGACGAGCCGAGAAGACACTGTCACTGTAAAAATATTAGTTTTATTCAAAATTAATAGAAATCGAGATCCCATACCATATAAATTTAATATAGTCTGTACGTTTTGACACTATAGTGACAGTGTCTTCTCGGAAAAAAAACAAGATGGCGGTCCTTCGTCAAAATTCCGTTCAGGGTAATTCAAATCGTATTAACACGAATAATTCCATTAATACTTCGTAATAAATTACAAAACTTTTACAAAATAATCTAAACATATTAATAAACAAACCTGGTAAATGATTCCTTAAAATTCCAGGGATTTCTGGAGTTACTGGTAGAAAAAGAACACTGATCAACAATCGCACGTGTTCCGGTGGCGATTCGAAGTAAACAAACCGTATCGGATGATTCAAATCGTATTAACACGAATAATTCCACTAATACTTCGTAATAAATTACAAAACTTTTATAAAATAATCTAAACATATTAATAAACATACCTGTTAAATAATTCCTTAAAATTCCTGGTATTTCTGGAGTTACTGGTAGAAAAAGAACACTGATCAACAATCGCACGTGGTCCGCGGGCGACTCGAGCCGGAATGCAAATTTAAAGAACTGCGCAGGCGCGGCCCACCACGTCGGCTCGACGGTGGCTCGACGGTGGACCTGATGTGGAAAATGAATGCAAACCTGCGGTGGCCCACCACCGTCGAGCCGACGATGGCCCAACGGTGAATCAAAAGTGGAAAGGGATTGAACCCTAACGTCGGAACACCACTGTCGGGCCGACGGTGGCTCGACGGTGAATCTAAAGTGCAAAAAGGATTGAACCCTAACGTCGGAACACCACCGTCGGGCCGACGATGGCCCGACGGTATACCAAGTGTGGAAAATGAATGCAAACCTACGGCGGCCAACCACCGACGGGCCGACGATGGCCCGACGGTGACTCAAAAGTGGAAATGGATTGAACCCTAATGTCGGAACAGCACCGTCGGGCCGACGATGGCCCGACGGTGACTCAAATCAGGAAATGTGGAAAATGAATGCAAACCTGCGTTGGAAATCCACCGGCGGCCCGACGGTGGCCCAAGTGTGGAAAATGAATGCAAACCTGCGGCGGCCCACCACCGTCGGACCGACGGTGGCCCGACGGTGGCTCAAAAGTGGAAAGGGATTGATACCCAACGTCGGAACACCACCGTCGGGCCGACGATGGCCCGACGGTGAATCAAAAGTGGAAAGGGATTGATTCCCAACGTCGGAAATCCACCGGCGGCCCGACGGCGGCCCGACGGTGGAAAGTCGATCGCGACGGTGCGCCCAATAGCCGACGTCAGCCCGACGGCTGTGTGCTATCTGGGTATGACCTTAGCTGTTGCTAGGACGTAGAACAACAACAAACAAACTGTTAATTATGTATTCATGTTTTCTTCCCCTGATCATGATATTTGACTGTTTGTTACTTATCACTCCAGCAATAAAACCAGTCAGGCAGCTATTCTTCAGAAACAGGATAGTAAATGCCTGGAACGCACTGCCTGAACATGTTATAGAAGCGCCTTCCGTCAACGCCTTCAAAGGCAGACTGGATAAGCATTGGAGGGGGCTGCAATATTGCATACATCCGGTACTCGATGCCTTTAATCCTAGTAAATCAAATTTTGACATGCATCGACCTGATACAGGCTTTTAAGCCTAACAAAATCAGAAGCGGATGAGTATGAGTATGAGTATGAGTATATGTTTGCTACCGTACATGTACTTTCCCTGACTGTACTTGATTTTCTCAAAACTAGGCTTCTCTGAACATGGGATCGATATGAACTCCAATTCGGGTTATGTTTGGTCTTAAATTTGCTAAATTGAGCTGCTGTTTCTGTTGTCTGTCCGAGCGAATGAATTACGCGCAAATGTGCATTGTCCTCTCGGGGATCTCACGGTGGGCACTGGGGTAACCACCTTCGTTACCCAAGTTCCAGGGGTGGCAAGGTTTCCAATCTACCTCGCTGTTGTATTTGGCTTGTAGTCGACTTGGTGTGTGGCTTTGGTGGTGCTGCTCTGCAGTGTGTTGGCTTGGTTTGTGTAGTGTATTGCCTGCCAGTTGCGCTCGTTTTTTGGTGCGAAGTGCTTGGTTGAATCGCTGGCGTCCCACTAGACGTACTTAAAGTTGCATAGTCCGATGTTGTTCGAATGTTTGCATAATTTCTTTAGATAAATATATCAGGTTGACTATTATAACCTACTATTAATTTATTCCGGAGTCATTTGGATGAAACATGGCTAACTTTGGAGCAATTTGAGCTGAAATAACCCAATATCATTTCGGCAAGTGTGCTAAAAGTCTTGTTGGGGCCCAGATTCACATCTTGCGATGGTCACGTGATGCAGAATGACTTATTAATGTGTAGGTAGTCTGGAACCCCCAATGTGTTGCTACCTTGTCGTGGTGGGGAGGCTTGTGTGCCTCCGTGACCATGAGGGCCAACAACCCCACCCAGGAAAAAGAACAACGTTACAGAATCACAAACAAGAAACTCAAGGCCCAGTACCGGGAAAACTGGATAGCCCTTGTTCGAGGCCTATGCCCAAAGTTGGGCGGTAGGCGACACTTTCATCTACGACATGGCTGAGGAAGTGTTTGTGTGGATGGGCGCTGACGCCTCAACGGGCGAAGAAGAAGTCTGGAACCTGACTAATATCACATATGGTACTGAGAATTAGGGCAAGACTAATAAGGTCACGAGATTGACCTAATTGGTTAGTGGCTGTCTCAAAGTATGTGTCCCAAGGGTAATAAATTCACTGGTTATTCTGTATATGCTGCCCCAAAGCCTTAGTCAATGCACACGTATCTAAGTTGGATATATATAATCAAATGTAGATAAGTGTTTTGGTTTTGAATAAAATATGTTTCATCAGACCATACAACTTTAATGGCGTATAGGTCAGCCGAGCCAAGTCCCGCTCTGACCTAAAGTGGCGGGTCTCCCACTCCCACGTCTGGGTCAGTAGGGGTGCAGTAGGGGTTAAACCAACCCTATGTAAAAGGTGGCGAAAAAACGGGTCAATGAATTGAGAGCCTAATTTCACAATCTAAGAAGCAACATTTATTCTTTACATATGTATTATTGATAGCCCGCTACCTTTGAGTTGAAAAATATAATATAATATCTAGTTTAATGCAATTTAAAAGTGAAATCGACGGCGTTCTGCGGCCGCCATCTTGTCTTTTTGCATTCTCTCCCATTTCACCAACTCTGTGTCTACATGGGTAGCCACTTGATACTGGAGCCACAGTTTCTAGGTCATGTTCCATACTAACGCTATTTTCGCCCGTATTTATATGAGGCTGGTCTTCACCCGTGTACTACAAGTACCGGGTGAATCTTTTATCTACATGGCCAGCTGTTGTATGTGCTCTATTACCTGGGTTTTGCAGTTGGCGGAAATGGTAGCGTCCTTCCTCATTCTGCACAGGGGTTCGAATCCTGGTCAAGTCAAACCAATGACTTAAAAATGTATACTTGTTGCTTCCTAGCCATGCGCTCGGCATTATTAGGATAGGGCAAGGACTGTTTGGCTCAGTGTCAGGATAATGTGACTGAGTGGGATATCAGGTCATGGTGCTGGTGGCCTGGTCTCCCAGTGGGGCAGCACTATAAAGTCGCCATGAGTGCGCACTGCCACAAGTCGGTACCCTTCCTGATATGACCTTAGATGTTGCTAGGATGTAAAACAACAAACAAACGTATCCTCCTAGTGTGGTAGCGGTCGTCATCTTCCTCTTGTGTTGATGTGTAGTTGTCGGGGGAGTTTCACCGGTGTCTGCGCTCAGGGCGAGCACCTAGTGTGGCTGTTATCCGGTGAGATGGTACTCTGGTGCGGTGATCGGGGTCTCCTCCCACATGCTGCCGCTGGCCTTGGCTCCTTGCGTTGCGCATTACCAGCAATCCTGAACTTAATTTTTCCGCTGCGAGTTCATGGCGCTTCGATCGATTCTGCCATCATCCAATCAGCATCGGCCACAAGATGCAGAGTACGCATCGATTATATACATTTCAATGACAAGTTTGTTTCAATTAAAAAAATGGAATAAAGATCTGTTGTAATTGGATGTAAGGATTATGGAACAATGAATAAATAAATAGGAATTCATATTTCAATAAAAATAAACTGGTTTGATGGATTTATTTCTTATTTTATGTGTCAACTTCAACACCCATGTGGACACGGCAAAATATTTAGCTACACAACCGAGAAACTGTGCCTATAGATACCGTATGGTGCTGCCATCTGTGAGAGTTATCGGCCACTAAAATACATGCTGCCGTATTCTCTCACTAGCTCGTAGAAGTTAGGCAGTTTAGCGATTTCCTATGAATATAGTGGGAAAACGTGGCATTTTCTCCCAAATTTTCAACATATAGATGGATCTACAAAAAATTCAGCCCAATTTTCAGCAGGTAAGAGCTTGGTGTATCTAGAAACTCATCCGCTATCGGCGCTATACATTTATTATGATAGTAATGTGATAAATGGCATTGCCGTGGATTCGCTAAAGGAATGCTGGTACTCGTGGTGACGGTGAGTTGTTGCAGCGCTAGTCAACAGGTTAGAGATTGCTGGTAATGGGCTCTTCTACTCCCGAGATATTAGGGGAGCGTTTCATTTTGTTTACAGATGACTCGACCGCTTCCATTCGATCCATCAGTCCAGTGGTGGCGATTTGGAGCTGTTGTGCCAGTGTGTCGGCTATCGTCTGCTTGATTATATCCATTTGTGCCTGTGTGGGTTCGGGCCGGTTCACGGGTTCGGCGTTAATGGCGGTTGCTGCGGCAGCGGATCTATTTATTACTGACCGTGGTCATCCTCTTGCTCTGGGTTTTCTTGTCGGGGTGTCAGGCTCCTCCATCGGTTCTTTCCTTTGGTGTTTGTTGGCTCTCGGCATCTTGATGGACATAGTCAAAATTAAATATGGGAGCTCAGCTCCTGCTGTCCGAGCGGCATCTTGACTGTGCCGTTTAGCCGTGGATGCACCGGAAGGGCATGTTGGGGAGTGGTTCTTCATATAGTCACCAGGTTATATAGTTTGAATCCGATACGAGAGGTGGCGGCACATGTAGTCCTTTCCTCGTGCCTGAATTACCCATGTTACGGGTGCAACATGGACAATAGATCATATAGCACATATATATATATATATATATTCAGGCGCAAAACCACGTAAACACCAATTAAAAATGTAGTTTAAATAAAAGATTTGTACATGAACTTTTCCTCCAGTCTGTTACGCGAGGGGAATGCCCGCACTGCAATTTACCTGACAGCTGGGATGGGGGGCGGGGGGCACTCCAGCAATGCGCAGATAGGAAATATAGGATGTACATGTTACTCTTGCATTTATAGTCGTATAATGTGTTATACATGATAATATATATAAAAACCCTATGTTTACTACTGCCTATATATGAAGAGTTAAGGCGCAAAAGCATTCCACTTTTCATATGATCACAGGCTTATTGAGTAATGAACAAAGAAGTAGGAATATAAAAAAAAAACTTGTTGAAGGTTTGTTTCCATTTTTGGATTGGTGTTTACAGTTTTGTGCCTGAACTGTGTGTATATATATATGTGTATTATAACGTATTATAATAATATAAAGGAACGGAGCAATTCCAATATTGTTATCATATTCATTGTACGATTATTGCGTGCATTTGGGATTCGCGCACCCACCCCGTTATATGCGTGTGATTGGGGCGCCAAATGTTTGGTGCGGAAATGACTCAAACCACTGTCACTTCGCTCGCAATTTTCTTTTTGGTAGGGCATATTAGTCCCAGCCAGAGAACTAATAAAGAACTCAGCCCAACTCTGCTTTGTCTAACCTTATTGCCTAGTGGTTTATATATATATATATATATATATATATATTTAGTTCATACTAGGATACACATTCTTTGATAAATCATTTGGTCTAGCAATTCAGTACAGCCGATACAATAGTCACAGACCAGGTTTACTAACCACGAAGAGACATCTGACTACAGGACAGGCAGTATGTACAGTCAAACCTCTCTAAATCGACCGACTATGGGACCGACTTTAAATGGTCCATTAATGGAGGTGGTCGGTTTAGGGAGTTTCTTCATCATTACAATGATATTTCATGGGTGATCGTTTTGGATCCACATAAGGAGATCAATATAGGGGAGTGGTCGAGCTGTGGAGGTTTTTACTGTGTATGTGAATAAACACACATACAATTAAAGGTAACTTTACTCACTTTGACAGATCCCGGTGATTTTATTGCAGCGTCCTTTACATTCACAGGTTAGTTGGCACCGTTCGCCCCACATAGCAGGTGGACACACTGTTAAAGTAGCAAAACGGGAGCACACTGTATTATCGACTTTGAACGTGCACACTAATAATTGGTCATGTTGCTTAGGCAACAAGGGTAATTTGGGACCGAGACGGGACACATAGGGCTGCTCCTTTGATTCAGCTCGACCTATTAACATCGGGGGCGTAATCGATTAATCGACTCTGGTCACCCGAGCCACTTTTTGGCACATGCGCACATCCTGCAGACTCGGGTCGAATAATCGAATACGCTTTTCCACGCTCGGGGTGACAAAAATGGTGGCCATTTTATGTGTTTTTTAATAGCCGATATAATTACAGAAAAATATGATTTAAATATTTTTATGATGGCATAGTTTAGTGATATTTCTATTTCATTAATCTATGTTATTATATAAAAAAAATATGTATGACTGGTACCGGTGGCTGTTATCCTGCAGGACGGTACCAGCGCAAATGTGACATCATCGCTCCTTGCAAACCCCAGCCAAGAGGTGGGTTACTGGGGTCGGGTTGTTTTGCACCTGGCATATGTATTTGTCGACTCCACTCGTGGTGGTCTATTTGAAATTCTGACAACTCGGGTGACCCGAGTTGCCCGGGTCGTGTTAAGGCCCTGTCACATTACGGCATATGGCGGGAGCGTATTGAAAACCTACGTAGGTCCTGCGCGTACCAGCCTATGATGACATTTGGTGACCTTTTGGGTGGTTTTGAGCGTATGTGGAACCTACGAGGAGCGTACGAGGAGCGTATGGGAGCGTGCTGTGACATTTTTTGACGGTATGGGCCATACGCCCTCATAGGTCAAGATTTTTTTAGCATGCACAACAAAATTTGGACGGACGGATTTATGAAAGCGTATGGCGGCGTATGCCTCATACGCTTCACATAAGCCGTCACCTGGCGGCGTATGAGTAGCGTATGAGTAGCGTGTGCGTAGCGTATGAGTAGCGTATACGGCATATGCCGACGTATATGACGTAACGCGCCTACACCGCCATACGCTCCCGCAAAAAACCCTAATGTGACAGCCCCTTTAATCGATTACGGCCCTAGTTCCCCCTTTTAAATATAGGCGGCCCGAATAACCAACTCCAGGTGGCGACACCGCACCTGCGCACTGGTCGCTGTAATGTGTGCATAATAGACATCCAGGCACGAGCCGAGAACAAAGGAATATGAACATGAGATGACGTCAGAGACAAAGGGTGCCGGCGGTTCAGGAGCCTGGACGGTGAATAAAGCATTCAGTATCCAGAAGCCAAACTGTTCAGAACGTCGTACTTTAACAGTAGCCGCTGCTTGTACCCGTGACCACTCTCTGACGTTACTTCCGGCCCACCGCCCCCGACAATGGCAATCATCCACCAGATGCCGAACCGACACCACCAACCGCCTTTTCTCACCGCCCCACCCGACCCTACTATGAGACAATTGACTCGGTAGGGTTGAGTGCTGGGTCGGGGAGAGACTCAAACTGACTACCTCACATTGAAACTTGACCTATGTTTTTTTATCTGTTTTCTTTTCTTGAAGATTTATACTGCCTATCATGGATAAGTCTGAATAGACTTGTTTTCACCACTAGACATTTTGTCGGTAGAAAGCCCGAGCCTACACTTTTACCGACCGAAGGGATTTTTACCCTCCCATACCACATAGACATGGTATGAGAGCAACTGGCCTTTGATGACGTTGTAAGTTATACACAGTGGTGGAAATCCAAATTTGCAGAGGCACAAGGAATTGAACCACCAACCTTCAGATTAGGAGTCTGACCTAGAACAAATTCAGACACTCTAACCACTCCGCCACAGAGAACACCATCTTATTGAACTTAGACTAAATAAAATCGCATACTATGTATAATATAGTCCCGTGACATGTCCTGAATTATACATTGTTGGCCGCGCTGACATGAGTAATTTGCCACATGAAGCAATGGGCAGCTTATCGCGCATCTCGATATGTGAGGTAAAACAGCATTGTAATAATAGGCACATTGTAATATATCTCCTCACATTACAGTCCATAGCACACAGAACAGGGAAGCATGAGTTGGAGGACATAGCTTTATTCCGGGAAGCCCACATGGGCGTTTTTTTTTTACTAAATGTATTTTATTCAGCGAATAAGGTCTTTTGTCAGCGACAGAGCACTGGTCTTCCGGCCGTTCATTACAATTTGTTGGTACATAAATGACAATATCAGTTGCAATAATAACCACATGAAAAACCTGTTCGATAATAGAAGCATGAAATAAATGGACTATTTGTCATAATAGTAACTGCATGCAATTCCAGTTCAACATATGTATTATGCACTTGGTGAGCATGCATCAATAAATGTACAAGACGACTCTAGAATTGTCTTTAAACACTTTGTTCCTTTGCTTTCTCTTCTTTTTTTCAAAAAGATATAAAATATCTCCAATACACATATATATATTATATTGTAAATATACAAATCAGTGGATCCAATCACCAATACCAAATGCGAAAACCTGCCCATTTTATTTATTTGTAATCCCATCACAAATGTTCCGTTCTGTGTGGCCCAATGATGGGATCGAGGTCTGAGATTGCAGTGGGGACTTACATCAGACAGGTTTTATGTCAATTTAAAGGAAAATGCTAGGTAATAGGTTTTGAAAGAAGGTGTAGTAGGGGTGGGGTAGGGGCAGGACGGGGATCAGCGTGCAGGGCTGTGTAGTCCATTTGAAAACATTTATATATATATGTATGTACAAGGGTCAGGGCAAGGATGGCCTTTAGAATACCTATAACCGTGTCGGGGTCTGACAGGCCTGTTGTATTTTCATTAAGTTTTTAAATTCAAAGAGACTTGTGGACAGTCTTGTCTTCACTGGAAGTTTATTCCATAATGTGCCACCTCTGTAAATTGGTGCTTTAGTCAGTTTGTTTGTTAGTGGCTTGGATGTTTTTAGAAGTGTAGCATCGCTCTGTCTGGTTACTCTGTTTGTATGGTCAACATATTGTTCATCATTGGATCTTTTATACATGAGACTGAGGAGATGTGTTTCCCTCCTTTGGCTAAGGTAGCTGACTTGTGCTTTAGCATGCATTTCCTTTACAGACAGGTTTTTCCCTCTGTAGACAGTTCTAAGTGCCCTGTTTTGAATCCTCTGTAATTTGTTTTCTTGTTGTTTTGTCAGCAGTCCATATATTAAATCATTGTAGTCAATTATTGGAAGAATGGTGGCTTTATATAGTAACAGGGCTGTATTCTCGCTGATGTAGTACCTAATTTTTCTGAAAGTTGTCATTTTTATGGCTATCATTTGATTAAGTCTTGAGAGTTGTCGATTACCATTTAGTGTAGAATCGAGTGTGGTCCCTAAATATTTGTATGATTCTACCTCATTCAATACTGCATCACCCAAATGTAAATTGATAGGTTGTGCCGCAGATGCAATGTTTGGTCTATGGACTGTGAGGGCCGCATCATCAGCAAACAGTGTGAACATGGCCTCATTTGTTACCAAGGGCAAGTCATTAATGAATATGAGGAAGAGTAGTGGCCCAAGCGTGGAACCCTGGGGTACTCCAGTTGTAATTGATCTCTCCATTGACTTAGTGCCATTTATTTTTGTAACTTGTTGTTTATTTGATAGATAGTTGGCTATAAATGTACAAGATTTAGGACCAAGTCCTGCCCTTTCAATTTTCCAGAGTAAAATGTCATGGTCTATTGTGTCAAAAGCTTTCTTGAAATCAAGAAAAACAGTTATTGTCAGATCTCCTCTATCCATGTTAGTCAGCAGTTCATCTAATAGAGTGGCTAGGGCTATTGTGGTTGATTTAACTTTTCTGAAGCCATTTTGCTGTTTGGCAAGGTAGTTGGTGTCTTCCAGGAAGGTTTTTATTTGATCATGGATTATTTGTTCGATGACTTTGCCAGGGAGGGGCAGTATTGATATTGGTTGCAGTTCATTTCATGATTTAGGATTACTTATCTTTGGTATTGGTGTGACAGTAGCTATTTTCCATTTACCTGGGAATACACCTGTTTCAATGACAAGGTTGTAAAGATGTGTAAATTCATTTATTAGGATGCTAATGGCAGTCTTAATGAAGGCTGAATTTATATTCATCATACCAGACGATTTATATGATGAAAGTTCCTCAATCTTGGTGAGTATTTCTTCTCTTGTTGTTTTCTCAAGATTGTATTCATGTTGATTTGCGACTGGGTGATAATTTTGTGGATACTTGGTTTTTTGTTCGAATTTCTTGGTGAGATTTGCCCCAATGTCTACAAAATAGTTGTTTATTACTTCAGCTAACTGAACATCAGGTACTCGGTCACCTGTGCTGTCGTCTACTATGCTGTTTATCTGTGGTTTGGCTTCTGGTTGAATTTGACTTAGTTCTTACCAGAATTTCTTAGGATTCTGGTTGTGCTTTATGGCTTGATCAATTTAGTACATAGATTTCGCTTTCCTCAACTCTGTTCTGGCTTTGCTTGTTAAGCATTTTGCTATAAACTGGTCTCCTGGGTCTTTGGTCAGGTCAGCCTTTTGCTTAAAATAATCTCTGTCCTTTTGTAGTTCTATCAGTTCACTGGTGATGTAAACAGCCGTGTTCTCTTTTATTTTTAGTTCAGTCATCGGACAAAGTTTATCTGTTGCATGGTTGATCATATCTTCTAAAATATCCCAACATTTGTTGGGATCCTGTTCTTCAAATATTGTAGTGGGGTTATAACTCTGCAAGATTGTCCTAAGTGCATCAGTTGAAAAGTTTCTATATGTCCTTCCGCAGTATGTGGTGTTTTTTAGGTTGTTTCTGGGTTTCTTTTTGATAATATAGACTGGCTTATGGTCACTGACATTGTAGTTAAGGACTCCTGCTTGAGTGCAATACTTGATGTTAGTAAAGGCTAAATCGATTGTGGTTGCAGTAGTTCTAGTTGACCTAGTTGGTTTATCTACCAGCTGTTGGAGCTCATGTTCTGAAGCAAATTGATTTATGATTATGGCTGGTAGCTTTCTCTTAGCACTACAGTCTGCATTGAAGTCGCCTATCAGTAGGGTCTCATACTTGTCTATGTCATCTATTTCACTCATCACATTGCTCAATTCCTCGAAGGCCTGTTTAACACTTCCATCTGGTGGTCTGTACACATTTCCAATTAGGATCTTCTTTGAATAAGGCCTTGTTACAACCACCCATTGTAGTTCCAGCACAGCATTTGAAATATTTTGATCTGCATATCTATTAGAATCTACTTGTAGAGAATTTCGGCAGTAAATTCCTAGTCCACCTCCAGCTTTGGCTTGCCCATTTAGATGTTTTGCTTTTCGATCATACCTAAGGAAGGTGTAGTTTGTTATTGAAGTTAGTTTTTTTTCTATAAGGCTATTGAGCCATGTTTCTGATACTGTGAAAATATCAAGTCCCGATCCTGGCAGATCAATTCTTAATTGTTCTATTTTATGTGTGAGACTATATACATTCAGGTGTGCTATTTTGAAACCTGGCAGACCCTTCAGTTCATTCAGAGGAAGCCCACCCAGCCACTTGCCCCATGCTCATATCCTCTGCACACTGTCCCCCGGTACCCAGGTCCTTTACATTTTCAGGTGTGGCATCCGAATGCTGCAGGGAAAAGGTCATCGGAGTGGTGAGGGATGTGAGTGACGTGAGGGGAGATGAGACAAGTGAACAATTGATGCGAGTTGAATAATGACAGAGCAACTAGCGGGTAGCAACAGTTACTTAATTATTAACAGTAATAATCATGCATATGATGCTAAATGTCATAATACAAATGTTATTACATTATGTAATGTAATGTCTATGGTTTAAAATGTTAAATGTCATTAATTAAAATGTTATTAAATTATATAGTCTAATGTCTTAAGACCTCGGCCAAGCCAAGTGTAGGCTAAAACTGTGAGTTCAGGTGTGTGATAGGGCCCGGACGAGGGCAGCATTGACCTTGCATGTCATAGGCAGCGTCAATGATTGCTTCAGTTTCTATGTATTGCTTATACCCATCTGAGGTCCAACCTCTGACACTCTGGACCTTCAGGGCCGAGCTCCCTGAGTCAAAGGCGATCATCGCCGCCACCCTGCGGATAGCGTGGAGGATGAAGGGGGGATTGTGTGGGTGAGCCGGTTGGGCCTGCTTCCACATCTTCGTAATGAATGGGATGGTCATAGGTAGGCCATCGGCTGGGAAGACTAGGAGTGGTTGTACCCGCATGCTTGTCGGGGCGATGGCAAGCATGTCAGCATAGGCCTGCCCTGGGCAGAACCACTTGTCGGGGGCTGGTGTTAATGTGATGATGTGTGACTGGTTGTTGGCCTGCATATTCTTTGACTACTTCTGGTCAATATGCAGAGACCGATCGTCGAACCAGAAGTCGGCTCGGGTGGGGTGTCAGGTGGGGTCAAACGTCGGCACCGACCTGGGCGCCACCTCTGACTGCCTGGCCGCTACAAAGAACATGACCAGTATGGCAAATGCCACCACTGTGCCCTGTGGCGATGCCCTGAGGTTGAGGACTGCTTGCCGTATGACATCCACCGGGGCGTGTCGGGGCTGCTTGGGACTGTGCTGTTTGGATCGCTTTATGGCGTGCACTGCCACCTAGTTGTCGCAGTGGATGGCTATGTGTCCCCCATTGTCGCTGCAGCGGACGATGGTGTGGAATGCGACAAGGACATTGAGGGCCTCGATCTGGGTTATACTGTCCCCATAGTCGCCGTCCACGAGGGGGGTGGAGTAGGCGTGGGTGTCGTCGGCACTACCTATCCCTCCGAGACAGGCGTCGACCACGATGTGCCTGCCCGCGTCGTTGGGTGGGATCATTGCCATCCCATTCCAGTCCTTGGTGTAGGCTGGGAACCATGCAAGGTCAGATCGGATCTCATCGGTGATTGGGGTGCGGTTGGTGGTGATGCTCCTGAGGGCATAAAGGAGGCAGCCGATGAACAGGCAGGCAGGGCGGATACACTTGGAGAGGTGCAGGAGCTTGCCCAATAGCGATTGGAGCTACTACCTGGTTATGTCGGACCAGGCCGTCATGGCTTTTACCATCCTGATGGTTGCCTTGACGTTGTCGGTGGGCATGGTGAGGGTCATTGTGGCAGTGTCAATGATGATGCCGAGCTATCTGACTGCCGTGGTTGGCTGGTGCGCCTTCTCATGTCCCTTGGGGAGGCCCAGCTGCTTGAAGATCCTGCGGGTGGAAACGAAGTGGCGTGTGGCGGTGGGCCTGTCTGGTGCGACGACAATGAGGTCATCCAAGTACATGGTTACTGCGATGCTCTGGCCTCTAAGTATGTATATGACGGCTGCGGGCGCCGAACTGCCCGGAGATATCGACATAGAAGGTGCCTCTCCGGGCACCCCCAGTAGCGGCCAGTCGAGTGGGCAGGATTGGGAGTTCTTATACGTCCTGCTTATGTCCATGGTGAACATATAGCTGCTGTGGCCGCTGGCGCGGAGCTCACTGGTAAAGTCATCGACCGTGGGGAGGCAATGAGCACGGGCATGGCCGAGGGCCGTGTTCTTGATGATATAGGCATTTACCGATGTGGCATTTGGGAATGAGAGGTCGGTTATGATTCGGCACTTGCTAGGATCACCTTTCTCCCTGGTCATGATGGGCGAGGCATGGAACCAGATGTGGAAGGGGCGTTCGGCGAATGGGCCGTACAGTTCCCCGCATTGCTTCTCCTTGACTAAGTATTGATCGACGGCGTTGGGGTGTTGGTTAGCACTCGGGTGGATGGAGACGTTGCCGGTGTCTGATGGTGGCCCCCATATACCGGAGGGGGAAGCCGAATTGGAGGAAGTCCACAATGGGGATGGGCATGTCTCGCTGCATGGGTGTGGCCTCCCTCGCCGGGCTCGCCTGACAAGGCGGTATATACGAGTCGTCCGTGTCGACCGTGATGGAGGGCGTACGGCGGCCGTCGTCGGGCATTCTGCTCCGTACCTCCATGCTCTGGCCGAGCAGTATTGGGAGGGCCCTGCCCATGGCTGTGGTGGGCCTGGCCTTTGCGGGCCTACCCGGCTTCCGCTTATTCCCTGATAATCCTTGACTAGGCATAGCGGTGAGTCACGTTTGCGTTGGCGCCAAAAAGCGGTTAGTGGTCAGTCTGGTGGAGATGAGGGGAGTGACCAGGTTAGGTGAGAAGCTGAGGGGGCTCTGCTTCGGATGACTGTGATTGGGTGCTGAGAGAGGGTGTGTCATGGGTTCTGATGAATGGGAGGGGTGTAGTGAGGAGGCGCGGCATGATTGGCATGTGGTATTGGTTGCAGCTCCCTTCCTGGGGATACTTCCCCCATACCCCACCCCCAACCCCACCCGGAGAGTGCGGGCCAGCGGCTGGGGGAGGGAGAGGGAGAGGGGGAAGGGGAAGGGGAAGGGGAGGTGAGGCAAACAGCTTCGCTGTCTAATGTGCCCTGCAATGACACCGGATGAGCCCAAGCTCATTCAACACCATTAATAACATAGTAACATCCACTGTTCTGATTTACATATCGCTCAGTGTACAATAACTTACATTCATTACCAAATGAATACAGAATATAACTTCCGCTTACATTCTAAATACCATTTAAATACTCACATTGATCTGACTAATATTGATCTAGGTTATATGACACTACTGCTGACCAGACGAGATGGCCGAATGAGTTAGAGCGTACGTCTACCGTGTTGGTAGATCTTGGAGTCGTGGGTTCGAACCCTGGTCGAGTCAAATCAATGACTTAAAAATTTATACTTGTCGCTTCGTAGCCTGGCGCTCGGCATTATTAGGCCAGCGCAAGGACCGGTTGGCTCAGTGTCAGGATAATGTGACTGAGTGGGATATCAGGTCATGGTGCTGGTGGCCTGGTCTTCCAGTGGGGCAGCACTATAAAGTCGCCATGAGTGTGCACTGTCACAAGACGGTACCCGTCCTGATATGACCTTAGATGTTGCTAGGACGTAAAACAACAACAAACAAACACTACTGCTGCCATATTGCTATGAACTTTTGGGTTACAAAATTTCATTGTGTTACATGCTGTAAATTGTGTATTTAAACAGGTATTCTATACGTTACTCTATATACCTTTTTGTGTAAATAACCCTGAATGAATAAATCACTGGAAGACCTGTGCTTTGGCACTAACAAAATACTTATTCAGCAGAAAAAACCTATTTACTATAAAAAAAATATATATATTAAAAAAGTGCCAAATCAGTGTACCTATTTACTAGATAACAGCCCATCACTTGTGCTTATAACCATTGATTTGCTTATCTCCTATATCTATATATTTTTTGTAAGTCCCCTCTTAGCATATATATATATATATATATATATATATATATATATATTTATATATATATATAAAAATAAATAAATATTCACGACTTATATAAAACTTTTATTTTCGAACTGTAATTGTACACAGCTACATTAGAGACATCGGAGAGGACACTCACAATTACATGACTTCAGGGCTCCATCGAATTCCAAATGTGTGCAAAAAATAGTATTTTTTTACATATCGAGCTGGAATTAGAGGCCCCATAGGGCCTAGATCAGCCGGAAGGGGATCTGCAAGTTAAGTTAAGTTGAGCTAACACTAAACCAGGATCCAGTGTCTACCTACATTGGCGTACAGTTGGTGAAGTGACAGAGGATGCAAAAAATCAAGATGGCGGCCCCTATTAGCTATGTTTACTAGTTTCCACTGTCAACAATCCAATTGTATTAATTAAGTTAACCGAACAAAAAGAAAACAATAAAATAAACACACAAAACAACACACTTCTTGGCGTCATGTGTCAATTTTTAAAGCATGTGAACTAATTTTTGCAATTTTGAAGAAAATAAATTGCCTAAATATTGTTATAGCTCATTACAAACTTAGCTAAACAACATATAATAACAAAATATAAACAACACTTCTTTACTCGTGTGTTAATTTTAAAAGCCTGTCAAACGTTTGTGCAATTTTGAAGAAGAAAAAAATAATTAAGTGTTTTAAAGCGATGCAACCACAATTTAATTGGGGTGTTGGTTTGTAGGTTATTTAGCCAGGGAGAACTGCCTTTGTACAAACCCATTGAGATTGAATCGACCATGCTGCAGTTTTCTCCAAAGAAGCCGTCCATACAGCCGTTCCACAAACACGCCCCAGTCTCTGGGTGACATAACTCAGTCTCTAAATGACAGTTACATTTGGATATGCATCCTTTGCCGTAGTATCCCGCTTCGCATGCTGAAAATGAAGTGAATTTTTAAAAAGCGAAGCTTGTTTGATTCAACGATGCCTCTAGAGCACATTGATTTTTGTATTATCGGCTATTGGACGTCAAAGATATGGTCATATTGACATATTTCTTTGGAGCAAACCTGCTGCCGCCACATAGGCTATTTTTTCCGATATGCTGCAAGGGGTCTTTTATATGCACTTTCCCACGCAGCAGGACAGCACATACCACAGCATTTGATGAACCAGTTGTGGACCACTGGTTGGAATGGAAAATATCATGGGTTCGAACCCTGGTAGAGTCAAACCAATGAGTTAAAAATGTATACTTGTCACTTCCTAGCCAGGCGCTCGGCATTATTTGGATAGGGCAAGGACTGGTTGGCTCAGTGCCAGGATAATGTGACTAGCTGGGATACCAGGTCATGGTGCTGGTGACCTTGTCTCCCAGTGGGTCAGCACTATAAAGCCCCCATGAGTGCACACTGTCAAAAGTCGGTACCCATCATGGTATGTCCTTAGATGTTGCTAGGATATGAAACAACAACAAATAAACAAACAACAGCAAATGTAGTGAATTAATACACAGCAGGACAGTCGTTTGACAAAAACTTCACACCTACCCAGAGTAAAGGTGACGGACAACTACGTCTAAATACGAGCAAAAACTGCTTTTGTATGAACAGGAAGTACAGTTCCTGGTTCCAGTGTCTACCTACATTGGCTTACAGTTTGTAAAAATATACAGATTTTCGGTTTGGATTATATATTGGCAGAGAGCATGATTATTCTTGGGTGAAAGAATAGGAAAGGGATTATGTAATCTGGTGAGCTAGGATGTTCCACTCTATTATGACATGATATAGGCAATGTGAAATATATGTGCATGCATGGTGCCTAGAGATTAACGAAGAGATGTGTTATATCAGAAGTTAAAGTTGAAGAAATGTTCCTCTATGTATTCATAAAGAATGCAATTGGAGAAAAAGGACATTTTAGTATATATATATATTTGTAACTGTTTGCAACTAGCTGTCACCAGGGTACCAAATGGCCCAGCACACTAGCCGGACAGCACATACCACAGCATTTGATGAACCAGTTGTGGACCACTGGTTGGAATGGAAAATATCATGGGTTCGAACCCTGGTAGAGTCAAACCAATGAGTTAAAAATGTATACTTGTCACTTCCTAGCCAGGCGCTCGGCATTATTTGGATAGGGCAAGGACTGGTTGGCTCAGTGCCAGGATAATGTGACTAGCTGGGATACCAGGTCATGGTGCTGGTGACCTTGTCTCCCAGTGGGTCAGCACTATAAAGCCCCCATGAGTGCACACTGTCAAAAGTCGGTACCCATCCTGGTATGTCCTTAGATGTTGCTAGGATATGAAACAACAACAAATAAACAAACAACAGCAAATGTAGTGAATTAATACACAGCAGGACAGTCATTTGACAAAAACTTCACACCTACCCAGAGTAAAGGTGACGGACAACTACGTCTAAATACGAGCAAAAACTGCTTTTGTATGAACAGGAAGTACAGTTCCTGGTTCCAGTGTCTACCTACATTGGCTTACAGTTTGTAAAAATATACAGATTTTCGGTTTGGATTATATATTGGCAGAGAGCATGATTATTCTTGGGTGAAAGAATAGGAAAGGGATTATGTAATCTGGTGAGCTAGGATGTTCCACTCTATTATGACATGATATAGGCAATGTGAAATATATGTGCATGCATGGTGCCTAGAGATTAACGAAGAGATGTGTTATATCAGAAGAAGTTAAAGTTGAAGAAATGTTCCTCTATGTATTCATAAAGAATGCAATTGGAGAAAAAGGACATTTTAGTATATATATATATTTGTAACTGTTTGCAACTATCTGTCACCAGGGTACCAAATGGCCCAGCACACTAGCCTAATCAACATATGCATGAGGCACTGCCTGCAGCTGGGATGAGTCACCACCACCTGACGGGGTGGTGCCACCCTCCCAGGCTGTGGGGGGTGTTTTGAATGGCGGGCTGTGGGATGGCCAGTCGCTCTCTCCTCCCCAAGCCTTTGTTCACACTAGCAGCACAAGATTAATTATTAATGAAAAACTGACCGATGCTCCAGTCACACTGGACATTGGCACTCTTCTCCTGCCTCTCGAATGAGACAGACCTGTTCGTGAGCAGGACCCCAGATACTCTGTCTGATGCTAGCAAAATTCAGCTATTCTAATTGAGAGTGTGTAACAACCCTGGGCCTTTGGTTCCATGGGCTGTAGGCACTGATTTTGGAGATTAACTATAGAGATCCATGAGTTGCTGTGTGGACAGAAAAGGAGGGGTGAGGGTGATAGGTCACTGATAGGTGAGCAGGAGTTGTTGCCAATAAAGCACAACATCCTCACTGTCTATCTTTGTCCTTGTCTTCCTTTCTTCTTTATTATGGTTAACGTGTTAGTAATCTGGGTTCGACTGAGAGCATCACAGGTGATATGAAGGGGGAAGAGTCTGTTGATATCATCTGGTGTCCAAAACGTGGCCGGGCATCCAGAAATATCACAAGTTGGTGAAGCGACAGAGGATGCAAAAAACAAGATGACGGCCCCAAAAATGCTCTCTATTTCTTTTTTTTGTTGGTACATTAGTTGTTTAAGCAGGGGAAATTTCAGTCGCAGACGACTGGTCTTCCTCATTCCACTGCTCCTTGCCCTATCCTAATAATGCTCAGCGTCTGGCTAGGAAGCGACAAGTATCAATTTTTAAGTCATTGGTTTGACTCGACCAGGATTAGAACCCACGACCCCACGATCTACCAGCACGGAAGACTGACGCTCTAACTCATTCGGTCACACCGTCTGGTTGTATTTGACTTTTAAAGGACTATTAAACTATATAATATAATGTATTTAGCAATTCAAAAGGAGCAGCTAAATATAAAATGCATAGGAAAAATATAATTTGCTTCTTAGATTAAGAATTGATCTGCTCGTTTCATTTTACCAGCCTTTCATTACTTTTTCTAATGGGTTATTTTTCACCTGTACTCTGGGTATGGGTGAATCTTTTATCTAGAAAGTCATAGATTCTGGGACCTATTTAATTAGAGAGATCCACGCTGTTCTTGTAAGTTGTAATAGGGGTGAAAAACAACCCATTAGAAAAAGTGCCGAAAGGCTTGTTAAATGAAATGAGCACATGCATTCTTAATTTAAGAAGCAAAATATATTTTTCAGATACATCTTTACATTTACCCGCTACTTTTGAGTTGAAAAATATAATAAAACATGTAGTTTAAATGACATTAAGAGTGAAATCGACAGCATTCTGTGGGCACCATTTTGTCATTTTACATTCTCTCCCATTCCCCCAACTGTGTGCCGATATAAGTAGGCATTAGATATTGGAACCGGGAATTCCACTTCCTGTTCCACACTAAAGCTATTTTTGCCCGCATTTATACTACATCGTCATTCACCAGTACTGCATGTACGGGGTGAACCTTTTATCTATCTGGGACCATACGCCAAAACGTTCTGACCTATTACAGCCACCAACATATTGTATTACGATGTTATTAAATATTGCATCAGATGAGATGAGAAGACAACACGCCTTTAATTTGTATCGAGTAACATGAGTCTGTCTGGCCCAAAAGACCAACGCTTTATTTTATTTAAAGCAAAGTTTCAAATGAACAGGACTGGGTGAGAGGTCAGCCCCGCCGGACACTGGACCCGGTGTCGCGGTTTAGATTCTCCGTCGGTTTACATTCTACGCTCGGGGTTCAGTGCATGCGCGTATTCGATTAACACGACCTGGGCGACTCGGGTCACCTGAGCTGCTAGAAATTCAAATAGAACACCGCGAGTGGAGTTGACAAAAACACGTGTTATGTAAAAAAAAAAAAGAACAAGTTTTGGATAAAGCCTCCATTTTTCCCACCCCAAGCGTGGAGAAGCGCATTCGATTATTCAACCCGAGTCTGTGGGATGTGCGCATAGAAGGTGTAGGAACTGACGATGTGAACAGTTGGATGTCTAGTTGGCAACTGCCAGTTTATTGTACCGAGATTTACCTCATCACATGACCCGTGACGTCACGCCGCTGGTACCGGCTTGCTCTGTGTAGATACACTACATCTCCCTTCTTTTTTCTTTTTTTTCTTTTTTTTTTTTTAAACATAAAAGTATGATAATACAATAATTACAGAGTATGAAATTCATTCCAATTTCCAACGACATAATCATGAAATGACAAATTCGAGATAAATTCAAGACACATATTATTCAGATTGTATACACATTAATTCCTTTCAACCTCTGAGACATATATCTATAACGCTTCATCAATATTTTCATCAACTTCATTGATTCATCTTCATACACCAATAGTAGCATTCCAATGCGTTGTTTATGCGGTTTTCCGCTATCTATTCCTGTCGGAGAATGTTCTTAAATATTACCACAGTGCTAGTTAATTCTCATGACATTATTTTGAATAGATTGCCTTCCGTTTTACCCACTTTCGTCCTGGTCCAACCCCTCTGTGTGAAACATTCTTAACACACTTGACCTCATTACATATCTACTTCTATAGCTCGTCTACAACCCTTAGTCACCTAACTGGTCAACTGGCTTGACCATTCTACCTGACCTTGTTATATAATTTGAGTGTGTTGTCTTGCCCATTACCCGTCATACTGCTGGTGCCGGTGTTTCGTGTTGTGCTGGCGCCCGTTTGTGCATTACAGGTGTTGGTACTCTTATTGGTGCTGGACTGATCATCGACCTGTTACGGTGTACCGTCTTATTTTCGGCATTTCTGATCACGTAGGCTCGCCCGTGTTGTCTGTCCCTTTGTACAACCATCCCCTTTACCCATTCCTTTTTGTGATTGACATATCTCACCTGCTCACCCATATTTAATTTTCGGTGGGGTGTTCGTACATGTTTGTCGTGGTATGTTTTTTGTTTCATTTGCCGTTGCTGTATTTGTTTAGCCTTCGATGCAACTGGCTTAGCTTTCAGAAATTTAGGCAGGGTGGGTATGTGACAGCGTAATTTCCTGCTCATTAGGAGCTGGGCAGGGGAGGCTCCTATTTCAGAAATTGTAGTATTTCGGTATGTTAACAGGGCCAATTGAAAATCAGAGTTATCCAGTTTGGACTTCTTAATCATAGACTTAACAGTTTTTATACATCTCTCTGATTGGCCATTGCTCCGCGGGTACATTGGGCTAGAATATCTAGGCGTGAACCCATATGCAGCGGCAAATGTTTTGTACTCATCACTTACAAACTGGGGCCCGTTGTCGGATATAACAGTGTTTGGTATACCGTGCCTCGCGAAAATGTCTTTGATGCTTTTAATGACCGCTCTACTTGTGGTACTGTGGAGCCATACAACTTCTGGATATTTTGAATAATAGTCCACCACTAACAAGTAATTTTCACTTTCTACCTGAAACAAATCTATTCCTACCTTATAGTACGGAATACTGGGTATCTCATGACATATCAACGGCTCTCTGTTTGGTCATTCGCGTATGGTTTGACAAACTTGACAATGCAATATCTTATCTTGTAACTGAGTGTCCACCCCCGGCCAGAAAACATAATCCCGGGCCATCTGCTTGCATTTCACAATACCTAGGTGCGAAGAATGTAATTTATTCAACAATCGTGGCTGTAATGATTTTGGAATAACGATTCTTGTGCCCTTCAGGATTATCCCATCCTGAACTGTTAATTCATCTTTATACGTGTGATACGGTGTCAATGCGGTGTCTACATTACTGTATTTCGTCGGCCATCCATGCCGAATGCATTCTGATAGCTTCACCAGGGTGTTTTCATTTCTCGTTTCTTTGGCTATCTCTGCCAACTCGTCCTCCACGTATTTCAGAGCTGCAATAGACATTTCGTTATCATATAGTTTCACAGGTGAAGTTTTCATTGTATGTGCGCGTGACAGGGCATCTGCGAAAAACATTTTCGTACCTTTAACATACACCAAATTCAGATCATAATTCTGTAATCTCAACCTCATTCTTTGTAACCGGGCTGTTAAAGTATGAAGTGGTTTTGACATTATGCTCACTAGTGGCTTGTGGTCGGTTTCGACTATGACTTGTTTTCCGAATACATATTCATGGAACTTCGCACAGCCGAAACAGATTGCAAGCATTTCCCTTTCGATAACTGCATAATTCCCCTGGCACCTGTTCAGCGCTTTTGAAGCCATGCTAACTGGCAAATTGTCTTGCAACAACACTGCGCCCAGCCCGCTCTGGAATGCATCCACTTGCATGGTGATTGGTTCATCCACTGCATAGTATTTCAACACCGGTGCAGTAACCAAAAGTTGTTTTAATTTTGTGAACGCACTTTCCTGTTCTGCGTCCCAATGCCATGCAACTTCTTTTGACAGGAGTATCCTGAGAGGCTTGGCTATATCTGACAAATTCGGAATAAATTCATGCACATAACCCACCATCCCCAGAAATCTCTGCACACTAGCTTTATCTGTTGGTGTTGGCATTTCCGTTATTGCCTGGACTCTGTCTTGATTAGGTTTGAGGCCTTCACCCGTTAACAGATGACCCACATACTTTACTTGTGATTTACACAAACTTGCCTTATCTGGGTTTAACTTTAATCCCGATTGCTTTGCCCTGATCAGTACCGCTTCAAGCCTCTCATTATGCTCTTTGAGTGTGGCGCCATATATCAGAATGTCATCCGCTACGACATCTACCCCCGGGAGACCTGCCAGAATTTTATCCATTTCCTGTATAAAAATATCCCCAGCAGTCTTTATGCCAAAAGGCAGCCGGGTATATCTATACCTCCCCCAGGGCGTATTAAATGTACATAGTAACGAACTCGGCTCGTCCAATACAATCTGCCAATAACCACTTTGTGCATCTAGCACGGAAAAGAACTTTGCCCCCGACGTGTTAGCCACAACCTGCTCCACGGTCTTTATTGGGTATGGACCGCGTAAGATGGCTTTGTTCAATTTAGTTGGGTCTAAACATATTCTTAATTTATTTGGTTTTCTTACAATCGTAATGGAATTGACCCATGGGGTGGGTTCATTTTGCTCAACTATTACGCCTATTTTTAACATTCTATCCAGCTCACCCCGCACGGCATCATTAATGGCGTGCGGGATGCACCTGGGGGGGTCAATGACCGCCGGTACATTTTCATCTATATGAATGGTAGCATTCACTTTAATACAACCGAGGCCATGAAACACAGAACTATATTTATTTACCCGATGCTCTGCTTCCGCGCTGGTTGTAGCAGGACCCTCCCAAATGTTCATGGCTTGTACACGGTTGACGAGATTCAGGCTGACACAGGCTTCTTTCCCGAGGATGGCACATCCGCTGTCGATCACTTGAAACCTGATGGGCTGCCCTCGCACTTGAATGGTCACCTCACCCCTTGGTTGTATCCGCTCGCCTGAATATGTTATCAGACGGCACTTCGGCTTCTCCAATCGCATGTTGGGCAATTTCATGAACACTATTTCGGGTATTATATTTGCCTCCGAGCCTGTGTCTAGTTTGAAAAGCACTTGCTCATTGCAGACACGAAGGGTTTCAAACCACAAGCCTGGGTGTTCGTCGATACCCGAAATAGCCCCTACGAATAAGTCGTCATATTCGTCGTCTTCTCTTCCGTCTTCTGTCAGTTCGACCATGCTGTCATCTATGTCCAGGCCAATGGCGTTGACAGGGGTTATTTGCCTATGCCCCCCCCAACAAACTTTGGCAAAATGGCCAGGCCGCCCACACGTGATACACAGCTTTCCAATGGCCGGACAATTATCACGCGCGTGTGAATAACCGCACCGACTACACTTATCGCGCTGAGTGGGCTGTCTCGCCTGGCTGCCTCGGTTGCCGCCTCTGACATTGCTCCCGCCACTTGAAAATGCTGGTGGGCGCGTAAGCGCCAAAGGAGGGGGGCGTGCCCAGCGCGTGTCGCGACGGTTAATTGTATCTACTTCTACTTCTTGTCCACTTTCAGAGCCGCCAGCCAGTTGTTCGTCATTATGCTCACTGAGACCGCAAATCTCTACACATTTTTCTAACGTGAGATTCGACTTCTCAACAGTCTATTGCGCAATTTTCGGTCTCTCACGCCACACACTAAATGGTCGCATAACATAGAGTCTTCATTGCTACCATAATCACACAACTCTACTCGGTAGCGTAATTCACGTATGTACTCTTGTATATCTTCAGCTTCTTGATTATAGCTATTAAACTTGTATCGAACAATTGTCCTATTCGACTTACTCTCACAGTAATTCTTGAACGCTTCCGTCAGTATCCCTATCTTCTCACGCTCACCGTCCGCAATGTTCATTGTATGAAACAGTTTTTGTGCTGGCAAGCCGGCAATATGTAAGAACGCACAACACTGTACCTTCTCTGGCTTTGCCGCCAACCCTGTAGCACCTGCGAACAACTGATATGAGTCGTGCCATATTCGCCAATTCAGCGCCAAGTTTCCGTCGAGTTTGAGCGGTGCCGGCGGTTTCAAACCTTGTAGGGCCATGGCGTTCGACTTACTGTATCTGACACCATGTAGGAACTGACGATGTGAACAGTTGGATGTCTAGTTGGCAACTGCCAGTTTATTGTACCGAGATTTACCTCATCACATGACCCGTGACGTCACGCCGCTGGTACCGGCTTGCTCTGTGTACATACACTACAGAAGGTATGCACTGACTTCACGCTAAACGGTAGTGCAGCCATTGTGGCGATAGTAACCGGGGGCGTAATCGATTAATCGACTCTGGTCACCCGAGCCACTTTTTGGCGCATGCGCACATCCTGCAGACTCGGGTCGAATAATCGAATAAGCTTCTCCATGCTCGGGTGACAAAAATGGTGGCCCTTTTATTTGTTTTTTTAGTAGCCGATATAATTACAGCAAAATATGATTTAACTATTTTTATGATGGCATAGTTTAATGATATTTCCATTTCATTAATCTATGTTATTACCAAAAAAAAATATGTATGACTGGTACTGATGGCTGTTATCCGGCAGGACGGTACCAGCGCAAATGTGAGATCATCGCTCCTTGCAAACCCCAGCCAAGAGGTGGGTTACTGGGGTCGGGTTCTTTTGCACACAGCACGTGTATTTGTCGACTCCACTCACAGTGTTCTATTTGAAATTCTGATGACTCAGGTGACCCGAGCAGAGAGCTTGTATATAGATGAGAGGGACAACTCCCGCGAAAATCGGTAACACAGGCTACAGTGGCGCCTCTTGCGGTTATTGTTGAACGTGTATTTTATTCAAAATTAATAGAAATACAGAACCCTAGACATATGAATTTAATATAGTCTCATCGCTAAATATGTTTTCTATATGTGTTCCAAACAGTTTGTTTCTATGTGGTGTAGTTATAGAGATATTTCACTTTTTCTGTATGAAGATTGCACAATACCATTGACAATGCCTTGAGTTTGCTGGTACATGTAAACTGTTCAACAACTACCACTTGGAGCGCCACAGTCGGCAGCTGTTACACGGTCTAGTATGACAGTTGTCCCTCTCATCTATATACACGCTCTCTGACCCGAGTCGCCCGGGTCGTGTTAATCGATTACGGCCCACAATAAACACACTGTCATACTGCAAACTCAATAGCTATGAGCAATCTTCATACAGAAAAAGTTAAATATATCTAAAACCACACCACCTAGAAACAAAACTGATTGGAATACACATAGAAAACATTTTTACCAAAAAGATTATATTAAATTGATAGGGTTAGGGTTCTGGATTTCTATTAATTTTGATTAAAACTGACGTTTTGCACTGCGCGTACCGTGTAACGATTTCAACTTACCCCTTTCCCAAGTTCCCCCCCGGGAATCTGAAAACGTTTTTAACTTCCCTCCAGGGCAATTAAAAACGTTTTCAGATTCCTGGGGGGAACTTAAAAACAGTTTTCAGTTTCCTCCCCCTATTTTCAAATTCCTCCCTCCGGGAATTTAAAATTGTTTAAAAAACTTTAAAAAACGTTTTAAATTTCAGACATATAATTTTTTTTGTTAACCATCTTGGAGACTTTTTGTTTCATTTGTGGTTAAATATGTTTTATTGTACTAGTAATAATTTCCATTATGTTATTCTCTGTATATTATAATATTTGTCATGAAAAATAACAAAAAATAACAAAAAATATCAAAAATAAAGAGAATTCTCCAAAAATGGGGGGGGGAGGGAAAGTTAAAACGAGGGAGGGAATTTGAAAACGTTTTCAAATTCCCCTGGGAGGAATTTGAAAACGTTTTCAAGTTCCCGGGGGGGAACTTGAATATGGGGGGAATTTGAAATCTTTACGCCGGTGTGGCGGTTTCAGCCGTACGCCAGTTTCAGCCATGCGCATAGTCAAACTCAAGGCATTGTCAATGGTCGAGCAATCTTCATATAGAAAATACAGAAAAAGTGAAATATCTCTAAAACCACACCACCTATTAACAAATCGCTTGGTACGCATATAGAAAACATCTTTACCAAAAACATCATATCTAAGGTTAGGGTTCTTGATATTACATTTATAAGGTTATTGACTCACGACCATTGACAATGCCTTGCGTTTGACGGTACGCGCACGGCTGAAACTGGCGCACAGCTGAAACCGCCACACTGGCAAACTCAATAGTGGCGTAATCGATTAATCAACTCAGGTCACCCGAGCCACTTTTTAGCGCATGCGCATATGCTACAGACTCGGGTTGAATAAACGAATACGCTCGGGGTGGACAAAATGGTGGCTTAATCTGAAACTTAATATTTTTTTTCAATAACCGATAGAAATACAGTAAAATAGGATTTTAAGTATTTTATGATTGTAGAAGCTGAAAATCTGGGTTATTAAAAAAAAAGTATTAAAACAACACCTCGTAGGAGTTGCACAGGTGTAGCTGTTATACTACAGGTACCAGCACAGATGTGACGTCATCGCTACTAGCAAACTCCACCCAAGAGGTGGGTTACTGGGGTCGGATCGTTTTGCACACGGCACATGTATTTCTCGACTCCACTCGCGGTGTTCGATTTGAAATTCTGATGACTCGGGTGACCCGAGTCGCCCGGGTCATGTTAATCGATTACCGCCTGGGTTACTGGTTGATATCGCCACAATGGACGCGCATCCGGTTGATGACGTCACTCGGGTGACCCGAGTTGATTAATCGAATACGCCCAATTTGGCGGAAATGCTGTTAGATTTTTACGCATGCACAGAACCCCCGCGCAGAATGTAAACCCACAGAGAATTTAAACTGCGACACCGGGCTGAAACTATGCCTGCCTCAGTGCAGACAGCTGTGCTCCAGGTCCCTTGGACACCTCCCTCCCATCCACCCAGGTCACTTGTGCAGAGGAGATGGCAGATGGCGGTGAGGCACACAAAAGTAGCGCCAGGGGTGATACAACCAAACCATTCCATGTTTAATAATATAAGTATAATCTTTATACCTTACAATATTCCACTCTCTTTTTGGCAAGATTAGGTTAATCCAGATGGAGGCTCACTCATAGTATTCTCACATTCCATTAAATATGTTACAAATTGGTAAAGGGGCTGTCACATTAGGTTTTTTTGCGGGAGCGTATGGCGGCGTAAGCGCGTTACATCATATACGTCGGCATACGCCGTATACGCTACTCATACGCTACGCATACGCTACTCATACGCTACTCATACGCCGCCAGATGCCGGCGTATGTGAAGCGTATGAGGCATACGCCGCCATACACTTTCATAAATCCGTCCGTCCACATTTTTTTGTGCATGCTCAAAAAAACTCGACCTATGAGGGCGTATGGCACATACTGTCAAAAAATGTCACAGCACGCTCCCATACGCTCCTCATAGGTTCCACATATGCTCAAAACCACCCGAAAGGTCACCAAATGTCATCATAGGCCAGCACGCGCAGGACCTACGTAGGTTTTCAATACGCTCCCGCCATACGCCGTAATGTGACAGGGCCTTTAGAGAGCTGACTGCAGGAGGTCGCGGGTTTGAACTCTAGCTGAGTCAAACCAGTGAATTACAAAATTGATACTTGTCATTACCTAGTCTGGTGTTCGGTATTAATAATACGATAGGGCAAGAACTGGTTATCACAGTAACAGGATATTGTGACGGTGTGGGATATTGGCTGATGGTGCTGGCAGCCAGGTACCACAGTTGGGTAGCACTATAAAGGAGCCAATATTGCGCACTGTGCCAAGTCGGTGTCCGTCCTGATATGACCTTAGATGTTGCCAGGACGAAAAACCTCAACACACAAACTGCTACTTTGAGGTGTTTCTTTGTGCAATAAATGACATGCAATAATATACAATGACCATACACTAATAATGGCAGTACAATTCTAACTAAATGTAAGCAGGTAAGGTCAAATAGTGTAAATATTTCTTGATTCACAACCTTTCTCAATATTGAAACTGATCCAAAATCACTTGGAAGCATTCTACTTTACTAATTAATCCCATAGCAGATTAAATTCCCACATAACTTCCGGATACTTAATTAACTGTGGATACTATGTGATATTTATATTACTTTTCCATTCCATACAAAGGGGAGGAAACACAGGAACTGGATCGAGCCCACACACTTTGGATGGCCTCCTTAAAAGACGTACCGCATAATTGAGTAATGGGGCTGTCACACTACGACGTTTCTGCCGGCGTGCTGGCAACGCGGAAAATATTTTCAACCCGTCGAGAAACGTCAAACTTTTCGGCGTTTCAGGGGGTAGTTGGACGGGCGGCAGCGTGTTAGTAGCGTGGTAATAGCGTGTTATTAGCGCGCCGTCAACGGGTATCGACGTTGCGGGGCGGAAAAGGCCTCCCTCCCTCCCTGTGTCTATGTGTGTGTCTCTGTATCTGTATGTGTGTTTCTGTGTCTATGTGTGTGTCTGTGTGTGTGTCTGTGTGTGTGTCTCTGTGTCTGTGTGTGTCTCTGTGTCTATGTGTGTGTCTGTGTGTGTGTCTCTGTGTCTGTGTGTCTCTGTCTGTGTGTGTGTCTCTGTGTCTGTGTCTCTGCATATCTGTGTCTGTGTCTGTGGCTCTGTGTCTCTGCATGTGTCTCTTTGTCTCTGTGTCTGTGTGTGTCTCTGTACGTGTATCTGTGTCTCTGTTTCTCTGTGTCTGTGTGTGTGTCTCTGTGTGCGTATCTGTGTCTGTGTGTGTGGCTCTGTGTCTCTGCGTGTGTCTCTTTGTCTCTGTGTGTGTCTGTGTGTGTATGTGTGTGTCTCTGTATGTGTCTCTGTGTGTGTCTCTGTGTGTCTGTGTGTGTATATCTGTGTCTGTGTGTGTCTGTGTCTCTGTGTGTGTCTCTGTGTGTCTCTGTATCTGTGTGTCTCTGTGTGTGTCTTTGTGTGCGTGTCTCTGTGACTGTGTGTGTGTCTCTGTGTCTGTGTTTGTGTCTCTGTGTCTGTATGTGTGTCTCTGTGTCTATGTGTGTGTCTGTGTGTGTGTCTATGTGTGTGTGTCTCTGTGTGTGTCTGTGTGTCTCTGTGTGGGAGGGAGGGGAGTGAGAGAGGGAGAGAGAGAGGGAGGGAGGGAGAGAGGGAGGGAGGGAGGGAGAGTGTCTGTGTGTGTCTCTCTCTCAGAGACACACAGACACAGAGACACATACACACATAGAGACACACACACAGACACATACACACACAGACACACACAGAGACACACACAGACACAGAGACACACACACACTGAGACAGACACAGAAACACAGAGACACACACACAGACACAGAGACACACACACAGACAGAAACACAGACACAGAGACATAAACACAGACACAGAGACACACACAGACACACACACAGACACAGAGACACACACACTGATACACAGAGACAGAAACACAGAGACACACACATACACAGAGACACACACACAGACACACACACACTGAGACAGATACAGAAACAGAAACACAGAGACACAGAGACACACACACAGACACAGAGACACACACACAGACACAGAGACACACACACAGACACACACAGATACAGAGACACATAACACACACACATACACAGCGACACACACACTGAGACACAGAGACAGAAACACAGAGACACAGAGACACACACAGACACAGAGACACACACACAGACACAGAGACACACACACACTGAGACAGAGACAGAAACACAGAGACACACACACAGACACAGATACACACACACAGCCACAGAGACACACACACACAGACAGACACAGAACACATACACAGACACAGAGACACACACACTGAGACACAGATGCAGAAACACAGAGACACAGACACAGACACACACACAAACACAGATACACACACAAACACACAGAGACATACACATAGACACACTCATGGAGACACACACGGATACACACACAGACACACACAGAGACACAGAGACACACACACACAGACACACACAGCAACGTGCGAGCAACGTTCCTCCAACGCGCTGGTAACGTGTGTCGACGTCCTGCAAACGCGCCCGTCGCGCTGATAACGCGTGTCGACGTCCTGCCAACGCGCCGGTAACGCGAGATCCGACATGTTGGCGCGCGTCGGCGCACGTCGAAAGTTTTGTGCAAGCACAAAACGATCGGCGCGACCCGACGCGCGCCGACGTGTTCATTCACACGTTGCTATCCCTCAACGTGTACCGACGCGCCGGTAACGAACCGGTAACGTGCCGGACGTGTTCCGACTTTTCGACCAAAAAAGCAACACGTCGACGCGCGTTGGTGGGAAACGTCGTAGTGTGACAGCCCCATAAAGCTGCATAGTCCGATGAAAACAGCAAATTTTCAAAACCAAAACAATGATCTACATTTGATTCTACACATCTAACTTAGAATCTGGTTCACTTATTAAACATTTGTCACCGCAGAAGGGAATACTGAGGCAATATAATATAAACTGTCATTACAGAAGCTCACGGTGTCAGAGTTTTGCTGTCCTTGACAAATTAATTTTGCATGTTTGCACATCAAATAAAATATATAAAAAATCGGACTATGCAAGTTTAGTTGCCTAGTCCGATGTCTTTGAGTTTCTGTCAGATATATATTAGGTTGAAACGTGATAATCAACCTTGCTTTAGTTTGAAGTAACTTATATTTTAAATGGCTAACTTTTGAGATATTTAAGATGCAAACATGCAAGAGTAATTTTGGTAAACATGCTAAAACTCTGACACCATAGGTTTATGAAATAACAGGTTCTATTACATTGGCGCATAATTTCCGAATTGTGGTTCATTCGGTGAGGGGAGCCGGGTACCCACCACGCCCCAAGCGGCCTGGATGAACACCACCCGAAACCTCCCCTCCCACATAGAACCATTCGACCAACATTCACCACGCCCACTCACCCTCTATTTTAAGGACTACTATGTAGGGGTCGGCTCCGGCAGCCTCAGAGCTTCCGGCACTCCCGGAGGCCCCCTTCGACATCGACGAGCTGGACTGATTCCCCACACTGTAACCCTCCCTCACCTTGAAATAAATGTGTCCTTCTCCCACCTGGTCTCCGGCTTCCCTTACTGGAATCAACTCAGTATGCCCCTCTCATACCCCTGTCACACTACGACGTAACGAGCCAACGTGAGCCTAACGTGGTCATTTTTCGTCATTATGTTGGGTTACGTCATGATGACATCAGAATGACGTTAGAATGACGTCGAGCTATGTCACATTACGTCGTGCTACGTCGAGTTACGTCGAGTTACATCAAGGTTTTTGGACAAAACTTTCGACGTAGTTCGAACATAAGGGTTTACGTTCGCCGTACGTTCTGTTCACGTTCAGTGAACGTCAATGACGTTAAACGGACGTTATTCCAACGCTGCTCACTACGTTCAACTATGTTCCACTACGTTGACCCACATTAAACCGAGTGCAAATGGCCACGTGGCGTAATGGGAACGTCAGGAGAACGTACGGAGAACGTGCATTCAACATACGTTCAACATCTCATGACGTATCTAACATCACGTAATGTTCTTCGGGCGATGGAATAACATTCATAATGTTCCGTGAGCGTAGTGACGTTGTCCTCTCTCGTTGAATGACGGTATCACTACGCTTTACCGATGTTACGCTCTCGTCCACTACGCTGCATCCACATTCAACTTGTGCCCAAATTTGCATACTACGCCGAGAAGTTCAACATTCTTCACGTTCTCCCTATGCTGACGTCATTACGCCATTAGTTCTATGAGGCAACAAATGCCCAATAAGTGCATCAGTATCTAAGATAGATGTATAATCGAATTTACGTGGGTGTTTTAGTTTTGAAAATTTGATGGTTCATTGGAGTATGCAGCTTTAAGTAAACAACTGTGGAGAAGTGAGCAGAAGTGGGGGAGGGGGGGGGGGGAGCTGGGGAGCCACCTGGCAGGAAGGAAGAGAGTTCAGCTGCTTAAAGCAGCTCTCCAGCCCTCCAGGCCGCACGCCAACCTCAAGTACCAAAACACAAACAGTTATGCAATAGAAGCTTAGAGCGGGTTAGAGGTGTCAGGAGCTGGTTGATTGGTTGTTGGAGATTTACGTCCTGGCAACATCCAAGGTCATATGAGGACGGATACCGACTTGTGACAGTGTGCACTCATGGCGACTTTATAGTGGTGTCTCACTGGGAAATCAGGCCATCAGCACCATGATCTAATCATTATCCTGACACTGAGCCTGCCAGTTCTTGTCCCATCCTATTAATGCCGAACGGCAGGATAGGAAGACACAAGTATCAATTTTGTAAGTCATTACTTTTACTCGACTGGGAATTAAACTCCCAACCTTCCACACCCACCTGTGCTCTACTGATTCGGTCATCGCGTCCAGTGACAGTAGCAAAACATAGCAGGATAATTATATTCAGCATAATATGCACATAAGTACTTTTATATAATGTTGGATTTCCTACCTCGGCATTTCCCAGTAACCAGGTCCGCCATATAATCACAATCGGAAATGAACTGACATCTAAAACCCCATCTTCCAGGCTTACATTCTGCAATGGTGGAAACAACGTTGAGATGACTGATTTTACTTGACAGGGTTCTTGCACCTATCAGCCAATCACATTTAATACCTTTTCAAGACTTTTTAATGCAAATTTTCATACAATTTAAAACCTATCTTAATGGAAAATGTAACATGCATATTTCATTAAATATTAACAGTAAAAAGCTGTCAAAGTATGCGTGCACTTGTGGTGATCAGTACATTGGCGCATAATTTTGAATTGTGGTTGATTCGGGCAGGAAGCCGGGTACCCACCATGCCCCAAGCGGCAAAGACGAACACCTACTGAACCTCCCCCCGCACAGGCACTCAGTGGCAATCCTCCACGGTGGAAACATTTCAAGCTAACATCGACCTACACTATGCTCCCAAGGCACCCAAGATCCAACACCGACGTCAAACAAAGTCACCCAAGGAAGAAATAATCATGCAGCGCACCCGACGAACGTCTCGGCCGGCTGGTAGGCCTCCGAAGCGCGCCACATGGTTAACCCGGCCCGAGAAAGACCTGGAGCAACTCAACGACTCCATTCAAAATGGCGGCGAACAAGGCATCACCGGTGCACCGGCGGTCCGCAAAGCCGAAGCGGGACCCGGCCGCCCCCAAGACAGACAACCGCCAAGAAGAATTAATGAATCAGATGCAGCAGACGATGGACACCATGGAGGCGAGGTGGAGGCGGGTGGAGGAACACGTCCTGCGCCAGGAAAGGGCGCTCGAGGAGGCGCACCAGACGGCGTCCCCTCTGGCCCCCGCCGGCCGGCTTCCCCGATCAAGGGAATGAACAACGCCGGCTGCGGCGGTGAGCCGAGCCCGCCCCCATGCTCGTACGGCCTCGCCCCGGTCCCCGGCTTACTTCCCGGGCGACCTGGACGGTGAGATCCCGGAGGCGGGCATGTCATGGGAAATGCCACCCACGCTGAGGCCCCGGCAGGAATGATGAACCCGGGCAGTTAGCCCAAACTCGCCACCCCGCCGCTACGCCCCGGAACGCCGCCAACAACACCGACACCGCAACGGCTCTCGCTACCGTAGCCCCCGCTCCACGGCAGAGGAGGCTTCGCGGATCATCGAGGCCGTCGCAGATGCAAAGTCGTTCACCAGGAAAAAAGGTATCTCATCAAAATATCTATTTCCGGAGCGGGGAGATGAGGGCAAGTCAGTAAAAAAGGATGAGGCCACCCGGGAGGAATACACCCTATGCTTTAAGCAACTGGAGACCCAGCGAGGTTTCCCATCCCACGTGCTGCCGGCCCTCTCGGCCCACCAGGAGGCTGTGGCGCAGGACAACTGCACACTGCAGTGGAGTATCGTGCGCCGTTACTCTGAGGAAATCTTTACCAGGATTGCCGACGGCCGCCTCCCCCGGGGATGGCGGAATCCCGCAGCTATCACAGCGGTGCGCATTGAAATAATCCGCGGCGAACGGCAATACGGCCGAGTTCGCCAAGGCAACCAAGGTCGGCCATGAGGCACGTAATACATATGACAAGGCCGCCATGGGCCCCCCTTGCACGGCTTGGAACCGGGACCCAGACTCCTGTGACAAGGCCCTCAAGGGGGAGTCGCATGGCACGGGGGCACAGAAAGTCGCACACGTCTGCGGCTACTGTGCCGCAGACGTGCGCATCCTTACAACCCACGCTGAAGCCACGTGTTACTCCAAGCGCTCGCGTGAGAAAGGCGCAGCACAAAAGACAGCGGCAGTTTTTTAGAAAACAGGCGGGGCCCCCCTCCCCGTCCCCCTACGGCACACAGACACGGAACACCCACGGACACACACAAGGCGTATGGCAACCACGGCTCCCAAGGCTCCCAAGGGAACCCCGGTAAACAAACTTACACACACGAGCTCAGCTTTGACCCGAAGCCACTTGGCGCCCCGCGGCTCCCCCGTGACATCACTGGGATATCCCCTGATGTCATTGGGATTCCCCCACCTGACCTGGATTCGGATGCTGGTGCCAGACGCGGGCCGCCGGTCGGCCCCGGCACGCCCAGTCCCAGCCGCAGGGAGCCCCACCATCTGCATAATAACCACAGGGGCTGCTCCGCTGGTGCCCCCGTGGCGGCACGCCGTGCTGCGGCTCGGGACGAGGGGGCTGGTGGTGGGCCGACCACCAGTGGCGGGAACCCCTGCGTGACATCATCGCGGCCCCACTAACAATGACAACAACAAACATGGCCAGCCCGTCCCCGAACTATGAGACGTTCATTCACCGCCACCAGCCCGGCGCGGCATCCACCCCCCGGCGGCGGCCCCCGAAGCCCGCCCCCCCGGACCTGATTCTACTGTCAGAGCCTGTCGACGCAGTCATCGACAGCGAGCTCCAGCAATCGCTCCCGGTCGAGCCGCGGTGGCCCCTCCCCCGCCCAATACAGACAGACACTCGATGCCATCTGGCCGGTCAGCTCAGGCACAGCATGGAGCCGATACCCACATTAGATGGCGGCGTACGACACTGCCAGGGAGGTGGCTCTTCCGAACTTTTTGGCCGCCCGCGTCCCCATCAAGTTGGGCCTCGACATCGGCGCTTGGAGGCAGACCCTGGCCGACCACCCGAACACCACCCTGGCCGACCAGCTGGAGTTCGGCTTTCCGGTCAATTACAGCGCACGTACGCCCCCCACGCCAACCTACCACAACCACTGTGAGGACCCCGGCTACACCCACTTCGTCACCGACTATGTAGCCTGCAAGCTCAAGCTGGGTGCCCTCCTGGGCCCCTTCGAGGTCCCCCCCTTCTCAACGTGGGCGCAGTGCAACCCCATTATGACCAGAGCCAAGACCGCCCACGGCAAGCGGCGCATCATCGTCGACTTGTCGTACCCGGTCGTCAGAAGCGTGAATGCAGACATCCCTCGGGGCGAGTACCTCGGCCTCTCCGCGGTATACACCCTTCCTTCGGTCGCGGTCCTGGGCCGGAGGATCGTCCGGGAGGGCCGAGGGGCCTTCGCGTGGACCGCGGATGTCGCCCGTGCATATAGGCAACCCCGCGCGGACCCCCTCTCTGCATAACGGTCGACGGCAGGACCTACATCGACATCGCCCTGCCCTTCGGCTGCAGGACCTCCAGCGCCGCCTGCGTCCGAATGACGTCGGCCGTCTCCTGGATCCTCGGCTGTCAGGGTTTCTTCTCCATCGTCTACGTCGATGATTTCGTCGGCTGTGAGGCCTCGTACCTTGACACATGCCGGGCCTTCGACGCCTTCCGGGCTCTGTGCGCCGGGCTGGGCATCGACCTGGCACCCGACAAGTGCTCCCCCCCTGCGGTGAAGCTCTCCTGGCTGGGGTTCGACATAGGCTCCCAGTGCATGGTCATCAGCATCCCTGAGGCAAAGCTCGTCCAGGTCATCCAGGAGTGCCGAGCCTGGCTGTCGAGGCCCTCCCTCACTAGGAAGGCCCTCAAGCGCCTCATCGGTAGGCTCGCGCACATCAGCGGATGCATCCCCGCGGCGAAAATTCATGTGCCGGCTGCTGCGGAGCCTGCGCGACCTCCCCCCCCGGGCGTGGCCGAGGTGGATCCTGAGCTCCGGAAGGACATCCGCTGGTTCCTCAACTACGCGGTCGGTGGCAACGGCCTCTACCTCCTGCCGGCCCCGGTGCGGCCAACCTGGGTCATTGAATGTGACTCATGCCTCACGGGAGGTGCGTCTCCGAGGCATGCAACGAACGCCACATGCTGGCATACCCCAACATCCACGAGCTCGAGGCCGTCAATCTTGTGATGGCGGTGAAGGCGCTACGGCCCCCTGGTGCCAAGTGGCCTGGAGATCGTCGTGAATACCGATAATGCTGCCTCAGCTGCCACGCTCGAAAGCGGCCTAGCCACCGACACAACCCTCGGGGCCTGTGCCGGTGAGCTCTGGCTCGAGGCGGCCATTGGGTCCTTCATCCTCACAATCAACCACAAGCCTGGCGTCGAGCTATTCCTGGGCGACGCCCTCAGCCGAGCGCACTCCTGCCCGCTCGCCCTTGAATATGTCCGTGAAAAATGTGAATTGCTTCGACTTTCCCAACCTCGCATCCACCATAGCCCTGACTTATTCGACCATTGCCTGTGATTGCAGATGTTGAGTCGGGCGACCACGCCCACCTGATGAGCATCCACCGCCATCAACATCGACGAGTTGGACTAGGACCCCCCCCTTGTGTAGCCCTCCCTCACTGTCTCAATAAACCATTTTTACTCCACAAGGTTTCCGTCTTCCTTACTCGAATCGGCGCATAATTTTGAAATGTGGTTGATTCGGGTGGGAAGCCAGGTACCCACCACGTCCCAAGCGGCAAAGACAAACACCTACCGAACCTCCCCCCGCACAGGCACTCAGTGGCGATCCTCCACGGTGGAAACATTTCACCATGCCCACGCACCCTCTTGTTTAAGGACTACTAAGTAGGGGTCGGCTCCGGCAGTCTCAGAGCCTCCGGCCATCCAAGAGGCACCGCTTGACATCGAAGAGTTGGACTAGGACCCCCCTTGTGTAGCCCTCCCTCACTGTCTCAATAAACCTTTCTTACTCCCACCAGGTTTCCGGCTTCCTTACTCGAATCACGGTCCATAGACTATTGCATCAACTTCGAAGTATTTCAGCTCCACAGCATTTGTGCTTTGTGAAGATAGCTGGTAAAACAGAAAAGTTACCATATTTAAGACTTTTCAAAGGCTTGAAAATAGACTAATCAATTTAAGACTTTTTAAAGCTTGTTAAGGATCTGTGGGAATCCTGTTAAAAATAATGCTTAACAAGGTGGGAACATTCGTCTCGCACAGCAAAATAGCATTGCATCCTAGTATATTTTAATGAGAAATTATAATTAAAACACCAAACTAAAATAACACCAGGCATTGTTCAGAGGAACATTAAAACCAGCTGATGAAGGATGGCAGATATTGAATAATCAAGTAGTTATAACATGAATCAGGGATGAAAGTGGTCTCCGGCTAAAATCGCGGAAATCAGGTCGCCAACGGCAAATTTCCGCGATAACGCAGATCTTCTCCCATAGACTGTCAGGGATTCACGGAAAAATACCGGGAGTCAGTTTTCAACTAACCTTGTTGTGACTGTGTTATCGCCCATACCAGACTCGCTCTTGTTTGGGTTTGATGTTCTAGCAACATCTTAGGTAATTTAAAAATGGGATTCAAACTCCCCCAAGTGTTGTCATATACATATCATATTTTTAAAGTTAATCGGTAAATATAAATAATCGCGGAAATCCGCCAAACCACGGAGATCTTTCATCCCTGAAAAATATATATCGAAATTGGGAACTCAACTCACGATTTTAAACCACAACCAAGTTTTCAGAAATCATTGATAAAGAAGGAAATCGATCCATATGGATTATGACCACTACTGCACAGCGGTGAAAACAAGTGCATGCACTTAACCGGTGTGAGCAGAATAAACAAACGATCAGTAAAAAAGATCAAATATGGGTTGTCCTCTCCCTGTGCACCACCCCTCCGACGCCATTATAGAATGCTAATATCATTTTCCCTTGCAGGATCACAGTATGAGCCTCATTAAAGCCGCAGTCACATCTACCAGGACAAGCCCCGGATTTTTAGCTGGAACACCCCCGGACTAGTCGTCCAGACTGTCCCGGACAGCCCCGGATAAAATCGTTATTTTGGTCATTTTTGGCCTCGCGGTCACACGTACCCGGACGAGCCACAGACGAGCCCCGGACCAGAGCCTGGATCACCCTGGACCGAGCCGGACCACCCCACAGACTCCCCGGTGTATCCACAGACTAGTCCCGGATCGGTCCTGGACAATCCCAGATGACCCCGGATTGACACCAAACCACCCTGGACGAGCCTCGATAGACCCCGGACCACCCCCAGACTCCCCAGTCTTTCCATGGATTGTACACGGACTGGGCCGGACCGGCCCCGGACTACCCCGGACGAGGCCCAGACAGCCCGGACCGGCCCTGGTTCACCCCCAGTCCACTCCCGGACTGCCTGGACCACCCCAAGACTACTCCCGGAAAGCTGTCAGTATAAAAGACTGTGCGGTGCTGGAGAGCTCATTTCCAAATCCAGCAGCACCGAGCACACAACGCACCATGACCAAGCCTACAGGAAAGAGAATTGCATTCAAGAGAGTTGCTCAGAAGGAGCCTGCCTCAGACAAGGTCTCCAGGAAAGCACGCAGGAAACCAGCACCATCACCCTCACCTTCCGGGTTGTCTTCAGAAGAGGACTATGTCTGGGACGTGTCGCCGCCTCCCCGTCCTGTGATGCCACCTCCAGCAGTCCTGTTGTCACAGGGGACGTCGTCAGTGAGGCGGAAAAAGGTGGACGCTCTTCCTCTCACAAGTGAGCAGCACATCGAGATGTCTGAGTAGTTACGGTTGCACGACTACATCTATGTGAAAGGACGGAGCGACTATAAAAACACCGCTTTAAAGAGATGTGTGTGGGAGGAGAAGGCCAAGGAGATGGGGTTGGACGACCCAAAACCGCTGATCACCTAGTACGAGTCAATACGGACAAAGGTCGGGAAATTGAGCGATTTGAAGTCCGGTGCTGCAGCCAGGGAGTTATCTGATTGGGAGATCTATATCCAGGAGCATTTTGGGTCGAGATCTGGTGTGACATTGCAGTCCCGGTTGCAACCCCTCCAGGTTGCTTTGACAGCAACAACCACTGCAACAGTTACAGCCAGAGGTGTGACTTCGGGTGGCGGCCCTCTCATCCTCCTACAGACGTGCGGTGATGTTGATGACGAAAATCTGACGCCACCTGACCAGGCTCCACCACAGTCAAGTCAACCACCACCGGCAGCAGCAATGCTACCCGCAACTCTGCGCCTGGCAGCCAAGGGGAAGGGCTCCCCCCGAACACCCAGCAGCAACACCGGCATCGACCAATTGCTGTCACACCTGCGGGACCAGCAGGAGGAGGCTGGGATACTCCAGGGCCAGCTGAGCGGGATGCTGCAGCCGGTGAAAGTGTCGCTGCCGGTGCTCTGGGGAACGTGGCTGGGGTCTATAGCCAAAGAGATCGACCCCTCTCTTCTGGGGAGTTCTATTCGGAGAGTTTCCCCTTGGCGATGCAGCTATGCTCACAGTCACAACAATTACCACGCCAGAAGGAGCCACAGTATCCACAAGCACCTCGTCCAGAGCCTCAAGTACAGCCCCGTTCCCGGCTTTCTCTGTCCCGCTGACGGGATTACAACCGGGAGGCTCGGAAGTCCCCCGACCCGGCCCTTCCACCAGTGCAAGACGGCACAGCTCCGAGGTGCGTGACCCGATAGACTCGAGCAGCACGGCCCTCGGATGCCCATCCAGCACGCCAGCAAGCAGTGTAGGAAATATCACCGGTCTGACAGATCTCAGCTTTACCATATTAATGGCTGGGATGGGACATGACCCGGAGCGGCCTCTGTGAGGTGGACTTGCTGAACATTGGGAACATTGGGACGCGAGTGACTGGAAAACCATGGGTCGCCCAGGGCCATCTAGCATGCCAGTGTCAGAAAAATCACGGGACTATCCCATCTCAGCTTACCACATTAATGGCTGGGATGGGACATGAACGGGAGCAGCCACTGTGAATGTGAAGTGGACTTGATAAACATCGGGACACGAGTGACTGGAACACCATGGGTCGCACACGGCCATTCAGCACCCCAGTGTGGGAAACATCACAGGACTATCCGATCTCAGCTTACCACATTAATGGCTGGGATGGGACACGATCCAGAGCAGCCTCTGTGAATGTGAGGTGGACTTGATGAACATCGGGACGCAACTGACTGGAACACCACGGGTCGCACACGGCCATTCACAATAATGATACATATTTCATTCGTAGGCACACAGATATAATAATAGCACATTAAATACAGTGTCGGAAACAAAACAAAAACGGACTTTCCGATCTCAGCTGTACCACAATGGTTGGGATGCGAAACAATCCGGATGTGCAGCCTGTGATTGTGCACCGAACATTGTGATAATACATTTGTAATGTAAACGATGAACTAAACTTCTGTACATTGTATTTATAGTTATGATGTCAATCGTGAACTGAACTTCTGTATATTGTATTTATGGAATTATTATGCGCAAGTGATTGTGAAGGTGATCGTGACCAGAGTTGTGATTGTGTATAGTATATTATTATCACTTGTTGAATATAAAAATATCAATAATATGAAACGTTAACTAAATTGTGTTTGTTACAATCTATGTTTATGCTTTAGTCCATTTAGTTGATAGTCACTTGTAATAAAGGTAAAAGTTATCTGAAATTAAGTAATAACTATTTAACAAATACATTTCCCCCCTTCCCCCCAAAAAAACCCTTTTCGATAAATAGCACATGAAATAAGTTAAGCTCTTATAGCAACAATAAAATACAAGAATTAAAAAAAAAAATTATTAGTTTAAGATTTCAGTATTAAGAGCTAGGCTTCTTTGCATAAACATTATAAATATAAATACTAGAGCTCTTAAAGCAACAATAAACAAACGTAAATTTAAACAAATTAATTACTTTAGATTTAATTACTACAAGCTATTTTGTTTTAATATAACATTATAACTAAGCTGTTATAGCAACAAAATAAAAACAACAAGAAATAACAAACAAATTAAATGTAATTAAGATATCCTTATTATTACCTAGGTTTCTTTACATATCACATTCACAATAATGATACATATTTCATTCGTAGGCACACAGATATAATAATAGCACATTAAATACAGTTCTCTTGCCACAATTGGTAACATTTCACAATTCAAAATAGTTCATATCATAGCATCTTGCCAAGGCACCGATCCAGCCTTGGACACGTAATAGGCACTAAGATATTGCCTGTGGTATTTCGCAGCAATTGTCATTTTGTTCCCATGTGCGCCGTAGATGCCGGCGAGAGGATTGTTCAGTCTCCAAGCTCCAGGAACGATGTTGTGCTTGGTGTCCTCCTGGTCCATCTCTGCGTTGTGACGATCTGCGTACCACATCCGCATCAGATTATGTAGGCAGATACGTGCCAAAACTATCGACACAACTGTTGCTGGCTTCTGTCTCATGGTTGTTAGGAGGCACTGGTAGTGGTGAACTAGAATCCTGAATGCATTTTCAACGATGTGGCGCGCCCTGGACAGTCGGTAGATGAAGATTCTTTTCGGAATTGTTAAGTGGCGCTTGGAGAATGGTTTCATCAACCATGTTCTCAGCGCGAACGCATCATCAGCAACTATAAAGAAAGACATATCACGCTCATCATGCGGTAGTGGTTCGGCACTGGGAATACCAAGTTGTCCCTCTTCTATGTACTGCTTCAGTTCTGAACGGTTGAAGACTTGAGAGTTGTCTGCAGATCCATTGCTCCCAATGTCAACCCAGGAGAATTTGTAGTCACCATCCACTAGAGCCATCAATATAACAGAGTGGAATCCCTTGAAATTGTAGTACTCGGACCATCCGTGGGCTGGGTATTGGATGGGGATATGTTTCCCATCAAGGGCTCCCAGGCAATGATGAAACTGCCATCTTGTGGAGAACTGCTCAGCAATACCTCTCCATTGCTGTTCTGTAGTTGGAGCTTGGATGACCTCCTCGGCATACTCTGCAATTATAGCTTCACACACATCACAAACGGCAAGCGAGATGGTGTTGTGTGGAACTCGGGAACCGTACATGAGTGAATGATAGCTGTCACCAGAGGCTAGGTATCGCAGAATGAATGACAATTTCAATCCAGGTGTTAATGCCTTTCTGTAGAACGTGTCCATCTTCTTGATTCTGGGAAGGATGCGAAGGAAAACCTCGAACATACTACCCGGATCCATGCAGAGAAAGTTTCTGTAGGCTCAAACATCTTCGATATGTAACTCTTGCATTAGATTTGCGAACTGCCCAAATTCCATTCTTCTCTCTAACCATGGTCGAACCCACACACTTCTTCTCTGTTTTCTTTTAAGTCTTCTGTGGATTAGCAGAACTTGCAACATAATCATGTTGTTAACATTCTGTCGTTGATGTAGCTGTAATTGCCAGTTCAGCAGCTGAAGTTGATGCCTCCGCTGCCTCATGCAGGCATCCATGATGCGCACCCTGTGAGATTCAGGCAGGAAGTGATGCATGAAGTGGACTTGCGGCTGATATATATATATATACTAAAAGCTGCTGATTGGGAAGTGATCCAGGGTAAACCTGGCAGTCCGGGGTGATCCGTGGCTAATCCGTGGTCATCCGGCATGTCCGGGTCTTATCCGGGCAGTCCGAGAGTCATCCGTGGCTACGCTGGGGCTAGTCTGGGGCTGATCCGGGTTAAACCATGGCTAAAACGTGGCTCATCCGGGGCGAAACAGCCCCGGACTGCCCCAGACGCAGCACAGACTACTCCCGGTCCACCGCCGGACTACCCAGACCACCCCCGGATCGCCCCAGACCATGCTGGATTGAGCCCGAATTGCTAAATGGATCTTTGAAACATTTTAAAACATCCGGGGCAGACCCCGGACGAGGCCGGACCAGCCACGGATCACACCGGATCACCAAGGATGGCACGGATCACCCCGATCGTCACAGACCACGCCAGATCACGGTCTGGGGTTCGGCCAGCCCCTGATCCGGGTAGGTGTGACTGGGGCTTTAGGAACGCCAACCTGGTCACCAAGGATCAAACTAACTTTAACTTAAATATTGTTTTCATTATTAATATTAGGAGATAATACACGATAATTACTTAAAGTTTCAAGTTGCATAGTCCGATGGTTTTGACTTTCTCTCATTTTCTGAGATAAACATATTAGGTTGTTCATTATAATCTACCTTACTTTAGTTTGAAGTAACTTATATTTTAAATCACAAACTTTTGAGATATTTGAAATAGAAACATGCCCAATTAATCTTGGCAAGCTTGCCAAAACTCTATCACCATAGGCTTCTGCAGTAACAGGTTATATTAATTGACTCAGTAGTCCCTTTGATGTGCTGGTAAATGGCTAATAATTACATCAGTATCTATGGTAGATATGTAGAATCAAATCTAGATAATTGTTTTGGTTTTGAAAATTTGATGTTTTCATCGGACTATGCAGCTTTAAGTAATTCTCGGTCCAATGAATCATCGTCTTATATCAGAAGTTGCGCTAAATCGAGGCACGTTATAATGGAGTTCCACTGTACTTACCTAGGTTTTCCACAGTTATAGATGTCAAGAAGCTGCAGTTTGAACCAGTGTACCCATCAGCACAACCACTCTTTGTACACGTACCATTAACTAAGTTACAACTTTCTAACCTGTCCTGACAATTGCAGAATCCTTTGCAATGATAACCAAAGGTACCTGCCGGACATGCTGCAATCAGAGCGTGTGAATCATTGTAGGCTGATAAAGGAATTACTGATATCAACCGACACAAACATTGTCCATGTTATTAAAGAGAATGTACAATAAGATGTGCCACTCAGTACTTTCACATGTGAAATTCTGAAATAATCACACAATGGCACCATCCCACGGTAAACAAGGTGCCTTGTCCTGGATTAGGTGTAGTAGTGTTTTCTTGCTCAGACATAATCATAAATTTTATTTATGTATGGGCACAGATAAAAGTGCTTAAAGTATGTTTGAACTTTACTATACCATAATATTGTTTTCATTATTAATGTTAGGAGATAATACACTATAATTGTTGTACATTATCTTTGATGGTACAACAGCCAAGGTGGGCTAGGGAACCTGTCCCCTTGTTTCATTGGTACAGCAGTTACGCTGGGCTAGGGGACCTGTCCAATTACCCTATTTGCTGTAGTTCACGGGAAAGCACTGAGTGGTGCATCTTATCGTACATTGTCTTTGATGTGATTCGTAACATGGTCATTTCGTGGGCAGAGACACCCCAAGACCAGCATTATCACCGTAAACTAGGCACCATTTTACAAACTCAGTGGCAGACCGACCACTGAAACACCTCGTCATTCGACTGTAAAATATCAGTTCATTTTGCAACATTTAATGGATGTCAGGCTTCCTATATAAAATCTTAGTTCATTTTGCGACATTTAACAGACGTCAGGCTTCCTATTTAAAATCTTAGTCGATTTTGTGACATTTAACGGTTGTCAGGCTTCATGTGTAAAATCTTAATTCATGTTGTCACATTTAATGAATGTCAGTCTTCCTATGTAAAATCTTAGTTGATTTTGCGACATTTAACGGTTGTCAGGCTTCATGTGTAAAATCTTAATTCATTTTGTGACATTTATTGATTCTCAGGCTTCCTATATAAAATCTTAATTCATTTTGTGACATTTAATGAATGTCAGGCTTCCTATGTAAAATCTTTGTTCATTTTATGACATTTAACTAATGTCAGGCTCCCCATGTAAAATCTTAGTTCATTTCGCAACATTTAACGAATGTTAGGCTCCCTATGTAAAATCTTAGTTCACTTTGCGGTGTCTAACAGATGTCAGGCTTCATATGCAAAATCATCTGAAAAGTAAAGCTTGTTTTATTTAACAACGCCTGTGGAGCACATTGATTTTTATCATCGGCTATTGGATGTCAAACATATGCTCATTCTGACAGGTTTCTTTTGAGGAAACCTGCTGCTGCCATATAGGATATTTCCGATAAGCAGCAAGCGGTCTTATATTTGCACTTTCCCACAGACAGAACAGCACATGCCACAGCCTTTGATGAACCAGTTGTGGACCACTGGTTGGAATGGAAAATAGCCCAAACTGCAAATGGGTCCACTGAGTAGGATCGAGAGGATGACTGACACCTTCACAGGTGGACACTCTACCGCTTGAGCTACGTCCAGCTACGTAAAATCATATCATGCATGCGACCCAACGTTGGGTCGACACCCCTATTGCGTACTGGGATGGTGGTAACCTTTGAGGCATATTCCTTTTGGAACTATATTGCAGTGAACTTCTATGTAACCATTTTCTATAATTAGTGACTAATAAGTTGTCCAAGCAGTAGTGTGACTGGGGTATGATGCTCCAGTCACACAATTTGCATTGACATAAACAGATAAAGAATGGAATATTTACGTTGACACTTTCCGTTATGTTCGTCGCAGGAGTATTCACATTTACACGGATTCTGGCATTCCCAACCCCAAAATCCAGTTTTACAGGCTAGAAAATGAAATCACATCGAATATTACTATTTTAAATGGCAATTAGTTGATGTAATACACGTGTCATATACATTAAGTTAAAGCGATAGGCTAGAAAATGAAATCCCACATGTAATAATATGAATAAGCAATGCTTACGATCGACCCTCCACATTGGTGATTAATATATGTATATTTTCTGTGGAATTGACATAAACTGGCCCAAGTGCCTTCTCCCATGTTTCAGCTCAGAATCAGTCTCATCCTCTCCAGATTCAGGAGACACAGAATTCATAAGTGACGTTGATATAACAGACAGTAAAGTAGAAAAATTAATTGAAAAACTAAATGTCTCCAGGGCACCTGGGCCAGATGGGATCCATGCAAAAATCATCAAAGAGTGTTCTGAGCAAATTGGACCTATTTTGACATCCCTATTCCGTAAAAGCCTATTTGAAAGGAAAATACCCAAACAATGGAAAGATGCTTATGTCAAACCCCTGCATAAAAAGGGACCAACATGCCTGGCATCAAATTATAGACCCGTGTGTTTAACCTCCCTATGCTGTAAAATGCTAGAAAGAATAATCCGAGATCGTGTCGTAGAACATTTGGAAAAACTAGGATTGATATCTCCAGACCAACACGGATTCACTGGAGGCAAATCTTGCCTGACACAACTACTAGAAGTGATGGAAATTTGGACTGACTGGCTGGATCATAGCCTGGCATGGGACACCATCTATCTGGACTTCTTCAAAGCCTTTGATAGTGTGCCTCACAAAAGACTATTAAACAAAATCAAAGCTTTGGGAATATCCGGATCAATTTCTGAATCGATACAGGACTTCCTGTCTGAGCTTAGAGAATTGAAACTTCCTACCCTTTCCTACAGAAGGAAAAGAAGTGACATAATTGAAGTATTTAAAATCATGAAAGGTTTAAATAAAATAGATATGAACCAATTTTTCACCTTGAATAAGAGAGAAGGGCAGTCGGGGCCATACTCTCAAACTAGTAAAACCCAGAGCCATTTCAAAGTTAAGGCAACACAGTTTCTCAAACAGGATTATAAATATATGGAACAGTCTCCCACAAAATGTTATTGATGCCGAGTCAATAAATTAATTCAAGAACAGATTAGAAAAGGCATGGGCTGATGATCCATGGAAATTTGACCCCTTATTCACCAGATGCTACTAATTATTCCTTGTGTTGCTTATTTACTTGCACTCAAGCAAAAATGAGAGATAAATAAGTGTTCACACTTCCTGTCTACCATTCGCTATTTCACTATTTCGTAAGTATAGCCAGTTGGTACTTTATTAAAACATGGGAGAAGGCACTGGGACCAGTTTATATCAATTCCGCAGAAACATCTGATTCCGGTTTCTGATTTCTTTTGAATTGATTTGCCCTCTCTATGGGTATTGTCTATGTATATACACCCGTTAGTCATAAGCTCCCCCTTGGGTGGGTCGGTATTACTCTTTTAATGGTAATTGGTTGATGTATTTGTTAGACATAAACTTGTCATATACATTAATTTAAACTCCCTAAGACGACAACCTCCCTAAATGGGCCACGTAAAGTCGGTCCAAAGGTCAGTCGACTTATAGAGGTTTTACTGTAGTTGATGTATACATAAACTTGTCATGAACATTAAATTAAAGCTACAGGCCAGAAAATGAAATGTCATCAAATATTACTAGTTTAAATGGTAATTAGTTTATGTATTTGGCATAGATAAACTCGAACCAACATCTTTTTGCACGTAGGGGTGATGAAAATGGGAAATATTGTGCCTAGAGCGGGACTCGAACCCACATCTCTTTGCACTCTGGGCCAGTGTGCTAACCATTACACCACCTAGGCTCCCTGATATCACCATACTACCCACATCTACCTGTCTATGTGGTTACTTTTCTGAGCGGTGAGTGCAGACCAGACTACTACACTCGTCCCCCAGGAATTGTATGTCTTTTAATGCTTACAATTACATACATACAGGCAATGCAACGCACTTACATACACAGGGTAGGTTCAACAACTATACAGCGCATAGCTTGTACAGGATCATGGTCACGGCAAACAGTGTCATGGGGGTGATGAAAATGGGAAATATTGCGCCTAGAGCGGGACTCAAACCCACATCTCTTTGCACTCGGGCCAGTGTGCTAACCATTACACCACCTAGGCTCCCTGATGATGATGATGATGATGATGATGATGATAACAACAATGATGATAATAATGATAATAATGATGATGATAATAATGATAATAATAATAATAATGATGGTGATAATAATAATAACAATAATATATATGTAAAAGAGTCATCTCACGGCTGTAATGATATCCATGGACGACCACCTCACAGAGCGCAAGAATCGAAGCATTCAAGTGTATGATGGTTAGATATCTGGTGTAGATATTTCGGGCACATGGTACCTCCTGAACAGGCTCGTTGGTTGGTAACCTTGCACACAGAGTCTCTTGATAAATTGGTCCGTATCCATTAATGAGCCAGATTAATGTGTTTTCAATAACTGAACCTGAAATGCGGACACAGTTAACATTGGTTGTTGGAGTTTAATGTCCTGGCAACATCCCAGGTCATATCAGGACGGGTACCGACTTGTGACAGTGCGCACTCATGGCGACTTTATAGTGATGCCCCACTATGAAATAAGGCCGCCGGCACCATGACTTGATATCCCACTCAGTCACATTATCCTGACACTGAGCTAACCAGTCCTTGCCCTATCCTATTAATTCCAGGTGCCAGGCTGGGAAGCGACAAGTATCAATTTTGTAAGTCATTGGTTTGACTTGACCAGGAATCGAACTCCCGATTTCCCGCGCGCGAGGCCCGCGCTCTACCGATTCGGCCACCGCGCCCGGTCTTAAGCATGTCTTTAGTTCATAAATAAAAGTGGAAAGTTATGTGTAAAAAATATCCAGTTGCGCATGCGCACCGAGCAGCAGGAAGTGCACGTTATGGATGAATTCCTTCTTTTTTTTAAAAACAGCTTGAATAGCCTTGAAATAGCCTTTAAATAGCTGTGACTTCCATATCTTCACATGTGTACGGACCCTGTTTATAACAGTGTGGTGCGCTGTGCCATGTTATTACACTAACGCCGAATATACCAAGCCCATGACAATCATGTTGCATGTTATCACTTGATGCGCGAAAAGGAGGAAAGCAAGACAGGGGTGGAAAAAGAGACGTTTATTGAGCGCCTCAGGAAATACAGAGGACAGGTTAGATACAATGGTACAAAAGGTAAGCGGCTCATGAGGAGCAATGCAATATGACATGTAAACAGGGGCTCATAAGGAGCAATGCAATAATGAGGATAAAGGGCTCATAAGGAGCTGGTCAGAGAGTCAGTGTGGGGCTCAGATGGGTAACAGGGAAGAGAAGTAAATAAAGAACAAGGATAAAATGATGATGAGCGGAGTAACTAAGGAGCAGAGTTCAAAAGTCAGTGGAGTGAGGGGGTGCCGAGGAGCCCTCCACCAGAAGGAAGAGAAAGAAGAGAAAAGAAGAGAGATGGGTGGGTGGGTGGAGAAAAAGGGAGAAGTCTGGAAGGCGGCAGGAGGGCGAATGCCTGAGGGAGGCCGGAGGCGGCCTTATAAGGGAAAGGAGGAGGGCGACAGCAGGTGAGGTGTGAAGGCTGCCGGCCCGGGGGAGGGGGGGGGAAAGGTGGCGAGCAGCGGGTGTCGGGTGAGGCGCGAATGCTGCGCGGCAGAGGGCGGGGGAGGGAGCGAGTCGCGGCGGCGTCGGGCGAGGTGTCAAGCTGCGCGACAGCCGGGGCGGGGGAGGGTCTCCTCCTTTCCTCGCATCAAACGTAATGCTACGCATTACGACCGATGCGCGAAAAGGAGGAAAGCAAGACAGGGGTGGAAAAAGAGACGTTTATTGAGCGCCTCAGGAAATACAGAGGACAGGTTAGATACAATGGTACAAAAGGTAAGCGGCTCATGAGGAGCAATGCAATATGACATGTAAACAGGGGCTCATAAGGAGCAATGCAATAATGAGGATAAAGGGCTCATAAGGAGCTGGTAAGAGAGTCAGTGTGGGGCTCAGATGGGTAACAGGGAAGAGAAGTAAATAAAGAACAAGGATAAAATGATGATGAGCGGAGTAACTAAGGAGCAGAGTTCAAAAGTCAGTGGAGTGAGGGGGTGCCGAGGAGCCCTCCACCAAAAGTAGGAGAGGGCTTGAGGCGCGCCCGAGGTGATGATCCGAGGCGGGGGTCCGGAGGTGGAGGTCTGGGCGGAGAAAGCTGGCGGCGCGCCCGAGGCGGAGCAGGTGGGGCGGGCCGGCCGAGCGGTGGGCCGTGTCGGGGGTCAGGCTCCCTCTCGGGGCGGGGAGTGTCGGGGGCCTGCATCGACAGGGAGCGGGCGGCCAAAAAAGGGAAGGCCCGCTCCTTGGCGGGATCCGGTGAGGAGGTCCGGCCAGGGTCGATCAGGGGGGCAGCAAACTCCTCGGGGCTGGATGGGGTGGTGGTCGGGGTCTGGGCGGAGTTGAAGGCGGTGTCGTGAGGATCGGTGGCAGAGGGTTCCTCCTGAGGCTGGGCTGGGATGCGGTCCGAGGTGTGATGCCCGAGGTGATGATCCTCGGCTGGGGCTTGGCGGCGCTGCGTTCGATGGTCACTGGGAGGTTGTCGGCTGGGCTTGCGGGGCTGTCGGCAGTGGTGGGGGTGAGGCGCCGGAGGGGTCCCCCCGGGCCGGCCGGGGGGAGGCCGGCGGATCAAAAATCCGCCGAGGTGGCGGGGGTCTGGCGCTCACGGGCTTGCTTGGTGATGCAGTCGGCCTCGGAGTGCATAGTGAGTACGCGCCTCACGTTTGCGCAGTAGGCGCATGCGTGACGGCGCTTGTCCCCCGCCTCAAGCCCGATCGCACGAGGCGGGGTCTCGGTTCCAGGCCGGGCAGGGAGCCCCGTGAGTGAGCCTGTCGTAGGCGACTCGGGCGTCGACTTGGACTCGGGTGAAGTGGGGGGCTCGGTGTGGAGGGTCGAGTTGGCGGGGTGCGGTGGCGGTAGTCTGCTGAGGTGGCATCGCTATGCACTCTACCCTAAGGAGGTTGATGGCCACTGGGTCGTGCCACCCGTGGGGGAGTCGGCCGTCCGCGATCCAGGTAAAGACCGTCTCGGAATAATGGCGGACGGTCGCCCACGGGTAGACGAGGTGATCGTGGAGGACGGTGAGGATGTGGTGGTGTAGTCCGGGGGCGGAGTGGGCGGGGAAGTCGGGGTGGTTGATGAGGGTCAGAAGGGCGAGGTTATACTCGTCCTTCGTCGCTTCCCCCCTCTTGACCGACTTCCTCTCCGCCCCTCTCTGCACAAGGTCGGAGGGGAAGAGATAATCGGCCGGAAGACCTTGCCGCCTGACTGAGTGGCGCGCCTCGGCGGAGGCCAGGATCTCCCGGACGGCGTCGGCTGCGGATACCGGGGTGTGCTGTGTCGGCTGCGGGTGGTAGGCCGGGGACGTCGGCAGAGGAGCATGGCCGCCGAGGTGGTGATACCGCTCGTACTGTGGATGGGCGGCCCCTGGCAGGGCTGCAGGCGGCGGCGGCGGCCTGGGACTCACCGAGGCGTGCGCCCGAGGTGCGGGGGCCGGGGCGGCCCGGTGTCCGGGGGAGGGCGCCTCGGGGATGGGCCCCGCCTCCCCGGTCTGTAAGCCGTCGATCCTTGCGTGGAGGTCCGCGGTCGACTGGCGTTGTTCCAGCCGGATGCGCTGTAGTTCCCCCAGGATGGCATCGATGCCCGAGGCGCGGCGTGAGGTGCCCGGCGAAGAGGGGGTCGCCGGGGCGGATGGGGGTGGCTCGTCCCGCCTCGGGGTTGTAGCCGGCCCCGGGGTGCCGTGGGCGGATGCCCGGGCGCCCTTCCGTCCTCTTCCCTTTCCGGGCATGGTGTAGAAGTCCGAGGTCCGAGGTGAGCCAAAGTAGAAAAAGGGAGAAGTCTGGAAGGCGGCAGGAGGGCGAGTGCCTGAGGGAGGCCGGAGGCGGCCTTATAAGGGAAAGGAGGAGGGCGACAGCAGGTGAGGTGTGAAGGCTGCCGGCCCGGGGGAGGGGGGGGGGAAAGGTGGCGAGCAGCGGGCGTCGGGTGAGGCGCGAATGCTGCGCGGCAGAGGGCGGGGGAGGGAGCGAGTCGCGGCGGCGTCGGGCGAGGTGTCAAGCTGCGCGACAGCCGGGGCGGGGGAGGGTCTCCTCCTTTCCTCGCATCAAACGCAATGCTACGCATTACGACCAAAGTCGCATCGTCCGATGGTTTTGAGCTTCTGTCATTTTCTGAGATAAATATATTAGTTTGATCGTTATATTATAATGTACCTTAATTACTTTAGCTTGAAGTAACCCAATTTGTTTTAAATAGCTAACTTTTGAGATATTTGAAGCTCAACCATGCAAAATTAATTCTGGCAAACCCATCGAAACGCTTACGCCATAGACTTCTACAGTAACAGGTTCTATTAAATTGCCTCAGTATTATTCCCTTCTATGTAGTGACAAATGCATAATAAATGCATCAGTATCTAAATCAGACATGGGTCGTCTCATGGTAAATGGGGCCAATGTACCTTTCAGTATGTATTGGTAAAAAACATTATGGAAAGAGTAGAGGAGATATTTTCTTTATAGAACTGGTATTCTTACACTCGACCTACATTTTGCATAGAATATTACCTGTTAGTCAATGAAATAATAAAAGAAGACTCTTACTTGAAATACATTTTGATTTTGTATGCATATATATTTTTGTTATATCTAATATTCCAGGGTGATTAAACTTGTTCTGGACATAACTGTTGTGTCCCGTGCTTGTTCCCTGATTGTTAAATTAGGAAATAAGCAGCAATTTCTCAGCATGATTGGGTATGTCCATAAGTTCATCCCCAACATGTCGGAAATTGCTAAACCACTGTGAACACTGCTAACCAAAAACGTAGCGTGGCATTGGCAAACCGAACAAGAGAGGGCGTTCAAAACGTTAAAACAGAAATTAAAAACCGCTCCAGTATTAACATATTATAACGTAAAGAAACCTATTACCATACAAGTAGACGCTTGCCAGTCGGGGCTAGGGGCTGTACTCATTCAAGACGAAAAACCAGTAGCAATGGCCTCCAGGGCACTTGACTAAGCACAAAGCAGCTATGCCACAATCGAAAAAGAATTGCTAGCTATCTGTTTCGGTTGCCAGCGCTTTCACAATTACATATACGGTAAACATGTGCAAATAGAAACAGATCACAAACCATTAATAGCCATAATAGATAAACCCATCCATAAGCTCTCAGCGCGCATGCGCCTACAAAACACCATATCACTAACCCATATAAAAGGATCCAAATTATTCTTTGCAGATGCACTATCCAGGGCACACAGCGATACGGTGGAACCCCAAAACCTATATGACGACACCCTGAGCGTGGCCGCGATCGACGCTACCTCAGATATCATGATCGAGATAAAAGAGGAGTACAAAACAGATGACACACTCATCGAGCTGAAACAGCATATAAAAAACAGCTGGCGCACTCCCAGCAAATTGCTACCACATAACATTCAACCCTACAACGCTCACAAAGATGACCTAATGATAGAAAATGACATGGTCATGAAAGGTGACAGGTTACTGATCCCACACAAACTCCGAGATAAGGTGATAGAAATTCTACATGGAACACACCTGGGAATCACAAAAACCAAACAACTTGCACGTTTCACAGTTTTTTGGCCCAACATAGATGCACAAATAACCAATCACAGAGAGATGCACTACGTGCCAAATTCATAGGAAACAGCAACACACTGAGCCGATAGTAAGTCACCACATCCTGTGCATGCCATATGAAAAGATAGGAACAGACCTCTTTGAAATAGACAACCAATATCACAGTAGACTATTACTCAAAATACCCCAAGGTAACACTCCTAGACGACATTACATCCACCAGCATAATTAAAGCGTTAAAAGATAACTTTGCACGACATGAGATACCAAAATTTGTCGTCTCCGACAATGGCCCACAATAACACAGCTTAGAATACACCAGATTTGCGCAACACTACACATTTAATGCCATTTATTCGAGCCCACAGTTTCCAAAAAGCAATGGACAAATAGAGCGTTTCGTGCAAACAATTAAAAACATGATCAGAAAGTGCAAATTGGACAAAAAAGACTTAGAACTAGATCTATTAAATTATCGCAACACACCACTACCTGTATTAAACACTTCTCCAGCACAACTTCTAATGAGTCGGCATTTGAGATCTAGGATGCCAACACATCACACAAATCTGAAACCACACACCGAAAAGAATAAATCAAAAGAGATACAACAAACACAACAGACACAATGGTACTACCACGTTCAAAGAGCCGCGACAACACACAGACAACTAAGACAGGGCGATAAAGTTTGATACCGAAATCACAGCAGGCAATGGGCTCCCGGAATCATAATGAAAGTACAAGGCCCTACTGGAAGGGAATATAAAGTAAGAAATTCCAACCACAGTCAAATTATCAGAAACAGAACACAAATATTCCAAATTTCCAATGAGGAGTATGTAACGGAAATGGCGCCAAACGCAACACCACAAACACCTGAAATACAACCACAGACACCACACCATAACACACAACAAGCTGAAGAAAATAACGATCAGGAGACACAAAGCCCCAAGAATGTCCAGTTTCGGACGAATCATAAAACCAGTTATCAGACTAGATTTGTAGAGAAGTAGAATTAAGATATGGACATCTTGTAAGTAAAAGTGATAGAGTGATAAATAGAGACTGTATTACGGTATTAATGTAGCATTACACATGTCCTACAGGGGTAACGTTGTTGAAATGTGATACCGAATATCTATAACAACTGTGTAACAAACGGTACTTGTCAAGCCAGGTCCAATCAATAAAGCAAGGATTTAAATGAGAAGAAATGCAAATACGAGTAAACATCCTCCGTTACCATAATAGATTGCATAACATGTATACTAACATAAGGTAAGACTGTTATTATTATTATTATGATTATTATTATTATAAAACAAATAAAAATGAATATAAAAGTGTGTTTTTTTTAAAAGGAGGTCAAAGAGTAAAGTAATGCAAACATTTGTGAACATTGCATATTGTATAACATGTACTAAGACGAAACCAGAACGTGATAAAAGTCACAGCAGATAGAAAAATGTATAGGTAGAGTAGAGAGAACAGATCTGAAAAGGGGAATAAGATCCAACAAGAAACTGCAATCTAGATGTAGCAGTTATAAACAGCATAAACAAACCCCTCGATAAAATGTATTACGGTGATACAGAATAAGCAAAGGGATCGATTCCGTATTCCGAAATGTCATATATATGTGTACGTATGTGAGCCGCCACACGCATGAGCGGTGAGGCATAGCAGCGGGATCTCCGGTCTATAAATAAAGTCACTGGTTAACTAGCCACTGAGCTGTGCGGACGTTCCTTACTTACACGTTACATACCAGCATATATATGGACAAGAGTTGGCTACTCAGTGACAAAATTAGGAAAATACACAATATTCATGTTTGACCCCCATGTCACACTTTGGCCCCATTTACCATGAAACGACGCATATGTAGAATCAAAGTTAGATAATCGCCTAGGTTTTAAAAATTTGATGTTTTCATCGGACTATACAACTTTAATATTGTGTAAAGAAAAGTGTGTGGACATATATACATACCATTGCAGCAATCTGTTGCAAAATATATCTTGACATTTGAAACCGTGAAGCTAAGCGATTTTTTTCGGTTGCTAAGGTCCACAGTCCACCATGCCCGGCTGTGCTGCTTCTGGTTCGAACCCTTCCAATCGTCTATACTGACTGGGGCACAGCAGTATTCTTTGTAAAACAGTTGATTGATGACACCATCAACAGCTATTTCTGGTCCACGATCCGAGCTGGCTCGGCTCTGGGCTGTCGGCTTATTGAAAGCGAGGTTCTCTGAGTACAAAAACAAATATTCTCTAAATAATTATAGCATATTTTACCGATGTGTATAACTTACAGTGTCATTGGAGGCCGGTTGCTTTCATACCATGTCTACGTGGCGTGGGAGGTTAAAAATCCCTTGGGTCTGTAAAAGTGTACGCTCGGGCTTTCTATCAACCAACTGACTAATGCTGAAAAAAGTCTATTCAGACTTAAAGATTTTGTTAGTTTTTTAATTTAGAGCATACATCCTGAGTAGAATGCCGGCAACACACAAATGTACCCCACTCGACTTTGATATAATGACCGGGGAATCATGATCGAATATAATATGGAATATATAAGGTATTATGCGAGTGGTATTTATCTGTAGTTATCCGGTAGTCGCCCAGATGTATGTCATGTTCCTGTCCGCCTACACTCCGAGCAACCTGGGCAGTTGGTTTGCTCCCAAGAAAGCAAACCTCAGCTCAGAGTTGCTCACGTACGTACATAAGATAGGCCTCAACCTCCACTCTGACCAGATTAATTTGTTTATATTAAACTGCATATCATGATGGTATTGAGTTTCTGCCACTTTTCTGAGATAAATATATTAAATTGATTGTTATAATCCAAATACCTGGAACTTTAGTTTGAAGTAAATTTGATTTTAAATTACTAAGTTTTGAGATATTTGAAGTGCAAACATGTACAATTAGTTTCGACAAGCACATACAAATTCTGACACCATAGGCTTTAGCAGTAACAGGTTCTATTAAATTGCCTCGGTATTCCTTTCTATTTGGCAACAAAGCACATCAGTATCTAAGTTAGATATGCAGAATCAATTCTAGATAATTGTTTTAGGTTTGAAAATGCGATGTTTCCATTAGACTCTAATCAAATAAGAAAAACCTGACCTGAAGTGTGATAATACAATATGCATTTAATGTTGGTTCCATACTCCTTGGGTAAGAACTTCTCTGATTGGTCGACAAGCGTGATCACTTTAATTTTGTAAGAATACGCTCAGGTGGCACTTTAGCTAATCCTTACATGGCTCCCTGAGACTGGGCTGCTGAACAACTAGATAAAAGATTCACCCCATACCTACGGTAGCGGTGAAAAACAACCCATTAGAAAAAGTGGAGAAAGGCTGGATCAATGAAATGAGCACATCAATTCTTAATTTAAGAAGCAAAATGTAATCTTCATATACGTTTTATATTTACCCGCTACTTTTGAACTGAATAGTAAATTAAATCCAGTAGATAAATGTACTTTAATGTTTGAATTGACAAAGCCCACATATCCACATGGCAGCCATTGGCAGGAAGTTGAGAGGTTCCTGGGTAATAATCCAATCTAGGTTAGGAAGCAGTCATTTTCATTGGCTGAGCTGGTCAGGAGGTGAACGAGTTCATTCAAACATGGCAGAATTAAATCATGGACTCTATCAATGCAAACTGATTTCATGTCATTATGCCTATATATTATGTGATTTCAACAGTCTGGAGAGTATATGTTGAGGGGAAAAATAGACAATCAGATTGTATCTGTTGGATTTTAATCAACATAAGATAGGAATGCCAAACTAAGACCATCAACAGTCTGACACATTTTCTCCAACTTTGACATAAGGTTTGTTATTCACCTCTGAACAGTCAGAGGTGAATCTTTTATCTACTGAGCAACCCATTAGAAAAAGTGTCGGAAAGCAGAGTAAAGGAAATGGGCACATACATTCTTAATTAAAGGAGCAAAATATATTCTTCACATACCTCTTTATATTTACCACATAATTATGAGTGAAGAATGTATTTAAAAAAAAGTAGATTAAACATGAATAATTTGGGGCGCAGAACCCGCCCGTTACCTACAATGCACTACCTTGGCGCCACCTATGCCCCACGCTTTGAACTATAATGACTCCACCCACTCTACCAGAATTTACCCGAACCCGCCACCAGCAAAGCCTGCGTTCAATCAATCAATCAATCAATCAATAGGATACAGCTATAATAGGCCTTGGACCTGTTAGCCGCTCTTAATTAATAGAAATGGAGACAGTTCTTCAGATGTGGTTGATCGTAGCAACTGTCACTGGCTCCAAGATATATGTAATGCTTTACCAGTATGCATCCAGTCGGGACTTGAAACAGTTCACCGACTCTGCTGCTATGACACTCTCCGGCAGGTCATTCCACAGGTCAACCACCCTAAAGCCGAAAAAGTTGTGTCGCAGGTCCAGTCTGGAGTACCGCTTCCTCAGCTTCAGGGAGTGCCCTCTGGTCCTGGTGTTGGAGTCTCTGATAAGGGGGCCGCCTGTCTTGTAGATACCATGGAGATATTTGAATACTTCAATCATATCCCCCCGGGCCCGTCTGTAGTACATGCTTGGGATCTTCAAATGACGCATACGTTGTTCATAGGGTATTGCATCGAATCCATGTACAAGCTTCGTTGCCCTTCTTTGGATCCTCTCAATTGACTCAGCATCCTTCCTGTAGAGTGGTGACCACACAACATTTCCATATTCTAAAAGTGGACGTGCAAGGGATGTGTACAGTCTGCGTACAACATCCTCGTCTAGGTATGTGTACGATCTTCGAATGATAGCCAGTATTCCATTTGCTCTGTTGGCGGCTTCCTGGATGTGGTCGCTGAATGTCAGTTTGCACTTCACCTCCAGTGCCCAAACCTAACACATGGTGTGTCGGGTTGTCTTCGTAATTTTGACTGCCCCACCACCCATACTATATTTGTTTGCTGTTGGTTTACGTCCTAGCAACATCTAAGGTCATATCAGGATGGGTACCGACTTGTGACAGTGCGCACTCATGGCGACGTTATAGTGCTGCCCCACTGGGAGACCAGGCCGCCAGCACCATGACCTGATATCCCACTCAGTCACATAATCCTGACACTGAGCCAACCAGTCCTTGCCCTATCCTAATAATGCCGAGCGTCTGGCTAGGAAGCGACAAGCATCAATTTTTAAATCATTGGTTTGACTCGACCAGAGTTCAAACCCATGATCCCATGGTCTACCAACACGTGAGACAAATGCTCTAACTCATTCGGCCATCCCGTCTGGTCTCCCCTACTATAAGAACACAGGCTATATGGTTGATCATCTTGGTTTCCGAGAAAAAAGACTGACCATAAATCAGTAATGTAAATTTGCTTTTGGAAATTAAGAACACCACAACTAAGATACCAAGGTCTGCGTTATTGAATTAGGAATAATGATCTCACCGCAATGTTCATGGCCGTGTACAATAACTTCACAGATTCCAAATGTTGTGCTGCTTTCATGTCGAATGGTTATGAAACTTTGGGTGACAACAGACTCACACGTAAATGTCTGTGTCAAAATTTGATGAGAGATGATTGCGCAAAGATGACCGTATTCTACGCTCCCATGGGGTGCCGTGCCATGGTTGTTTCTGTTAACCAACCAAAGTTCACACTGTTTGATGGAATCAGCTGAAAAATATGGAGTTATAGGCATCACCACCAAAACAAGTTTAACGATCTGGCCACCTGATGGTGGCATGTCATAGCTCGCTGAATATAGGCCAAATCAGGATCCATACATATATGAAGATATGGAATTGACGGCTATTTTAAGGCTTTTCAAGTCAGTTTTATTTTTTAGGAATTCAAGATTGTTTTCATAAAACTCAGTCAACCATGGTATTCCCCAAGGTTCTGTCCTGGGACCTCTCCTATTTTAGATCTACTCAAATGATATAGTCAATTGCACAAAACAAGAAGTCAATATAAGGTTATTTGCAGATGATACCAATGGCTTCATAACCTCAAATTCACCCAAACAACTAAAACATTCATTTAAAACATTCCTTTCAGATATATTTACATGGTACAATGATAACAAATCAACAGTAAACCTGAACAAAACATGATACACAAAAGAGTCCCATCTTTGAACTACCTAGGATGAACATATTGGTTGAACATATTGATATCTTAAATAATTCAATCATTAATTGATTCAGATTTCAGGAAAATGACAACAATGGCAAATGGTGATTTCGGACTTATTTAGATCAATGGAGACAGTTTTATGGAATTCAAGGTTTTTCAAGACTAATTACTCAAAATAGGTTAAATTCAAGCCTTTTCAGCCTTGAATTTCAATTTCAAGGCTGAAAAGTTCAATAATTTTCCAAGACTGTCCATGCCCCATACAGACCGTGCCATATGTTACCAAGGTATTTATTTATATTCTAGAAATATCAGCTGTATTGCACTGAGAATAGCCATGGTTTGTTATCACTAACATGAACAATGTGTTTGAAAAATAATTAATATTAGTTTTGCATACAAGGGTCATTCCATGAAAATGGGAACCACATATTTGGTTTGCATGTTAGGATAGTGATAATTAATGCTTTCTTTTGGTTTTGGTAGCAAGTCAAATTATTATTATTATTGCCTCTGTGTATTAAGTATATTAGCAATACTAGATGTAGTTAATATGTCCCACATAATGCATCAAAAGTATCTTCATATGATAATGAGCTAAAGTGAAAATGTGATAATTCGCTTTACTCAGACAAAGAAGGAGACGTGTTTATAAAGTGGAATTTATTCGACAAAATAAGTCAATCATAATCAGTGCCCTAGGAGACAAACTAGGCTGGCTCAAGATGCTGATGGCTGTCACTATGCCTTCATGGAAGGCTGGCTTCCGGGAAGGCTGGCTTCCGGTGTCCACATTCAGTGTTCATGTACGGATCAAACCGGGAGGTGGTTAGGGAGGCTGGAGTAGAATCAAGTTACGCTGTAAAATATTCTGATAAAACGCATTGGTGGGGAATGTGAAATGGTCTATAAAGGAGTACAAATGGTCTATTAATGTAAATGATGTATAGGGTCAGGTGCATGAATATATTTATGTAGTTGCTGGTGACTCTTTACTTGTGGTCAGTAGTCATTGTGTATTAGGTAGATAGTGTGAAAGGGGCACTACTGTTAGTGTGTAAGGAGCTCAAGAGCTCCACTCACTACCCCCCCCCCCCCCGCCGCCCCCCCCCCCCAACTGTTAGTCACGGATCAACACACACACACACAGCAGGCAGGTGCAGGCCAAGAAGGCACACTGTATGGTGGTGGTGGTAGATCACAGTAGCCATGGTGACACAGGAATGCTTACTGTTCATTGGTGGAACTAGAAATGCTTGTTGCTGATTTGAGATAATGGTCAGGTGGTATACCATATCAGATCCATGTACCACTATATAATAATAAACCTGAGGGTGCAAGCTCTCACACTCTTTATACTCTTCCTTTCTCTTCTTGCCTGTATTGATTTCATATAGCCTGCCTACACAAACCTCAGATGCCAGACGTTGACTTTACAACATGTTAGGAAAATATCAAATCATCAAGAATCAAGTCTAGATCAACACTTAAGCCAACATAGCTAGAAGTGCTGATTGGACAGCTGTGATGGGTTGTTTCAGGTAGTCCTCAACGGCATTGGAAGACCATGAACCGGCCTCCTGGATGACAGACAGGGGAATGTTGGCTGATAGGCATGCTTGATCGGCTCCACACCTTAAGGTGTGGACGGTGAGGGAAGGGCCACGTAGGAGGACAGCTGCTGTGGCTCGGGCTGGGGCTCGGGCTGGGGCTGGGGCTCGGGAGAGAGCAGATGCTGTGAGAAAAGCACTGGACGCTTGATGGACAAAAACTTGGCCAAACTCAAGGAATATGCTGGAGAGGCACTTATGGGGCGGCATTGAGGAATGACTGCTATTCTTTCCAATGCATTTACTCTCACCGAGAGATCAGGTGTAACTTGTAGCACTTCTCTCTGAATCTCCAGCATTGTAGCCAAATCACTTATCAGAAGGGTTTTACTGAGGGCCATCAGGAGAGGTAGCTGGTTTGAAATTACAACGTCTGAACACTTTGACTTCTGGATACTGAATGCTTTATTCACCATCCAGGGTCCCGAACCGCCGGCACCCTCTGTCTCTGATTTACATATTCCTTTGTTCTCAGCTCGTGCCTGGATGTCCATTATGCATATATTTCATCCCCCCTTCAAAAGTATTTCTGAGATATGCAATATCTCAAAAATCGTCACCGTCACACAAAACTTACACGTTACAATACAATAATACAGCAATAAAAGGTAATATTACAGGTACTTAGCTTTCAACCAGAGGTTAGCCAATGTCCAACTGTAACCAGTCACTTATGTCCTTCGAAAATGTCCAGCTGCTGAGCCTCGTATACGATACAGTGTCGAGTTTGACATACAATATAAATATAATGACTCTGAAAGCAAACAATACTTAAACTAACATGCACATGTGTTCATGTGTGATTACAGTTTGCAACTGACTAACTTATATGTCGAGCCTGTCTGCTGGTTTAATCACCTGACCTGACCTAGTTAGATTAGCTGCATTGTTTACATTTGACTGCGCTGTCGGCACACTTTGTGCCTGCCCAACTGGCTAGGGCTGTACCACTTCTGGAGGCCTTATAATTTGAACCCTGTTCCTATACAACATGTTGCCTGACTAATTTAAAATTTGATACTCCCTTCCTGAGATTCCGACCCAAAATCACCCCTTTCTTCCATTCCCCTGCATGGTTTTTATACTTGACGCTATCGCCAGTTTTCAGTGGTTTGTGCGCTTTGCTGCATTTTTTGTCATGGCAATTTTTCTGACTTTGTTGGCAGTTCGCCATTTGCGCCCTTTTTGGATTTTGTATTTCGGGTAATAAATTATCTTCCGCCATCGGCAACCTTCTGCTCATGAGCAGCTGAGCCGGGGATGCATTCAGCATGGGCAAGGGAGTGTCCCTGTAGTTAAGCAACACGAGCTGAAAATCTGTTTTCATGTCCAAGCATTTTTTTAACATGTTTTTGATTGTTTGCACAAATCTTTCGCTTTGGCCGTTGCTTCAGGGGTACTGCGGACTCGAATACGTGGCCGTAAACCCATAGTGTTGTGCAAATTCTTTGTAGTCGTGGTTCTTAAACTGTGGACCGTTGTCCGAAATCACCTGGTTCAGAATACCATGCCTAGCCAAGTTATCCTTCATGGCCTTGATAACCATGGCAGACACTGTATCCTTCAACAAAGTTACCTCAGGATATTTAGTGTAGTAATCTACGGTTTTTGTGTAATTCTCATGATTTATTTCAAATAAATCCGCCCCTATTTTTTCGTAAGGTTGACACGCTACCGGGTGGTTTATCAGTGGCTCATTATGCAAATTCTTCCAGTTATTTTGGCATGTGCATACAGACTGACTTTATCCTCAATTTATTTATTGATGTTAGGCCAGAACATGCAGTCACGTGGTAACTGCTTGGACTTAGTGATACCCAAGTGTGTCTCGTGCAATGCTTCGATCATTTCACCTCGGAGCTTTGGAGGCACCACAACCCAATTGCCTCTCATCACTAAGTTGTTTTCTACTGTTAGCTTGTCTTTGTGTGGAATGTATTGTCGTATTGGCGGTACCTGTATGCGTGTAGTGTCCCACCGAGTGTTATTAACATGGACATGGTTACATCATTGTCATACTCTTTGACAATTTTACTTAACAGACTGGATGATTGTATGTCCACTGCAGCGACGCTGAGTGTGTCTTCAAATAGGTCAGCTTGACCTACATTGGCACTGTGTGCTCTGGACAATGTGTCTGCAAAAACATTAGGGAACCCTTAACATGACACAACTGTATGTTGTAATTCTGTAATAGCAATGGCATTCTTTGCATCCGTGCTGACAGTTTATGTATTGGTTTTTGCATTATTACCACCAATGGTTTGTGGTCTGTTTGAATTTGAACTTCTTTGCCGAAGATATAGTCATGAAACCTCTGGCAGCCGAAACATATGGCAAGCATTTCTTTTTCGATAGGGGCATAGCCACACTGCCCTGAGTCGAGCCGGTGGCTGCGCTATTCATAGGTTTACCGCTAGGTTGCATTTCCGCAGTGTTTGCGGGTCGGAAATTGCTTTGAACAGCCGATGGTATTTTGAACATGTGTACCCGGTTTTGGTGTATTTGCCTACCCGGGCAATTGGTTATTTCATAGTCTCTGGGATTTGTTCTATCTGAACTTGTGATAGTGCCGACTGTCCAGACACCTTCATGGTTTCTATATCTGACTTTACCTGCAACTTTTAGCACTATGTGAGAGCATCCAGCTTTTTTGTCATAATAATACTTTAGTTTTTCTTGTATTTTTAGAAGGTCATTTCTTTTAAATTTTTGAGCCTGGGGTTTTAACTGTGTTTTAATCGTGGGCAACTTAAAACGCAGTCGACGACTCATAAGCAATTGAGCTGGCGAGGCGTTCATGTCTCAGAGGGGTATCACGGTAGTTCAACAAATATTGGTTGACGTCCTGATTATTTTCGTACGCTTTTTTCATCATCTTCTTTATTTTTTGAACATATCGTTCTATCTGACCTTTACATTTAGGGTAGTATGGGTTCGAACATATGTTATTGGATTTATACTTTTCTACAAAGTTGTTGAACTCCTGACTTGCGAATTGGGGTCCATTGTAAGATATCAATGTGGTTGGAATCACATACCACCCGAATATTTCTTGTAGGGCCTTGATTACTGTTTTAGAATCAGTTTTGGGTAATTCTGTCACTTCGGGGAATTTCAAATAATAACCGACGCCTTGGGTAAATTCACTAAGAGTGGTAAGGAAACCAAATAAATTTAGGGTATGCCTCGACCCAACCAAGCTTAATAAAGCCATATTGAAGACTTTTCAAACACTAAAGAAATTGTTAATAGCAGCAACCGTGCTAAAGTACTATGATGTAAATGAGCAAATTACGTTGCAAGTCGACGCTTCCAAATCGGGGCTAGGTGCAGCGATTTTTCAACAAAAGAAGCCAATCGCTATGGCATCTAAAGCATTGGATAATTGCCAATCTAATTACGTGGTGATAGAAAAAGAGCTATTAGCAATTTGTTTTGGCTGTGTCCGGTTCCACGATTACATTTATGGGAAAGAAGTAATAATTGAGGCTGATCATAAACCACTTGTAGCGATTATGGCAAAGCCGGTGCATATGTTGTCTGCCAGAATGCAACGGATGTGCATGAAACCACGAAATTATAACATTGTGATAAAATACATAAATGGAAATGAAATGTTCTTTGCAGATACTCTTTCATGAGCACATACCAGCAACACGACCCCAAATAATCTATTCAACAAGGAAATTTCAATTGCCACGGTAGACATCGCACACAACATGAACAACCATATCGTCGCAGCTACCAAAACAGACACTACCCTCATCGTGGTCATACGGTTAGTTCAGGAGGGCTGGCCAAGCCAAAATAGTTTAGTGCAATCTTGTGTGAAACCATTTTTTACATGTAAAGATGATATAGTTATTACAAATGGGATGCTATTTAAAGGGCAACAAGTAATAATTCCAAGTAGTTTGCAAAAAGAAATGCTGGGTATCTTACATGAAACCCATCTGGGTATAATCAAATGTAAGCAGTTAGCAAGGGACAGCGTATTCTGGCCAGGTATGAACCCGCAAATTGAAGATTTGATAGCGCGATGTGATACATGTCAAAGTCATAGGAAGTCTATAAGTGAAGAGCCCATGCATCCTCGTAATATACCCGACATGCCATTTTGCAAAGTCGGAGTCAATTTGTTTCAATGCCAGAGAAAAACTTATTTAATCTTAGTAGATTATTATTTGAAATTCCCCGAAGTGACAATATGGCTTTATTAAGCTTGGTTGGGTCGAGGCATACACTAAATTTATTTGGTTTCCTTACCACTCTTATTGAATTTACCAAAGGTGTCGGTTCCAATTGCTTAACAATCACACCCAAGTCTAACATTTTGTCTAGTTCTTGCTTTACTTTGTTCACTATAGCATGAGGTATACGTCTAGGAGGGTCAACAACAGGATCAACATTATAATCAATATGGATTTTTGCATTACTCTTAATAATATAGCCTTAACCTGTGAAAACGTCACAGTACCTCTTTACCAAATGTTCTGCTGCCAGTGCAGTTGTAGTCGCCTCTCTCGTCCGTACGGTGATTTCTCCTACGCGTCGTATGAGGTTCAGCTGCACGCACGCTTCCTTTCCTAATATCGGTGTGCCATGCGTGGTGACTTGAAACTTCAACGGCAACCCTCCAACGACGATTACAGCCTCTCCTTCAGGCCGTATGCGACTACCTGAATAAGTGACGGGACAACACTTAGAAGGTGCCAACACAGTGTTTTTTAGAGCGTTGTAGATATCATGTGGGACAATATTAGGTTGAGACCCAGTGTCCAGTTAGAACTTAACGGGTACGTTCTGTAAGATATATTTAAGGTACCATAATCTGCTGCTGCGTGTTGCCTCGTCCGTTATTTCACCCACAAACAGGTCGTCATCTCCCTCTTGGTCGTCCCCTTCCTCCGGCACCTCGTTTTCCGTGCTTAACTCATTTATTTCTGCTCGACTCGCACTCGCACGTCATGTTCTGCATACTTTTTGAAAATGTCCATAGCGTTTGCAGTGCATGCACTGTTTGTCAGCAGCTGGGCATGTAGCATTCCCATGTTGATACCCGCATCTAGTGCAGGTCGTGCATGGTGTCGAGGAACGCACTCCTCGGTCCTGCCACATGCGCGCCCGTGGCGTTGCTGGAGCTTGCCCTGTACATACTGTATAGCCTCCCTGCTTGTTCACAGCATCCACCTGCTCCTCAGTATGGTTACTCCCCTCTGAATGTAGTTGGGCATGTGTGTTTCCACTCAAGCAGCAGATTTCTAGACACCTATCTAATGACAAGTTTGGTGTCTGGAGCAACTTATCAAGCAGCTTCACCTCTTTCACCCCACACACCAACCTATCACACAACAATGCGTCCTCCATCTCTAAATAGTCACAATACGATATTTGGCGCTTCAATTCTCGAATGTACGTGTCCATAGACTCATTGGTCTGGTTAAATGAGTTAAATGTGTACCTGATGTTTGTCTTTCCGACACAATATTCCTTGAATACCTTTACTGGCGGCTCAATTTTGTCCTTCTGAGCGTCAGGTAACTTGAATGACAATCGCAGCTTCTGCACCTCAGGTCCCGCCATGTGCAGAAATACGCAGCATTGGATTTTTTCCGTCTTGGTGGCAGCTCCAGTAGCTATGCTGTATATTTCATACGCATGATACCATGCACGCCAGTTCATGGCCAAATTTCCTTCTAGGCTTAATGGCAGCGGCGGTTTCAGAGCTGAGAGCGCCATGGTTTACTCTGTGAGCATTCTTGGTCCAGATCTGACACCATGTAATATCAATGAAGACAAACGAACACCACGACGTCCAGTATGCAACTGGTTTATTTCTGTCCACTCCGCGGCCAACACCCCAGGTCCATGATGTCACAGCTGGTACCAGCTATACGCCGTCTCATACAGTACAGTGGCCATGCAGCTACACTGCATGGTGGTGGTGGACAGATCACGGTAGCCATCGTGCCACAGCAATGCTTGATGTTCATTGGTGGACCTGTAAATGCTTGATTCTCATTGGAGAACACGGTATTGATTTTATTATAGCCTGCCTATACAACCTCAGATTCCAGCTGAGGGCTTTGCACCTTGTTGGGTAAGTTGATGACATACATATTTTACTGTAGTTTTGCATATCAAAGATTTTGACTTATTTAACTTAAGATTTACCGTCCTAGCTCAGTCCAGCACTGCTTTCAGTCTTTCATTGCACTCCTCCACGGTTGACCCAAATACCAAACTGTTGTCTGTTACTATACCGATACTGGGTAGGTTGCCCATGACACGGTGCATTTCCTGAATAAAAATGTCACCGGCTGCTTTGATGCCAAAAGGCAGACAGCTGTACCTGTACCGGCCTCGTGGAGTGTTAAATATGCACAACAGTGAACTTTCATAGTCTAATTCGATCCGCCAATACCCTGTCATGGTATCCAAAACTAAGAAGTACTGCGCGTTCGCCGTCTTAGTGATAATTTTGTCAAATATTTTGGTAGGGAACGGCCCTCTCTTGATAGCTTTGTTCAACTTAGTCGGATCCAGACAAATCCATATCTTACTAGGTTTTTTTACGATTGTTATGGAATTAACCCACTCGGTAGGTTCATCTTGTTCAACAATTACACCCATTTTTACCATACGATTAAGCTTGTCGTGTACCTTGTTTTGAATCGCATATGGGATCCTCCTCGGCGGGTCGACAACAGGTTGTACAGATTTATCAACATGAATGACAACATTCAATTTTATCAGACCTAAACCTTGAAAAATGTCTTTCTATTTGCTTACCAGATCTTCAGCTTGCGAGCTGTGGACGTCGCTTGGGGTGGAAATGTCCGTCGGCACACCAGAGGGCACCTAGTCCATGCGTGCCAAGAAGTTCAACACAACACAAGCCTGTTTACCCAAGATGGGCTGGCAGTCCTGCACCACTTGGAATGTAAAGTTTCTGCCGTCGATCCCAACCGACGCCTCATCGTCGGGAGTGATCCGATGTCCCGGAAATGTCAAGAGGGAGCACTGGGTGTTCGCCAGCCACCCAGGTGCGACCCTGTCGAAGATGTTCCTCGGAAGAACATTTGCCTCCGATCCTGTGTCAAGCTTGAACTTGACTGGATGACCGTTCACTTGGACGGTCGCATACCAGAGTTTGGCATCTCATTTGGTGATGCGGTCGACGGCACCGACAAACAGATCGGTCGTCAGCACATCGACTTCAGCCGGATCTGGGTCTTGTTCAGTGTTGTGAGGGTCGGGTTCTTCCATGGTCAACTCATTGACTCTGCCAAGCTTGTTCCAGCAAATTTTCCTGAAGTGCCCAACCTTCTTGCAGGCAACGCACGTCTTGCCCCTGGCCGGACAGGCTCCCCGGCGATGTTCGTAGCCACAGTTCTGAATTGTATTTTGAATTCGCCTGCACCGGTGCTGCCAGTTTTCCAAGATGGCGACCGAGACGGATGAACCACCGGTGCACCGGTAGGCGCAGTTGTATATCTATTCAGAAAATCGATTTCCTTAACTTCTACATCCGATTTCTTGTCCTCCAACTGATCGGAACTGAATTCACTGAGCCCACACATGTCTATGCATTTTTCGCACGTAAGATCGGCTGTCTGAACCATTTTGTTTCCCAAATTAATGTTAACACCAGCCACCAAACGATCGCGCAAAAGTGACTCTTCCACAGGTCCATACTAGCAATCTTTAACTCTGTCTCTAAGTGCCATGATATATGTGGACATGTTTTCTGTGGCTTGATTATGAGAATTGAAACGGTATGGTGTTATTATCAAATTACATTTACCGGTACAATATGCTTGAAATGCTTCCATAAGCGGTTCGATCTTGTCTCGCTCAGCGAGCGCGATGGACATGTTGGCAAAAACCTTTTGAGCTTCTTCACCCGCGACGTGAAGAAAGATACAGCATTGCACTCGTTCTGCCTTCGTTACAACTCCTGCAGCCGTGGCATATATGTCATATGCTCTGATCCATGTTTTCCAGTTCGCTTGTGCGTTGTTGCAGAGGATGAGATGTCCTGGCAGCCTGAGTTCCAGATGCGTGTTAGCAGGTGGCATCATCCTTATCTGACACCATGTGAAAGTACGACATCTGAACGCTTTGGCTTCTGGATACTGAATGCTGTATTCACCGTCCAGGGTCCTGAACCGCCGGCACCCTTTGTCTCTGACGTCATCTCATTGACATATTCCTTTGTTCTCAGCTCGTGCCCGGATGTCTATTATGCATATATTACAGCTGGATGTGGTGGAGACGGACCCTCATTGGTTCGGTGTCTTGGTGCATGCTGAGCGAGCGCCCTGGCCGACCTCCGGAGGGATGCTCGATGTAGCTGGGGACGTAGTGGCGGACACCCAAGTCTTTTCCTCGGCAGCATGATTCGTGTGTGTAGGTGGTGAAAGGGGGCATATCCGGAAAGAGTGATTTGATGTTGCTTGGATGAGAGGCAAGGCCTAAGTGTGGGACGTTGGGAGGGCCGGGTCAGGTGCCTAGTGTCGACTAGCCTCATTCGCGAATTAACTATGTTGACGTGCCAATATACGTGATTTACTCATCAACACTATGCATTTCCCTCCACTTTTTTTCAAAACTCTTTTCTTGTAAGACATAATCTTGTTTCCCTAACTGTAATCAATAACATCTTGTTTGAATTTGTTGTGTATGCTAAAATGATGTTGTGGATGTGTTTGATTCCCATGTTACATGAGTAATAGTAATGTATTGATCAATTAGTAAAAGATTGAAATAAAAAAGTAATGAGTATGAAGTACACTAAATCACAGGTGGACACTCTATTGCCTGAGCTACGTCCCACTCCCTTACACATTACACATACATACCGGGGGATTTAGGATCAAAATGTATGGTTATCCCCTGAATGAGGAAAGTATTCGAGAAGATGCCGTCTGACAGGTCCACCACCCACCAGGTCGCTATGCCAACGGGCGAGAGAGGATATGCGCACGTTTCAAGCAGACCATCAACTGCTCTGCTTGCTGTAGACAGATGCGGCTCGCCTGATTGCCACGCACGCTTGTCAATAGCGAGGTTCTCTGGGTGAACACAAGAACAGCACATCTTCATGAGCAGATATATTTGCTACCTCAGTTTAGTAGTGACTTGTTTTGCTTGTTTGTTTGTTGTGTTACATCCTAGCAACATATAAGATCATATCAAGACTGGTACTGACTTGTTTTGCTTGTTTGTTTGTTGTTGTTTTACATCTTAGCAACATCTTAGCAACATCTAAGGTCATATCAAGATGGGTACTGACTTGTTTTCGGTGTTTGTTTGTTGTTGTTTTACATCTTAGCAACATCTAAGGTCATATCAAGACGGGTACTGACTTGTTTTGCTTGTTGTTTTACATCCTAGCAACATGTAAGATCATATCAAGACGGGTACCAACTTGTGCCAATACACACTCATGGTGACGTTGTAGTGCTGCCCCCTGGGATCATGACCTGATATCCCACTCAGTCACATTATCCTGACACTGAATTAACCAGTCCTTGCACAATCCTAATAATGCTGAGCACCTGGCTAGGAAGCGACAAGTGTCAATTTTGTTTGTAAGTCATTGATTAGTTTGACTCGTCCGGGAATCGAACGGACATTTTTTAATTGTAAGTACAAAATTGTTTGCACGTGCTTACAGGAAATAAAAACAAATTGTAAAAAGTCCATATTATAAATGTTTGAGTATAGACACAGTATGACGCTGAGAATCACACATCCATACATTGAGACAATGTAGCCGCGCCCCTCAGTCACGTGACTCATTACTGGCCCGGCCAGGGAGGAACGAGGAGGTAGAGATGGGAAGAACACAACTTTATTACCATGACAATCAACTCCAGCGGCATTTCATCATTACATATTCATTTTGAGCAGAACCATGGGTGACGTCTGAGACAAGCAGGAAGTTATACGAGCAACTAACATAATCATGATCAATATATCAGGTTTTTGTTTTAAATGAACGGGTGAGTGAATCAAACAGTATATATGTTGCAAGGTGAGGTGCTTCATATATTTGTATCTTTCTTTGATTTGTTTGTCCTGAAAAGTGTAATCGTTCATGATAAAAGGCAAACAGTTCTCGCCGTGAATAAAAAACACAATTCTCACAATGAAGTTGGCCTATGCTGCCGACACGGCGTAAAGCAACCACCAATCAATCAATCAATCAATCAATCAATCAATCAATCAATCAATGTAAACGTTCATTATTTCTTATTCACTTATGAAACTGACCGGACAATTTGAAATTATTCTAGTGGAAATTAGTGCCGGATAACTGATTGAACCTGATATACCCAGATAGCACACAGCCGTCGGCCCGACGTCGGGCCGTCCGGCGGCCCGACGGTGGAAACCGCCGCCGGGCCGACGTTGTTTTGTCCAACCTCCCGCCGTCGACTCGACGCCGGCTGCCGCCGCCGCCCCGACGGCGGAAACCGCCGACGAGCCGACGGCGACAAACGCCGTCGGGCCGACGACGTTTTGTCCAATCTCCCGCCGTCGACTCGACGGCGGCTGCCGCCATCGCCCCGACGGCGGAAACCGCCGACGAGCCGAGAAGACACTGTCACTCTAGTGTCAATACGTACAGGTGCAAAAATATTAGTTTTATTCAAAATTAATAGAAATCGAGAACCCTAACCTTATAAATTTAATATAGTCTGTACGTATTGACACTATAGTGACAGTGTCTTCTCGGAAAAAACCAAGATGGCGGTTCTTCGTCAACATTCCGTACCAGGCAGTTCAAATCGTATTAACACGAATAATTCCATTAATACATCGTAATAAATTACAAAACTTTTACAAAATAATCTAAACATATTAATAAACAAACCTGTTAAATAATTCCTTAAAATTCCTCCGATTTCTGGAGTTATTTGTTGAAAAAGAATGCTGCTCAATGATCGCATGTGTGCCGATGGCGACTCGAGCTGGAAAACATATTTAACGAACTGCGCATGCGCGGATCGACACCGTCGGCCCGACGGTGGCTCGACGGTGGCCCAAATGAACAAAATGGGTGAAAACTAGCGGCGTCCCACCACCGTCGCCCCGACGGTGGCTCCATTAATACTTCGTAATAAATTACAAAACTTTTACAAAATTATCGAAGCATATTAACAAACAATCCTGTAAAATAATTCCATAAACTTACTTCGATTTCTGGAGTTATTTGTAAATGGGGAAACCAGCGGCGAACCACCACCGTCGGCTCGACAGTGGCTCGACGGTGGAAAGGGATTGAAACCCAACGTCGGAACACCACCGTCGACCCGACGGTGGCCCGACAGTGGCTCGAATGTGGAAAATCAATGCAAACCAGCGGTGGGCTACCGCCGTCGGCGCGACGGTGGCTCAAAAGTGGAAAGGGATTGAAATCTAACGTCGGAACACCACTGTCGGCCCGACGGTGGCTCAAAAGTGGAAAGGGATTGAAAACCAACGTCGGACTACCACCGTCAGCCCGCCGGTGGCCCGATGGTGGAAAGTCGATAGCGACGGTGCGACCAATAGCTGACGTCGGCCCGACGGCTGTGTGCTATCTGGGTAACTGATTACCGGACAAGTGATGGTCAACCTGTATGACATTTACCCTTTCAAAAATTGTGCAAATAAATTGTAGAGTATTATGCTCGGATCTGTGTGTCTGTGTACGTAGGTAATGAGGAAAAACAATACAGACAATGAGAAAGTAAGAGAGTAAAGTGTACGAGAGAGAGTCCAGCCCTCTGGTTTATTCCTATGATGCGCGAAAAGGAAGAAAGGAAGGCGGGGGTGGAAAGAAAGGCGTTTATTTACGCCTCAGACATACAGAATATACAGAGGAAATAAGCTCATAAGGAGCAACAGTGTAAGTAAATAAGCAATAAATGGAAGAAAGTAAAGAGGCTTATGAGGAGCAATACAGGAGGAGCAGTGAGGAAATGTACATGATAAATAAAGTAAGAAAGTTCAGGCAGAGTAAAAAAGTCTGTAGGTGTTCTGTGAAGGGGTGCCGAGGAGCCCTCCACCGTGGAAGAAGGGAGTGTATAAGGAAGAGATGGGCGGGTGGGTGGAGAGAAATGGGAAGAGAGCTGGAAGGCGGCAGGAGGGCGAGTGCCTGAGGGAGGCCGGGGGGCGACCTTATAAGGGAAAGGGGGCGGGCGACAGCAGGTGAGGTGTGAATGCTGCCGGCCCGGGGGAGGGCGAGAGGTGGCGAGCAGCGGGCGTCGGGTGAGGCGCGAATGCTGCGCGACAGGGGCCGGGGGGAGGTGGCGGCGCGCGGCGGCGTCGGGCGAGGTGAAAGGGGCGCGAGAGCGCGGGGCGGGGGAGGGTCTCTTCCTCTCCTCGCATCAAACGTAATGCTACGCATTACGACCGATGCGCGAAAAGGAAGAAAGGAAGGCGGGGGTGGAAATAAAGGCGTTTATTTACACCTCAGACATACAGAGTATACAGAGGAAATAAGCTCATAAGGAGCAACAGTGTAAGTAAATAAGCAATAAATGGAAGAAAGTAAAGAGGCTCATGAGGAGCAATACAGGAGGAGCAGTGAGGAAATGTACATGATAAATAAAGTAAGAAAGTTCAGGCAGAGTAAAAAAGTCTGTAGGTGTTCTGTGAGGGGGTGCCGAGGAGCCCTCCACCAAAAAAGGCGGAGAGGGCTAGCGGCGCGCCCGAGGGGGCGAGGCGGAGCATGTGGGGTGGGCCGGCAGAGAGGCGGACCGCGTCAGGGGTCAGGTTCCCTCTGGGGGCGGCGAGTGTCCGGGGCCTGCATCGACAGGGAGCGGGCGGCCAAAAAGGAGGAGGCCCGCTCCTTGGCGGGATCCGGTGAGGAGGTCCGACGATGGTCGAGCAGGGGGGCAGCGAAGTCCTCAGGGCTGGGTGGGGTGGTGGTCGGGGTCTGGGCGGGCGGGTTGTTGACGGCGGTGTCGTGAGGGTCGGCGGCAGAGGGTTCCTCGTGAGGCTGGGCTGGGATGTGGTCCGAGGCGTGAGGCCCGAGGTGACGATCCCCGGCTGGGACTGGGCGGCGCTGCGATCGGTGGTCGCTGGGAGGTTGTCGGTGGAGGTGATGGTCGGCGGCGGTGTTTGTCTGGGGAGGGTTCGCTCCTTGGCGAGGTCCGGTGAGGAGGTCCGACGAGGGTCGAGCAAGGGGGCAGCGAAATCCTCAGGGCTGGGTGGGGTGGGGGTCGGGGTCGGGTCGGGCGGGTTCAGGAAGGCGGTGTCGTGAAGGTCGGCGGCTGTGCCATCGGAAGAGGGTTCCTCGTGAGGCTGGGCTGGGCTGTGGTCTGAGGGTTCCTCGTGAGGCTGGGCTGGGCTGTGGTCTGAGGTATGAGGTCCGAGGTGATGATCCCCGGCTGTGACTGGGCGGCGCTGCGATCGGTGGTCGCTGGGAGGTTGTCGGTGGACGGCGGTGTCGTGAGGGTCGGCGGCTGTGATGTCGGCAGAGGGTTCCTCGTGAGGCTGGGCTGGGCTGTGGTCTGAGGCGTGAGGTCCGAGGTGATGATCCGCGGATGTGACTGGGCGGCGCTGCGATCGGTGGTCACTGGGAGGTTGTCGGTGGACGGCGGTGTCGTGAGGGTCGGCGGCTGTGATGTCGGCAGAGGGTTCCTCGTGAGGCTGGGCTGGGCTATGGTCTGAGGCGTGAGGTCCGAGGTGATGATCCCCGGCTGTGACTGGGCAGCGCTGCGATCGGTGGTCGCTGGGAGGTTGTCGGTGGAAGTCGCAGGGCTGTCGGCAGTGGTGAGGGTGAGGCGCCGGGAAGGGCCCCCCGGGCCGGCCGGGGGGAGGCCGGCGGATCAAAAATCCGCCGAGGCGGCCGGGGTCTGTGCTCCCCGGGGCGGTGCCTGAGGTGGCGGCGGGGGGTGCGCTCCCCCGGCGACGTGTGCCCGAGGTGACGGGATGGGCGGTGTGCTGTGCGCCGTCCAACGACGAGGGGCCGTGATCTGTAGGATGGGGGCCTCGGCGCCCGAAGGCTGGTCCCGAGGCGCCGGGGGGGGACCCGGGGCAAAGCTCGGCGAGGCGCGTCGCGGCGAGCCCGAGGAGGGGGCCGGCGTGGCCGCGGCGGTGGTCCAGGCTCCCTTCTGCGGTGCTTGAGGCGGCGGGGGAGGGCGCGCCCCCCCGGGGACGTGTGCCCCAGGTGCTGGGATGGGCGGTGTGGTGTACGCCGTCCGCCGCCTCGGAGTGGGCGGTGGCGCCCCCTCGGGCGCGGCGGTGAGACGGCTGCCGTGTTCTTGCTGGGGGTGGGCCGCCCCCGGCAGAGTCGCTTGAGGCGGCGGCGGGGGGGAGGCCCCGCCTGCGCCGCGCGCCCGAGGTGCTGGGGCGGTCGGCGTGGTGTAGGCGGTCGGCGTGGTCCAAAGGGGTTGCCCTCGGGCTCTCCCCGATTCGAGGGCGTCCAGGCGGGCGTAGAGGCGGGCGGTGGTGGCGTGCTGGAGGCGCTGGAGGGCCTCAAGGTCGAGGAGAGCCTTGAGAATCGCACTTGTCTCGGTGCCCGAGGCGGGGTCCGAGGCTGCCGACGGAGACGCCGGGGCCGAGGAGGGTGACGCGCCTCCCGGCGCGCCCGAGGAGGGTCCCGGCGTGGCCAGGGCGGTCGCCCGGGAGCTCTGGCGGCCCGTGCCCTTGCCGTGTCTGGGCATCCTGGAGCGGTCCGAGGGGACGCAGCGGTCCGAGGTGAAGAATGCCAAACAGAGAAATGGGAAGCGAGCTGGAAGGCGGCAGGAGGGCGAGTGCCTGAGGGAGGCCGGGGGGCGACCTTATAAGGGAAAGGGGGCGGGCGACAGCAGGTGAGGTGTGAATGCTGCCGGCCCGGGGGAGGGCGAGAGGTGGCGAGCAGCGGGCGTCGGGTGAGGCGCGAATGCTGCGCGACAGGGGCCGGGGGGAGGTGGCGGCACGCGGCGGCGTCGGGCGAGGTGAAAGGGGCGCGAGAGCGCGGGGCGGGGGAGGGTCTCTTCCTCTCCTCGCATCAAACGTAATGCTACGCATTACGACCATAGATACATGGGTTCTTGGTAGGATATCATGCTACCTCTTTCCACCAATAGGAGTCTAGCATTCCTGGTCTCACCAATAGGAATCCAGCATTCCTAGTATCCAGTGGTCTGCCTACCACCAGTAGCTGTCTGGCCCCTTGGCCACCACCTACCTTGACCTTTTGAGTGTGGTGACCCCTACCCAGCAGAAGGGCTAGGCCCTGAGTGCAATCACACCCAGACCTGCCAGCACCACTCTCTATTTACATCGTGCTCAGGCACCACCAATCCATATATATGGGTCGTTCTCAGAAACTGTGTACCACTTGAGGTAGTCTACTAGAAATGCATATTTCAAAGAAACCCTTTATTGGAGTGTCAATATTTAGATTTCATCAGTTAGCCAAATAATGTGGGAGATAGTTTAGATCAAAAGTAAATGTTAATATTGTGTATTATGTATCTTATTGGGATGGATGTAGCTAAATACATAGAAAATTACATCACTAATTTGTGACATTGTCAACAGCATTGAAAATAAAGTGTCACAAACTTAATGAAAACCTCTGAACAACAGCTCATTTCACTTCAAATGGTCATATACAATGTCTTCATTAAGTTGAAGACATTTATTTCTAAAAAAAAAATTTTAATGATGAAATAGTTAACATTTTCTGGAGTCATTAACATCGTAACATTTCGTTTCCACTTGCAAATACTATGAAACTCTGTATCAAACACTGAGTACAGATACAGTACAGGAATTATTTTCACCATTTGACACTATGCATGGACCCAGTTATGGTATAGTAAAAGATAAATCCTGAAATTGCCCCTAAGCATTGAAATTTGAGCCGAACATTTGTGTAAAATTGTTTGTTTCCACTTTGTTACTCTGCTAATCCGTTACTCTGCTAATATTTTCTTGCTTTTCTCTTTAATATTCACAAATAAGACAAAACCATAGCAATGAGGTTTCAAATTATTATTACTACTGTTTATAAAGCAAGTGGCATGTGAAATGTCCTAAAAATGTCAAGTTTTGTGTGGAAAATATTTGATTTTGGAGTCAGATTGGTTTCCATGCTATACTGCTATTTATTGGGTGTGAGCATCATTTGACCTACTTAAAAATGCCAGAATATGTTTATTTTCAATTATTCAGATGCAAAAGGACATACACATTGAGGAAACTTGCTTATAGGACTTTGGCAGCATTTTGATTTTCTGGTACTGATGTCACACTATTGGTACACAACTTCTGAGAACGACCCATATATATACACATGTGCCTGATCACATACACCGATCAGTAATAGAACATTTGGATTCCCCCAACTATGTTGTTAGTGCAAAATATTAATTTTGTTTCTCACCCACCTTTAGTTGGTCAGTAGGCGAGTCACCAGGCCGCTTGGTTTTTCTAGTCGTTTGTTGTAATGTTTTGCAAACGATCTACCCATCTTTCATCCAGCGTGTGCAAGGATTCTCTCTACCAAAGTTCCTAATTGTCTTGCCTTGGAAACCATGGCTCCACGTATTGACTCCTGCCTGTTTAAGCATGTTGATGGCCCATCTTGCGAGTGTGTCTCTCGAGATAGCTTTATGCGGTTTAATAAAGCTGATTAGTAGCTGTATGGAATTCTTAATTCCACGTGACTTGGATATATAGGCCCTAATGGCTGAAACTACACATATCCGTTTATCTTCCGGAAAACTATTTACATGTACGGTAGACAATGGGTCCCCTGTGTGATTCGACTTCAGTTTATTTTAGTAAAAGTATTTTATTCCACAAATAATATCTTTTTTTCATGCCCGAGCACTGGTCTTCCGGCCGTTCAGTACAATTTGTTGGTACATAAATGACAATATCAGTTGCAATAATAACCACATAAAAATCCTGTTTGATAATAGAAGCATAATATAAATGAACTATTAGTTGTAATAGTAACCGCATACAATTCCAGTTCAACATATGTATTATGCACTTGGTGAGTATGCATCACATGGTATTGCTTGATTCTAGAATTGTCTTTAAACACTTCTTTCTTCCTTTGTCTTTCTCTCTTCTTTTTTTCAAAAAGATATAACATATCTCCAATACACATATATATATATATTATATTGTAAATATGCAAATCAGTGGATCCAGTCACCAATACCAGATGCGAGAAACCTTCCCATTGTTGGATCCCATCACAAGTGTTTTGTATTGTGTGGCCTAATGATGGGATCAGAAGTCTGAAATTGCAGTGGGGACTTACATCAGACAGGTTTGATGTCAATTTCGAGGAAACTGTTAGGTAATAGGTTTTGAAAGAAGGTGTAGTAGGGTGGGGTAGGGGTGGGAATCAGCGTGCAGCTCCGTGTAGTGCATTTAAGAACATACATATATATATATATATATATATGTATATATATATATATATATATATATATATATATATATATATATATATGTATGTATGTACAAGGGTCAGGGCAAGGATGGCCTTTAGAATGCCTATAACTGTGCAGAGGTCTGAGAGGCCTGTTGTATTTTCAATATGTTTTTAAATTCAAGGAGACTTGTGGACCGTCTTGTCCTCACTGGGAGTTTATTCCATAATGTGCCACCTCTGTACATCAGTGCTTTAGTCAGCTTGTTTGTTAGTTAGTGGCTTGGGTATTTTTAGAAGTGTAACATCGCTCTGTCTGGTTACTCTGTTTGTATGGTCAACATATTGTTCATCATTGGATCTTTTATACATGAGAGTGAGGAGATGTGTGTCCCTCGTTTGCCTAAGGAGCTGACTTGTGCTTTAGCATGCATTTCCTTTACAGACATGCTTTTTCCTCTGTAGACAATTCTAAGTGCCCTGTTTTGAATCCTCTCTAATTTGTTTTCTTGTGGTTTTGTCAGCAATCCATATATTAAATCATTGTACTCAATTATTGGAAGAATAATAATATCTCTAAATCACATGTTGCCTCATCCTCCTTATCTATTTCTAGTCCATCCAGTGAGAGTGCCACAATCGTTTGGCCTCTGTCTCCGGTCACTAGCAGTATTAGCACTGCTAACTTAAATCCTAGTTTCTTCATTGATAAATGTCTATTGCTTGGCCATGACTTGAATAACTTACATACTATCAACACATCCCAAAACCTAATATATTTGGGTTTGGGTGGGTTTCTTTCATACACCGATCTAATGAACCAGTGTACCAACTGATGTTTTCCAATTGTTTGCCCATCTATTCTTGGTAGAATAATTGAAAGCGCACATCTTGCTGCATTAATTGCACCAAATCCTAATCCTTCATCTTCTAGGATTCTTAGAAATCTTAATATTTGGGCTATTGTAATTGTTAATGGTTTGACTCCTTTTAGAAGCCAATGAAGTCCCCATTTCTTTAAATAAGTTGTTTATAATTTCACTGTTCCTTTCCTCGAGGCGTGTGAAATAAGTCTTTCTTTCGTAATTTTGTCTAAACCGTATTCTTCTAAATGAATGAGAATGCGTCTAAATAAGGAATGCCAAAAGAGGTGTTGTCGACACGTCTCCGTGGACTGTTAGTGGTCCCTGATGTTGTAGGTTGTTCCTTTCTCTTGGGAATCTGACCACACCTTTTGCTGCTGATATTATTGCCGCTAGCCATGGTTGCGTTTCCCATGTTGGTACTATCAGTACTGCGTATGTGTGATCCATCTTGATCTTCCTGGCCACTCTGCTGATAATGCTGAATGGTGGAAATTAATGAGAATGTGTCTACTCTCCAGGCTTCTGGCTCTGGATGCCAAGACACATATATAGGTAACATTTTCTTATTGCACAATGCGAATAGGTCAATTTCTGGTTTGCCCCATTTACGACAAATGTGGTCAAAAATACTCTCGTTCAGTGACCATTCTAGATGGTCCTAAAAATGTTGCCTTTTCTTGCTATTAATGCGGAGTGGAAGTGGCAAGTATTTTGACTGCCTGGAATATGTGCTACTGTTAGCCATATCTCGTGTTTCTCTGCCCAGTCCCAAATGAGTTTAGCCATATAATTACATGGTTTGGAACGAGTTCCTCCCATATTACGTATGTAAGCCATAGCTGTCATGTTATCTGTTAAAACCATTACATGATTTTTAGGGATGTGAATCAGACTACGGAGACAGAGATTAATGGCTCTAAGTTCTAATACATTAATGTGATGGAAGATTATATCTTCCATCCAAATACCACTGTTGCCTGTTGGTCTCTATGAGCCCCCCAGCCTTCTAATGAAGCGTGTGTTGTAACTGTAGTGTTGGGCTCTCCCATTCTAATGGGGTTGGGCGATTTGTTAAAGTGTAAAAGGCACCAAATCATATCATTTTGGCCTTCTGGCTAAATCGTCATGGGCCGCTCAAAATTTCCTTTTGCACGTGCCAACGCCAAGTTCTTATATATATCTTGTGATTTAATATGACCTTAGCCATAAAAAATAGCTGGTGCGTATGCTATAATAATTCCTATCAATACTGCGAATTGTCATATCTTTGGTTTGTTCAATTTTAATACTTGATTTGCTGTTGTTGTAAATTTATCAACTTTTTTTTCTGTGAATGAAATGGTCAATTCTGTAGTGTCAATAAAGAATCCCAGAAACTTTAACTTGTTTGTTGGTGTTAGTACTGATTTAGTTTCATGTATGCAGAATCCTAATTTTGTAAATGTTTCACATAATTTGTCTACTGCTGTCTGGCATTGTTGTTGTGTTTGTGCAACAATAAATGAATCATCAATATAAGGAAACATAATATGTCCTTCCCTAGACATCAATTCATCATTTTCACTGACTCTTTTTCCTGCCTTCAGGCTTTAAACAATAGGAAACTGGACCACCCAATACTACTTAAAGTACTCATTAAACTAAACTCTCTTTCAATAGCAAAATTTGACATTCACCTATGTTGGGTGCCTAGTCATGTGGGTATCCCAGGAAATGAGAGAGCAGATCAAGCGGCCACTCGAGCCCTGACTGCTCCTTTGGAACACTGTCATATTCCCCACTCTGATCTGAAACCTACCATTCAAAAATACATTTGGAACCTATGGCAGATGGAATGGGATGAACACCCAGACAACAAACTCCATAGAATTACCCCCTCCGTGAACGGACTGCCGCAGAGTCGCCTGGAAGGGCGACACGACCAGGTTGTTTTAACAAGATGCCATATTGGCCACTCGTGGCTAACACACGTTTTTCTGCTCAAGGGGGAGCCTCCCCCTGAATGTATTGGATGTCAGTCCCCACTGACATTAAAACACATTTTATTAAACTGTGTGGATTTCATGGCCCTGCGCCAACAATTTTACACTGCAAACAACATGCAAGACCTTTTTACTAAAGTAAAACAAGAGAAGATTTTAGCCTTTTTGAGGGCAGCTGGTTTGTACCAACTCATAAGTTTTTAAACAAATTTCATCAGTGAATAATACTATCATTTAGACTTTTATTTAGCTATATGATTGTGAGTTTACAAAATTCATGAGTGTCCATTGACACAAAATTGATTGTATGCTTTTACATGTAAAAGTGATGGTTTGAACAAAAACAAACATTTCTCGCCGTGAATATGGCCTATGCTGCCGACACGGCGTAAAGCAACCACCAATCATCATCATCATCCGGGGAAAAATTGGTTTAAGTAACCTCTTGAAAATGTGTGGACAGCAAGCCAGTCCATTCGGCATGCACATGAACTCATAAAGTTTGCTGTTCCAACAAAATCCGAGATATTTCCGATCAAGTTTATAGATAGGTAGTGTATAGTGTGCATCTTTAAGATCCACAGTGGCTAGCCAGCAGCCTTCCGTTACGAAGTCTCTTACTATGTCTAAGTAAAACATTTTTAAATGTTTGTATTGTACAAATTTGTTAAATAATGTTAGATCTAAAATTAGTCTTACATCTCCATTTTGTTTGGGTCGCAAGAAAATATTAGATATGAATTCCCCAGCCACATGTAGTGCTGGTTCTATAATGTCTTTTTTATGAAATTTAAGGACTTGATTGTCTAATGCTTCGTATTCTGAACCGTGAAATCGGTAAGGGAAAAGATATGCTATTTTGAATAGGTTCTTCTATCAAAGGGATTCTTACCCCTTCAGCCAGACTAAGGATATTTAAATTATCCGTAATGCTATTCCATTCCGGTAGTCAGTTATTGAGGTTACCAGCTTGAAATATGCTTACTGGTGTTTGCATTGCCACTTTTATTTGTTCCTTGGGAGGGGGAACGGCTTCTGGGCATTGAACTCCCTCTTGAAGGGCCTGTTCCCATGGTTCCAGCCAAACAACTGCCTCTGGCCTCTTCCCCTGGGTTGGAAGCTGAAGTTTGACCCCAACTGACCTCCTCGTTGGCTGGTTCATCGGTTTTGAAAATCCTGCCTCATATTCTTGAAGCTGTTAGGATTCACAGCCATGGACTTCTTCTTGTCCATTTCCATATGTTTGCCGCACTTTGAACTCGTCTCCACTTGTTTAAACAAGTACTGGAGTTGCCTACATAACATCTTTCATCTTTTCTAGTGGTTTCCCCTTAATGGGCTTGGAGGCAAGGAATAATGTATATACCTTCCCGTCATTGTTGGTGATCTTAAATCTGGATACCTCCTTGCCTGCATCCACGCAGACAGCCTTTAAAACATTCTCAAATTGTCTGTATGAGAGGAAGTTGTTTTTCGCCGTCAACAAAGCAATCCCCCCATTCATATCATTGCACAGCGGCTAGAACTTGTTCTCAGCCATCAGCCTATTGGCTATAGGGGCGATAGTTGTGAGGGCCGAGAGTACCCCTTTGTGTACTGTATGCAGGACCGTCTCAAACTTTTTACACTCCTCGCTGAGCTTAACGTCTGCGTCCATTTCCTTAATGGTGGATTCTGGGATCCCTTTGATCCCCGTGAACTTCTTGGACATTTTGATAACCACTTCGGCTGGCTTAAGCATGTTGAAGTGGCCCTGGATCGTCTTCCTCATAAGCGTAGTTATGTTGACTTTCTTCCACCTTCGCGCCTTGCATTTATTTGTCTTCTTGCCACAGGATTTTGTGTATTTCCCCATGTGCTTCGTATCTGAGTCAGAGCTCATTGAAGATGAGTCTGACGAAGAGTCAGAGGAAGAGGATTTGTGTTTCCTCCTTTTCTTAGTCTTCTTCTTGCTCTTCTTCACAAGCGGCTTCTTCTTTTGTGCCCTCTTGTGTACTCATCCCTTTCTGATGAGTGCTCTTTCTTCTTGTGTTTGCGTTTACGTGCTGACACAACCACTTCCCCCTCTCACTCATCGTCAGATGAGGCCTGATCCTCTGAGAGGTCCTCCCACTCAGACTCGTCCGAATCCAGTGTGACTTTGGATCTCTTTTTCTTTGTGGCTGCCACTCTAGAAGGAAGCATCTCCTCCATCTTCTGTTGAACAAGTCATGCAACTTGCTCATCCAGGTCAGCCGGGCCGGGGCCGGTATCGTACCCCTCCACCTCATCGGAATCTCTTGGTTCTAGCGAGGGCGAGCTTTGTACCCGTGCCGGCAGTGAGCGGCCTTCATCTTCACTGAGTGCATGAGATGTCTCTAATCTTACAGCGCTTTGTAGCCATGGCTTGTAGACTGTGAGTAAAAACCAAAATCAAGGGTTAGGCATTATTTAGGGCTGAATATTACACTGATAATTAGAGTATAATTATACTAGGTGTGTATTATGGCATTAAAACAGTTTTGAAAACACACAGGTGTGTGGCTAATAAGACTCTTGCAGGACGATGTATTGTAAACCAACCGATCCAAACGAGGGGTAGGGACCAGAGTAGTGGTAGCCGCCCCCACTTTAAGTACCTATAAACTTCTCCCACCCGTGGCTTTCTTCACCAACAAGTTGAAGAAAATACTATAGGACTTGAAGGTATGCCTTAACGAGAATAACAAGTGGGGAATCTTAACGAGACCCAGGAATAAATCCTAGTGATGTAAGTGGCTCCTGCCAAACATCTCTCCGTTCAGCAACGGGCGGCTTCAAATTAATGGAGGCATTCTTCTAACGATCATATGCAATACCATAGAAACTAAGCTGTAAAACAGTGATAACTCATCGAAAAGTTTAAAAAAACTTTGTATGTCAATGCTAACATGAACTAAACTAACCTGGTTGGTTTTGTAGTTAATGTATTAAAACTGCTGGAGCTGCTCACAAACGTCCTCCTGCTGTGAGCTGATTATGCTAATTGCTGGACTCGCATGTGCTTCCTTCTCCCTGGGCTACGAGTAGCCAGAGGTGTAGTACCAAGGTAAAATATATATATATGCACTTGGCCAAGTACACTGATCAGGAATAGAACAATTACATCCCCCCCTTGCCGAATATCAGAATATTTTACAAAATGTTCCACTCATGATTGAAAGCCCAGGGCGACAGGGCTCAGAAATAACATAATAATCTTCACCTACAAATAAAACACACACATAAAACACAATTGGGGTGGTTAGTAAACACCTTGGATGGTTGTTGGAATTTTCCGTCCTGGCAACATCTAAAGTCATATCAGGACGGCTACCGACTTGTGACGGTTCACACTTATGACAAATTTAGTGTTGCCCCACTGGGAAATCAGGCCGGAGGCACTATGAGTATGACCCAATATATTACTCAGTCACATTATCCTGACACTGAGCAAACCAGTCATTGCCCTATGCTATTAATGCGGAGTGGAAGTGGCAAGTATCAATTTTAAAGTCATTGGTTTGACTCGACCGGCAACTGAACTCGCGACCTTTCACACGCAAGGCCCACGCTCTACCGATTAGGCCATCGCGTCCGATGATTAGTAAGCAGAAATAATAGAGAGGTATTAGTAGTGTGAATATGATCATCTTACCGGGCAACTGATATCCATTGACGTTAACCTCACAGATCTGAAAACGGTGTGCCCCTACTGCCTTAAGCAGTACATGATTCACAGGATGCCAAGTTTGTTTATGACACTTGAGTACTTTGTTGTTGTCAGAAACTCTTATGAGTTGGCAAAGATCTTTCACCTCAAAACGCATAGATTTCAGAGTAATGTAAGCCAGCGCAAACAGCCTCTCACCTTTTGGAATAGAGAACGCGTATCGAACACACTTAGGTGGGTTTTGTTTGTTGTTGTAGTTTTACATCCTAGCAACATCTAAGGTCGTCCCGTCCTGATATGACCTTATATGTTGCTAGGACGTATAACAACGAACATCTAAGGTCGTATCAGGACGTGTACCGACTAGTGACAGTGCGCACTCGTGGTGACTTTATAGTGCTGCCCCACTGGAAGATCAGGCTGCCGGCATCTTGACCCAATATCCAATACAAGCTACATTATCCTGACACTGAGCTAACTAGTCCTTGCCCTATCCTATTAATGCCGAGCGTCAGACTAGGAAGGAACAAGTATCAATTTTATTATCATCGGTTTCATTCGGCTGGGATTCAAATTCCGAACCTTCCTCACGGGAAGCCTGCGCTCTACCGATTCGGCCACCGGGTCCGGTCACAGTAAGGAATACATGAATGTACATTATAATCTGATGTTAATCATTGCCAATTAATTAAAATAATTTGAGGGTACGCAGAAAGGAGGGGGAGGGGGGGGGGGAGTCGGGGGGCTTTGTAAAGTAAAGCTTCTTTTATTTAACAATGCCTCGAGACGACATTGATTATTTGTTATTGTATCATCGTCTATTGGACGTCAAACATATGGTCATTGTGACATTTCTTTGGAGGAAACCCCCTGCCACAACATAGGCTACTCTTTCCGAGAAGCAGCAAGGGGTCTTTTATATGCACTTTCCCACACACAGGACACCACTTTGATGAACCAGTTGTGGACCACTGGTTGGAACTGAAAATATCCCAAACTGGAAATGTGTCCACTTAGAAGGATCGATGGGATGATCGACAGCTTCACAGGTGGAGACTCTACCACCTGAGCTACGTCCCGCTTCTCTGTAGGCTTTGTTATATCTGATTCCTTGAAGAACCTTTAACACAAAATGATCCTAACAATTTAAGGGTACCGAGCCATATCAGCAAATCTAAGGGCATGGTACTTTACCAATTGTACCCTCTGGCAAACACCCTCACAGCTATCTCTGTAAATGATATCTCCTTTTTCACCACATCGCGTATAACATGAGCAATTTGTCTTTGGTTCAATTAGGGGCCATCCAAAGGTTTCATCATTTTCACGGTCGTACAAAGCGCACCCTTTTTCAGACCCGCTACTCCCCCCTGCAAAGTAGTAAGGCCTATACATCAACTATTTACTACAGAACATAAAGACAAGAATATAAAGGTCTTAAATATCAACATTTTATTGAATGATAAGTCATGCTTGACTGAGAACCCCTTCCCCCCCCTCCCATCATATGCATTGTACGACTGCAAAGAATGTTGAAAACGTTGAAAGGCCCCGTACCTCTACAATTTTTGAAATATTGCGACACTGATGTGCAATGGGGGGGGGGGGGGGAAGGGTCATTCAGTTTATTGGGGTTTTTGATTCAAGCAACATGTAAGATCATATCAGGATGGGTACCGACTTGTTACAGTGAGCACTCATGGCGACTTTCATAGTGCTGCCGAACTTGGAAACCAGGCGGCTGGAACCATGACCCTAATATCCCACTCAGTCACAGGACCCTGCTACTGAGCAAACCAGTCCCTGCCCTATCCTAGTAATGCATAACGCCAGGCTACGTAGCGACAAGTGCCTCATTTTTGTGTTGTTTTATTTAATGTCTCCAGAGCACATTGATTTTTATCACTGGCTATTGGACATAAAACATATGATCTATCAGACATATTTCTTCAGACGGAACCTGCTACCGCCACATAGGCTATTCTTTCCAATAAGCAGCAAGGGGTCTTTAAATGCACTTTCCAACAGACAGGACAGCACATACCACAGCCTTTGATGAACCAGTTGTGGACCGCTGTTTGGAATGGAAAATAGCCCAAACTGCAAATGTGTCCACTGAGCACGATCGATCGGATGACCGACACCTTCGCAGGTGGACACTCTACCGCCCGAGCTACGTCCCGCTCCTACAAGTGCTAATTGTATAAGTCATTGGATTGACTCTGCCGGGATTCGAACTCCCGACTTTCCGCACGGGAAGTCTGCACAGTTACCAATTTGCCTTCGCTTCCGTCCTTTGAATAAACTTTACAATTACTAATTAACCGCATATACACGTACCTTCCAAAGCACTCACAAACTGAACCCGGATGCTCTTTACCATAAATGTCAGTTGGCGTTTGTTGTTGCTGAGGTCTACCATCCACCACGGAGTGCAATCAAACATACAGCTTGACACAGCACAACGACCGTCTTCAATATTAGATTGCCCATCAACTGCTCTTCCTGCCACAGCATCACCCTCTGTGTCTGATTGCTTGCAAATCTTCCCTCGCGCGATGTTTACTGACAGGATGATCAATAATTGTTAATGTAGTTTTCATCATATTGTTTTTGTTCAGTGTTCTCTGTCTGATGCAAGTATCACGTTCTCTGTTCTCTGTGGTGGAGTGGTTAGAGTGTCTGACTTTTTTCGAGGTCAGACTCCTAATCTGAGGGTCGGCGGTTTGATTCCCTGTGCCCCCAGCTCTGCCAATTTGGATTTCCACTGCTGTGTATAACTTACAGCGTCATCAAAGGCCGGTTGCTCTCATACCATGTCTATGTGGTGTGGGAGGTTAAAAAATCCCTTGGGTCGGTAAAAGTGTAGGCTCGGGCTTTCTATCGACCAGCAGTGGAATGAGGAAGACCAGTCGTCTATGACTGAAATTTGCCCTGCTTAAAAAACTAATGGATAAAAAAAGCCCACAAAAAAATCCCTGTTTTTTCAGCCATGTGACAATGTAGATAGTTAAAAATTGCATAACCCGATGGCTTTGAGTTTCATCTTTTTTTTTTCTAGATAAATATATTAGGTTGATTGTTTTAATTTAGCTTACTTTACTTTGAAATAACATTTATTTGAAACAGCTAACTTTTGAAATGTTGAAAGTGCAAACATCACAAATTAATTTTGGCAAGCATGCCAAAACTCTGACACAATAGCCTTCTGTGGGAAGAGGTTCTATTCAGTTGACTCAGTATATGCTTTATAAGTGCACTAGTATCTAAGTTAGATATGTAGAATAAAATCTAGATAATCGTTTTCATTTAGACAATTTGATACTTTCATCAGACTATGCAGCTTTAACAGATAAACACAGTGTGGCACGGCCATCAGGAATGAGTATGCATACAATAAATACGCATATATATACAATACAAATACAATACAAATAGATATATGGTGGTGTTCTCGGTGGCAGAGTGGTTAGAGTGTCTGGCTTTTTTCTAGGTCGGACTCCCAATCTGAAGGTCGGTGGTTCGATTCCCCATGCCCCCACCTCTGCCAATTTGGAATTCCACCGCTGTGTATAACTTACGGCATCATCAGAGGCTGGTTGCTCTCATACCATGTCTATGTGTTGTTGGATGTTAAAAATCTTTTGGGTCGGTAATAGTGTAAGCTCGGGCTTTCTATCGACAAACTGCCTAATGGAGAAAACATGTCTATTCAGACTTATCCATAATAGGCAGTACAAATATACAGTACAATACAAATACAAATAGAATACAAATACAATACCTCCTTGCCCCACCCCCTCACTCAATTATTTACCTCAGCTATACAGGCAACTAACCACCCTCTGCATATCAGGTGGTAGAGCATACCGGGTTGAGTGTGGGGACTGGGGTGTGGAGGGGGCGTGGAGGGGGCGGGGGGGGGAGGGCTCCATTCTCTCACCCACCCCATCAAATACACCGTACCCATAATAGCAGCACAATTTTTTGCCGTGACCCACCATCTTAGCCCATAATACTGACCATATTATGGCTAACCCACTAACACATTAACCCCAATGTAAACAGCCGGATGACCAGCGCCTTGGTGCTGAAATGTTCTAATGAATAAACTGTTTTACACGCAACAATTTATATAAGCAGTGGAGTGCTGTGGGAACACGTAGGACCGGCGTTACCTTGCTTTGTTCCCTTACTTTGTTGGGAATGCCCTTTATTCACTATTTGAACTAAATTCAAACTTACAAATAAGTTTCTCAGTAATGATATTATTAATTTCCAACCCTAAAAGAAATATGATGCATATATATATATGTATATATGTATGTGTATATACAGGATACCAATTTTCATACAATTTAAGACCTATTTTCGCAGCAAATGTAACATACATTATTTAATTAAATATTAACAGAAATGAATGAGGTGATGCAATCTATGGACATTTCAGCTCCACGGGCATTTGTGCTTTGTGAAGATAGCTGGTAAAACAGCTTAAAAAAATATTGTAGTGGGCAAATCCAATTTAAGACCTTTTTAAAATCTTTTACAGAAAACTACCATATTTAAGACTTTTCAAGGCCTTAAAAATGGACTGATCAATTAAAGACTTTTTAAGACGTTTTAAGGATTCGCGGGAACCCTGATATCCTGTCACAAGTCGATACTCGTCCTGATAGGACCTTAGATGTTGCCAGGACGTAAAACTCCAACAAGCAACCACCCACTGGTGGCGAGGTAGCAGCAACTTACACTTCACCAGCACACATTTGCACTCTTCGTCAGTTTGCCTTGTTTGTTTTGTTGTTTTACATCCTAGCAACATTTAATGTCATATCAGGACGGTGCCGACTTGTGACAGTTCGCACTCATGGCTACTTTATAGTCGGTAATAGTGTATTCGCACCAATCAATGGTAGTCAGGTGGGGTGATGCCATGTCAGAACCCATCCAAGTCAGTAATGGTGTACGTCAGGGAGGGATATTGTCCCCCTATTTATTTAATATTTATATGGATGACCTGTCGAAAAGGTTAAATCAGTGTAAAACTGGATGTATTAATGGATTATTACTTCTAAATCATCTCATGTATGCCGATGATTTGGTAATATTCTCACCATATAGCAGTGGACTGCAAATGCTACTTAATATATGCTCTGAATATGGCATAGAAGCTGATATCAAATACAATGCTATTAAAAGTATGGTTATGATCATTCGATCAAAATATGACAAGGATACTGTGTTTCCTGATTTTATGTTAACTGGTGCTCCCCTGTCAATCTCTACTGAAGTCAAGTACTTAGGACACTTTATGACCGATGACTTTAGAGATGACAGGGATATTAATAGACAGTGTCGCAAGTTATATGCTCAGGGAAATATGCTCATCAGGAAATTTCATATGTGTACAGCTGATGTGAAGGTAAATTTATTTAGAACTTTCTGTACTCCCTTGTATACTGCCCAGATTTGGTGGAACTATAGAATGTATAGCATTAGAAAACTGAATGTAGCATATAATGACATTATGAGGTTATTACTCCGGCTACCTAGGTATCACAGTGCTAGTCAGCCGTTTGCCAATATTGATGTGCCAGACTTCCAGGCTGTTATCAGGAATCTAACATTCAAATTTATTACTAGACTTGACAAGTCAGAAAATGTTATAATACAGGGACTTGTAAAAATAGAAGAGAGTGATCTCAGATTTACGTCTGCCATATCGAGGCATTGGTACAAACTACTGGATGTAGACCAACATTTTGATATTGGTTAGTATGGTAGTATTTATACTATTACTTATATCCTATTCACATTAATTTTTATATCTACCTACTATGGACCGAATTATGTAACTACCATAATCCTGAGTCTGAAATAAAGAATTGAATTGAATTGAATAGTGCTTCCCTCCCGAGAGACCAGGCTAGGTGGCGACAAATGTCAATTTAGTAAATTATTAGTTTAATCTGCGGGATTCGAACTCCAGACCTTTCGAACGGGAATGCCACCGCTTCAGGTTCCATAAACATACATGCACCGTTGTCAAATATTCCGATCAATATATGATAATAAGGTGGCATTGGCAGAACGCAAACTAATGTATTATTTAATTAATGTTGTGAAGGAATTCAGACTAAATCGAATGAGTGGGTATATCGGCCTCAATGGTCGATTGTATTATAGTTAGACGGCCCGGCCCCCGTGTGGGGTGTGCGCGAGTCAGGAGTGGAAAGACCCATGTTTGATTCCCATATTAAAAGTGAATAAAAGAGCGCAATAGCATAGTGCTAAGCAGGGTAAACATGCAGAGATACAAATGCATGAAATTGTCTCAATACTTTGATTGAGGTATGCTGGTAATGCAGTACCTATCTGCTAAAATACCTCAGGGAGTTTGACGCCCCTGCCTTGCAAAGTTATAAACCACTGCCTTGTGTTACAGGTTCTTGATAGAACCAAAGGCTAAAGGAGCAAACCCTAACAGAAAACCATGCTTCCATGGCACCATTAACGGCGGTGATGAAGGGAACTCCCAACATCTCCCGGCCAGCTACTGCAGGGACAAATAGTTTGCGCCTGTCTTGATGTGTTCTTGCCGGTGTGAGACCTCTATTTGCTCCCCGAGAGAGTGCTGCTAGTAACTCGCAAAAGCCAGTAGCACTTCAACACTTTGCAACCAGCTTTTATAAAATGCACAACCGCACAAAATAGTGATGGTTAAGAAAAAAAAAAGCAGTCTTTGTTGCATTGCGACTGACAGCATGATGATGATGATGATGACTTTGATTGAAACTACAGGTCCATATATGGTTAATCTCACCAAAGGAGACCAGAGGAGACAACTTTACACTTTAAAAACCCAGGACCAACTGGCGAGTGAAGAAAAGAGTTCTTAATCGAGTGGCAAACATGGAATAGGCTTCCACCCGAAATAGTCAAAGCTCCATCACTAAATGCATTGAAAAACAGACTTGGTCAATTTTGGACTCAGCATCGGTATAGTCAGTCCTCACCGGATGACTACTATATATATGTCTATAATGATGACAGATCATATATGGACAGGTCGAATGTTAACAGGTTATTATGTCTAAATATATAAACAGAAGAAGTGTTCTCTCCTTTATGTGAAATTCTGAAATCAGAAAAGTTCTGACAACCGAAGTGTTTTTTATATACAGTATACACATAAACTAATATTATTGATGGGCTTTACTTAGCCCACGTAGTCTGAATATTCATAGATTTCTCTGGAGAAATGATTTTGAAGCTGTGTATGCTTAAATTACACGAACTGTTATACTAGAGTATACCCAGATAGCACACAGCCGTCGGGCCGACGTCGGCTATTGGTCGCACCGTCGCAATCGACTTTCCACCGTCGGGCCGCCGTCGGGCCGCCGGTGGTGTTCCAACGTTGGGAATCAATCCCTTTCCACTTTTGATTCACCGTCGGGCCTCCGTCGGCCCGACGGTGGTGGGCCGCCGCAGGTTTGCATTAATTTTCCACACTTGGTACACCGTCGGGCCATCGTCGGCCCAACGGTGGTGTTCCGACGTTAGGGTTCAATCCCTTTCCACTTTTGAGCACCGTCGGGCCTCCGTCGGCCCGACGGTGGTGGGCCGCAGCAGGTTTGCATTCATTTTCCACACTTGGTATACCGTCGGGCCATCGTCGGCCCGACGGTGGTGTCCCGACCTTAGGTTTTAAACCTTTTCCACTTTTGATTCACCGTCGGGCCACCGTCGGGCCGCCGGTGGTGTTCCGACGTTAGGGTTCAATCCCTTTCCACTTTTGATTCACCGTCGGGCCATCGTCGGCTCGACGGTGGTGGGCCGCCGCAGGTTTGCATTCATTTTCCACGTCTGGTCCACCGTCGAGCCACCGTCGAGCCGACGGTGGTGGGCGGCGCATGCGCAGTTCTTTAAATTTGGATTTCAGCTCGAGTCGCCAGCGGAACACGTGCGATCGTTGATCAGTGTTCTTTTTCTACCAATAACTCCAGAAATACCAGGAATTTTAAGGAATTATTTAACAGGTATGTTTATTAGTATGTTTAGATTATTTTGTAAAAGTTTTGTAATTTATTACGAAGTATTAATGGAATTATTCGTGTTAATACGATTTGAATTATCCGATACGGTTTGTTTACTTCGAGTCGCCAGCGGAACACGTGCGATCGTTGATCAGTGTTCTTTTTCTACCAATAACTGCAGAAATACCAGGAATTTTAAGGAATTATTTAACAGGTTTGTTTATTAATATGTTTAGATTATTTTGTAAAAGTTTTGTAATTTATTACGAAGTATTAATGGAATTATTCGTGTTAATACGATTTGAATTACCCTGTACGGAATTTTGACGAAGAACCGCCATCTTGGTTTTTTCCGAGAAGACACTGTCACTATAGTGTCAATACGTACAGACTATATTAAATTTATAAGGTATGGGTTCTCGATTTCTATTAATTTTGAATAAAACTAATATTTTTGCACCTGTAGGCTGCAGCGTGTACTACAACGGGTGAATCTTTTATCTACTGTAGGCTGTACGTACTGACACTACAGTGACTGTGTCTTCTCGGCTCGTCGACGGTGCATGGTTGGACAAAACAACGTCGGCCCGACGGCGTTTGCCGCCGTCGCCCCGACGGCGGCAAACGCCGTCGAGTCGACGGCGGATGGTTGGACAAAACAACGTCGGCCCGACGGCGTTTGCCGCCGTCGCCCCGACGGCGTTTGCCGCCGTCGCCCCGACAGAGTCGGGGCGACGGCGGCTGCCGCCGTCGGGCCGACGGCGTTTGCCGCCGTCGCCCCGACGGCGGGAGGTTGGACAAAACAACGTCGGCCCGACGGCGTTTTCCACCGTCGGGCCGCCGTCGGGCCGCCGTCGGGCCGACGACTGTGTGCTGTCTGGGTATGTGGTCTATAACTATCCCATTATTTCGTTTATTGCACTATAAATAAATTGTAATACTATCTGTAGTGTTTATGTATCACCCTTAGTGTGATTATCCATATACCGTAACTGAAGTATTAATGTTTAAAAAATACCTTTATTCTGAAATCCGAAAGATTCAAAATTCTGAAATATCACTCGCCTCAAGGATTTCAGATGAAAGAATATGAACCTGTATTAAAAATCACTGAAATGGCGGGAATCGTCTATCACAGAGAAGAAATGATGAAAGAATATTTTCTAAACACATTGGGGGTATTAAATAGATTCTATGCATACAAACAAAGTGGTCATCTTTAATGTAGTATGACCTAGTTGAGCGTTCAGTTGAATTAGTGGGCTTCAAAGGTGTAGAGTTAGCTGCATAAACTGCCTGTGCAAGTATATTCCTTTGGGCAGTGCTGTTCCTAGTGGGATGACGGTTAGTACAGGTGCCATTGTGACGATAGCAAGCCCCGAACTGACACTGGCATCTTTCATCGCAGTCCTTTCCAAAGTAGCCCAGAGGACATCCTGAAAGGGAAAGGATGTACAGACATTTAGAACATATTATATTTACCGCGCAAGGTTTACTGATGCAGGATCCATACCCATTTCGACATATCAAATTCCAGCACTTTCAAGGACCTTTCAGTGCAGAATTCCAGGACATTTTTAAGACGTCTATTAAATTTTAATTAAAGTACCCATAAACATGGCCGTATTCATAGCGGATTCACGGTGTAAGAAGTGATGTGTAAATGAGCATGAAAAATAACAACATACATATAAATGAAGAGGAAGGAAAACAAATCAATTTCACCGCTTGGACAGATCAGCAAATATAGGGTTTAAAATAATATATCCATTTTCCAAGTATTTTTAGAAGAATTCCATGACTTTCCAGCTTTTCAGGGACCTGTATGAACCCTGTGTAGGATGATCAATACTTGTTAATGTAGTTTTCGTAATAACCCGATGGCTTTGAATTTCTATCTTTTTCTTTTAGATAAATATATTAGATTGACTTATAATCTACCTTATTTTTGTTTGAAGTATTATCTATCACAAATGGTTAGTTTTGGATATATTTGAAGTCTAAAGATACCATATTAATATTGGTGTACATGTCAAAACTCAGTAATCAGCTTTTATTCAAACTTGACTTCGTATTTTTTTCTATGCAGCTAATAAATATTGAATAAGTGCAATAGTCTCGAAATTAGATGTGTATGCCACATGTACTCAAATATTAGTCGAAAAGCTTTGCCACAAAAAAAACTCCCATTTTGAGGTTGACTTATACTCGTGATACTCCCTGAGGGAGCATGGATGAGACCCAGGATGATATCTTGTGGCAAGATGAGTCTGACTCAGTAAGTGATTATGACTTTGAGGACATTGATGTTGACACTGATGATGAATATTACAGTGATGCTCTTAGTCATGAGCAGGTACTACATTTACTGCAGGAGTCTGATGACGAGTCTGGATTTGAAGGTTTTTGAGTGACCAGTGGCATTCTCATCTTGTTGAATATTTGTGCATGTGTATGAATGAAGTTTAATTTGTCAGTAATTAAAATGAAGCTCGACATATAATTGGGTTAGGCCTAATTCCAGATATTTCCTGAATAAAATACCCCTTGACTTAAAAGTTTGTTTTATTTAATGATGCCTCTAGAGCACATTGATTTTTATCATCGACTATTGGACGTCAAACATACGGCCACTCTGACATATTTTTTTTAGAGGAAACCTTCTGCCGTCACATAAGCTACTCTTTCCGATAAGCAGCAAGGGGTCTTTTATATGCACTTTCCCACAGACAGAACAGCAGATACCACAACCTTTGATGAACCAGTTGTGGACCACTGGCTGGAATAGGAAATAGCCTAAACTGCAAATGTGTCCACTGAACAGGATCGATCGGATGACCCATACCTTCACATGTGGACACGCCACTGCCTGAGCTACGTCCCGCTCCCATACCACTCGACTTATACTGGAAGTTGACTTCTATTCGCATATATACGGTAATCAAATCAACATGAGTATTCTGATTTTTTAAATGTGGTTCCATCAGACTAGGCAGATTCAAGGTCTGCCAACATTCCCTCTGGCTCCGGAGTCCAGATTGGAAAACCTTGTCTAGTCATCACCTATTTTATTCATCAGAAAATATCAGTCGTCAGCACCAAATAACCGGTCTTCCAGCCATCCATGGCTACAGTTATTTTCACAGTTCTTTAGTGATGATAAATGCTACCAATGGGATTTGTGCATGAGAACTGGAACAGCATTAAGTTTCGCATTACAGTCTACTCTGTCTATAACGGACACCCATGGGACTGGAGCAAGATGCCATTATAGAGAGAGATCCGTTATAGGCAGAGACCGACTGACAGAGGACACAGGCACTGGCACAGGCACAGGCACACAGGCACAGAAACATGCACATGCAAATACACTGACACTGGCACAGGCACATGCACAGGCACAGGGACAGGCACATGCACGGGAACAGGCACATACACTGGCACAGGCACATACACAGGAACATACACATGCACTGGCACTGGCACAGGCACATGAACATGCACATACACATGCACATACACAGGCACGTGCACTGGCACATACACATACACAGGCACATGCACTGGCACATGCACATACACAGGAACAGGCAGACACAGGCACATACACAGGCACATGCACTGGCCAGGCACATGCACTGACACAAGCACATACACAGGCAGATGCACTGGCCAGGCACATGCACATACACAGGTACAGGAACAGACACATGCACATACACAGTCTGCAATTTAATAGCATTGCCTCTGTATCTAACGGACAACTGTCTTATGCGGACAACGAGCCGTTTTTTCACCTCTCAGGTCTCACACGGGCGAGTTAAAACGCTTCATATAAAACCAGTTGTCTTGATCGATTTACATTTGGCATGTAAACGCGACGCTATGGCGTTTTAGGGCTGAATCGATTCATATAAATCGGTACATGTAAACCACCTCGCGAGGTGGTTTATATGAAGCTAACTAGCTTAACCACCTCACACGCATGCGCAGTCGAGACCTGAGTTTGTTGATTTTCCAGTCGATCAAATTAAAGTGCATATTATATAATTTGGTCTATGAAACTGCTAGCTGTGCACAGATATTTGTTTCATCATTTATTTTTAGGGTTTCACTGCCTAACAGAAGTTTTGACCGTTCCAAACCAATACGATTCAGTCCATACATATCTAGGTGGTGCATTATTTGCTCTAGTAGCCCTTTGTGGTTTTGTTAGAAGTTTAATGTTTTGACTATAGCTATATGCTAATGTTTTCAAATGAATTATTCTCCTATTTTCTAGTAGTTTCACTTTGGTTCTTTTGTGTATGTCATAGGTTGGGTGCAGCTTGTCTACTCTTAGACAGATTTTTAGGGCTCTGTTCTGCAGTGTTTGCAGTTTTTTTAGTAGTTCTTTTCTCGCACCCATGTAGTTTACATCTCCATAGTCAAAATAGGGGAGCACCATGCCCTTGAAGATTTTTATTGACACTGGCCAGGCACATGCACATACACAGGTACAGGAACAGACACATGCACATACACAGTCTGCAATTTAATAGCATTGCCTCTGTATCTAACGGACAACTGTCTTATGCGGACAACGAGCCGTCTCTTAGCTTTGCAAATAGCCACAGTTTGTGGTTTACTTTTTGTATAATTTTATTTATACATAGGTTGTAGTTTAGTTGGCTGTCCAACTCAAGGCCTAGGTATTTGTAATGCTCTACATTTTCTAGTGTTTGGTTTCCTAACTTACAGTGTAGTTTTCTTTCTGGCATTTGTTTATGCAAGAATAGTACTGTTTTTGATTTGCTTGTGTTGATGGTTATTTTGTTGGACTCACACCACTCATCTAGTTTTAGTAGGAGTTTATTTAGTTTAGTTATTACCTCCTCCTCTGTGGTGCCATTTGCGTATATGACTGTGTCATCTGCATATAGTTGGAGGCATTCAGTTTGCAACCATTTTTCAAGGTCGTTTATATAGATTATAAAGAGTAGTGGCCCCAACACTGACCCTTGGGGTACACCACATGTGACAGGTTGGTTGTCTGATAGTGTATTGTTTATTTTTGTTTTCTGTTGCCTGTTGTTCAGGTAGCATCTTATTCAATCCATAGTGTTGGATTTAATGCCCATGGTTTTTAGTTTTTCCAGTAGTATTTTGTGGTCTACTGTGTCAAATGCTTTGCTGAAGTCAATGAAGGCGGCTCCAACTAATTGTTTTTGGTTTATTGATGCCATTATGTCATTTGTTAGGTTAGCTATTGTTTTTGATGTGCAGTGCAGTTTCCTGAAGCCCCCTTGTCTTTCGTTTAGTATATCATTTTTTTCCAGGTGTTCATTGATGTGTCTATGTAACACTTTTTTAATGAGCTTGCCTGGGGTTTGAAGAATTGATATTGGCCTGTAGTCTACCATGTTTTGTTTGTCTCCACCTTTGTGAATGGGGGTGATGGTTGCCATTTTCCAGGCTGAGATAAAACGCCCCTGCTCAAAGGAGATGTTGAATAGGTCTACTATGGTGGCCGGGATGGCTTGGAGTGCCTCTTTCAGTATTTTGGTTGGTATTTCATCTATTCCACTTGGTTTATTCGTGTCTATGTCATTCATTAATTTTTTTACTTCAATCATATCTGGTTTGCAGGTGGGGATTTCGTTCTCCACAGTTCCTGATCTGTTTTCCCATCTTTTTTTTAATTTTCCTGATAGCTTTTGCCCTATTGTGGCAAAGTGTCTGTTCAGTTTGTTTGCTGCATCTTTGTCTGTGAGCATTGCCCCTTCGTTATCTTGGAAGTTTGTATGCTCTTCTTTGTTATTTTTTGCGAATAATAGGTTTACATTTTTCCAGAATTTGTTTGTGTTGCTTCCCCAGTCTTTGTCCTGCTTTATTATGTATTTCTTTTTTGCTGTTCTCACAGCTTACAGCTGGTAAGGACTCAGGGTGATAGGTCACTAGTAGGTGAACAGGAGTTTATGCCAATACAGCACAACCCTTCACTGTCAATCTTATACGACTTGTCTCCCTTTCTTTCTTAATGAGTTGTTGAGAGTAACACTGGAGGTGAGGACTGACAGTCAGCTGTCAGACCCCACCTGAGGAGTGTTTGTGAAACACACGGGTTCCAGATGGCCGGTTCCCATCTGTTTTATAATATGCTTCAGCAGTAACAGATTCTATTAAGTTGCTATGTGGCAAGAAATGCTTAATAAGTGCGCCAGTATCTACATCAGATATGTAGAATCAAAGCAAGATAATTATTTTGGTTTTGAAAATTTGATGTATTCATCGGATTATGCAGCTTTAACTGTTTGCTCTAGATGGTTGATAATGTAGTACAAATATTTACGGTTGGTTAATTAATCTATAGGTACATGTGTCATTCTCATTTATATCCCAGGGTGGAAAGATGGTACAGATGTTTGGGGGTTGCGGGGAGGGGGGGGGGGGTATTTAATGGCTTAGTAGATTAGCAGTAGATTAGTTCATTGAGGACAGGAGAATTGGGAAAAGTAGAGAGGATTTCTATAATAAATAATACATTTCTGAAGTATATATATAATATATATATTTATATATATATATATATACCATATTCTTGCGGGTTAACCCGCTGGGTGTTTAAATTGGAAAATCACTGAAGTTGGGTATGAGCGCTTACCACACATCGGCATTTAAGGCGTGGGCATTTACAAAACATTGGCGAAGTTGGAGGTGGGCGTTAACCCACACATGGGCATTAACCTGCGAGAATATGGTATAAATAAATATATATATTATATATAAATATAGATAAATATATATATATACATAAAGTAAACAAAAATAGTGCAAGCATGCAACATTGGGTGCTATTTATAATCGATTGATGTGAAGTTGAACAATGTAACTTTATATGTAAATAGGAATGATATTTTTGTGATTTCATGAGAAAGATTGCATTTACCTTGTAATGAGCACTGCACCCAGTGTAATAGAAGCAGTCCAATAACAAACAATTCCCACAGCGCCATCAATGAGATTGGGCATCTGACCTATAAATTGCAGTACATGGATTTAGATAATTCACGATATGGAATCAAAAGTGGTTGTAATATATGAAGATTTGGAAAATTTGATGGTCGTCCAATTTGGTTGTCATCCTCAAAACACATATTTGGCTATATATGGTCGCAATAAGGAGATGCGAGATGTTTCACCAAAACCCTCCTTGTGACCAAAACAGTCACCTTGAGGTCACCGACAATTTTAAACAGTTGCTGGCAGTCACCACCTTTTCTTGCTTTGGGCGAAAGGCGGTCGCCGGGTTTTGGTCGTAAAGTGGTCGCAAGCCATAGTGTGACTGAGGCGTGATAGACCAGTCGCACTACAGCTTGCAACCACCTTAGACCAAAGAACCCACACTCACCAGTGATGTCCTTGATAACAAAACAATGGTTGCTGATGTCTGGGCATCAATGGTGAGTGTGGGTTCTTTGGTCTAAGGTGGTCGCAAGCTGTAGTGTGACTGGGGTATAAGGAAGATGGGAAGGGAGCGGGTAACTGGAGGAAACTGCAAGTGACTAAGCATTTTGGGATTAATTGTAGAGGGCTTTGCTAGCAGTATTGCACCAGTTGCTATAAAACACACTATTTCTGCAATTTCCATATATATATATATATATATATATATATATATATATATATATATATATATATATATATATATATATATGTACAATGTATTCAATGTTGGTCTGCCTTTTCCTATGGGTGGGTAAGGTTGCCAGACATCCAACTTTACGGCAGAGAGTTCGGCTTTTGAGCACGCCTTCCATCTCACGCCACCTCAAGCCCGATATTAATTTGTCCTCTTTTTTGAGGTATGACTGTATATATGACGCATAACGCATTATGCAAGTATAAATGCTTGGAAGGTAATAAATGTTTCCTCCTTCCTCCTGACTGACGCATTGGTGGAGTGCCCCCCCTGCCGGCGATTTGTAGCCGGGTGCCCCTCCGTGTCCTACACTCACACATATATATATACTTAAAACAGTGGGAACTAGATTTATATAGGCAGAAAAAGGATAATCTTAGAATTTTCCATAATCTGATCTCTTAATGATAATTAAAGTGACGAACAGTTCATATTTTCTTTGGTTAAAGTTTGTTGGAGTTATGTGTCCCTGGGAACATCTGAGATCAAATCAGGACGGGAGGTTAAAGATTGAGGGTCCGAGTGAGTCTAGAGGTGATAACGATAAGGCACAGCTGGCATACAAGTGTCAAAGCCTATGACTAGTGGCTCCAACGTGGCGGAATCTGGAACTGCATGCAGTAGAGTCTAGTATTTAATAATAAAGCAAACTGAAGAGAGTGAGTGTCCTTGTTTATATTCCCACAATAGCTTATAGAGCATATATATATATATATATATATATATATATATATATATATATATATATATATATATATATGGAGTATAATATATTATACGTATATAAATGGAGGAATTAACATGTACCTTATAGTAATAATAATTCATATGAAGTTAGGTCTCGATATGTGTTAATATCGATATTGTCCAATCGCTGGCCGGTGCCTGCGAGCCCGGGACTGCTCGATAGTGGCGACAACGGTGGGTTCAGCCACCGGACCGCCATATTCATTCAGTATTGGCCCTGATATATATATAAATATATATATTGTATCCTATTTTTTGTTTGTTACATTAGTTGTTTAAGCAGGGAAAATTTCAGTCACAGGCGATTGATCTTCCTCATTCCACTGCTCCTTGCCCTATCCTAATAATGCCGAGCGCCTGGCTAGGAAGCGACAAGTATCAATTTTTAAGTCATTGGTTTGAGTCGACCAGGATTCGAACTCACGACCCCACAATCTACCACACGGGAGACGGACGCTCTAACTCATTTGGCCATCCTATGACCATGTATGCAATGTCCTCCCTTTTGAAAGTTTGGAAATGGCAACCCTACCAGTGGCAGCGCTGCAAAAAGCAGAGATGGGAAAACCACGACTAACGAGGAGAGCCATGGAGAATTTACACAGTAATTCTCTCATTCTTTACGCTACTGATATGGTGTGACTTAAATATAGGGGGAAGTGTAGCAAATATTCAAACATACTTCAAATATTTTAATATGTGTATTACATAAATAAAACGTGTGATAATGCATGAATACAAAACTACGACTAGGTTGTTTATGGAAATAAGCGAGTTCATAAATTCAATTGTGCATGTGCTGAAAACAACATTGGAAGCCAAGCAAATGCATTCATTGGTTTTACCATACATTCAGAACTCCTGCATTTGTATTATTTTCAATCAAATTTAACAATTTTGCACAACCATGAATTCCCTCATGTAGCATAATATTAATAATTCAGGACACGAGGCGGAGCTATAGTATGGAAGTTTATTCAGGTAGACATAGGGTTACAGAAGGTCATCAATGGGGTGAGGATATGAGTGAATAATCAGTCAGATCAGTACATTCAAGGCACAATAGGTCAATACTAGGAACAATCAGGTCAATGGAAGAGTAGTAGGTCATGCAATAGGGCGAAGTAGGTCAATCAACAAGGTCAATAGGCACAGTCAATAGGACAAGTAGGCCCTCTTAGTGAATACGATCAGTAGGACAAATGAATAGGACAATAGCGGTAGGACAATCAATGAGGTCAATATGCAGGAATCAAAGGACAAACAGGTCCTCTCAGTCAATAAGTACAATAAGCTGAGTAGGGAAGAATCAATAGGACAATTAGGTCTTACGTCTCTGCATGACCCGGGCCTCAACCCTTAGCATTGGAGGTCCTAAAGTAGGGTCAGGTGGGGCGGTGAGAAAGTAGGGGGAGGTCGTGCTGGTTGGGTGTCTGGAGGAGAAGTGTCGATGGGGCGGTGGGGCTGGCGTAAGTGACGTCAGAGTTGGGTCGCCGGGTACAGGCGGCAGCTCCGGCGCACGTGCCAGTGTCACCACCTGGAGTTAATTGAGGGCGCCTATGAATAAAAGGGGGGGAAGGGGTGTGGGTCAGCTCCGACTCTGTCCCGAATTACCCACTTTGCCAAGCAATATGGACAATGCAATGAATATAGTTAATACAGAAATATCCATAATAAACTTAATAAACATCTTGAGCTGATAAGCACTGAATTCCTCATAAAACTGCACTTGGTACTTGAAAAATGGGCTGAAAATAATTGTCCTTGTTAACGTAACAAGACTAATTGAAAATAGAAATTCATCTCGACGTTCTGTATTGTAACTTAGCCTTACTACTTTGTCTTACTCCAACTGGATGTCTTTGATATTGGCGACCTCCAGGGTAACCGTAACCGGCCTGCTGACTCACCAGGATAATAAACATCACTCAAATCCCCAGCTTGTTTGCGTAGCCATGGTGTAACCAGTTTCCCTACCCTAACTGGATGCCTCCCCATAGAAACGTAGTCTCCTTTCAGCATCTCACCAGCTCTTCAAGCCAGTTCTCCTCTGCATCTCGGACCAACAAAAGCTAATTTCACCCGCCCACAACCCTCTTCTGTCCTATCAGTTATTGTGGGTAGAGCTGAGTGCCAGTTATGCTGATCTGGTGTAGGGTTCATGAAAGTCTTGAGAGCTACTGTACATTGTTACTGGTAAGACCGGACGCATTGTTCCCCGGTTAGGATTGAGTAATTTCCTGTGTAAATAAATGTAAAATTTTCCACACGCATCAATTTCTGTTTTCAATTAGCAATAATGAGGCATATGTACTTTGTGCAGGTTTGTTTTCCTCATTGCTTCGCCTATGGCTATGCCCAACACCAACACCAGGACCAGAGGACACTCCCTGAAGCTGAGGAAGCGGTACTCCAGACTGGACCTGCGACACAACTCTTTCGGCTTTAGGGTGGTTGACCTGTGGAATGACTTTCTGGAGAGTTGTAGCAGCAGAGTCGGTAAACTGTTTCAAGTCCCGACTGGATGCATACTGGTCAAACATTACGACCTTTTACGTATATCTTGGAGCCAGTGACAGTTGCTACAATCCACCACATCTGAAGAACTGTCTTGATTTCTATTAATTAAGAGCGGCTAACAGCTCTAAGGCCTATTATAGCTTATCCTATTGATTGATTGATTGATTGATGGTGGTTATAAATACAAAATCGATACTAAATTGGGCGATAATAAGAGAGTAGCAGAGAGAAGGTGTTCCTCCACTAGTACTAGTGTGTGTGCTCTCTATAATCTCATGCCGTCATGGTGAATTCGGGGTATTGTTTAGCTAGGCAAATATTTAAATGAGAGTTGTGTCACTTACTCAGCTAATTTAACTGATCCCATTATGTAATTCTCCGATTTGGTTACTATTGTCTTACTTACATTTCAGGTATATCCAAAGTCTTCAAACCGCCCGAGTAAGGTGGTCACCTAGCCTTCTTCGCATATAGCGCCTCGTGGCGGGTGAGCTTTTGGCCGATAGATGGCGCCTCAAACTTCCTTTGTTCGCGCCAACATTTTCTGTAGTTTTGTCTACTTCTAGCTACTTTCTCAAGTTACTCCCGCAGCCCTGTTCCCGTTTATGAACACAATCTGTTATCAATTATCTACTAGTTTCTGCTAGACAATCATATAGCAAAAGTGTTGCAAGTTTGTGATATGGAAATAACCACATCAATTTACAATCTAATATGCTAAATATATTGTTCAAATCCTGATCTGTCTTCTCACGTCAAGGTCACTTTAAAAAGTAAAATCTAAAGCTTTCTATGCCCCACATGTTGTAATTTTTGCATTCTCTTCCAATTCCGCAGTTCTACACCAAAATAGATAAACACCATAAGCTACACAACCCCAACAGCATAGCTGATTCTAGTTACTCCTGCATTAGTCTCTGTGACTGGGGTGCATACCATAGTTGACTTCCGGGTGCTCACCTACTAAATTGAAATCATTCCTCGCTGTGATACCGCTTTGTACGGACCTCGATAGTCTAAGCAGTGAGATTTTTAAAGAATTATGAATTTCTGTGAAGTTGTTCTTCGTTGTCGTGTTAAATTATGCCGAAAGAGAAAACATCTGGTGTTTGCAGCAGTGGCTGTTTCTTAAGAGAATTGCTCGCTGGTGCGAGTGATCGGAGGAGTTTGTCGCCATCTCCGTCTGTTGTTTGTTTGTCGTGTTCGCCGGTGCATCGCCTGAGCATGTCATCAGGTTCTCCGTCGAAGGTGGGTGGTGTAGTCAAAGGGGTGTTGCTGGAGGATGTAACGCGCCTCCTTGATGCTAAACTGTGCTCTGCAACTGCTCCATTGTTGTCTAGGCTTGATCATTTAGAATCGAATGGGTACAGTTTGCCATTGTTGATGGCAGATCTAGGGCGGCCGGAAGTGACAGTTGATGATGTCACAGTAACGAGTGAGGCAGCAGCCGGTCGCACTCGGTGTAAATCTAGTAGCTCGCTGGGGCCGTGTGTTGGGTGTAATGATGGTAGTGGGCAAAAGGAGTTGCTACTGTGTATAGCGATGTGGCTAGCATGTCTAGTGATTTAGTGTTGGTTGTGTCAGGGAAGGAGTCGGGTGGGCAGTTGCCATTGGGATGTAGCAATGGTGACGTATCCGACTCAGACAACAAGTTTCGTAAAGATTTAATGTGACTTGCGGCGCTAAAGTTTGCAAGGCTTCTTATAATGGTAAACTTTTGCCTTATCGGTATGTCATTAGGGGTGAAAGGAAAGGTATGGTATCTCAGGGACAATCTACGTGGAACAAGCATTTGACAGCTATCTGTCGATTGATTCAGCAAGGTGACATTCCAAAATATTGTGTGCGAAAAGTGGAAGCTCATATTGATACGCTGTTAGATAAGGTGCAACATTATATCTGGGATACTTGCCTTTCCTTCTCCGAGAGAATTTTCAACATTATTGCGAATAAGAGGTTACCTAATGGCTGGGAAGATGAGGCTCTCATCCAAGAGATCAGACAAGATGAGGGCAGTTTAGGCCAGTGCCTGCCAAAGGTTGTAGCTAGAGGATCAAAAGACATTTTGGGGAATGATTTTAATAAGGAATTGGATGGGCACCCTTGCACGATATGGAATGGGAAAAGAAAATGTTGGTTTTCGGCCAGTCATGGGGTGGGTAGTGATTGGTTTATTCATATTTATACTTGGTGTGCCTATACCATTCATCGTAAACATTATCATAAGGAAACTGACTGTAAAAGCAAGCTGCGTATACATGAGTTCCGGAATAATGCTGATGTTGCCCTTTCCAATGTGGAGAATTTTTAGATGTCGGCCAGGCTGGGACCAAAGTATAAAAAAAGACAGTGATTATATCATTGGGCGGAGATGTCAAGTTTCATCAAAATGCAGCAGAAGGCGTGACAGGTGGTGGCGAACCACAGGGACTGCCGTCGGACCCGGTCACCACATGCAAAATGCAAGTCAGTGAGAGTGTTGTCAATGATCAGAAAGCCAAACTGTTTTTGAATGTACCTGTCCCATATGTTACACCACATGTTAGCTCTATACATTTTTGCAGTGATTGATGCTGCAAAAATGGTTAGTGTTGATAAAAAATACCTGGATAGGCCCCTCGGGGTTTTTTGTTAATAGGAGTTTGGATATAAATTGTAAAAGACTGTATACACCGTCTGGCGGTTTTAAGCGCAAACATAGTTGTGATAACACTATGCTAGATGGGGCAAATATTAGAAAAAAGAAGCGTGACAAAAATGAGCACAGGAAATTTGATAATAAGTCTGTGTTTAAAGGTTATAATAAGTGTATGTGGTGCAATAATATGCTGCATAAGTGTAGTAATAATATATGTAACGGTCGGAGTGGTGGTGCAACGGATAGTGCATTTTTCTAAACAAATTTGGTTGGGACACCTCTTACTGGCGCTTATGTGGTGACCGGGTTCCATATCGCTAGTTGTCATGATGATGAGTCAACAGATCACCAAACAATTTTACCTATGCCTTTGAAGTTTAATCAACCTTCTGGATCATTAACCTTAGCTGATGCAGCCATCAGCCCACTGCATAGTCCATATACTGGCCGCACAAACACTAGTGCTACTCAGGACTCATACTTGTCCAACTCTTGCCCAACTGGGTTGTCAAAAGTTTATGTTAAAGTTAATAAGTTACCACCTCATTTACCATCCATTGACAAAAAAAAATCTAGTGCTATTCAGCACTCAGCCATAGCAAAATCTTGCCAAGAAACAGTTCAAGAAAATTAATGTTGATGTTGGCCTGTTACATGATGTAAATTTGAGTTCAACAGTTGTTAAAAATGTTTGTAATGTTGGAGGGATAAATGAAATCAGTCAGTCACCGAATAAGATTAGTGTCTGATATGATAATATTGAGAAACATAATGTAAGTTATTTTCGACGGCGATGGTGTGTTGTTAAAAAATAGGACATATTCGGTCAAGTACAGTGGTGGGGAAAACAAAATTACTTGGTACACAAGTGGGCTGGGTATAAAAAAAGAGGGCTATAATGTAGTAAATAATAAATTAAGTAGTAGCATAGACAATTTTGGTCTAGAATTATAGTTAAATATGGATGATACTACAGGTTCGAAAGCTTTTTGTGAAAAATCACCATTTCAATATAAAGAAACTCTGTTACAATTGTTAGCTTATTGGAAAGAGGATTTGAAAAAGTTATGGAATTATAGTAAAATATGTGATCGTGTAAGAAAGAGGGGATTGCCAAATTATTTATCTGCTAGGGTGCCAGTGCCGACAGGTCTGAATAATCAGGCTTGGAGGAAGTTATTAGAAGTTATAGTGATTATCAAGTAGTAAATTTTCTGGAATTTTGGGTGGCCATCAAATTATACAGGAGAAGTGGCACTATGCGCAACAGAAGTTAACCACTGGTGTGATGAGGAAGATATATTTTGGTTGAATAAGTATGTGGCTACTGAGCTTAATCATGGGGCGTTGTTGGGACCATTCAATGATCGACCCTTTTCTCCTTGGGCACAACTTAGCCCGATTATGACCCGGCCAAAAAAGAATACCAAGGAATGGAGAATTATTGTAGACCTTAGTTTTCTAAAGGGTAAGAGTGTTAATGCAGGAATAGTTAAAGGGTTTATCAAGGTATAAATGTCTCTTATAATTTACCAACTATTATGAGTTTAGCTAGGGAAGTTAAAAGGTTAGGTAAGGACTGTTACATGTGGTCGATAGACTGAGCTAGAGCGTACAGGCAACTAAGGACTTGCCTGTTGAGCGTACCACTTTTGGGGATTAAAGTAGAAGGGAATTATTATTTTGATATAGCACCACCTTTCGGATGTAGGACACCAAGTATGGCATATGCCAGAATGACGTCTGCAGTAGTTCACATAATGAAGAAGAAAGTGTTTCTTTGCAGTATGCTATTTAGATGATTTTGTAGGAGTAGAAAGCACATTGGAGAAAGCGGAGGAAGGACACTGGTATATTCTTAAGTTAATACAATTATTAGGCCTAGAGCTATTAATTAAAAAGTGTACACCACCAGACAGGATAATGCAGTGGTTGGGTTATGAAATTAATAGTGGGTTAATGGAGGTTAGGATCCCAAAGGAAACAGTATTAGACATATTAACAGAGTGCAATAAGTGGAAGGCACTTCAAAATTTATTTCTAAATGTGTAATGCACTCTATAGCCGTGTTTACACGGGGAATTGTGAAACGATGTAGACAAAGCGATTCATATGAAGCGTTTTGGAAGCGTGTTTACACGGCGGAGTTGAAAAGTGTGTCGACGCCGGGAATCAGCAGGCACCTGTAGCCGGCTAGCACTGCTGTTTGTTTTGTTTACACTTGGTGATTCGACGCGGATGTTGCTGCTACGGTAATATCGCTTGGAATTTAAGGTTAATTTAATTAAATTTCATTATTTGAGGATGTAATTCTGTTAAATATGATCGCATTTAATAGATTTCGGCCTAATTGGGCCCTAACACTGCCGGGTACAAGCGATTAGTTACTGCTCCATCTGTTGCTGGCAAGCCCTACTATTTTATACTATCGCCGCCCGGGAACCAGCTGAATCGCTTCAAATAAACCACCTCCCGAGGTGGTATAGATGAGGCGTTTCATATGAAGCGATTCAGCCCTAAAACGCCACAGAACCGCGTCTACACGGCAAATGTGAGTCGATCTAGGCAAGGCGTTTCATATGTGGCGTTTTAAATCTCCCGTGTAAACACAGCTATTGACATCATGAATAGAATATTAGAATTTCTGAGAAGTACCCCATTCATAGGAAAAGCAATAGTTAGTCAGGAATTAATTAGCGACATAGCTTGGTTTTTACGTTTCGCGGAAGGGAGTAATGGGTTACTTTTAATAAGACCTTAACCTCAGAAAAATTGGTAATTGAATGTGATTCGTCATCGCTAGCAGGAGGAGGTTACAGTAGTACACATTATTTTTCTGAATTATATTCCCCTGATTTTCTACATATAACAAATTTTGCATTGCACATTTAGAAGCAATTAATTTAGTAGTAGCACTACAATTGTTATGCCCCAAAAACCCTGAAGAGTTTGTAATTATCAGCAATACTGATAATGAAGCATATCAAAAGGTCTTATCTATTGGAGCTGGGAAAGACCCAGTCTTATGTGCCTGTGGCAGGGAGATTTGGAGGTTCGCTGCCTGCATATGCTGTGAGGTGCAGGTGATACATACGGCTAGGAAAGAACTAGTGCTAGCAGATGCACTGAGGAGAATGTTTTCGACACCAAATCAAAAATATTAGCTAATAATATATGTAAAGAACTTAATTTGACAAAAGTAAGGGCTTCTCATGACAATGAAGTGTTTGATATGTATTTATAGATAAGTGCTCACTCAAATTCATTTATTTGCCTTTATTCCCCCACAGCCTATGATTATGCTATAGTTAGAAAGCTGAGCATTTATTTCAGGGCAGGATTAGCTGAAGGAATGTGGAACAATAAAAGGGTACATTTTGATGAATATTTGAAATTTTGTAAAGAAAACATAAGGATACCCAAAAAAGCCCTAAGCTAAAAATGGTAATGCTAGACATTGTAAATAGAGCTTTTCCGTTCAAAAGAAAAGAGTTAATACTATTAAAATGTAGAAAAATGGGTAAATATGGACTTGTATTTATTGCTGCTTTAATGATTGGCTATACATGTTTGCTAAGACAATCCAATTTATTTTATTCCGAGATACTGGTGAATGGCGGTCATACGTTGCTGTACGAAGACATCCAGGCACACCAGTCATACCTAGTAGTGAACATCCGTAGTACAAAAACCAGTTCAAAACCAGAGGACAGCTTCAAGATCAGGCTGCCGAGGGTACCTAATTCACTTTTCTGTCCCATACGTGCATGAAGAAAGTACTGCCATCATACAGCTCTGCATGAGGGCACCCCAGCATTCGTACTCATGAACAGGGACCCCTTAACCAGTCATGTGTTCATCAAATGCATATGGCTGATACTGAAGGGAGCCAAGTACTCCTGGTGGCCGCTGGTTACATCACATAGTCTCCATCGTGGAGCTGTGCAAGAGTATGTAAGGATAGGAGTGCCCCTGGACTCTATAAAATTATTAGGGCACTGGAAATCGAATAGCGTATTTAATTATCTGAATAAACAACTGGTTAGTAAAGGACCATCTAATCTCCTGTCCCAATTTGGGTGAGATTTAGATGGTCTGTTTCAGTGAAATGATTTAGAGTCTCCTCGCATTTTTCGATAGTTGAGAGATGGAAGATTTAGTTTCCTTACTCTTTGTTAATACGGACGTTCGTTGACTTAATAAACAGCACAACAAGGCAAGTACAGTGGACAAAAGCTTTATTAAACCAGAGTGAACAATAGATTTCAGTTATTTCTGATTAGATAATATGCCCAAATAGTCCCCCTAGTAACTCACATCGGTCTATGAGTAAAATTTCAGTGTATCAGCATACTCATTGCTCTGTCTGGACCAACTAATGCAGTATCTACTAGGATATGTGTTAATATATTACTTCAAAAGGTCAAATTGCTAGTTACATTTAAGTCAGAGTGTGGTAGTATTATATTATTGGCTTATGGCCAGTAGGGTCTTTCTATATACATATATCTCTACAGGGTAACTTGCACGCAATAAATAACTCCAGGTATTCAACTCTTTACTTTCTTATATGCAACATTCACAGATAGGACCCTCCAGGCTGCACGTTTGACACTCAGCCAAATAGTGAAGTGAGTGTCAAAGGGGCAGCCAAGAACATCCTGCACCATATGACTGCAACAGCTGCACCATATGACGCCATAGATGTGGAACCCAGCGGTGCGGCACATATCTCGATTCACACATCCTGAACAACACTAACATGTACTCACACAAATTACTGTCACTAAGCGGCACCTTAGACTTTCTGTCGTCCCTAATCACAAATTCTTTTGGCATAAGAGACACCTTACCTCGACCTGCTTGCAGATTTAAACCAGCAGCAGACATTAATTCCTTCATGGCCACACGATTAATATTATTTTCACCACACACTCCATTGTCAGCTGCGCTAAAGTGGACACGGCCTCGTCTGACGCCAGCGTACGCACCTCCAAGGACTCCGGCTTGAAACGAGGGCAATATCCTATCCCCCAGAATGGACGCTGAATATGGAGGATCAAGGCCTGGGAAAAAACCAGACCTCCCCCCTGTTACTGCCGATGACTTGTTCGCCAACACCTCTGCGAAGACTTGAATAATCGGCTGATGGTGCCTCTCTTTCGACGTCACCTACAGGCACACCACAGCCCGTACTTCGTTCTTGCACTACTCGACGTTCCGACATAAACAAAGGCGACCTTGACCTTGCATGCGACCGTTCTTCAAATTGAGCAAACCGTTTGTGAATTTGCCCATTAATCCCCATCATCTCAGCAGCCAAAACCTCATTCATGGTCCTCACTGTCAAGGGCTCATCCTCACAAGAAGACTGCTTTTGATGATACGTATCAGACTGGGGCCATTGAGACACAAAGCCGCTTTGCGCACTTGTTGACGGCATCTCCACCAATGGTGTCGCCGTTGCCACCATGGTCACGATAGACCTGGCGACCTCTTAGTAAACTTGCATGTTTTAACCATACTGACTCGCACTACTCGTATAACTTTTGACAGTATAATCACCGACAAACACAATGACAGTGTAAAAGATAGATACTGCAGGCTCACGTCGTGACTGTATGGAAGTTAAATCGTAACTGACCGTTAGGCTTGTTTAGATTTGTGACGTTAATTTTATGCTATTGCTACTCTGTGTATGTAGCCTGGATACATGTTCATGGTTACGCCAGGACATAGTTACTTTGGGCCACCATCACACTCGTTGTCGTATTGTGAATTATTTATGTTATGTTGTAACATACACAATATCAATTGGGTGGCTCTCCGTTGTACCTTTTCTACCTCCACAGCATCCATCCTTGCATATGGTCGACCATATAACATTTCCATATTCAAAATGAGGCATGATTATTGACGTATAGAGCCTTGGGACAGTTGGTTCGTCTGACCTACTCTGGGTAGGGCCCCTGGGGGAGAGGCGGTAGTGGGGGTGGGGATGGGGAGAGGATGATGCACTCAGGTCCGGTCCCAGGGCTGACCAAGCGTTCAGTGACTGACACACAGCACACATTTAATGTAAATTCAATCCTTAGTTACTCTTAAATAAAACACCAAATGTAGCTGATAGTCACTTAATTGGTGAAGGTTTGTCTCTTTCTAGTGATATCAATATTTATTACCCCTTCAAACAGGTTCACCGGATATAGGTGATAACACATTTTCCTATTGTAAAGCCTACCAATTAACATACTAGATTACATCAACGGAATCGATTATACCAACAGACTCTCAATTCAGGTGTTTCCCCAACCTGGTTATGCGACTTGAACTGGCTAGTTTGGTCCAGAAAGAAGGTGAAGCTGTTGACGATTTTATTTGCCATCTCAAAGCTAAGGCGAATATGTGCAGTTTCTCAAATGAGGAGATGAAAAATGAGCAGATAACATTTCAGTTGATCAATGGTATTTTCTGGCCTGAAGCATGGAAGAAGTTGATTGAGAAGGGAAACACACTGAAACTAGAGGATGCAATTAAATGTGATGACTGTTACCAGGCAACACTTCAAAATACTAACAGTTTTGCTGGTACCACTACTGCCTCAATCAATACCTTCGAATACCACAACACTTGTCGTTTCTGTGGAACATCGCATTCGCCGAGGAAATGCCCAGCATATGGCAAGAAGTGTGATAATTGCCAAAAGATGAACCATTTTGATAAAGTGTGCCATCAGAAATGCGATCAGAGCACCAGGGCTGGGAAGAAGGACTCTGGTGGTGCCAAGACCAAGCATCGACAATCAAGGTTCCAAGACCCAGGCATAGTGATAATCATAGAATTGTACGTGAGTTTGAGTGTAATAGAAGTCCCACACATGATGATGCTCTTAACTGTGGGGAGGTGACAGTCCAGGTATGTGACTTTGATGCAATGGAGAGACAGTCAATCTTTGCTAAATTAAATGTAAAGCCTCCTAATGTAAACAGGTTGGAGAGCTTACCTCGATCGGGCTATGGTGGTTAAATACTTCATTCGACCCCCGGTTCAATTTCCAAGGTAGAATTTTATACAGGATTAGCTAGGAGGTTCAAAAATATGGTTATGGCATACTGAGTTTTGGGAAGTTTTCATATTGGAATACATCACTAGAAAGCAAAAGATTATATCGAATTTACTGAATATTCGTAGGACATTTAGTTGGGACCGGATTGAGTAAATTAACAGTGAATATTAGGAAATAATTCAGGAGTTACAACACATGTCTACAGGACAAAACTGCCCATGACAGTACTGTGTTGGTATAGCCATTAATCCCAAACAATGGAGGAACCTCCAGTCAACAATGGGGTATATGCTGGTCTGTGGCCCACTCATATACTTCCACTTGCCACTGGGGGAGGTCCTGTGGGGACTGTTGTACATCATTTAGATATATTTTTTGCATACCAATATATATATATATATGCATAAGAAATAATTCACTGTGATGCATAATCACCAAAAATATGGCTTGTCTTGCTGGTACAACATTAAGAAAAACCTACCTTAAATATTATTGTATTTGATATATTTTAGTGTTGGTTATCACTTTTTATTTCTATTCATATTATTTAAGGGAAGGCCGGTGCCCGAAGGCCTGGGGACGGGAGGCCAGTAAGCTCTGCTAATAAATAATTATGCATCTGCTGCATAATCCCCACAAATATGACAATTCTTGCTGGTACAGCAACATTAACATTAAACTTACCTTGTATATTATTGCTTTTATTTTATTGTTGGTCATCACATTTTATTTATATTTATATTATTAGAATTGAGGCCTGGTGCCGGGAGTCTCGGTGCCAGGAGGCCGGGAACCCTGGCGCCGGGAAGACGGGATTCCTTGCGCTGATAGGCTGCCATCTCCTCCCACCCCAAACCCGAACCCTGTATGCCTATTATAAATACTATGCATATACCTATACCTACCTATACAAACATATATATACATATACATTCATATACATTCATATACATACATACACATACATATACATATATGTACATACATGTACAAACACACATACATATGCATACATATGCATACATAAACATACATATGCATACATATGCATACATATGCATACATATACATACATACATACTATTACTTATATCCTATTCACATCCATTTGTATATCTACCTACTATGGACCAAATTATGTAACTACCATAGTCATGAGTCTGAAATAAAGAATTGAATGAATGAATATACATATACATACATATATATACATATACATACATATCCATACATATATATACATACACATACATACATACATACACATAACATTATCTGATGCATAATCCCCACGAATATGGCATTTCTTGCTGGTACAACAACATTAATAAAAGCTTACCCTGTATATTATTGCATTTATATTTCATTTATTTTATTGTTGGTTATCACATTTTATTGATATTTATATTATCTGAATTGAGGTGTAGTGCCGGGAGTCTCGGCGCCAGGAGGCCAGGAACCCTGGTGCAGGGAAGCCAGGATTCCCGGCGCCGATAGGCTGCCATCTCCTCCCCCCCTCCCGAAACCCAAACCCCCTATGCCTATTATAAATGTTATACATATACATATATATATATACATACATATGCATACACATACATACATATACATTAACATACATATACATACATATATATACATAAACATACATACATATACATCTATATATACATATGCAGACATACATACATGACTATATATATGCATATAAATACATATTGTATTTAGAGATGACTGCATCACATATCTTAGAGTGGTCCTCCATTCGTCACTGCTAAGTTAATCCATATGTAGTCTGTGTCACTATCAGACTTACTGCAACAATGCAAGGGGCCTAAGCTCTGACACTTTCACACTCAGATTTTAACTAAACACTGCCATTACCCTAAATAATATTCCATTTATATTTAATTTATTTTTTATTATACATGTACATGGACACATACACATACTTTTAAAGTTAAATGTATATATACATATATACACATACATATGTATGTATTATATATAATATATAAATAATATTGCAATATCAGGTGAAGAATAACTTACCAGTGTTCCTAAATGTAAGGATGACTGTGCCAGATCCTTCACAATGGTAATCCATTTGCAAGTAGCAAGTTGACTGTTGTGTAGTGTGTGCCTTCAGAAATATGTGTGTGCAGTGCACTGTGGCACAGACCCTTATAAACCAAATCCAATCCACTCTCACACCTATTCAAAGGGCATAAGCTCTGACACATTCACACTCAGTGAGCTCAGCTGTCAGTGGAGGTGCAGCCCAGAGAACCATTGGCAACCTGAGGTGTGAAAGCTTTCCTTGGCATTTTTTGGTTAACATCTGAGTGTTAAAGTGTCAGAGCTTCAGCCCCTTGCAATAAGTCTGAGACTGTGAGAGTGAAACAGACTACACATGGGTTAACTTACCAGTGACAAATGGAGGACCACTTTATTTGTATATATAATTATGTAGTCATATATATAGGTCTCCATATGTATATATGTATACATATATGTAGATGTGAATGCATGTATATATAGACATATATATACATAGGTGCATATCTAATATTTATATATGTATATACACATAGGTATATGTATATTTATATGTATACACATATGTATGTGTATATGTATATTTATATGTATATATATATATATTATATGTATATACATGTATATGTAAATCGAAAAATAATGCCAATAATAATAAAAATAATATGGTAATAATAATGACAATAATATGATAATAACAATGATAATAATAATGATAATAACGACGATAATAATAACAAATTTTTAGGGTCCCTTCAAAATACTACCATTTATCATACAAAAAAGTCAGTGGGATCTCATGTGATCTTAGTACCACATGAAAGTTTGGTTTAACTGTACCGGAAGTGGCCTGGGCATGAAATTCTGTTTGGATTAACTGATAATTTGGATTAAACAACTTTGGTTTAACCAACTTTTTTATATGATAAATGGTAGTATTTTGCGGGCTGCCAAAAAAAGTTTGGATTAACCGATCGTTTGGTTTAACCGAGCTTGGTTTAACAGGGTTGTACTGTATCCATATATAGGTTAAGTTAGACGAGACTTACCTGGGTATAGTTGAAGGATAACTTCTGTTTTACCGAGGGCTGTGCCCCTTGGTAGTCGTAGTACAGGGAGATGAAGCAGTTCTGGTCTCAAGTCAATTTTTACCTAATTTTGAGGGTTAAATATGAGCTAATTGTCTATCTAGCTGTCTTACCTGAAAACTATTTTTCTTTGTAAGCTTATTTAATTCTTCATTAATTTACAAATGAATTCTTCTGTATCGCAAGGAGCGGGTTGGGTGGGCCCTGTACTGCGACTACCAAGGGGCACAGCCCTCGGTAAAACAGAAGTTATCCTTCAACTATACCCAGGTAAGTCTCGTCTAACTTAACCTATTTTACCTCGGGCTGTTGCCACCAAGGCATTCACAGCCCAGGGAGATTTTTACGTACCGAGTATTTAACCTGACTACTAATTTAATTCATTTCTCATAAAAGAACCATGATCGACATTGTAATAGCTTATGCTTAACCTTTCTTTATTTTGTTTATGACCAGAGTAACTCTGAACGATGCTTACAAGTTTACCAATAAACTGTTACACATTACTTGTAATATTTGTCGTTGTATTACTTCATACAGACTAAACTCGTCTGTTTTTAGCGTTGTCCAACAACCTTTTGCCTACTTTGTTATGTTTTTCCACCTTCTTGTTATAGTGGAGAGCAAAAGCTCTGGCCGTCTTCCAGCCTGCATGTTTTAAGATAGTGTTAACTGAAATTCCCAATGCTCTAGCCTTTGAAGCTGCCGCCCCTCGAGTTGAGTGTGGCCTAAACTCTTTTGTATTAACACCTGCCCTGTCAAGTAGTTGAACAGTCCAATGCGCCAAAGTGTCCCTTGATATTGGCGCATGGGGTCTTATGTAGCTAACTAAAAGTTGCTTCCCTATCCTAATATCTTTTGTACGCCCTAAATACGCTTTAAGAGCTCTAACAACACATATACGTGGACACTCATCGTATGCATACAAAGATATTGACGACAATGGATCTCCGAGTCTATTTGACTTAAGTAATTTTTTCAGATGAAAAGTCACTTCTTTCTTCTGTTCCTCCAACCCCTCAATGGAGAGAGCAACAATGGTTTGTCCTCTGTGTCCAGTTACCAATAGTAACAAGATGACCAATTTCAACGTGAGTTCCTTGAGATTCAAATTCCTGTTTCCCGGCCAATTTTGTAGTAAATCAAACACTTTATTCACATCCCAAAACCTGGAGTACTTTGGTTTTGGTGGATTTTTTGCATACACTGACCGCATAAGCCAATGCACCAGCTGATGTTTGCCAATTGTTTGTCCATCCACCCTGGGTAAAACCACCGACAAAGCACACCTTGCTGTGTTTATTGCACCAAACCCCAGCCCTTCCTCCGCTAGAGTCCTTAGGAACCGGCAAACTTGTGCCACTGAAGGTGCTAACGGTTTAACACCTTTCGTAATGCAAAACAGTCCCCACTTTTTTAACACATTTGCATAAAGCTTAACTGTCCCTTCACGCCAAGTGGATGACACAATGAATTCAATCGTCGTTGGATCTAACCCAAACGGTTGAAGATATCTTCTTAAAAACGGAATACCGCCAAGGGGGTTGTTGACACGTCTCCCTTTTCCTCCAGTGGCCCCTGTGGGGCCAGATTGTTTAGTGCTCGTGGCAGAAATCGCTGTTCTTGACTCCACCTGTTGAGTGCAGCAAACCATGGTTGGCTTGGCCAATGCGGCGTCACTAGGATAGCATTGGCTTCCTCTATCCACAGTTTCCGGGCGACTCTTGCAATCATGCTGAATGGTGGGAACACATAAAAGAAGTGATGTGACCATCCAAAGGTAAATGCATCTACCCTCCAAGACTCAGGTTCTGGTTTCCACGACACATATTTAGGAATTTTGAAATTTTTTCGTGAGGCAAACAAGTCTACCTCTGGTTTTCCCCAGAACCCACAAATTATCTTGAAGATTTTTGGAGACAGTGCCCATTCAAGATGGTCCTTAAACTCCCTACTGTGCTTATCTGCTAAAACATTAAGCGAACCTGGGATGTAAGCCGCTGTGAGCCAAATCCGTTTCGCCTCCGCCCAATGCCAAATTTGCTGGGCCACTGCATTACATTCTGGAGACCTTGTGCCTCCCATCCTGTTTATATACGCCAACGTAGTCGTGTTGTCTGTATAAATCTGAATGTGTACTTCCTTTTCTGTTATCAAACTTTGCAATCCCAGCCATATGGCCCTTAATTCCAACACATTAATATGCGCGTTTAATTCCACTTGCAACCATCTACCTCCTGTGACTGTGTCTCCCCTGTGAGCACCCCAGCCTTGGAGTGAGGTATCCGTTGTAATTTTGATCGATGGGTTGTCTAACCTAATTGGAGATGGGGAAATTCCCACTGCTTCCTCCCACCAACGGATGTCCTTCCACCCCGCTTCTGAAATGTTCATGGACCTTTCAAAGTTTCCCTTACTCAATTTTAATGCTTTATTTATATTTATTTCTAATCCCTTAACATGAGCCTGCCCATAAAGCACAGCTGGCGTGTAAGCCGTCATGAGTCCCAGCATTGCTGCTACTCTTCTTATTTTTAATTTCTTTCCTTTTCCCAAATTACAGACAAAAGTGTAAAATTTATTAATCTTGTCGGGTGTTAAGGAAACCTGCATTTTTACGGTATCCAGTTGGAACCCCAGAAACTTAATCATTTGAGTAGGTGTCTTTACCGATTTCGTCTCATGGATGTGAAACCCCACCTCCGTCAGGATAGAGTACAGGTCATTTACCGCTTTTTTGCATTTGTCATAGCTGCCAGCAATGATAAACGAATCATCTATGTAAGGAAAACGTACATGCCCTCTAGTTGCTAACTCAGTGAAAATCGGATTAATTATGCGTGTAAACATGCGTGGGGCTGGTGATAATCCATTGGGGAGACAGGTGTATTCAAACAGTTGCCCCTGCCATAAGAACCTCAGGAATTTCCTATGTTCTTGTGCTATCGGTATAGTATAATATGCGTCTTTAAGGTCTATGCTGGCCATAAATGCCCCTGGTGTAATTAGGTCAATAGCCGTATTGAGTGAAACCATTTTGAAGTGTTGATATTCTACTAATTTATTTAAAGTTGTTAAATCTAAAATAATTCTGAATGACCCATCTGGCTTCGGCCTCAGAAAAACATTAGAAATAAATTCTCCCTGCGTGTGTGTTGCCTTCACAACCACCCCTTTTTCACACAGTTTAACAACCTCTTTTGTTAACTGCAACCTCTCCTCTTCAGAAAATCTGAATGGGTAGGGAGTCCTTATTTGAACAGGGAATTCCAGAAAAGGTATAAACACTCCTTCTATAGCCGACAAGACCCAACGACAATTTGTTAACCTTTTCCAAACCTTAGTATGATTCATTACATTGCCAGCTAATTTATGAACAGTTACCCTATCCATGTCTGAGGGGGTTTCTTGAGCAGATGCAGTAAGGCGCACTATTTCATTCCCCCTCTGTGGAAACCCTGAGGTTTCTGTCCATTGGGTGTCTGCTGACGGTTCTGCGGGGTACGGTTGTAATCGTTCCAGTTGGTAGCGGCTCTGCCTACTCCCCTACCCCTGAAAGAGGGCGAGAAGTGTCTGGCCCCTCTAAATGCCTGCCTTTTCCTGAAGTCATTTCTGCCTCGCTTGCCCCGTCCGAAGCCCAGTTTGTCACTTCTGCGCGTAGCTGGTGCCATCTGTCTTCCGCATTTACTTCCCGATTCTACCCTCTTCAGTAGTTGTGGTATCTGGCCCCCAAACATCTTGCTTTTGCCAAAGGCTTTGCCCTTAATCGATTTCGGGGCGAGGAAGAGTGTGAACTCTTTCCCGTTCTTATCTTTAACCTTCTTCGAACGTGTTATTTCCTTGCCTGCCTCTGTTGTGACCGCCTTGAACACATTCTCGTACCTTCTGTACGTTAAGAAGGTACTGGCTGCAGCCAGTAGCTCAATCGCCTTGTTAAGGTCTGAGGCAAGTGAAGTGAAAACCTTCTCCTTCAGCATACGGTTGGCCATTGGGAGAATAGCCGTCAGAGCTGCTAACACGGCCCTCTGGCTTGTGTACATTACATTCTCTATTTTCTTTTTCTCCTCCGACATTGGGACTTCACTGTCCATTTCTTTAGGGCAAGACGCCTCGATACCCTTGACGCCTGTGAATTTCTCCGCCCCTCTGAGTATCACCTCAGCTGGCTTGAAGGTGTGGAAGTGACCTTCCAACGCCCTCCTCAACAAAGTGCACAGTCTCACTTTCTTGTCCGGTTTCGTTGGCCTATTCTTAGCTGCCAGATCAAACTCTTTTGCCAGTGCTCCCGTGTGATTAGTGTCAGAATCAGAATCCTCTGATGACGAAGAGCTGGAGCTTGAGGAGGAAGACGAGGATACTCGCTTCCTCTTTTTCTTGCCCTTTTTTGTCTTCTTATTCTTCCTTTTCCACGCATTAGCTCTCTTTCTGGCCTTATTATACTCATCACCCTCCGACACCTCAGAGTTTACTTTCTCCACTGATTTAGCGTGTCAACTACTCAGAGAAGACTCTGACTCACTAGTGCCTGGTGACAGCTCATCCCGCCACATGGACTCATCTTCTGACTGTAAGTCTTGCGAGCCTGTCTGATCTCCCCAATTGGTCGACGGTTCTGCCAGTCTTTTCTCCAACAGAGAGGTGAGCCTGTCTTCCAGGCTGGCAAGCTGGGCAGCATCAACAAAATGATTCACCAATTGGTCCTGGGCCGTCTGAGTCTGCGATGTAGAGGGGCCCGGATTCTCACTTGGGCCATGCACCGCAATGTTATTACTGTCCGAATTACCAGACTGCCCATGCCCAGACTCAGTGACACCAGCCCCTTGCTGCGCTCTACGCGAACTCTGTCTCGCCACCATCTACAATATACAAGCGTAGAACCAAATCAGCGCTTATTGTGATGGTAAAGGCAACTGCAACAACCTCCACTCATACAATTACCTACCTAATGCAGTGCCAGGCGACACGATGTGTGACACCAATCGATAACTTCAGTGGTCTTGAAGTTTTTTTGGTAAATAGTTTCCTATAAACCACCCGAACCATCCCAGTCAAACACCCATGCCGACCTAGTCGAACACACACGTTGACAATGGAAGTCGAGCCAACTCGATCAACAAGCCTGGTGGCAACCATTGGGTCCCCTAACCTCTATTCCGTCAGCCGAAAATGAATTTCATAGTCGCACTAAAAGAGTATAGGTATAACCAAGACTAAGTTCCTAGAGAACTCCCCAAGCCGCCGTCTTTTAGCCGTACGCTAAACATGCGAACGCACCAAATCAGTGGCCATATTAACCCAAACAGCGAAAACACGCCGTCACCCGATCCGGTAACCTACATAATTAACTAGGTCATGACGCTAACGTTTTACGGGTGCAGAGCACTATATCCTCCGGCGCTAATTTAATAATACCCCTCATAACCTCCGGATCGGTATAACCAATATAATTACAACATCTCATTAATCTATAACCCTTAATAAAGTTATATAACACTTTTTGGGGTTAAAAACGTACCTTGAAACAACTCAGCGTATTGTCTGAGTCTGTTGAAATATGCTAATTGACTTGAGACCGGAACTGCTTCATCTCCCTGGGCTGTGAATGCCTTGGTGGCAACAGCCCGAGGAAAAATAAACATATATTTGGTGAGTGGTTGGCATTTTTATTTGATTTATTTTACTTTTGTTTATTACTTTTTACTTCTATTCAAATATTTGGGATGTGGTGGAGGGAGGGTCGGAACCGGGAAGCTATACATACCGTTTTAAATGCGATAAATTGTTTATTAATATATGTATATGTGTGTATATGTATATGTGTATATATGTATATATGCTGTCAAAACAATAAAATAAATCAAATACAATAATATTTAAGGTAGGTTTTTCTTAATGTTGTACCAGCAAGACAAGCCATCTTTGTGGTGATTATGCATCAGATGCATAATCACAGTGAATTATTTATTATGCATATATATATTGGGATGCAAAAAATATATCTACATGATGCACAACAGTCCCCACAGGACCTCCCCCAGTGGCATGTGGAAGTATATGAGTGGGCCACAGACCAGCATATACCCCCATGGTTGGCTGGAGGTTCCTCTATTGTTTGAGATTGATGGCTATTCCAACACAGTACTGTCATGGGCAGTTTTGCCCTGTAGACATGTGTTGTAACTCCTGAATTATTTCCTAATATTCACTGTTAATTTACTCAATCCGGTCCCAACTAAATGTCCTATGAATATTCAGGAAATTCGATATAATTTTTTGCTTTCTAGTGATGTATTCCAATATGAAAACTTCCCAAAACTCAGTGTTCCACAACCATATTTGTGAACCTGCACCTTAATCTTATATGAAATTCGACCTTGGAAATTGAACAGGTACTCAAATTAGGTACATTTACCACCATAGCCCGAACGAGGTAAGCTCTCCAACCTGGTAAAGTGCAAAGTGACTCTCAAGGTCAAAGCGGACACAGGTGCCAATGATAACATCCTACCATTGCGATGCCTATGGCAGATGTATCCGAATGAAAGACATCCTCAGTGGATGTTACAGCGTAGCTCTGTCAAACTTACTGCTGTAAATGGCGTTCTCTGTGGCGGAGTGGTTAGAGTGTCTGACTTTTTTCTAGGTCAAACTCCTAATCTGAGGGTCGGCGGTTCGATTCCCTGTGCCCCCAGCTCTGCCAATTTGGATTTCCACCGCTGTGTATAACTTACAGCGTCATCAAAGGCTGGTTGCTCTCATACCATGTCTATGTGGTGTGGGAGGTTAAAAATCCCTTGGGTCGGTAAAAGTGTAGGCTCGGGCTTTCTATCGACCAGGGCCCGTATGCATGGGGCGGTGTTAGCGCTCCAAACCTGTGGTTAGCAGCGATCTACGGGTTAGCGGAGAAAAGTCGGTATGCATGGAGCAGTGTTATGGAAACCCTGCGAGTTAAAAGTCGGGTATGCTAACCCCACTCCTTAGCAGATATAAGGGCGGTTGGAAAATAGCAGTGCTCGCCGGCAACAGGCTCAGAGGGATTCCCCAAATCTATAAATAGCTGAAAGGTTAACTAACGCCGCCGCGCTTTGTACCCATACATGCCCCGTGACACATCTGGAACACCGGTGTGGCGGTTTCAGCGCCCGGTCAGTTTCAGCGCCCTGCCGTGGCTTCTGAGCATGCGCGGATTTTCGCATGTTGTGGCGAGCACTGCTATTTGTTTTGCTTACACTCGGCGATTCAACGCCGATCTAGCTGCTACGTTAATATCGCTTGGAATTTAAGGTTAATTTAATTAAATTTCATTATTTGAGTATGTAATTCTGTTAAATATGATCGCATTCAATAGATTTCGGCCTAATCGGTCCCTAACACTGCCGGGCACCAGCGATAGTTACAGCTGAGCTTGTAGCCGGCGAGGCCACCGGTTTTTTGCATATCTCTTAAAATCCGCGCATGCGCAGAAGCCACAGAAGGCGCTGAAACTGACCGGGCGCTGAAACCGCCACCCCGGTATTAGATAACCTGGGAACTGCCGTTAACACCGGAGGCGATACAAATTTGTCCATGCATATGGGCCCAGCAGTGGAGTGGGGAAGACCACTCCACTGACGAAAAAAAAAATGACAACAAAAATGAGAGACAAATAAGTGTTCACACTTCCTGTCTACCATTCGCTATATCGCTATAAATGGGCACAGACATTGCACAATTAGGTACAATGGTTATGCAGATCCAATTTGAAGACTCCAAATGGATCACTGCTAATTCTATGTGTGTGACACTAAGGGGCCAGCCATTTTGTCGTGTGGGGCCTCTGAAAGGTTTAAACTTATAAGCGTTTCACAGAGCAAAAATATCAGTGTTGTTCATGAAAATAAATTGCAGTCCCACACCACTGTCACTAGCAGTAGTCCAAACAAACATGAGGTCAAGTCCGAGATTTCTGACAGGAGTGCCCTGCGACAAGCTTATCCTGAGTGTTTTGAAGGCATTGGTCGAATGCCCAAAGCATACCATATTGAGTTAAAAGGTGATGCTACCCTAGTTATTTCTGCTCCACGTAAATATCCCATTCAGCTGAGACAGGAAATTTGTGACAAAATTGAAGAAATGGTGAAACTTGGTGTTGTAGAAAAATGTTCTGATGAAGCTGCTTCTCATTGCGTCAGCTCCTTAACATTTTTTCGTAAAGCATCTGGTGAGCTTAGGGTGTGTTTAGATCCTAAAAATCTCAACCAAGCAACTAGGCGTAGGGGCCTACACATCATAAGACACCTATACTAGAAGAAATCAGTCACAACTTCTCTGGTTCAACTGTGTTTTCTAAACTTGATGCTAAGCATGGGTATTGACTACATCACGGTTCCGACTGCGCATGCACTGAAATCGGTGTTGGGAGCAAAGCAAAGGCTATTGAGTTTGCCAATACGCGCAGTGAAAAATGTCAGTTATAATCTTTTTGTTAAGCATGTTTTCTATATGTGTTCCAAGCGGTTTGTGCCTAGGTTGTGTGGATATAAATAAAAACATGAATAAAATAAGTAAAACTGACTCTGGCTATGGCTCTAACATTAGTCTGAGTGCCTAGATTTTTCTAAATCTAAATGCACATGGCATAAGATGTGGTGATTATATTGATGTAAATGCAATGCTGGATAAAAGATTAATATCTTAATTTATTATATATATTTTTTTAGTTGGTATTCTATGTTTCAAACAAGAGCTGAGATGAGCTGAAACTAGCACATTTCATAGCTGCACCCAGTGTATTAGCATGTGCCATATGCGCTTCTGGGGGGGTTGTTTTGCTCTGACGCATTCCACAATGTACCGCGCCGTTGGAACCGTGATGTAGTCTATTGGACCATTGTTTTAGATCATGAAAGCAGCATGTTATGCACATTCAACAGCCCTGCTGGTAAATACAGATTCCGTCGTTTACCATTTTGCTTGTTTGTGTACTATTGCTAATGAACTCAGTGAGAACACAGTCATAACCCTCTATAGTACATTCCATAGCTGCGCCCAGTGTATTACCATTAGCACATGCCATGTGCTTCGCGCGGGTTTGTTTTGCTGCCACACATCCCACAATGCACCGCGCGGCTGGAATTACGAACTTGTCTATTAACTGTGGAGGCAGGTATAGGTTTGTTTGTTTGTTGTTGTTTTACGTCCTAGCAACATCTAAGGTCATATCAGGACGGGGAGGTATAGGTGGTGGCTCCAATGACAATGAGAAGTGTATAATATAATATTGGCCTATAATATTATACACTACACCGTGCAAATTTATATTGGCTTAAAGTCGCCAGCTATCCGCCGCGTGGAAAACAAACGAACTCGATTTGAAATTCTGATGCGACTGAAAACTCCCCAAAACAACAACAACAACGACTCGGGTGACCGGAGTCGTCCGGGTCTTGTTAATCGATTACGGCCTTAAATATTGAGAAATAGTGGTGGTCGCCGGCAACAGGCTCAGGGGGATCTGCTGAGCCTGTTACCGGCGAGCGGCATTAACATCACGTCGATTTTTGGTTTAATTTAACCAAATTTCAGCGGCGGTGTTAATATCGCTTCGAGTTTGTGGTTAATTTGACCAAAATTGACTTTTAGAGCATGTAATTCTGTTAAATATGACAGCTTTGAATAGATTTGGGCTTAATTTATTGCCGCCCATACTGGGAACCAGCAACTCTTGTTACTGTGTGAGCCTGTTGCCGGCACAATTTCAGCCAATCACAGCGCAGCTTTTCCATTGCAAATGGCCGCCGTCTATGGGGGCGGCCATTTTGGAGACAACCAACTGGCTTTGCAGTTCAGATTAGCACAGCCCTGGGCCCGTATGCACCAATCGGTGATAGGCTTAGCCGGGGCTAAGGGGCTAGCCACGGATAGCTACCCCGGGGTAACGGCGGGTTGGAGAGATGTGTGAATCGGTATGCACCAATGTTCTAGCCGGGACGGATAGCTAACCGTGAGTTTATTTATAGATTTGGGAATTCCCTCTGCGTTTGTACCCATATATTAGGCTCAAATCTATTGAATGCGATCATATTTAACAGAATTACATACGCAATAAGTGAAATTTCATCAATTTAACCCTAAATTCGAAGCGTTATTAAGGCTACCGCCCCATTGGCGGCGATATTAATAGTTATATTTTCGAATCGACGAACGTAAAGTAAACAAATCGCCGCAGCCTCCGCATCAACGTCGCTGTCCATACTGGCGGCAGCGGCGGTTTGTTTACGTTACGTTCGTCGATTCGAATATATAACTATTAATATCGCCGCCAATGTGGCAGTAGCCTTAATAATGCTTCAAATTTAGGGTTAAATTGGTAAAACTTCACTTATTGCGTATGTAATTCTGTTAAATATGATCGCATTCAATAGATTGAGAGCCACACACGCACACTAACCGCCCCGGCTAGATGTAAAACCTGATTTGAAAATGGTTTAGCTTAGCCGAGGCTACGGTCGGCGGTTAACCCTAACTCCGATTGGTGCATACCGAATTTTCACATTTAGCCCTGCGGGGATACCTTAGCCGCGCTTAAGGCCCTAACACCGATTGGTGCATACGGGCCCTGGTCCCCTACTCTCCCCACACATACTTGGTTCAATTAAACATAAAAACTAAACAAGGTTGTGCTTGGAGAGCATTTGTCGGAGTACGGTTCCCGTCGCCAGCGACCTATATCTGGTCCCTTTAAAGTTGACAAATTGATAGGTACATCACATGACAATTTTAAAATTGGTGCACAGTACTGAAAATCGGTAGGTAGACAGAGCTCACTGAATAGATTAAAGGGTTTTTTAATTCGAGTAAATATGATTAGTCGTTCCAAAGTTATCTACGATTTAGTTTACCCCAGCTTATCAAAACTGATCCCAAAAAATTAGATCACAGAAAAATGTAGGTTTCCATGGCAACCGTAATGCAATCGCTCCCACCTACAATATGAGGCAACTGTAGCTGTTTTTAAAGAATGGTCAGAATACAGAATAATGTAGGTTTCCATGGCAACCGTAATACAATCTTTTATGACCTTGGCACAATCAAAAACCTAAGCAGTTGTATTTAGGGTTACAGAACGGTATATTCACCCGAACTGGTCCTTTTCCCACCATTATAATATTAGACCTCCAAATAACTTGACCTAGTTAATTGAACTTTACGATTGTTGACCTATTTAATTATATTTAAGTAATTGTTTAAAAAAAAAAATTGACCTTGTTCAATCAAAAACCTAAGCGATGTATACATACCAGAGTGTTCAGTTGTTGCAGTTGTATTTAGGGTTACAGAACGGTATATTCACCCGAACTGGTCCTTTTCCCACCACTATAATATTAGACCTCCAAATAACTTGACCTACTTAATTGAACTTTAAGATTGTTGACCTATTTAATTATATTTAAGTAATTGTTTAAAACGTCTTGTTCTGAAATCTTCTAGAACTAAAAGCGATATATTTTGCCTGTTAAAGTGATATATGTTAATTGACAGAGAATAGCCTACAAAAGAAAACAAACAAGATCTTAGATAGCGGCCAGAGAAAGCTCTATGTTCGAATTTTAAAGTGTTTAAATCTACACGATTTCATAAATCCCTCACGAAAAAATAGCAGGCTGTGTCCGATAAACAAACATTGGCACCATACATTTAGGGTATTTGATTGCAAATCCATAGGGTGAGGCCTATATCCATAACGCAGCCCTACAGTTCCTTTGTCTAGCAGCCCTCTCACACGGCAGTGCAGTGAGACCTTAATTTAGCAGTTCCGGTTTACTATCTCGGCGGCGTTGTGTTGTTTTCATTATCCTCTGGCACTACTAAAATACAAGAATACAAAGTACACAAGTAAAGCCGAATGTCACAGTGACTGAGTGAGGGCATATGAAAAACATTCCCCGCAATGATTAGAGACAGCATGGTTTGTCAGTACTATCAGTGATTATTTGATAGGCGTTCCAGGAACGGTAATACTGATAGGTTAGATAAAAGATTCACCTCGTCCTCGACAGTGTCAGTGGCTGGTACAGTGGTAGTAGCCAGTAGGTAGCCTATCTACAATTGCCACATCACATTAAAATTGTAAGACTGTCGCACAGTACCCCAAATTGGTAGACAGACAGAGCTCACAGAATAGATTAAAGTGTTTCTTAATTCGAGTAAATATGATTATTCGTTCCAAAGTTATCTATGATTTATTTTTCCTAGAAATTAACATGTTGATTGTTGTCCTATCGCCAGTATTGGCTATCTACTATAATCTAGCTATTAAGTTGTGACCTTTTCGCTTTTGTGTTCCAGGATATAATTTTGGGTACAAATAAGACTAGTAATTTCATATAATTTGCATTCACAGACTACTAAGGGTAGTACTAGTACATAATTAATATTATACGCTATAATATTAGACCTCCGGATAACTCGACCTACTTAATTAATGGAACTTGACGATTGTTGACCTATTTAATGATATTTAATTAATTGTTATAAAATATTGTTCCAAAATGTTTGATAAATGTTCTAGAACTAAAAGAGATACACTTAGGCTGTTTGTTTGTTGTTTTACGTCCTGGAAACATCTAAGGTATAACATCAGAGTACTATTAGCACTAATTTAGGGAAAATTAACTTCGACTTCAGAAAGCTGTAGTTCTGCCAATTCTTTATGGATTTTGATCAACCAAAAACTGAAACCTGTGCAATTTAGTACACTTCAAAATAGCAGCAGATTCACCACAATTTGAGCAGAGCTAAACCCCCGAATCTGCATTTTCGCGCACACTGAAAATAACGTCAGAGTGTATTATTACTACTAATTTAGGGAACATTAACTTTGACTTCAGAAAGCTGTATTTCTGTCAATTCTTTATGGATTTTGATCAAACAAACACTTAAACCTGTGCAATTTAATACACTTCAAAATAGCCGCAGATTCACCACAGTTTGAGCAGAGCTAAATACCATCGCGATTGTGAAGAGAACTATTAATCATCAAGTTGTAGTCATTTGAGCCATCATTAGCATGTCACCTTTGGTTGAGCAACCATCATATTTTATTCAAAATTCTATTACTGTCATTAGGGTACCAGGAGGGATGGAATTTTATACTCTCAACCAGGTTGAATGTAATACCACCATTAGGCCAGGTAATGTGGCAGAGTAGTTGCTGTGCATCCACTATGATGATGTCTATAGTGAGAGTATTGTGCTGAACCACACCAAAGTGATTAGCAAGCACACATTTGTTTCTCTTAAGCAAGCAGCCACGCTCATTAATGAGTGAGAAATGGGCTGCAGATAGATCATACTGAAAGACATCTAACCTCAGCTTTTGCTTCTGTCGTATCATCAGAAGATTGAGAAAGATGGCTTCCAAGACAAAGATAGTTCTGTCACTGACCATGATGCTTCATTTCAGCTGTTCCATCATCCTGACTGGACTAAAGATTTTAGCCTGAAAGCCAGATGGAAGAGACTTTTGGAATGAGGAAATCATCAGTGTATTTTTAACATTGGCTTCATTTGGCTCAAACCTGGCCCTTTACAATATTTTAGACAGCAGGGCTCAGAACTGTCAGTGGATGGGATTGCTTTCTCAGTTTTGCAGCAACATTCTGTCTTTCATCTCTATCACAGGCAGTCGAATTAGCGGCCCGTTCACACGGGCAGTACTTGGGCCGGAAATCAAAATCTGCAAGTCGATACTAACCAGCGACAGTTTGGGTTTGTCGATGTCGGCACTAGAGAGTGTGGGTTCGACCTAGATATGTATGTACTGAATCGTATTGGTTTGGAACGGTCAAAACTTCTGCTGGGCAGTGAAAACATTAAAATAAATGATGAAAAAAATATCTTTGCTCAGCTAGCGGCTTCATAGACTAAATTATATAATATGCGCTTTTGATCGACCGGAAAGTCAACAAACTAAGGTCTCGACTGCTCATGCGTGTCACTTCCTTAATCCGCATCAGTGCGTCTACACGTGTAAAATTATCCGCATCACAGAAATCGATTCACGTAAACTACCTCGCTAGGTGGTTTACAGGATCCGCATCACATGAATCGATTCAGCCCTAATCCGCATCAGACGCCCGTTCACACGAGAAATGTGAGGCGAACTAGGCAAGTCGCTTTCTACGAATCGATTTACATTGCCCGTGTGAACACGGCTTAATTATATATTGTCTGAAGTTTAAATGAATCACAAAATGTGAAAATGCCTATAGAAATATGAACACCCCATCCAAATGTATTTCAAGCTCTTGGTAACTTTTCATTTGCCAATTGATAAAGCTGCTCATTAAATATGATTGATATTGATTGCAGCGTCCATGGACAATATCGGTGATGGGGATATTGCAACTATGTGTGATCATTCTGGTTGTAAAGACAGTTGAATGCAGTGAGTTTTAATGTGCTTATGATAGTTCTCGCCACATTCTTTTCTATGTTGGGATTATTCATGAACACCAAATCACGTCCGTCCTATTGACTAAAGCCCCCGTTACACATAGCCGGACGAGCCCCGGATTTTTAGCTGGACCACCCCCGGACCAGGCACCCAGACTGTCCTGGACAGCCCCGGATAAAATCGCTATCTTGGTCGTTTTTTGCCTCGCTGTCACACCTACCCGGTCTAGCCCACCGGTCTAGCCGGACCACTCCCGGACTACCCGGTGTATCCACGGAGTAGTCACGGATCAGTCCCAGGCTTGAAGTAGACTTGCTCCTGCTATATATATACAAAAACGGGGCTCATCCTGGACTGATCCGTGGTAAACTGGGCTATCCGTGGCGATCCATAGCTTATCCAGGTCTTATCCGGGCAGTCCGGGAGTGGTCCATGGCTATGTTGGGGCTAGTCTGGGCTGGTCCGCGTTAAACCATGGCTCATCCGCGTTAAAAATTGCCTGGACAGCCCCGGACTGGCCCAGATGCTACACAGACTACCCCAGGTCCAACCCCGGACTAACCGGACTACACCCGGATTATCCCGGATGATGCCGGAATGAGGCATTGGGGCAGACCCCGGATGAGGCCGGACCGGCCAAGGATCACCAAGGACCAGCCACAGATCACTCCGGATCACCACGGACCATGCCGGATCACAGTCCGGGGCTCATCCGGCCCCTGATCCGGGTAGGTGTGACTGGGGCTTTAAATGCAATCCTAGGTCACATGATGGTTGGTTGTTGAAGTTTTGCATCCTCGTATCATCTAAGGTCATATCAGTACGGATACCCATTTGTGACAGTGCAGACTCATGGATACCTTTTAGTCCTGCCCCACTGGGAAATCAGGCCAGCGGCACCATCACCCGATATCCCACTCAGTCACATTATCCTGATACTGAGCTAACCAGTCCTTGCCCTATCCTATTAATGCTGAGTGCCAGGCTAGGAAGTGACAAGTATCCATTTTAAAGTCATTGGTTTGACTCGACCGGGAACCGCACTCCCGACCTTCCGCATGCGAGGCCCGAGCTCTCCCGATTAGGCGACCGTACCCAGTTTGGTCACGTGATTATAGCAGTGATGACAGATTTCTCCGAAATCTTGTCTCCACCTATTAGTATTACTTATATACCACAACATTCCAAGAAAATTTGAAAGATACCATTGCGAGACAGTGTGGTTGAATGAGTTGAGCCCAAGTTCGAATCCTGGCCGAGTCAAACCAATGAATCAAAAGTACTTACATGTTGCTACCTATCCTGACATTCAGCATTACAAGGATATGGCAAAGAGCAGTTGCATGAGGAAGACCAATTGGCTGTGATTGAAATGTTCCTCCTTAATCACCTAATTTACCAAGCAAGTCACACAAACATTTTTAAAACCATCAACCAATCATACTCGTCTAGACAAAAAATTAAAGGAACTCAATTCCATCAGATTATGTTAATTTAATATGAAATATTATTTATTTACTTGATTTCTATGGCGTATTTCTTCTTCAATATGGGTTTATGAAGATGTTCTCAGTAATGTTATGTGAATAATAGTGTTATAGTATGGTTTTCTGTGTGCGCCTTTATCCCCATAGTGTGTAAACATAAATGTTATTTAGACAATTTAGATTTTGGTGCAATATTTAACTTTCCTTAAACTGAAATAGTGGAAAAGCCGAACTGCGTAGCCATTCACATTGCAGGAAGTCATATTAAAGCTGCATATCTATGATGAAATCATCAATTTTCAAAATCAAGACACTTACCTAGATTTAATCCTATATGTCAAACTTAAAATTGGTGCACCTGTTAAACATGCGTTGGATGCATAGGCAGAAATACTATAAGAGAACCTTTTAGCGCTCTCACTTTAAATATCTCAACAGTTAGCCATTCATAATAGAAGTTACTTTAGACTACAGCAAAGTAGAATATTATCTCAGAAAATTACAGAAAACTCAAAAACCATTGGACTATGCAACTTAACATTGAATCACAAAATCAGTGTAGCAAATGAACCTAACCTAGACTATTGTAACATCAATACTGTAATTACATTCTTGCAGGAGATCGCTGTGATACAGGGTTCATGCAGCCGTATACTTCTAATGGTTTGGATTATCATGGGACTGTGTCAACGACTGCATCAGGACATATCTGTCAGCGATGGGACACGCAGATTCCACACAAACACAGCTTTACATTGAGCTCATTCGACATAGGGTTGGAAATACACATAAGCGACTTAGGGAACCATTGCCGGAACCCTGACTCTAAAGTCAATGTTTGGTGTTATACAACTGATCCAAATGTTCAATGGGAATTCTGTTCCATACCATGTGAAGGTTAGCCTATATGGGTCATTGTCTGAAACTGGGCATTAAAGTGTGACATGGAAACCAAAAGTGAAAACCTTCCAAAAAATAGCAGGAAATGTTCCGAATAATAGCAGAATCAATGTTCACATGAGGTGTTAGTGTTACATGTTGTGTATGTGTCAGAGTTGAAACAAAGCTATTTTATATGTTCACTTTAGCACAAAGTCATACAAGCATATTTTTGTTAAACATTTTGTGGGACAGTTTACATGTGTGTGGTATTGCTAACATACTTAACACACAGAAGCAGCAATAATTATTTGACTTGCTGCCAAAAAAGAAGGAATTAATGTTCACAATCGTTACATGGAAACCAAATATGTGGTGTCCAGTTTCAGAGAATGACCCTGCTACTAAAATAAAAGTCAAACCTGTCTTCAGGGATCGCTGTGATCAGAACAAAAACTTGCAATGTGCAAACAATCTTTCAATTGATGAAATATTGTCTCATTTGACTGCCCCTCCAGTGAGAGCACTGCTCTAGGGCTATGACATGTTGGACTGAGTGCTGAGTTGTTCTTTGAAGACATGTTATGTACAAATCTAACAGTAGTTAGGTCCTCTTAAGCTAATATTCAAGAGGCATAGATGTAAGGCTGTAGATATTATACGATGCACATATTTGACAGTTATATTCTGTTGTCTTTGTTGTCCATCGGTGGTGATAATAACAGCAACTCATCATTTATTGTAAACTTGTCGATGACCAGTGAGTTCAATTTATGCTCAGAATGTTCGGTGGGTGCAGGTGGGTGCAACTGCTGTCAGGGAGTCTTGTGAGTGAAGGACACAATCTTTCCTCTGCTGACCCTTTTGCTTAGCTTGAGCTATACAATCGGTTTCAAACTGTACTGTGCCTTTGTAATTAGAAGCGCACCATGAACTCCTGTCCTTGGCCACTGTTTCCCAGGTTTCAGTGTTGAGATTATATTTTCTTCAGGTTTTATTTAAGGCAGTCCTTGAAGCTTTTCTTCTGACCAGCTTGATTTCTGTGTTCTTTTACAAATTTACAGTAGAAGAGAGCTTTTGGTAATATATCCTCATCCATGCAGACTACATGGCCAGCCCACCTGAGTTGTGCTCTCATGACCACGCAGTCAATGCTGACCATTTCTGCCCTCTCTAAGACTTCAGTGTTTGGGATCTTATCCTGCCACCTAATATTCATAATTTTCCTGAGAAAGCCTAGCTGGAAAAGCTTTAGTTACTTAGTGTGACGACAGTATGTTGTCCATGATTCACATGCATAGAGCAAGGATGTGAGAACAACAGGCTTGTATTCTTGAAGCTTAGTTTGAAGCTTAAGACCTCGTTTATCCCTGACTTTGTTGTACCAGACGGGATGGCCGAATGAGTTAGAGCGTCCGTCTCCCGTGCTGGTAGGTCGTGGGTTCGAACCCCAGTCGAATCAAACCAATAACTTAAAAATTTATACTTGTTGCTTCCTAGCCAGACACTCGACATTATTAGGATAGGGCAAGGACTGGTGTGCTCAGTGTCAGGATAATGTGATTCAGTGGGATACCAGGTCATGGTGCCGGTGGCCTGGTTTCCCAGTGGGATAGCACTATAAAGTCACCATGAGTGAGCACTGTCACAAGTCGGTACCCGTCCGGATATGACCTTAGATGTTGCTAGAACGTAAAACAACAAACAAACTTGTTGCATAGTCTTCCAAATGCAGCACTTGCCTTGGATAGACACTGAGGAATTTTATCGTCAACATGAACATTGTGAGATAGTGTGCTGCCTAGATAAGCGAACTTGTCAGCCGCATTCACAGTTGTTCCGTCGATGGTTATTTTGGGGGAGTGCATCTTGTAGTGTTAGTCAAAAAGCCTTTCTGAAATGGGTATGTTGGTTGGTTGTGGGATAGGTGTGGGATAAATACCATTTGAGGGGCAAATAGGAGAAGGTGGTCTGGGCATGTGTGCTCTTATACGATTCTTCAGTATCAAGGGCTGAGTTGGGACCCAACTTGATTCTATATATGGTGAACAGGGCCTTACTCTGGATCAATTGAGCTTACTAAATCCATTTTTTGTTCTTGAAGCATGGAAGACATCTCCATATTCAAGAATAGGAAGTTTAATTGTTTGATATACTAGTAGAAGTGACACCTTTTCTGTTAGTAGGTACCTTAATTTAGCTAGCTGATAGATAGACCTTGTGCGATTTCTTTTGATTTCTTTAATAAATAATTTGGGAATGATAACTCCCCAAAGTCAAGCTTTGAGTCTCTCACGAGCGAGGCCCAAGCAGCTGACATTTTCAACTCTTGTCATATTATTGTCATTAATTGCAAAACAATAATTTTGAGTCGATCTCACGGGGACTACGGTCATCCATCTTGTTTTGGACGCATTTATTGTTAATTTGTTGTTGGAGTTGTATGTCCTGGCAACATCTATAAGGTCATATCAGGACGGGTTCATATCTGCCTGTAACTCAGCTAAATTACTGTTCCTAAGAACAGTGTTATCAGCATAAAACACTTTTGCTGGTTCTTATTACAGTGGTATAAGGAATATGGGAGAATTACTGAGCAAATGTATGCTTAATGAAAGGCTTGTTCACCCGACTCAATGGCGATATGTGAGCTGGTTGAGTCTCCTCCTTTCATCAAATATCCTCCGTAGTTTAGCTCCACTGTATTCTACATAGTTGTCAGACAGGCATATCTGGGGTATGGCATGGAGAGCGTCTGCCACCGAAGCCACATGAACGGGATGAGGTGGGGGGGGGGGCGCCATGAGGTGCCCTTGAACAGCTTCTATTGAAGTACGGGGGATCCGAACCCATAATCGTGGGTTCGAATCCTGGTCGAGTCAAACCCATGACTTAAAAATTGATACTTGTCGCTTCCTAACCATGCGCTCAGCATTATTAGGATACGGCAAGGACTGGTAAGGTCAGTGTCATGATAATGTGACTGAGTGGGATATCAGGACCTTGTCCTGGTGGCATGATCTCCTAGTGGGGCAGCACTATAAAGTCGCCATGAGTGCGCACTGTCACAAGTCGGTACCCGTCCTGATATAACCTTAGATGTTGCTAGGACGTAAAACAACAAACAAACACGTTATTAAAGAGTTAGCTAATATCGGATGTTTTGGACAGGGGCACAATTTTAGTGCTTTCAGGACGGGCGCAACTTCAGTGCCTTAAATACCACTGTCGGCAGGGTCACACTCTAACACTATTTGCTTTTCAGTGTATATATTCTCTGAATCAATTATCTAGATTCACAGATTTCTTGATGGTTTACCCTCTTTTGTTGGTGATGGTGTATTTATGCTGCCCATAACGATTAAGTCTAGTGATTTGTTTTCGCCGCTAGACAGTAATACTAATAGTCTCGTGGTTCCCCTTGTTTTGTTACTTTCAATTGTGTAGCTATCAACTGCACGCATTCTTTCTCTGTAAGCATTCTCCCACATTTGCTTACCCTCTGTAAGTCTGTTAATTCTATAATTGCTTAGTTGTTTGGTTATCTATATTTATTTTCCCTGACTGCCTTCACCTTATTTTGTTAGGGGTCATTAGTTTTGGTTTTAAATTTAAAGTCCCTGACCTAAAAACATACAAAAAATATCTGTGCAAAATAAAAACTGGAAACCCCAACTGAACTGCACCACAAGGGAGCAAGTGATATGTCACAGCCCCCAACTGGACAGCCCAGGGCTGGACAACCAGAAATATAAAAGCCAGATAACATATCTAACCACAATATAAGTCAAATCAAATTCAAACAAACATAACTCAACCACCTATTACGTACAGGCCTACGGACATGTAAATAAAATAGACTAGTATAGAATTAAATAGAAAAAAGTGGAAAACTCTTCCCAAGAAAACCCCAAAACACTAACATAGAACCTTAAGAAAACAACTAACATAGTAATAAGAATAGAACAAAGATACAATGCCAAGAGGGCCCCAACAAACTAACATAGACTACTAAGCATACCAACAGACTATCTATCTGCTACTGAAATGCAGACAATCAAATAACTTATCAGCAGCTACTGCTTGGTAAGACAACATCAAAACTACAGCTGGCCAGCATTGAAAACAAGCCTGGGTACCCGGGCTTACATGCTATGGACAGTATAAATACAGCCTCAATAAAAAATTATTTAAAAAAAATAAAAGTCCACCTCCTGGGTGTATTATGCCTAGCATGTATCCTTTCTAAGAGTGCTTGAATTATCAGTGTATTTTTATTTATTAAAACCTTTATTCATTACTTTTGTTCCCATGCAGAGAACCTTGCTCGTCCTAAGGATGATATACTTACAAACCGAAGCAGTGAGGAAGAAAAGCCAAATCAACTCGACCTCACTCCCACCTGTGTTAATCCAAGACATCTAGGCACAATTCGTCGCCGGGGAAAACTCTTTTTCATGTGGTGGTCGATTTACTTGTCTGTAGAAAAATCGATTGCAACTTTTGTAATTGATACGGTAGTGATCAATTTTGGAAAGAATTGCTGTGGTGGGTACACAAAGTTTCAGATATATATTTCCTGAACACAACAAACGTCAGCACTGTATAAGAGATGTTTTGGGATTTATGAAAAGTTGCGGAGATTGATATGTGGGTCGTTCTCATAAATTGTGTACCACATTTTTGACATGGAAAAGATAAGTGGAAACATTCCAAGTAATAGCAGAAAACATTCTAAATAATAGCAGAATCCATATTTATATGAAGGTTTACATGTTACAAAGTTGAAAACAAATGTGACTTTTGAACTTTGATCGTATGCAAATATAGAAAGCCGTTAACAATTAACTGTTTATCATCCATGGCATCATTTTAACAGACATGTATCCATAACATCATTTTAGCGACGTGTTCTCTGTGGCGGAGTTGTTAGAGTGTCTGACTTTATTCCAGGTCAGACTCCTAATCTGAGGGTCGGCGGTTCGATTCCCCATGCCCCCAGCTCTGCCAATCTGGATTTCCACCGCTGTGTATAACTTACAGTGTCATCAAAGGCCGGTTGCTCTCATACCATGTCTATGTGGTGTGGGAGGTTAAAAATCCCTTGGGTCGGTAAAAGTGTAGGCTCGTGCTTTCTATCGACCAGCAGTGGAATGAGGAAGACCAGTCGTCTATGACTGAAATTTCCCCTGCTTAAACAACTAATGGACAACAACAACAAAATTCAAAGAAGAATTTTGTTATTACAATTCAGCAAAAAATATTGTCCTACAAGAAAATTTTTGTTTAGAAATGTCGGTCGATGCATGGTGTTGATTTACAAAGTTTCAGTCTAGCACAATATCATATAAGCATATTTTGGATAGATTTTGTCGGATAGATTAAATAGTAGTGTTGCAAACATACTTAATACATAGAGACAACAACAACTATTTGACTTGCTACCCTCACCCTCCAATTAAAAGACTGAATGATTAACAATTTAACGTGGAAATCAAATGTGTGCTACACAGTTTCTGAGAATGATCAGTATGCTGGCAAAAGTTTATTACCAGTGAAATTGATGGGTTTTACAAACAAACTTTTAATGATGTTTTTTTTTCTGAATTGAACATTTCAGTGTGGAAGATATAGTGGAATGGAAAAATATAAGGTTAAATAACTAGTATAAGTAATTTTTCTTACTGCCACTCTGGATTCAGACGCTGCTTGTAGTGGCAGGTATCATCTAATGGATAAGGACCACCTTTCTCTCACTGACCAGACGGATCTGCCGAATGAGTTGAGCGTCCGTCTCCTGTTTTGGGAGATCAGGGGATCCGAACCAATGGGTTTGTGGGTTCGAACCCTGGCCCAGTCAAACCAATGACTTCAAAATTGATACTTGTCGCTTCCTAGCCAGGTGCTTGGCATTATTAGGATAGGGCAAGGACTGGTAGGCTCAGTGTCAGGATAATGTGAATGAGTGGGATATCAGGTCATGGTGCTGGTGGCCTGGTCTCCCAGTGGGACAGCACTATAAAGTCGCTATGAGTATGCACTGTCACAAGTCGGTACCCATCCTGATATGACTGTTGATGTTGCTAAGATGTAAAACAATAACAAACACCTTTCTCTGACTTAAAATATCTAAGTTGTCACCTGCCATTCTGAGGTATTCAATGTTCATTACTGCTTTCTAATTTGTTGATTTTTATTTGAAGAAAAGCATGATTCTACATATGAAATTTATATGCTTTGGAAACATTTCTATGAGTGATTCATCAAATGCCTTCACAATATTATACCAAATCAACAGTAGGAAGAGAACTAATTCCAATTGCCTACACACGAGTATGCGACTGTTGCTCATAGTCATATTAGTTCCAGTCGTTTGCCCTGTTGCTTTTCAACATCTCTTCTCCAATTTAGGTAAATTTTCCTTTCAATCTAACCAGACCTGGGCCCATATGCATGGAGCGGTGTTAGCGAGCCAAACCGCGTTTAGGGTGGGATTTCTGGTTTAGCACCGAAAAGTCGCTATGCATGGAGCAGTGTTAGGCCTAACACCACGAGTTTAAAGTCAGAGATTCTAACCCCAGCACATAGCAGGTTTACAGTGGTGTTAGTGTTGGGTTAGTGTCAGGATGGAGCCCAAATCTATTCAATGCTATCATATTTAACAGAATTAAATACGCAATAAGTGAAATTTCATCAGATTAACCCTAAAACGAAGCGATATTAACACTGCCACCACATTGGCGGTGATATTAATATTGTTGAATCGACAAATGTAAAGTAAACAAATCGCTGCCGCTGCATCGACGTCGCTATCCATACTGTCGCCGCCTCATCGGTGGCAATATATTAATCCCAAATCTATTCAATGCTATCATATTTAACAGAATTAAATACGCAATAAGTGAAATTTCATCAGATTAACCCTAAAAACGAAGCGATATTAACACTGCCGCCGCATTGGCAGTGATATTAATATTGTCGAATCGACAAATGCAAGCAACCCCCGCCGCCGCCGCCGCCTCCGCCGCCTCCGCCTCAGTAACAAGCGCGCTGATTCCCGGTGGGTAGAGAAGGCAATATATTAGGCCCAACCAGGTGCTCGCCGGCAACAGGCTCAGAGAAATTTCCATAATGAATAAATTAATTCACATATAGCTAACACACACCGTTTAGGCCACCATGCATATGGCTTGATATACTTTGCGACGCCCCTGATAACCGGTGATAGCTACCGTGTGTTAGACGGTTAACACCACACGCCGCTAACACTGCTCCATGCATATGGGCCCAGGTGCATTTGAGCTATTAATGGATGAAATGCGATGAACCATATAAGGAATAATTGGGAACGATGTAGTTTTTTGTTTGTTGATACATTAACAGAGATGCCAACTGCTCCGATTTTGTAGCAAGACTTCCAATTTTGTCTACTCTCTTCCGATATTATGATTCCATGTGCAAATCTCCCCATCTAAACAAAATCAGCTAATACGAAAGGCAACATCAGCAATTTACAGCAGCTTATAGACATCGGAGCAGCTCAAGGTGGCAAGCAGAGCCTAGAAAATGACACGCATATATATGGTGGGATACATGGTGGGACTTGTATGAACACGTATATAATATAACTAACTATATATACATATTATATATTGTATGATTATACAATATGATAAATGTCCGAGCGTCATGCCATGTGTTTCCACACACAAAATTATCTTCATAATAAAGTGTTAACATCTTTTTATTTTTGGTCACACAATGTCGGCATCTCAGTCGATAAAGCAGGGGAAATTTCTATGCAAGTACTTGAGAAAAGCATAAGTCAGAGAAACCGCTAAAACCAAAAGTAGGTCAATCTCATGACCTCTATGAGGCGCTCATCGGTCATGGCCTAGTTCAATAACCACGTGACCAGCATGACCTACATTGTGATCATGTTCGCATTATTTGCATTACTAGGTAACAAAAATAACCCATACCCAGAGTAGGGCTGCAGAACAATGCATTTGAAGAAGTGACTAAACGCTGGCTGAATGAAATGAGCACATACATTCTTCATTTAAGAAGCAAATTATATTCCTCACATACATCTTTGTATTTAGCAGCTACTTTTGACTTAAACATAATCAAATATGTAGCTTAATAGACCTTAAAAGTCAAATTGACAGTATTCTAGGGTTGCCATCTTATCTTTTTGCATTCTCTCCCATTTCACCAAGTCTGCACAGTTAATTCCTATTTGAAGCAGTTTTTGCTCAGATTTAGTTGTCATCCACCTCAATCTTGTATTACTACATTACATGCTCCTGTGATCTGACTCACCCGATACCTAGGAATATACAGTGTTAAAGTTGCATAGTCCGATGGGTTCTGAGTTTCTGCCATTTTCTGAGATAAACATCGTGATCGTTATAATCTACCCTACTTTCACTTGAAGTAACTTATTTTAAAGAGCTAACTTTTGATATATTTGAAGTGCAAACAAGCAAAATTAGTTTTGGCAAGCTTGCCAAAACTCTGAAACCATAGGTTTCTGCAGTAATAGGTTCTATTAAATTGTTTCAGTATTCCCTTCTATGTGGTGACAAATACTTAACAAGTGCACCAGTATTTATTTTAGATATGTAGAATCAAATTGAGATACTTGTTTTGGTTTTGAAAATTTGATGCTTCATCAGACTATGCAGCTTTAACTTACCAGACATAATGAGTTGAGTGTCCACCTCTCGTTCTGGTAGGTCCTGGGGTTCGAACCCTGACCGAGCCAAACCGATGACTTAAAAATTTATGCTTGTCGCTACCTATCCTGGCGCTAGGCATTACTAGGATAGGGCAAGTAGCAGTGGAATAAGGAAGACCAGACGGGATGGCCGAATGAGTTAGAGCGCCTGTCTCCCGTGTGGTTGATCGTGGGTTCGAATCCTGGTCGAGTCAAACCAATGACTTAAAAATTGATACTTGTCACTTCCTAGCCAGGCACTCAGTATTATTAGGATAGGTCAAGGAGCAGTGGAATGAGGAAGACCAATCGCCTGCGACTGAAATTTCCCATGCTTAAACAACTATGTACCAAACAAAAATTAAAAAATTGTCTGCGATTGAAATTTCCCCTGCTTCATCAACTAATGTACCCCCCCCCCCCAAAAAAAACCCACACACCCCAACTAACATTTATTGTGAACCTAGTGTCTAAATGCTTGATATAAGCATTTGTGAAATGGTGTGATATGCTATATTATAAAGATTCGCAGATGTGACCTCATTAATTAGGTCAGTATACCACGTGAACACGGTGAGATATAAAACTGTCACAACTTGGCTTCCACCCTGGGAGTTTCGGCATGCTTGCCAAAAATTAGTTGGGATCTCAGTTCAACTATCACCAAAGTTAGCCATTTTTCATTAACAAAAAAGAAGTTAGCACAAATAGTTGATGGTATATATATCTCAATACCTTGGGATAAATTCAAAAGCCAACGGACTATGCAATCGCAGTAGTTAGGAAGGTACTTGACTTTGCGAAGGCATATATGCAATCACATTTTAACCTGTGCTTTTATTTGCGTTCATGCTTTTGATGTCGAGCGGTATTGACTTCTCGTGAATGGATCAGTCCATTGTTGGGTGTGAAACTCAGTGTCTTGGGTAAGGAGGAAATGTGGGCAGTTAGGCCAAATAAAAAAAAAGTTAGTGACCATCCCCGCCAGGGCCTGAAAAATCGCCTGTCCCTAATTTAAAAAAATCATTTTCTTTCTTAAGCTGTTAAAAATGCGTCGGACAAGCAGCAATTAAACTTTCGTATCAATTTGAAAGGAATTGATTTAACTCTGCCAGGTTTCGAACCCAGGAGTTTGAATCCTATAACCTACCAGAATAAGTCCCCCCCCCCCCCCCTCCCTCCCTTCACACACAACACACACACACCTCGAGTCAACAAACAAATTGAATATTTACAATGCCATATGTGGATATATATATATATATATATTTTTTGTCGTTAATTCGTCATTATAATTTCAGGATTGTCTCTGTATGCGTCTGAGGTTTGGGTTGAACAAAGACGCATCGATGGTTTTATTAGGCACATTTTCTGTGCGCAAACGGATTCTGTAAGGAAGAACCAGGCTATGATTTGCCAACCGAACAAAGATATAAAAAAAGTACTCATACGTTCCTTGAGTGGCTATCGAATCCACGTCTGTGATGTCTTTGTCAGTGGATATGAATATAAACGTGAGCTCATTATACTTGTGTATTCTCCAATCTATGTCGATAAGCGAGTGTGGTAGTTCACCCTGACCTCTTACAAATTAACTTACAGATCCTCTTCTGTCTGATCTACGCCCTATTGGGCCTCTAATGCCAGCTCGTTTTAGTAAAAAAGAATAATTGTTCGCACATGTATGGAGGTGCCCTGGAGTCATATAATTGTGGGTGTCCTCTCCAATGTCTATACAGCCTTCTCTCAAATGCTTCTATCGTTGATGCTTCAACCACTTGGTCTGCAAGACTCTTCAATGGATCTATCAGTCGAAAGAACAATGAGCGCTTCCTAACTTCAAGTCTGGCTCTCTCCTTGACTGGTGGCCTCTGGTGTTGCTGTCTATTCTGAAGTTGAACAAACCTGTTGTGATATTACTGTCATATACTCCAGTAATAATGTTATAAGTCTCTATCATATCTATCACAGGAAAAAAAGACTGATCTCAGTGACAGGCACGTGACCTGATGTAGAGGCAGGCATGGCTAGGTTAATTGCATTTATATGGGAGCCTAGATAGCCTAGTAGTTACGATTCTTGCTCCATGATGGCAAAAGAGTGGATTTGTTTAGGGCGGGGACGGTGGGGGGGGGGGGGGGTCAACATTTGAAAATCCCATTGAATGAGAATTAGATATATCTAATATATGGTATTTTCTTTTTGGTGAATCAGTTTATTCATCAGAACAAATCTTTCAACACCTATGCTATGGTCTTCTGGCCTCAATAATTATGGTGCATATAAACTATATATGGATGAAATGAGATGACCTGACCAATATAGACAATAGCAGGGAGCTATCAGGCTTTGCAAATATTATGGGGGATCTTATTTTGTCCATGTAGACTGAAGGATAGTCATTTGATTTGTTACAATATATCATGATTGCCGATCCTACATGTGAGGAGGCATGATCATATCATGGGTATGACTTTCTGTTATAATATATGTTACACCATTGGTAGTGGATTTGGGATTATGCAGATGATGCTTGAAAGATTCATTTAAATTATCTTTGTTAAATACATCTTTGTAGTTAATACACATTGTATTAGGTTGATCTGGTGTTACAGGGCGAAAGTTACATTTTGTTGTTTATTTTACTCTCTTTGCCCTTTTTCTGGAGGGAGGGGGAGGAATAGGGCGGGGGAGCTTTGAGAGAGGGGAACGGGAGAAGAGGGAGAGTGGGGAGTGGTTTGGACTAGATTTTATTCCCGGCGCAGGCTTGCTGCAGCACCAGTTTTCCATTGTTTGCAGCACAAACATGGCACTGGTACTTTCCCAGAGCGTGTGTATGTATGTATAGAAGAAGTGAGGGTTCATTCCCATTGGAGAAACATCATTGTTTGCAACACCAATGTCACATTTGATGGTGTACACAAGTTTGACCACTATCTGTCTGTACGCATATACGTTTCTCTTCGTTGTCCATCGGTGGCGATGATGACAGCAACTCATTTGTTGTGAAGTTATCGATGAGCAATGAGTCCAATTTGTGCTCGGAATATGCATTGGCATATTGGACATGTGTGTAGCTGCAGTGTGGTAGGTGAAGGAGACGATCTTTCTCTTACTGACACTTTTACTTAGCTTGAGATATATGCAATCAGTCTCAAACTGATGTGCATTTTGCGAATAGAAGAATGCCATGAACTCCTTCACTGTTTCCCAGGTTTCAGTGTTGAGATTGCTTTGTTTTTCAGATTGTATTTAAGGCAGTTCTTGAACCTTTTCTTCCCACCATCTTGATTTCTGTGTCCTTTTACAAATTCACAGTAGAAAAGAGTATATGGTCATACCAATAGACAGTGGATATATATATGTGTTTAGGGTTGTTTTTATGGGGGTTGTTTTGGTCCAGTCGTTGGTTGGTTCATGAAAAAAACATGAAAAACGATGTCACAACATTTGCTACCCGCGATTTGGAACCTACTTGGCAGACGATAATTGCCGCCCAACTTTCCAGGCCGGGGCTTTTGCCAGCTGGGACTTATATGCCAGCGTATTATATTGTTATGTACCAAAGGGTGAGCATAGGTACATGTGTCTGCCAGTGTGTGTGTATGTATATGTGTGTGCATGTGTTAGTGTGTGTGCATGCACATGTACATGTGTGTGCATGTGTTTGTGTGTGCATGCATTTGTACATATGTGTGAGTGTGTATGTGTTTGAGTGTGTAAATGCATATGTTCATGTGTGAGTGTGCATGTGTTAGTGTGTGTGTGCATGCATATGTACATGTGTGTAAGTGTGCATGTGTTAGTGGATGTGTGTGCATGCATTTGTACATATGTGTGCATGTGTGTGTACATGCATGTGTACATGTGTGAGTGTGCATGTGTTATGGTATGTGTACTTGCATGTGGACATATGTGTGCATGTGTTTGTATGTGTGCATGCATGTGTACATGTGTGAATGTGCATGTGTTAGTGTGTGTGCATCCATATGTTCATGTGTGAGTATGCATGTGTTAGTGTATGTGTGCATGCATATGTACATGTGAGTGAGTGCATGTGTTAGTGTGTGCATGCATTTGTACATATATGTGCATGTGTTAGTGTGTGTGCATGCATATGTACATGTGAGTGAGCATGTGTTAGTGTGTGTGCATGCATATGTACATGTGTTTCAATGTGCATGTGTTAGTGTGTGCACATGCATATGTACATTTGTGTGAGGGTGCATGTGTTAGTGTGTGTGCATGCATATGTACATGTGTGTGTGCATGCATATGAGTATGCGTGAGTGTGCACACTTCAGTCACACAGCACACGTCGGGACATGCGCTGTTAATGCAACAGCAGGGGTGCAATGGAAATTTTCCACTCGTTGTGCAGATGCAGACACCACCGTTTGGTACCTCTCACACATATCCGCAGGCACGGAAAAGCAACACTTTGAGTCAAAGAAAGCATAGTTCATCGCCGAAGCATTCAATATCTTGTCACTTGTGTAATGAAGCACACATGATGCACGATTGTCTATATGAAGTAAAAGTAGTCTTGCAGGGGCGTAGCTAGACCTTTAACGATGTGTGCTCCTAATTTTGGCAGGGGGTTTAGGGGGCCGGTTACGGTGTCATACCCTTCCGAATATGAAATCATATCTAAGTAACCCCCCCCCCCCTCTCTCTCTCTCTCTTTATTATTTTTATATTTTTGTTGTTGTTGACAAAACGATGTGGACGTTTTGGCGTACGCGCATACGCCTAGCTACGCCCCTGTCTTGGGTAACGTTAATATGAGCGGTACTACACCATGGGAAAACTGGAAAACGCACTTGATCCGCGTCCTTCGGTTGCATGCATATGTACATATGTGTGTATGCATGTATAAGTGTGTGCATGCATATGGGTCACTCTCCTGAAAACTGACCAGAAGTGTCACATGGAGAGTTAAAATCTAATATTTGAATTTTTAATATTTGTTGGTTGCAAAGAAAAGCTGGAAATCTCCCCTTTACATCTATAGAATATATCAATTGATGAGATATAAAATAAAGGTGTAGTCCATGATTAAGCCATGTCATATTGCAGTATAACATGTATTGCTCAGACGTAACACATGTTTAGGACACCACACAGTGTGCTTAATAAAAATCTAAGCAGAATTAAATAATTTCATACAGAGAAGCATATTAATCATGGCATAATATACAGCAATATGTAGTGCTTATATTGAGAACAACAACTAATTCCCAGCATGCTTTATTCACTGAATAATTAGTTTACAATAGTTGTGTGACATCCAGACACCACTGGTTACATCTGTGACAGAAATTTGTAATGATATTTCTGAAGACATCAAATAATAATTTTTTTAGATTTAAGTATGCATACATGTTAATAAATACTTCCTATTGATTTGGGAACTGTTTTGTTTGATATATCAATGCAATGCAAGATGTTAGTGGGGATCTAACCATGTCCCATATGTCATGTTACAAATAGCTGACTGTAAAATGTTTCTTTTTGGTACAAAAACACTTCATAACTAAAAAGACCAAAGTTGCACAGGGTTTATTTTATTTTCCTTATTTCTTAGATAAAATCTGAACATATATGTGGAAAGTATAAGGACAGAAATAAGTATGACATTTTGTTATTGATGTTTTAAAATCCCATCCCATGCTGACCAGTTTTCAGGAGAGTGACCCATATATGTAGATGTGTTTGATTGTGCATGTGTTAGTGTGTGTGCACGCATATGTACATGTGTATGAGTACATGTGTTAGTGTGCACATGCATACATACATGTGAGAGTGCATGTTTTAGTGTGTGTGCATGCACATGTACATGTGTTAATGTGCATGTGATAGTGTGTGTGCATGCATATGTACATGTGTGTGAGCGTGCATGTGTTAGTGTGTGCATGTATATGTACATGTGTGTGAGTGTGCATGTGTTAGTCTATGTGTGCATATATGTTAGTGTGCACACTTTCGATCATTGTGCGGGAATCTATTCAGATGGCAAAAGTTCTATATGGGAATGTGTTGGGTGGCAATCATTGGCTGGAAAATCTCGGATGGCAAATGTCGATGAACAAAATAACTGTGCTAACATTGATTATGCCTAGGTCACAAATGCTGCCATCGCCATACAGTGCTACGGTTTGCAGTGTGGCTTGCAGTTTATACAAATGTTACCACGTTATGGTCTGCGGTTTATCTATTCACAAATCGTACAGTCACCGCAAGGCATAGGTAACCGCACAGCACCTTATATTTTTGTTTGTGTCACCGCACAACCACAGATAAGACATTTAAGGATATTTTTATGTTCACAATTTCTATGCATTATTGCACAAACATATTATTCCGTCAACAATAGAAATTGGGGGGATTCTGGCAGGATTCCGTCCTGCTGTGTTGCGATTTTCCAAAGTTAAGATAACTTCGACTTAAAATAACCGCAACCGCTTGCGGTGACTTATGCTGGCCGCAAGCATGCCATAGCGCATTTGTGACCAAGGCATCAGAGATAAAATAATAAGTTGATTTGACTCAATATGCTATGTACATATAACATTACTTCCTTTTTTGTTTATCAAACGATTGACCCAGCGTGTATACCTGGAAAATGGGGAAAGGAATGTAAATTAGACTGCGCTTGTCATGACACATGCAATGAAATCACTGGAATGTGTGTAGGTAGGTACTCTGTAATTCCAATTTGTACATAGATCAACTCTCAATAATATTCCATAATCCAGTAGCTTTGAGTGTCGGTAGAATTTTGAAAGATTAATGTACAATCTACTCTACCTTTCTGTAGTAGTCTAGATGACCTCTCAGGCAAGGAGCAACATAGACAGGTATGTGTGGGTAGGGTGAATGCATCCTGGAGTGTACGTGGTGTAATGGTTAAAGCCCCAGTCACCTACCCGGATCAGGGGCTGGACGAGCCCCGGACCGTGATCCGGCGTGGTCCTTGGCGATCCGTGGGTCATCCGTGGCTGGTCCTTGGTGATCCATGGCTGGTCCGGCATCGTTAAAACATCAGGGGTGGTCTGGGGGATTTTGTGATCCGGGCTCGATCTGGCATGATCCGGGGGTGGTCTGGGTGTGGACCGGGGATAGTCCGTGCCGCGTCCGGGGCAGTCCGGGGCTGTTTCGCCCCTGAAGAGGCACATTTTAGCCACGGTTCAACCCGGGCCAGCCCCAGACTAGCCCCGACATAGCCATGGACCACTCCCAGACAAGCCGGATGAGCACGGATCACCACCAATAGCGCAGTTTACTACGGATCAGTCCTGGATGAGCCCCGTTTTTGTATATATATAGCAGGAGCAAGTCCACTTCCAGTCTGGGACTTATCCGTGACTACTCCGTGGGTACACAGGGTAGTCTGGGGGTCGTCGGGCTAGATCAGGGGCTAGACCCGGGGCTAGTCTGTGTAGGTGTGACTGCGAGGCCAAAAACGACCAAAATAGCGATTTTATCCAGGCTATCCGGGACCATCCGGGCGACTGGTCCAGGGGTGGTCCGGCTAAACATCCGGGGCTCGTCCAGGTAGGTGTGACTGGGGCTTAACACACTAGCCCCGGTGTGGCGTTTTCAGCGCCCGGTCATGCTCAGCGGCCTGTCATGGCTTCTGCGCATGCGCGGATTTTAAGACATATGCAAAACACCCGTGGCCTCGCCGGCTACAAGCTCAGCTGGTGCCCGGCAGTGTTAGGGTCCGATCAGGCCGAAATCTATTGAATGCGATCATATTTAACAGAATTACATACTCAAATAATGAAATTTCATTAAATTAACCTTAAATTCCAAGCGATATTAACGTAGCAGCTAACAATGTAGCAGTAAACAAAACAAATAGCAGTGCTCGCCGCAATGTGCGAAAATCCGCGCATGCACAGAAGCCACGACAGGCCGCTGAGCATGACCGGGCGCTGAAAACGTCACACCGGAATGGCAAGTGTGGGCTTGGATCCTACTCTAGGCGCAATACTTCCACTTACATTACCTCCACAAAATTACCTTAGGTTGAAGTAACTTTTATTGTAATGGGTTCATTTTAATAACTTTTATTAGTTTTTTTTAAGTGAAATTATGCCAAATTAATTTTGAGATGCACCCCTGTACATATCGAAATGGGAGGTGATATATTTTGCAATGCTTACTTTCATCTATTATATTTAATTGTTTACCTTAAACAGACCAGACGGCTGTTAGTGTTACAGGATTCGTACTGGTCATAAAGAAAATAACTTTAAAATGCAACAATTAAGTACTGAAAAATCTTACAATTATACAAAAGTATTATAAGTATCATTAAAAATTATGGATGTCAATATGTTTGTCTTCTTTCTAAAATCGATCTTTATTTTGTCAAATATTTATATGCTGATATTTGATATGTTCTTTGAAAGGTGACATTTGGTGTCAGTTTGAAATAATTTCTCAGGGTTACTGTAGACAAACAATAATGTTGGACCAACCCTTGGCTGTCCTCCAAAGATTACATTGGAATGTCCCCCTCAGAACCTGGAGTTATAGCATGCTGAAAAAGCTGGGGAATTTCTTCATTTTGGTCCTTATAAAACAGTTTTAATGGTCCTAAAAAGAAATTTCATACTTAGTATGGGATTATATTTAATCTAATTTCACAAGATCGTAGGTCAAAGTCAATGAAGGTACAAAATCGTAGGTCAAGGTCAATGAAGGGAGTAAGTTTGAGTTTCTGCGGGATCCGGGCACTCAACCAAATAGATTTGAGAGTGCCAGGGTCGCGCCTTTGAAGGCGGCCGCTTTCACATAGGTATGGATGGCGCTGGAGCGCCAATTGCCCACATCCTTGATGTCCTGGAGTGCAGCGCCGGCACTGGTGCAGGCCTGAACCACTGTGGAGGGTGTAATCGTCCGGGTGGGGGTGTCCGTGTCGGGCAAGTGCCGCTCACAGGGCATGTGTGAGTGTCCGGGCCATTAGGGGGTCACCGCTCAGTGTCAGGAAAGCGGGTGGGTCGGGGGTGGTGTCAGTGTGCTTCTTGTAGCGTCTCCACACATGTAGTAGACAGCATTTGGAGAACGGGATCCGAGGTAGGTGTAAAGTGAACACGTCGGAGGCTGTCTTGGAGGTCTTAGTCGAGCGGACGTGAACCGCCGCCAGGTGGGTGCCACAGTCCCGTATGTCTGCTCCCCGTATGGTATTGCGGGGTCGTTGGTGCACCCGGTGGTCAGGAGGTTCTCTTGTCGCAAGAGTGTAAAGAATCCCAGCAGCAGTGCGGATGTTAGCACCCGGGCACAGGGACCCGCCGAATGGAGGTATCATACCACTGAGTGCAATTGGGGCACTGTGAGCAGGGGTGCCTGCCGAATCCAGTAGGTAGAGGTCCTGAAGACCCCCCGCTTCACTATAGATAGCAGGTAAGTGTCAAAACTCGACACCCTCCCGTCGGTGAGGTCGACCAAGTCTGGGGCGTGCTGAGGTAATTCATCACGGCGCCCATAGACCTCAATGTGGCACTAAGGTGAACAAGGTAAGCTGCGACGTCAAGCTGGGTAGGTCTTGCAGGGTCAAAGTCCTTGTCACGGGCATGTTGATGGTGGGCGGCCATCTGTAGTCGCTTGTTCTTCCAGGTCCCACGGGCGAGGCCTGCCCTGAACAGAGTTTGTATATCATGTTGGTGTCCGTGTAGTTCTGGAGAGAGATCTCCCCAGGCTACACAGTGTTAGTCAAGAACGAGTTGTCATAGCAGACCCTCACGCATTTGAGGCCCTGGCGGACCCACACAGGACAGGGTCCCTGCTGGTGCTGGAGTCGAGGACCGTCTGGGAGGCCTGGTTGTCGGTGTTAACGACTATCGTGTAGTCCTGGGGGTTGGGTGGTGTGAGGGCCTGAAGGGCGACGATGAGGTTTATGGCCTCAAATTGGCTGATGTGGTGTCCACTATCGAGGAAGTCTTATGTAGCCTGATGGTGAGTAGGCTCCTCCGGCGAGGAGTGAGGAGTCGCACTTGATTACCCACTCATGCTTCGGGGGTGGGCGAAGGAGGATGACTCCGTTAGCAGCCTCGGCATATTCGTGGAACCCTGCTATATCGCCAAGCATCTCCTCGGTGACTGGGTGCTTCCCAGTGTGTGGTGCATTCCTGAGAAGCCCAAGGATTCTGTTCATAAACCTCCGGGCTGGGTGAACGCACTTCACCAAGTGTTGGAGTCACCCAACTAAGCACTGGAAGTCCTTCCTGGAGGCTATGGATCCAAGGATCCAGGTGGCGCACTCCTGGACGACCTCGGCCAGCTTGCATGGTGGGATTTGTACCGTCATGTTGCCAGTGTCGATGGTGAAACCAAGCCACTCTGTGGCAGCCGCCCCGACAAAGTCATTGAGGTAACAGAGGACGAATGGTTGTTCCGCCGCAGCAGGTATACCACTGCGTTCATCTTCTTGCACAGGCCATGGCGGAGGTCCTGCACCTGAATGGGGGTGCTATGTCATAATATGTCTGCCCGTCTAGGGTGATCCCCAGCAGAGGGACAGACAGGGGGCATGTCCGCAGCTGCCTGTAGGCCCTGGTGAGGTCTAGGGACCATATGTGGTCGATTCTCATCAAACTGCAACATTTAGAGTTCTGAGGGGGTATTTTACGAATTCCTTATATCATTTCAGCTCTAAGCTTACTCTATTCACTACATATTGGTACAATAGTGACAGAATTTGGGCAAGTTAACTCTAAAAATTGACCATTCTGTGACTATTTAAAGAATAAGTTTCTTTACTGACCATAACCGTCCGTCTGCACATATTTCCATATACATAAAGCATAGATATACCTAGTTAATACCTGTTACCCCATGATTTCTTAATTTATATACCTGTTCAACATATTTGTCAATGTAAATATGTCAGAAATATTTCCTAGATTTACATTTTTATTTCATGGCGAAGGACTGAACTTATCTGTACCACCCACAACTATGCTGTTTTTTCTACTTAACTATGTACTATGTACTCATATGGAATAGGATCTTTTCCTTAGAAGAAATGTTCAATTATATGCCATAATCTTGATCTTTTCAGAAATATAAACTTTATTCTCCTAGCATAAAGCACTTTTTAGGGGTAACCATTTTATTATTGCAGACGGACGGTTATGGGCATTCATATTTCCTGTAATATATAGTAAATAGTTATAAGGACACTGAGCAAACACATTTAGTTTCAACATTCCTTATGCCTATAACACACAGTCTCTATCTACATCAGGTAGGTATATTCCAGAATGTACAATGGTCATAGTACAGATATTTTTATTATTTAAAAAGGGGAGACGGACGGTTATGCAAATAACCTGTGAAGTATACAAAAGATACACATTCCTAGTTAAAAATAAATAAACACAGTGTTGGAATCTGTTAAACTATGCTATAGGCACAAACAAATCACTTAACTTTAATATATTGTTGCAACACTTTAGCTGTGGGGGCAAAAACCGGTGGGAGATGGACGGTTATGGTGAATTTTATTTCTAGTAATTCATAGTAAATAGTTACAAGGACACTGAGTAAACACATTTAGTTTTAACATTCCTTATGCCCATAACACACAGTGTCTACATCAGATAGGTATACTCCAGAATGTACAATGGTCATAGTACAGATATTTTTATTATTTAAAAAGGGGAGACGGATGGTTATGCAAAAAACCTGTAATGTATACCAAAAATACACATAGGTATATTCCAGAATGTACAATGGTCATAGTACAGATAGGAAAAATATTACACATATGAAGTCAGTTCATTTCTAAGTTAAATAGATTGCCATATTAGGTCATATTAGGGTACAAACTAGCTGGGAGACGGACGGTTATGATTTTGGAGCGGGAGACGGATGGCTATGGGAAATATAAAAATGCTACCAGATCCAGAGAAATAGGAATAGTTATCTAAACTTTGGCAAATATAAAGGTTAACTCATGGTAGTTAGCCATATGGAATATCTTTCACTCATCCTTACAATCCATGCCACAGCACATATGTGAGTGTAAGACGGACGGTTATGGTCATATCTGCACCAAATTAGGTTTTAGATGCCTATATGGATGCTAATTAAAATATCTGATTATTATCACTCAATATGGAATGTGCCAACCATGTCAATGAAGTTATGTGTGCAGTTAGTGTTATTTATTGATAGGTTACACCAATATGGCCCTATAAACCATTACAGATGGACAGTTATGCTAAACCTTCCCCAACACAAAAATGCTGATTATTATCCAGGCAGTCGACTTGAACTCTTAAATTTGAGGGTTAATAATGGTAGAGACATAGTCAATGGTAAGAACATATGTTATGAATGCCCTACTTACAGGGTTATCTAAAAAGGAAACATTTAAACCTACTTTTGGCCAAGAAATCGGACGTTAGTCAAACGCTGCTCACTACGTTCAACTACGTTGACCCACATTAAAACGGGTGGAAATGTCCACGTGGTATAATAGGAACATCAGGAGAACGCCAGGAGAGCATCAGGAGAACATACATTCAACGTACGTTCAATATTTCGCCACCGTGTCATGACGTATGTAACGTCACATAACATTCTTCTGGCGATGGAATAACGTTCATAACGTTCCGTGAGCGTAATGATGTTGTCCTCTCTCGTTGAATGACGGTATCACTACGCTTTACCGATGTTATGCTCTCGTCCACTACGCTGCATCCACGTTCAATTTGTGCCCAAATTTGCATACTACGCCGAGAAGTTCAAAGTTTTTCACGTTCTCCCTATGCTGACGTCGTCACGTCGTAGTGTGACAGCCCCATAAAAGTCAGAGAAAATCTGTCTCACTGTTGATGGTCTTAGTTTGGCATTACTACCTTATGTATACGATTGTATACGTTCTCCCTCCACATATACTCTCCTGAGTGTTCAAATCACATAATATCAAGGCATAATGACAGACAATCAGTTCGAATTGATAGAGTCCATGAAGTAAATCTCCCATCTTTGAATAAATTGGTTCACCACCTGACTACATAAGCCAATGAAAATAACTGCTTCCTGACTTATATTGGATTATTACCTAGGAACCTCTCAACTTTCTGTCAATGGCCGCCATGTGTATATGTGGGCTCAATCAATTCAAACTTTAAAGTTCATTTATCTACTGGATTTAATCTACTCATCATCATCATCATCATCATCATCATGCTGTCAGTCGCGATGCGACAAAGACTGCTTTCATTACTTGACTGCCGCTCTCCATTTAGCTCTCTGCTGTGAGAGTGATGTCCATGAGTCAGTCTTAATGTCTCTCAGCTTCAGGTTTCTCTTGATGGTATCCTTGAGACGAGGGTGCCCTCTCTTTCTGTAACCAGAAGACAGTTGAGAATAGAGGATCTGCTTTGGTAGCCTGTCTGATGACATCCTCATGAGGTGTCCAGTCCACCGGAGATTCTTTATGATCAAAAGATCTTCCATAGAGGCCAGCCCGTCCGTTTGAGTATTTCCTTATTTGTCACTTTGTCTGATTTAATCTACTAATACATTCAAAAGTTGTGGGTAAATATAACAAGGTATATCAAGAATATATTTTGCTTCTTAGATTAGGAATTTATGTGCTCATTTCAGTTACCCACAATTTCGCTACTTTTTCTAATGGGTTCTTCTTCACCCCTACTCAGGCTACTGTAGTACGGAGTGAATCTTTTAGCTACGTTTGGACTGGACCGATATAGCGCTAGTGCGCTGTCCCAAGTCAGTATTTGTAATACAGTAACCTCATGTTAATTAAATAGGTCAACCAGACGGGATGGCCGAATGAGTTAGAGCGTCCAACTCCCATGTTGGTAGACCATGGGATCGTGGGTTTGAACCTAGATCGAGTCAAACCAACATATTAAAAAGTTGGAAGCGGGGGGATGAGGGATATGCAAATGAACAGATACATTGAGTCTAGATTGGGGTTCGACCCCACAATTCTGTCTGTCCAGGGCTAGCGTTGTAGCGATCAACCTACTCACCTATCCGACCAGATGGGATGGCTGAGGGAGTTGAGCGTCCATCCCCTGTTTTGGGAGATCGGGGATCCAAACCCATGAATTTGTTGGTTCGAACCCTGTTCGAGTCAAACCTATAATTTAAAAATTGATACTTGTCGCTTCCTAGCCAGGCACTAGGCATTATTAGGATGGGGCAAGGACTGGTTGGCTCAGTGTCAGGATAATGTGACTGAGTGGGATATCAGGTCATGGAGCTGGCGGCCTGGTCTCCCAGTGGGCAGCACTATAAAGTCACCATGAGTGCACACTGTCACAAGTCGGTACCTGTCCTGATATGACCTTAGATGTTGCTAGGACATAAAACAACAACCAACAAACAAACATGTTAATAGGACGCAACACTTGAAGTGTCCAGTTGGATAAATACCAGAAATCCGCTTTGTTTTGCAGCTTGCCCATCGGGCTTTTATGGGAGCGGATGTACGAAACGCTGCAACTGTAAGGTCCCTAGCGAGGTGTGTAGCAGTGACGGCAGATGTGCCAGCACTGGCTGTTCGCCAGGATTTAGTGGGCCAGACTGCGGCACATTTAACTACATGCAACCCCGTATGTAGCATTTCTAACGTGGCCGACAACTTCTATATGGGTCGTTCTCAGAAACTGTGTACCACATACAGTATAACCCCGTTAAACCAAGCTCGGTTAAACCAAACGATTGGTTAATCAATACTTTTTTCGGCGGCCCGGCAAAATACTACTACTTATCATATAAAAAAAGTTGGTTAAACCACAGACAGTTAATCCAAATTATCGGTTAATCCAAACAAAATTGTTGGTCCCAGGCCACTTCCGGTATGGTTAAACCAAACTTTCATGTGGTTATAAGTTCATTTGGTCATCTGAGACCCCACAGCCTCTTCCACCACGCTTGTTCGGATAAGTGTTAGCGGGTGTGGGGTGGGGGAGTAGGGTGGCGAGTCGGACGGGGAAAGTGAGTGTGTGTGTGGGCAGTAGTGTGTGTGTGGGGGGGGGGGGGGGAGTCAGAGTCAAAGTCGAAGCCAAAACTCGGTTAAACCAATGATCCGTTAATCCAAACAAATTTCTAGGGTCCCTTCAAGTTTGATTTAACAGGGTTATACTGTATTTGGTTTTCACGTTACATTGTTAATGGTTTTGGTGTGTTTTTTTTTGGGGGGGGGAGGTAGTAAGTCAATTAGTTATTGTTGACTTTGTGCATTAAGTATGTTAAACAATACTACATGTATTTAATCTATCCCACAAAGCCTCTCTAAAATATGCGCTTATGATTTTGTGCTAAAAAGTGAAAATTTGCATATCAACACCATGCACCAACCCGCCCACTGTCCCTTATTGAGCATACCCTTCCATGGTGATTTTCCCATTCTTCAAGTAGAGATATTGTGTAATTTAAACATAAGTGGAAGTATACTAAATTTCAAATATACTTCAAGCACTTTAATCTGTGCCAAACATACATTAATGTGATTTATATTTGAATAAGAAACTACTACTACTGCATCAAATGTTAGTGGAGCTCTAGCGTGGTCCACTGCCTTTTACCAGGCAGAGGTGCAGGAGTTTTCTGCTATTGTCGCTCAATTGTACCGGAAACATTGCACTGAGTCTCCAATTTAAGCCTTCTCAACTTATTGAGAATTACACAACACATGATTATGATAATTGAAATAAATACCATTTCATAGTGATAACAAATAAATGTGCATTGTGAAGTATCTCGGTTCTCCTGTAATCTATCAATTACACTGATAACTAATATGACTCACTGAGTTCTTGCAAACACGAGAAGTGGAAGGTTTACTTCTGCTGAGCCAGGATGCGCGTTTGTGCGAGTTCTAACATGCTAGGACGAGTTCAAATGTGCTCAAGCGAGTTCAAACGTGTTGGTTGTGCTACTCGTTGTTGCACTGATTCGAATAAGGGAAGCCGGAGACCTTGTGGGAGGAAAGATTAATTTTATTTAGCAATGTTATGAGGTACAACGGGGGGAGTTAGTCGACGGCGTCAATGTCGAGGGTAGCTTCCTAGATCGCTGGGTGCTCTGAGACGACACCAACAATGTAGTCCTTAAACAAGAGGGTGCATGGATGTGGTAAAGTGTGTGTCCAAAGCTAAGCGAATCCGAATGGCTGCTAGGGTGGGGGGAGCTTTCTGGGTCAGTGATGTTTGTCATCACAGCTGGAGTCGTGATGGGTACCCGGCTCCCTCATCGAATCAACCACAATTCGCAAATTATGCGCCAATTATGCTTATGAAATATCCGCATTTTCGTGGAAATACACTATTGGTTTTTCCAGAACTCAATAGGTGGCCGCAGGGTCTCGTCCTGATTTCAGCTTTTTTTTCTCTTCAGACCACTTTCATCCCTGTAATTATTTATGATTAGAATATTTTCTTAAATTGAAGCAAATATTTATGTAATCAACATGTGGTAGCATCACATGCCCGGATGTAGTTAACTCTTAGATGTCATTAATATATCATTATTGCAGCGTGCCCATTCGGAAGGTGGGGTATGGGTTGCAAGTTGTGCTATTGTCTGCAATCGTGCGATCACATTACTGGGGCATGTACAGGTGAGTATGGTTGATACCAAGCAACTAACGCATTAGGATCAACTAATTTACAAATCAGAACATTGAGGTTCCAAAGTGCTTGATATTTGTCTATACTCGCAGCTTCATTAAAGCTGCTTCACTACATATTTACATCACTTTTAGTGTTGTTGGGGGTTGAGGTGGTGCTTTTGCAAATGGGAAACATTACACCGAGAGTTGGATTCAAAGACACTTCTTGCTGTTCCAGCACAAGCGTCTTAACATTACACTATCTAGGCACCATTATGAAATCAATATATATATCTACTACGCCTACCTGTCTATCTGGCTTTTTTTCTTGAAGATTTATACTGCCTATCATGGATAAGTCTGAATAGACTTGCTTTCACCGTTAGACAGTTTGTTGACAGAAAGCCCCGAGCTGACACATTTACTGACCCAAGGGATTTTTAACCTACCACATAGACATGGTATGAGAGCAACGAGACTTTGATGACGATGTAAGTTATACACAGCGGTGGAAATCCAAATTGGCAGAGTTGGGGGGCACAGGGAATCGAACAACTGACCTTCAGATTAGGAGTCCGACATCGAAAAAACGTCAGAGACTCTAACCACTCTGCCACAGAGAACACCACAGGCTTGTTGCCTGATAGGTCTGTTTGGTGCTCTTGTCTCCTCAGAACTGTAAATCTTTTAAATAGTTTACACGCATAAGCGATTTAATGCTTCTGGTTGCATGCATACAAGCAATACACTTACCTACACACACACAAAGTAGGTTTACAAACAGTACAGCGCATAGATTCTACAAGATCCTGGTCATGGAACCAATGTTTTTAGGGGACTCCATTTTGCTTGCGATTCTGATTGCTGGAACTGCTGAGATTTAGCATGATCCAATATTGTGGAGGCCCTTACAAGGTCTTTGCCATAGGGTAAAATGGGTGATATTCCATACCCTTATATTTTCTGAGGGTATGACTCTGTATTCTCAAATTGTTGGGATAATTTGTTTAGCGGTTCATCAAGGAGCCAGAGACATAAAGAAAGCATTAATAATCAGTTAGGATGTTACTAATATACAACTGTAATCATAGCATTGTTCATAATTGACCAAGTCATGTGTACAAATGATACACCTCCCAACCATTCTGCGTAACCTCAAATTATTTTCTGGTGTGAACCCTGCCTTTATGCAGATGGCAGTTGTAACCTGAGATATACTGATTAGAAACAAGTGATGCATGTGAGTTTGATTTGTTTTCAGGCTGTGACGCTGGTTACTTTGGTAAGGGTTGTGTGAGAACCTGCAACTGCCTGGCTGTGGAGGAAGCGTGTGATCCTGGTACAGGTGCATGCACCACTGGCTGTGCCGCCGGATACGCCGCAACTAATTGCAGTGTACTCAAAGACACCCCGGCGAGTGCGCACCTTCACATTCCTTCACATTCCTTCATATTCCTTTGCATTCCTTCAACTTCCTTCGCATTCCTTCACAATCCTTCACATTCCTTCACATTCCTTCACAATCCTTCACATTCCTTCACAGTCCTTCACATGCCTTTGCATTCCTTCACATTCCTTCACCTTCCTTCGCATTCCTTCACATTCCTTCACATTCCTTCACATTCCGTCTCATTCCTTCACATTCCTTCACATCCCTTCTCATTCCTTCACATTCCTTTGCATTCCTTTGCATTCCTTCACATTCCTTCGCATTCCTTCACAATCGTTCACATTCCTTTTCATTCCTTCACATTCCTTTGTGTTCCTTCACATTCCTTCGCATTCCTTTGCAATCCTTCACATTCCTTCACATTTCATCGTTTCACATACGTTGATACCAAATCCAGTAAAACCTCTCTAACCGACCACCTCCACAAATCGACCACTCTCCTATATCGATCGCTTTATTTTGGTTTAACGATCGCACATACAATAGGCTTGCACATACATGGTAATGAAATGAAAAACTCCCAAAACCGACCACCTTCCAGGTGGAATCCCACAAAAATTCCAGAAGCCAGATTTCATCTAATACTCTGCTAGCATTATCCTTGCCCCATTCCTCTTGGCCGTTATCGATTAACACGACCCGGGCAACTCGGGTCACCCGAGTCGTCTGAATTTCAAATCGAACACCGCGAGTGGAGTCGACAAAAACACGTGCCGTGTGCAAAACGACCCGACGCCAGTAACCCACCTCTTGGCTGGGGTTTGCTAGGAACGATGACGTCACACCTGAGCTGGTACCTGTAGCTACCACTACAAGTCCTAATCGTTGTCTTAATGCTTTTTTTTAAAATAACCCAGATTGTCAGCTTATACGATCCTAAAATACTTTAAATCCTATTTTGCTGTACTTATATTGGTTATTAATACAAATAATTAGGTTTTAGATTAAGCCACCATTTTTTCCACCCTGAGCGTACAGAAGCTTATTCGGTTATTCGACCCGAGTCTGCAGGATGTGCGCATGCGCCAAAAAGTGGCTCGGGTGACCAGAGTCGATTAATCGATTACTCCCCTAATGATTCAGTACTGGTACAGACTATCCGCGGAGAGCGTTCTACTGTTCTTGTGATTGTATTATCGCCCACCTAGCCGCCGATTTTCTTTTTTTTTCTCCACAATCAGTTTCATCTCTGTATACGATATTAGGTGAGTTTAAAAAAAGCACCACTTACTATATGTATTGATTCCACATGCTATGTTCTTTACTCTTGTCCCCTGCTTAGTATACACAATGAAACTTGTGTTCAAAGAATGCAATCTTATCTTCCTTCTGACAGGTTGTGAAGCTAAAAAGTGGGGTAGCGCATGCAATGAAAGCTGTTCCTGCGATCACATCTGTGATAAGACTACCGGAGACTGCAAAGGTATGTCAATATATAATAGCTCCAGGCCTGACTTCAAATCCATTCATATTGGTTCATTACGAGCAAGGTTTTGATCTCAAAATCAGTTGATCGCTCTTCACCCTGTGTACCGCATTAAAATAGCATTTTTGTGAGATAAATATATTTAGTTTTAATTCACGAAGGTGGAGGCAGGTTTAAAGTGGTAATTAAGGTGTTTTATTTTGTTGATTGTTATAATTCACGAAGGTGGATCAGGAGTTGAGTGGTAATTAAGGTGTTTTATTTTGTTGATTGTTATAATTCACGAAGCTGGAGGCAGGGTTTGAGTGGTAATTAAGGTGTTTTATTTTGTTGATTGTTATACTTCATGAAGGTGGAGGCAGGGTTTGCGTGGTAATTACGGTGTTTTATTTTGTTGATTGAACTGAGTGGGATGGTTGGTCATGGTACAGGCGGCCTGATTTCCCAGTGAGGCAGCACTATGAACTCACCATGAGTAGTACACACTGTCAGTGTCACAAGTCGGTACCCGCCCTGATATGACCTCAGATGTTGCCATGACGTAAGACTCCAACAACCACCCAACCTGACGTATTACTCATCCAATGAACACGAATTGGTCATTAAAAAAAACCCACAATTGGTTATTATTTTCATGATTATTATGAGACTATTATGTTCCGTTACCATTGTGTCTTTTCTACTAATTGTATTATTATTATTACTCACTGAAACTACGCATTATATTATTGTTTGTCATTTACACGTCACACTTCTCATTGCATGACCTCTCCTATCTGTGTCAGCACTCTCCGGAGAGCGAAATTACAATGTTCCATGGAGCAAGCAAACATCCCACAACTAGGACAAGAATATAGTCATGTTTCTTCTCGTTCTTACTTTCACGTTCTTGGTGCCTGACAGCTATTACCCTTGTTTTATGACACTTGTCACAAATCTCTAGAGCCTATTCTCAAATCTGCATATACTGTACTCTCATTTGTGTGTTGTTCTTTTCAACATTATCGCAACTTCTCTATTATAATGGAGCGGCCAACTGACCAGTATTCGGCCCAAGCCCGGTGTCGCAGTTTCAGCGCCCGGTCAGTTTCAGCGCCCGGTCAGTTTCATGCGCATGCGTCAAAATCTAACATCATCGTTACTAACCTTATAAATTTAATATAATGTATTTGGTAAAGATGTTTTCTACATGTGTACAAAGCGATTTTTTTCTAGGTGGTATCGTTTTAGAGATATATCACTTTTCCTGTATTTTCTGTATGAAGATTGCTAGCGACCATTGACAATGCCTTGAATTTGACGGTACGCGCAGTGCAAAACCTTAGTTTTATTCAAAATTAATACTAATCAAGAACCCTAACCTTATAAATTTAATACAGTCTTTTTGGTAAAGATGTTTTCTATATGTGTACCAAGCGATTTGTTAATAGGTGGTGTAGTTTTAGAGATATTTCACTTTTGCTGTATTTTCTGTATGAAGATTGCTCACGACCATTGACAATGCCTTGAGTTTGAGTCTATACGGGCCGTGGAAATTGACCGGGCGTTGAAACTGCGACACCGGCTACCTACAGCCCACGACCAGCTAGACCCTCTTCAGTACAAATCCAATGCTCCTCAAGCTGCTACGACAACAGAGTTCACCACTCAGTAGAACAGCAGTTGCACACAAGCTAGACACCAACATATTTGCATAAACATTGCTATTTAGGCCAAATAAAAAAAAATAATTGGTGATCGTCCCCGCCCGTGCCTGAAAAATCGCCCGTCCCTGATCTTAGTTTTTTTATTTAGTTAAAAACTGTTAAAAATGTGTCGGAGTAGACTAGCACCAATTCAACTTTCGTATCAATTTTTAAGTCATTCGTTTGACTCGGCCAGGGTTTGAACCCATGATTTCGAATCCCCCGACCTACCAGAACGGGAAGCGGATGCTCAATTCATTCGGCCATAGTGGCTGGTTTGTTCGAACCCTGGTCGAGTCAAACCAAAGACTTGAAAATTGATACTTGTCGCTTCATAGCCAGGCGCTTGGCATTATTAGGATATTTCATGGACTGGTTGGCTCAGTGTCAGGATAATGTGACTGAGTGGGACATCAGATCATGGTGCTGGCGGCCTGGTCTCACAGTGGGGCAGCACTATAAAATTGCTATGAGTGCACGCTGTCACAAGTCGGTACCTGTCCTGATATGACCTTAGATGTTGCTAGGATGTAAAACAACAACAAACAAGCAAGTATGTGGTGATGTCCTATCACCGGACTCATACTAGTTTATGGTATCAATGAATCAATTTATCTATTAATGTGTGTCAGTCGATTTGGAAATTGGTTAGTGTATCAATGTATCGACTTTGGATTGTGATGACAATTTACCTTCTCTAGGCAATCTTCGTCACTTTATCATGATTTACGACAAAACCCTTTACATAACATATCCATCCAGTAATCAACGATTGTCTTTTGCAGATTGTCCACTGGGAATCTGGGGTATAGATTGCCAAGAGAAGTGTGATTGTGCCTACACATGTAACCGATTGACTGGAAATTGTGAAGGTAGGTACACCGGGATCTGATTGTATTACACACACTGCCTAATCCTTGCTGATTTGACCTTAGGCGTTGCCAGGACGTCATCATCATCATGCGGTCGGTCGCGATGTGACAAAGACTGCTTTCATTACTTGACTGCCGCTCTCCGCATTTCATGAAAGCTGCCTGCAAAAGTGTTGAAGTGCTTCTGGCTTTTGCAAGTTACCAGCGGCACTCTCTTGGGGAGCAAAGAGAGGATTCACACCGGCAAGAACATGTCCAGACAGACGCAAAACTATTTGTCCCTGCAGTGTCTGGTCGGGAGATGTTGGGAGTTCCATACATCAACCACCCTTGATGCCTCCACAGTGACATGGTTTTCTGTTCAGGGTTTGCTCCCTTAGCCTTCGGTTCTGTAAAGAACCTGTACCAAAAGGCAGTGGTTTACAACTTTGCAGGGCAGGGGCATCAAACTCCCTGAGGTATTGCAATACCTGCATACCAGCATACCATACTAACCCTAACCCAGGACGTAAGACCCCAACAACCAACAAACTTAATCCTGGCGCGGGCCGAATCGGTAGAGCGCGGCCCTCGCGTGCAGGTTATGAGGAGTTTGGTTCACGGTCAAGTCAAACCAATGATCTAAAAATTGATACTTGTCGCTTCCTAGCCTGGCGCTCAGCATTATTAGGATAGGGCAAGGACTGGTTAGCTCAGTGTCAGGATAATGTGACTGAGTAACGTATCAGATCATGGTGCCGGTGGCCTGATTTCCCGGTGGGGCAGCATTATAAAGTCACCATGAGTGCGCACTGTCACAAGTCGGTACCCATCCTGATATGACCTTAGATGTTGCCAGGACGTAAAACTCCAACAACCAACCGCCCCGATCTTACAGGCATAGAAACCCATGCACAGGTAGACCTAAGAGTGGATAGCTTAATATAATTTACGACACAAACAAGCAGCTCATTGAATCGGGATTTTATTCAATACACAATAGTTAAAGAGTCAGTGACAGCTCACAGGTTGGTGGCAATCAGATCAACTTGGTCTATAATCAGTTAATGTCAGATGTTGGTAGGTCATGCCGAAATGTCAGAGGTTGGTAGGTCATGCGGCATTTGACTCAGGCCCTCAACCCCATTGCCTTAGTTTCTCCGTCGTTTGTAGGGATGGGTGGGTGGCTGAGTTGAGATGGTGAGCTGCTCGTCTGGCTGCCAGAGTGGAAGTGATTTCTGGTGGGTCTCGGAGGCCGAGGGAGGGTGGCCGTGACATCAGAGGTCTCGCGGGGAGTCTCGGGCTCACAGGAACTCCGGGAGGGGTTTAATGGTGGGGATTCGAACCCTGGTGGCACCACCTGGGAGACTCCTTGTTCGCGCACAAATTACCCATGTTGGCAAACCAACATGAACAATGCACAAAATCCAGAATGACAGGGAGTGAGTGTGAATGACTTGGGGGTTTTACGGCATGTCAGCAGCTATGGCCATATTCCATATTCATGGCAAGATGGTTTTATATTTCTCATATTTCATTTTATTTTTTTATTTTTTTATTTAATCTCGACTATCACTCAACAGAGAAGTACAAGACAATAGCTGTTTTAAGAAATTCACTGATTACTTCACATTTTTCACATTTTTAAAAAGGCCTTGCAGATTTTGCTTTTCATAAAAGCATTGTGCCCTGCACAATCGCTATATTCCAATAAAATGTGTTTCAGTATCAAGAAACATTGACAGCCAAAGCATGCTGATGGCTCCTCACCTTTTAATATAAGAGAGTGAGTCATCCTAGAATGGCCAATGCGGGATCTTGTTAAAAGAACCTGGTCCTACTGTCGTTCCAGGCAAGTCATTAATATTTCTATGGAGAAAGGTATGACTATTCAATGTTAAGTGGGATTAAATAACCGACTATTAAATAGTATTACAGTTTATGTACATGCTGTACCAAAAGAACTAAATAGTTTCAGGAGGTTTTTGGGTTTCAAAACTTCGAATAAGGGATCCTGGTCCTATACTATCTCAGAACGAAACCCAATCAATTTCTTTAACTGTTCGCTTATCTACAACACGCTACCAGATTGCTTTACTGAAGAGAGTTCATTAGCACTGATAACATATGGGATGGCCGAATGAGTTGAGCGTCCGTCTCCCGTTTTGGTAGATTGTGGGATTCGAACCCACATGTTTCAAACCCTGGTGGAGTCAAACCAATGGCTTAAAAATTGATACTTGTCAATTCCTAGCTAGGTACTCAGCATTATTAGAATAGGGCAAGGAATGGTTGGCTCAGGATAATGTAACTGAGTGGGATATCAGGTCATGGTGCTGGTGGCCTGGTCTCACCATGGGGCAGCACTATTAAGTTTCCATGCGTGTGCACTTGTAAAATATTCCGATAAAACTCATTGGTGGGGAATGTGAAATGGTCTATAAAGGAATACAAATGGTATATTGATGTAAATGATGTATAGGGCAGGTGCATGAATGTATTTATGTAGTTGCTGGTGACTCTTTACTTGTAGTCAATAGTCATTGTGTAATAGATCGATAGTATCAGAGGGGCAGTACTGTTAGTGTGTAAAGAGCCTCAAGAGCTCTACCCACTACCCCCTCCCCCATAACTGTTAGTCACGGATCGCCACACGCACACAGCAGGCGGGTGCAGGCCAAGCAGCCACACCGCGCGGTGATGGTGGGTGGATCACAGTAGCCATGGTGACACAAGAATGCTTACTGTTCATTGATAGAACTAGAAATGCTTGGTGCTGCTTGGAGATAATGGTCAGGTGGTATACCATATCAGATCCATGTACCACTACATAATAATAAACCTGAGGGTACAAGCTCTCACTCTACTTTCACTCTTTATACTCTTCCTTTCTCTCCTTGCCTGTATTGATTTCATATAGCCTGCCTACACAACTACAGCTGCCAGATGACGACTTTACACACTGTTTCAATTTGGTACCCTGTCCTGATATGACCTTAGATGTTGCCAGGATGTAACACTCCAACAACCTACCTAACCTACATAAGCGTTTTCGATTTGTGTTCAGACTGCAAGACTGGCTACTTTGGTCCGAAATGCGTGGCACGATGTAATTGTGAAGACCCAAGAGGGCTATGTGATAAGCATAATGGCACATGCACAGTGAGTTGTGCCTCAGGATTCACAGGAACCAACTGCAGTGAGATAATTCTGCCCGAGACAGGTACAGACTGTGGCTTCCATAGCGACCTACTTTTTGACCAAGCTGAGTATAAAGGCTGAGTATAGAGGCACGTAAGGGAAGATTCCCTATATTGGTCACCCTTATGTTGTGTGCTACTTTATGGATGACCCCATTGTCACTATTGGGACAGGTGGCACCCCCACCCCCAACCAAATACTGTCACTTGCGCACACACAGTCTAGTGCGTGAGGGACAGTACTCGCAGCACTGGTATGGGTTGGGTGTTGTGCGCCACCTGTCCCAACAGTGAAAAGGGGATCACCCATAAAGTAGCACACAACATAAGGGTGACCAATATAGGGAATCTTACCTTACATGCCTTTATAATGGCATAATTCTTATACCTCACATATGAGTTCAAGCGCAAAACCCTGTAAACGCAAATATTGAGAGAAACATTGGTCTCCACCCTCCGAAAGGTTAATTTTTTACATTCCTGTTTTTGTGTTCATTGCTCCATAGACATTTCATCACAAGCGAAGTGGAATTAATGAGAATTAAAGTTAGTTTTAAGTAAGAATCTTTTATTTTAATTCAATTTTTGGATTGGCTTTTACAGGCTTTTGCACCTGAACTCTTCATATATGCATATATATGTAGTAGTCTGCACTGATACATGCTGTATAGTTGTTGAACCTGCCCTGTGTATGTATATGTAAGTGCATTGCCTGTAGGTATTATGTAACAGGAAGCATTAAACGACTTACAATTCCAGGGGGATGAGTGTAGTAGTCTGCACTGACCTCTCAGGCAGGGAGCTGCATAAACAGGTAGGCGTGGGTAGTGTGGTGATAGCAGGGAGCCTAGGTGGTGTAATGGTTAGCACACTGGCCTGGAATGCAGAGAGATGTGGGTTCGAGTTCCGCTCTAAGCCCAATATCTCCCATTTTAATCACCCCCCTTGACATATATATATATATATATATATATATATATATATTTATATATATATATATGAAACATCGGTTTTCAAACAGCTCACTTTTCGAACAAATTGGTTCATGGACATATTTGACTAAAAAAAAGAAAAGGTGGATCAGTTTCCAAACGTATTTTCGGTGTCCGAACAACCATTACTGAGTCCAGTATTGCAACAACAAAAAAACAGAAATCAGAAATAAACCAAGATATTAGAGAAACAAACCCAGAATTTCATTTACCTGATGTTCTTATGGAGTGGAACTCTCTTTCCAAAAAAATAACATCAATCCCCTCTTCTTTCCTCTCCACCTTCCACTTGTGCTATCAATTAGTCTCCTCTGTACATGTAGGATGAAATCAAATTGTCTATTTTATTAATAATTGTTTCTTCATTTTGTGGAACATTTTATGCATATATTCAAGGTGAAAAATAAAAGATTTCATTTGGGGGTCATGAACGGATTAATACACTTTCTTTTGTTTCTTATGTAAAAATGGGTTTCGGTTTACGAACAAATTAGTTTACAAACAACATTTAGGAACGAATTCTGTTAGAAAACCGAGATTTCACTGTATATCTTTGTACCTATATATATATATATACATATATTTATATATATATGTATATTTATATATATATATTTATATATATATGTATATATATATAATATATACATATATATGCTATGTATATGTGCTCTATAATATATTATGGGAATATAAACAATGGCACTACCACTTATCAGTTCTCTTCTATATAATAGTTATTACCTACTATCCTACTGTCATAGGAGTTAGTTCCTGCTTCTGCCACTATGGTTCCACCTGTGAGATACATACATATATGTCCAAACAGGTCTATAGGCGATAATGACCAGACACAGCTGGCCTACAGTGCTTACAGCCCTCACAGGTGGCGCCAGTGGCGCCAATACTGTGCCACACAGGGTCAGTTAGATAGGATATAGTGAATATACTATTACCAGATAACATAGGGAACTGAAGATAGATAGTGTCCTTGTTTATATTCCCATAATAGATTATAGTGCATATAAATATACATAGATATGTATATATATATATATATATATATATACATACAAATTATATATATAATGAGATCAGTTATTCTTGTGATTCGTGAAAAACATATTTGGTGTTATATAAGGGCTGGGCGGGGGTGTAAGGTACTGACATTTATATGTTCTCTTCAGCCTTGATGTCACAAACACATGATCTTAGACTGAGTGTCTGGAAGTTTGCTCTGTCCACTTTGCGTGTCCCTCCCGTCTGCCGATTCGGCTACTAAAACTCATTGTCATCCTTCTGCTACTCTTTTAGAATGTTTATCTGGAAATTGGGGCTATGGCTGTCGTAATTCTTGCAACTGTCCCTTCATCTGCAACCGCACAACAGGAGTATGCGAAGGTATGTATGCAGACACGTGACCCTTTTACACGTAGCATAGGGTGGATTTACGTCCTAGCAATATCCACCTCATTTCCCCTTCCCCTCTATGACCTTGCACAGTAGGCCTACTTGGTTGGGGGCTAATGAGGTCATGAGATTGGCCTAATTGGTTAATGGGCTCCCTGCATAATGGGTGTTTCAAACTGAGTGTTCAAAGGGGTTAGTTTATAAATTCACTGGTTATTCTGTATATGCTGTCCCAAATGGTTAGATCTCCCCTGCCTGTCAACACACCCGTACCATATGTACGGGTGTGTTGACAGCTAGGGGAGATCTCCGCGGTTTTTAATATGAAATCACGCAGCATTATCAGCGTATACTATTAGTATTACCATCCTGCACCCCACAACAGCACTGTAAGAGCGATAATACAATCATAGCAAGGACAGTGTAGCACTCTCCAAGGACAGTCTGTGCTGACTGATTAGTGGAATGATACTAGGGTAGGGATAGGAGAGTTTGTTTGTTGTTGTTTTGTTGTTGTTGTTGTTTTATGTCCTAGCGACATCTAAGGTCATAAACGGATGGGTACCGACTTGTGACAGACACACACTCATGGCAACTTTATAGTGCTGGAAGACAAGGCCACCAGCACCATGACCTGATATCCCACTCAGTCACATTATCCTGACACTGAGCCAACCAGTCCTTGTCCTATCCTAATAATGACGAGTGCCAGGCTAGGAAGCGATAAGTATACATTTTTTAAGTCATTGGTTTGACTCAACCAGGGGTCGAACCCACGATCTACCAACTCATTCGCCCATCCCGTCTGGTCGCTAGCAGAGTAGTCTATGAAACCTGACTTCCGGGAATTTTCCCGTGAATCCTTGGCAGTGTTAAAGTTGCACAGTCCGATGGTTTTGAATTTCTGTATTTTTTTCTGAGATAAATATATTAGATCGATCACTAGTATGTACTTTGCATTAGTTCAAAGTTACTTTTCTTTCAAATGGTAAACTTTTGAGACATTTTGAGTGCAAACATGGAAAATTAGTTTTGGCACGCTTGCCAAAACTCTGACACCATAGAATTCTGCAGTAACAGGTTCTGTTAAATTGACTCAGTATTGCTTTCTACGCAGAAACAAATGCTTAATAAGTGTATCAGTACCTAAGTTAGATATGTAAAATCAAATCTAGATAATTGGTTTGGTTTTGAAAATTTGATATTTCATCGGACTGTGCAGCTTTAAGACTGGAGGAATATCCGCATTATCGCTGAAATTCACATCAGTTTCCTTAGTGCCAGTGAAACTATAACTACGATAACGTGCTATTATTGGAGCAACATAACCCCATTATAAATTTGCCCTTTTCCCCCCGGAGATCACTTTCATCCCTGATGAGCACATAACAGATTATTAAATTATGTGTGATTCGGCACCGAACGACATGTTAGTCCCCATATGCCACAAGCATGTTGTAAATTCGCTGGCTGGTGGTGTGAGTGGTGTGGACAAGCTAATGAGAAATCAATACAGGTAATGAAGGAAAGTAGAGAAAGAGTGAAAAGTAGGAGAGTGAGACTCCCTGGTTTATTATCTTATATAGGTTTCTAGAATCCAAGATGGTGGTGGTCACATGGGTTGATCCACCAATCAGAGTTCAATCTGTTGTAACCAAGGCCTTGCCATGCTGGCTACAGTGCCGTGTGGTGGCCAGTGATCCAGAAATAACACCTGGGGGGAGGTGACTCTCAGAAGTGACACTCCTCCTTTATACTATTTTATTATACAATTTCTATACCTAATGAGTAATAGTTTACCAACTCTACATATCCCTCATATGCCTTTGGATTTTATATATCACCATTTACCATTATATAGATAAGTTGCAATTTATTATAGTAGAGTTCACATCTATCCTCTTGTCATTATATCGGAAAATTTTACAATGTGTCAGGAACAGTAATGTTTACAAAACGTTCAACATAAACCATGCACACTTAAATGAACCAGCCTACGTTAGGGCAGAATAATGCCACACTGGGGTCAGTGTTGCCATTCCTTTTCCTTGTCCCCGTCTCTCCCCCAACCATGTACTGCAAACTCAGACATTCGACTAGTAGCGGCCAACTAGTTCAAACCCAGCAGCTACTAACTGAATGAAGCTGGAAATGCTTCTAGTTCGATCCTACCAAGGTACATAATTAATCAATATTAACCTATTTACTCACACAATAGACCCTCACCTGGGATTACCAAAAAGATCAGTTCAACCACAAAGGCCCACCATACATCGCACCATCACCCTTTTAATGAGTATGTCACCTCTAGAAAGATATTCAGTTATGTGTCCCCTACTAACCAGTACCATACTAGTCTAACATGATTACCTCCCCCTGTGCTTCTTTGTTCCCTCATCTTGTTCTTTACCCATCATTCATATCGATGCTTTATATTGTATGTCAAATGTGTTTTTTCTACAACAGCACTGATCCAGAAAAAGCTTGTTGATTAATCATAATTTATTTGCTAAGGAATAAGAATAGTGACATATTTCTTTGAGAAGGCAATGGACATCTTCAGCAGTTTTTTGTTCTTTTAATAATCTTTTGGGAAATTGATTAAAGCTGCATAGTCCGATGAAGCATAAACATTTCTAAACCAAAACAAGTCTCAATTTGATTCTCCATAACTACTGGTGCACTTGTTAAACATTTGTCACCCCATAGAAGGGAATACTGAGGCCCCACCCCTCGGCCCCACCATACCCACTCACGACACCTCCTACACCCCAACGACACCCCCCCCAAATCTCTCAACACTCCCACCACACACCCCTAAATCCCCATACACCCCGACCACACCTGCCAACATTCTCACCATACCCCTACACCTCCACAACACACCCACCACACAAACATACGCCCCCACCACACACCCACCATCCACAGCTACACCCAAACCACACCCACCACAACATACTCACTCACCACACACCCCTGCACCCCTACCACACACCCTAATCCCCACACACACCCACCACACTCACCAAAATCCTCACCACACCCCTACACCTCCACCACACAAACATACGCCCCCACAACACACCCACCATACACACCTGCACCCCAACCAGACCCACCCCACCATACCAACTCACCACACACCCGTAAACCCCACCACTAAATCCCCCTACCCCCCACCACACACACCAAAATCGTCACCACACCCTGCTTCTATCCAACCGCAGCATTACATGAGACCGGCATGGTGCGCCATCTGATGAGAGAGTCATGCAAACTGAAAGGTCCCCATTGGTTAGTATGCTGAGCGTACTAACCAATTATCTCAATTGCTTTTATAGAAGACTCATTGCAACTCATGTCGGTACCCATCACCAGATGGGATGTCTTAAAGAGTTGAGCATCCATCTCTTGTTTTGGTAGATCGTGGGACGGGTTCAATCCCTGGTCGAGTCAAACCATGACTTAAAAAGTCATACTTGCCGCTTCCTAGCCAGGCGCTTGACATTATTAGGATAGGGCAAGGACTGGTTGGGTCTGTGTCAGGATCATGTGACTGAGTGGGATATCAGGACATGGTGCTGGCGGTCTGGTCTCCCAGTGGGGCAGCACTATATAGCCGCCATGAGTGTGCACTGTCACAAATCCGTACCCATCCTGATATGACCTTAGATGTCGCCAGGGCGTAAATCTCCAACAACCAATCCGTACCCTTTTTGATATGGCCATCATGGATGTTGCTAGGACACTATAAGCACAAACAGATAATCAGTTTAGTACTCCTCCTTAGAAGGTTTAAGATAATGCTAGATGTATTGATTGGTTCCCATAGAAAGTCGCCTGAACTACAATTTCTTTGTCATAAGGTTTTACATCCTGGCAACATCTAAGGTCATATCAGGACGGGTAGCGACTTGTGCCACTGCACACTCATGGTGACGTTATAGTGCTGCCCCACTGGGTGACCAAGCCGCCAGCACGATATAACCGATTTCCCACTCAGTCTTTGCCCTATCCCATTAGTGCTGACCGCCAGGCTAGATAGCAATGAGCATCAGATTTGAAAGTCACTGGTTTGTCTCGGCATGGGGTTTAGAAATCCTGACCTTCCGAATTGGAAGCCTGCACTCTTACCATTTCAGACTCCGCGTCCAGTGTCTGACCTACAAACTAGGAAATCGCTTCTGCCTAGTCCAGCCACATGCGTAAACCTACCTTGTCTGATTTCATATTGCAGACTGCCCAGATGGCTTCTATGGCATAGGATGCACTAGACCGTGCAATTGCGAAGACCCAAGTGATATCTGTAATGGGGTAACAGGTGCTTGTCCCAGAAGATGCGCTTATGGATACTGGAGCTTGAACTGCAGTCTGGTGATAAAAGAACGTTCACGTGAGTACAACATTGTGTGAACACTCCATTCCATATTATATCCCTAGTACTAGTCACCTGTGGTGTCGATGATCTGTGCCCTGGTGTTGGAGGCTGTTCTGGATAATGTGACAATATCAGGATAATGTGACTGTGTGGGATATCAGGCCATGGTGCTGGTGGACTGGTCTCCCAGTGGGGCAGCACTATAAAGTCACCATTAGTGCACACTGTCACCTGTCAGTCTCCGTCCTGATATGACCTTTGCGTTTATGTTACTAGGACGTAAAACAACAACAAAAACTATTCAGTCTTAGCACTTCTAACATTACAGTCCAGTTAATTTTCATGTATTTCCATTATTCAATCATTTTGCATATTTAAATGTCAGCTGTAACAAAAGGTACCTTCTCCACTAAAGTTACTTCAAACTAAAGTAAAGTAAATCACAATGATCCCCATAAGATATCCATCTAGATAATGTGGTAGAAATTCAAAGCCATTGTCTTTTGCGCCTTTAATTCCAATTCTAATTTCATCGAAATACTAGACATGATAGACTTCAACTGTGACACTTCAATCAATTTCAATTTGTATTCTTACTCTTCATCAGCAATTAGTGTGTCATTGCGGCCATGGCACACAGGACAAGGAGGCATGGGTGGGAGAACATATCTTTATTCCGGGCAGCCCCCGGGGGCATTACATGAATGGCTTTCTGGTTTGCGGGCGTCCGCAAGCTGCAAAGAATCAGTGTCATGTGGTGATCAGAGTGGGGGATGAGAATGGCATGAATGAGGTGCGACAGGTGAGCAAGGCGAGGTGAGGAGATGTCAACCAGTGGGTAGCAGTGGTTGAGTAATGTAGAATATTATATAATAATAATTGATGGTTAATTAATTAATAACTGTTAATTAGAGAAATGGTCATGACCATTGTTTAATTATGGCAATATAATTAATTGATGATTATTGGTATTGTTTATATTTCTTCGGCCAAGCCAATATAGTATCAGCATTTGTGGTAGGTTTGGTTGTAATGGACGCTACTGTGTCATGGCTTGCACAAGCGTGGCGTTGACCTTCTTGGAGGCCTGGGTGCTGATGTAGCGTTTGTAGGCATCGGAGGTCCATTCCCCGAATCGCTGCACCTCGAGCTCAGAGCTGCCCGAGGCGAATGCGACCATCGCCGCCGCCCTCCTTATCGCCCTCCTTATCGCGTGGAGTGTGTATGGGGGGCGGTCGGACCGCGCCACCTGGGCCTCCCTCCACCTCCGTGTGATGTAGGGGATGGTCATGGACTGCTCGTCCCCCGGGAACAGCAGGAGGGGCTGGGCGGGGGCGGAGGCGGGGGCAATTCGGAGCATCGCGCGGTATGCCCGGACCGGGCAGAAGCGGGGGCCCGGGGCCGAGGCCAACACCAGAATGCATGACTGGTTGTTGGCCTGCATGTTTTTGGCCCACTTCTGGTCGTTGCACAGGGCACCGTCCCGCTCCAAAACGTCCGCCCTGGTGGTGTGCCGCGTTCTGTCGAAGGTGGCCGCCGACCTCGGCACGACCTCGGACTGCCGGGCCCCCGCAAAGAACATGACCAGCAGTGCGAAGGCCACCACCATCCCGGGCGGGTCGCTTCTGAGGTCGATGACCGCCTGCCGTATGACACTCATGGGTGCGTGCAGGGGGGCCTTGGGCCTGTGGATCTTGGACCTGCGGAGTGTGTCCATCGCCAGCCGCACTGTTATGTGGTCGAGGGGTCGGGTGGAGGCCTCCCTGAGCCGGAAGAAGAGCCTGATATGTGACACCAAGTTCGCCATAGATGATGGGCACAGTCGGGCCGCACGCTCTTCTATCCAGCACCTGATCTGGAGCGGCGTGGGGGACAGGGGCTGCACCGCATAGTGGTTGCAGTGCGCCGTGTAGTTGGTGATGGTGGCGTTGTAGTTCGCCCACGACCCCGGGGCTCTAGCCTCCATCTGCCTGGCCGTCGCGGCCCGGGCGAGCCATGTGTACTCCGTGCCTGCGAGCAGAAAGAGGTTGGAGCGGAGCATAATGGAGAAGAGCTGGTTTAACAGGGGTTAAGCAGTTTTCAATGCAAATGTTTACGGCAGTAGCCTGGTGCTTCTGGCTTATGTGGGCCCTACTCAGAGCGTCAGCTATGACATTCAGGTGGCTGGGTATGTGGTGGTAGGTTATGCGGACGTTCTCGGCTGCCTGGAACATCCAGGTGGCCCTCACAATTGCAAGCAGTCGGGGGTCGTGTCCCCTGCCAGTAGAGAGGACGTGGACGGCGGCGGCGTTGTCGCACCATATAGCTATGTGGCCACCGGTATCGTGGGGGCGGGCCGGCGTGTGGAGCGCGACCAGCATGTTGAGGGCCTCTATTTGCGTGATGCTGTCATCGGCGTTGCAGTTGCCGTCCCCGAGGGGCATGGAGTAGGCGTGGGTGTCCTCAGCTCTGCCTATGCCCCCAAGTCAGGTGTCCACAGTTATGTCCCTTCCTGGGTGGTTGGGTGGGATGATTGCGGTGCCGTTCCAACGTTCAGCAAATGTGGGGAACCAGGCGAGGTCCGCCCTCATTTCGTCGTCAACGCGGGCGCTGGTCCCGGAAATGGCCCTGAGGGCCCCCAGCAGTCGTCCGACGAAGAGCCTGGCGGGGCGGATACACATAGAGAAGAGGTGGAGGAGCTTCCCGAGCAGGGACTGGAGCTGCGGGGTTATGCGGGCCAATGGCGTTTACCATCCGCATGGTGCTCGCGACCTTGTCGGCCGGCATGGCTAGGGTCATGGTGTGGGTGGGGCGTCTATGAGGATTCTGAGCCACCGGATGGCCGCCACGGGGGGCTGGGTCTTCTCAGCCGCCTCTGGGAGGCCGAGCTCGTAAAACACGCCTCGGGCGGTGCGGAAATGGGCGTCAGCGGTTGGGCAATCGGGTGCGACGACTATGAGGTCGTCGAGATACATCGTGGCCGCTATCCCGCGTCCGCGTAGTATGTAAACTACTGCCTCCGCCACCCTCTGTATGTGGCAGCTGGACCCGCGTGTGCCGAACGGAACGGAGGTGTCGAGGTAGTAGCCGCCTCACCAGCGGGCCCCAAGGAGGGGCCAGTTGAGAGGGCAGGACCTAAAGTTCTTGTAGGCCCTGCTAATGTCCATGGTGAACATGAAGCTGTTAGGGCTGCTGGCCTAGAGCTCGCGTGTGAACCCGTCAACATTGGGGAGGCAGTGGTCGCGGGTGTGGCCCAGCGCCGTGTTCTTAATGATGTACGCATTGACAGATGTTTTGCACGGGAAGGAGAGGTCGGTGATAATACTCCTCTTGGTGGGGTCGGCCTTCTACCTCGTCATCATGGGCGAGGCATGGAACCATGGTTGGAAGGGTGGTTCGCGGTAGGAGCCATGGAGCGCCCCACACTCCATCTCCTTGCGGATGTATTCTCCCACAGCCTCTGGATGTATAGTGGCGCTGGGGTGGTTCCCGACCTGTCCTGTCCCGGAGGTGGGGCCGAGGTAGCCGAGGGGAAAGCCGAACCGGAGGAAGTCGACCAGCTGGCGGTGGTCGTGGGACCCGGAGAGCAGGGCGCTCCACCATTCGACCCTAATGCCACTTGGTACCGGTATGCGGGCCTCCACCGCGTTGGGCATCCCCGTGGCGCGGACGGCTGCGTATATTGCCGCTATGCTGCCATCTACCATGGAGGTGGTGCGCGGCCAGTGGTCACAGCGTGTGTGTTGGGTTGGCGCCCCCCAGGGGGGCTGCAGCAACAGGCAGCGCATCTGTTGGGTCGTCGAGCCGGGGCTCATCCGCCAGATGTGGCGGTGAGGCGAGACGGCGATATGGCGCGGTGATGGGCGGCGCGTCTGTCGGGTTGTCCAGCCATGGCATGACCGCCAGATGTGGCGGCGAGGCGAGACGGCGATATGGCGGTGAGGCGAGATGGCGGTAATGGCTGATGGCCATCCCACCGCCGGGGCGAGATGGACCGTTGGTGCCGCCGCTACCGCGGCCCACTTCACCACGATCCCCAGGACTGCTGGGTGGGGGGTAGAGGGCGGGCCATCCGCCGGTTCGCGCCTGGGGTCAGCGGGTGCGGGGCCGGTGGGGTCAGCGGGTGCCCGTGCGCCGACTCGAGGTGTGTAGTCCCTGCCGCCGTCTGTGAGGGCAGGGGCGGGGGTCGTTGGGCGTGCCGTGCTTGATGTGGCGCCCGCGGCCTCCCGTCGGCGACGCGGGCGGGTGGGGAAGGGGTGGGGGGTGGGCATTCGGCCGCCTCCCCCGCATCTAGTTTTTTGCACCATCCCGTGCCTTGCGGCGGCACTGCTGCTCGGAATGGTCGTAGAATGCCTGCGTGACCCTAAAGCAGTGGGCACGGGCATGGACGACCTCGTCGGGGCCGTCCTGGTGGTGCTGGGGGAGGGTGCAGCGGCGGGCGGAGTTAAACGCGGGGCACGGCCGCTCGTGAGCCTCTGCCTCGATGCAGGCGCATCCCGGTTTGTTGTTGCCATTGTTTTCTTCCCATCCGCCATGCGCGTCCGCCCGCGCTGGGGTGGGCACGGCCGTGTAATAGATGAGCCGCTCATGCAGCATGGCGTTCCTATCGGACCAGGTAATCTTGTTCTTTTCAATACGATCAAAGATTCGCTGCGACCATTTGCGGACCATGGACCAAGGCTTCGTCATGCACCTCCACCATGGGGTGGGAGGACCGGCCACGTTGAAGCCGGAAAAGCCCGCCATAAATGCAACGGCCAACATGGCGGCCCCGCACGCACCAGCCCCGGAAAGCCTGCCATCGACTTTCACCGTATACGGCTACACTGTGCGCATCACCTCATTGACCTGCCACACAGCAGCATAGACCCATGCACACTACCACCCGGCATAGCTCACATATACCTAGCAGTCAGAGACTTGGGCATGCCTAACGCCATTGGTGTGCTAGGATCCCGGTCCCCAGCGACATCAAGGTCGAGCGCTGGCAGGCACACCTCTCCCACTCCCATGTCACCGCCAATTGGTCGACTTTCTTCAATTCGGCTTCCCCCTGGGATACCTAGTCTCGGAATCCGGAACAGACCAGGTAGCCAACCGCCCATGTGCAAACCAACACCCGGCAGCCATCCAACAATACATCAGCAAGGAGGCCGAGTGCGGCGCACTCCACGGACCATATAGCACCCAGCCCTTCTACCCCTGGTTCCACTCATCGCCCATGATGACCAGGGAGAAGGCAGATCCTACCAAGAGGAGGATCATCATTGACCTCTCCTTCCCCACAGACACCTCCATCAACATCTACATAATGAAGAACACGGCCCTCGGACATACCCTTGAGCACTGCCACCCCACCATTGACGGCTTCACTCGCAAGCTCCATGCCACCAGGCAGGGCAGCTACATGTTCACCATGGACATAAGCAGGGCCTATAAGAACTTCAGGTCCTGCCCACTTGACTGGCCCCTGCTCGGAGCGCGATGGCGCGGGAAATACTATGTCGACATATCTGGTCCCTTTGGTGCCCGAGGGTCTAGCTGTAACATACAGCGCATTGCCGAAGCGGTAGTATACATACTAAGGGGCCGTGGGAAAGCCGCAACCATGTATCTTGACGACCTAATCGTGGTCGCACCTGAGTATAGTGCACCTGAGTATAGTATACGGTTCCGCAAGGAAATCATATATTGGGCTGCTAGACACGATCCACCACCAGGGACTGTGCCTGGCCCTTGGGGCCTTCCGCACCTCACCAGTTCAGAGCCTTTATGTCGAAGCCAATGAACCATCACTTAACAACAGGAGAATCAAATTGGCCATGCAATATGTAGTAAAGATAAAAACTAATGCATTGAATCCTGCACACAATTGTCTGTTCGAGCAACATGACGAATCCAGGTATGAAGCCAGGCCAAATTACATCCGGCCACGGATGCTCCGATTGAAACCTCATTTGGAGGCCTTGGGCATGGATTTGGCGGTGTTGGAGGATGCCAAAGTCCCAGAACATCCCCCGTGGTCGTTGCGAAAGCCATCGGTTATCCTCCGACTCACTGAACTGAGGAAGTCTGGGACACATCCACTCGAGTACCAAGGACTGCATGCAGAGATTCAAGGCCAGTTTGCAGACCACCTCTCCATATACACTGATGGTTCGAAAGACCAAAGCCGGGTAGCTGCTGCGGCAGTCTGCCGACGGGAAAAATTTGGTGTACGTTTGCCCGATCAGAGCTCGATTTTCACTGCAGAAGCCCGTGCACTCCTTCTCGCTTTGGAGTGTATTGAGGTATCCAACCACACTAACTATGTTATATACAGTGATTCGCTCCACGGAACACCCCTCACTGATGAGATGAGGGCCGACCTCGCCTGGTTCCCTGCATTCGCCGCCGGCTGGAACGGGTCTGCCATCATCCCCCCCAAACACCCCGGCAGGGAAATCGTAGTCGACGCATGCCTTGGTGGCATTTTGGGGACCGACGACAAAAGCGCATACTCCATGCCCATACGGGACGGGGACTGCCGAGACGATGACAGCATCACACAGATTGAGGCCCTCAACGTCCTAGTGAGCCTCCACACACTTGCCCGAAGCGATGATGAGGGCGGCCACATCGCCATCCGGTGTGACAACATTGCTGCAGTACATGTACTATCGACTGGTAGGGGCCACAACCCCCGACTGCTCGCGATTGCCCGCGCCGCCTGGATGTTCCAGGTGGTGTGGAACATATGTGTAACATTCCACCATATACCGGGCGAAGACAATGTGGTAGCTGATGCCCTAAGCAGAGCACACTTAGCCCCCACTACAGACAACTAGCAATAAACATCTGCATTGCAAAAAGCCTAACCCCGGTGCCGCACCTGTTACTCGATTACGAACCCCTCCAACCGCTGTATGTTCACAGGGCACGAGTACCGGCGAGTACCATGCGAGGCAAGCAGATGCCAGGGCACCAGGATCGTGGGTGAACTACAATGCCACGGTCGCCAACTCTACTACACACTTTGAGAAATTCGCGGTGCAATTGCTCTTGCCCTCCCTGCTACAGAACCGGTGCTGGATAGAAGTGCGGGCGGCCCGCGTGTGCCCAGCCTCAGTGGCAAACGCGGAGTCGCACCTCAGACTATTCTTCAGTCTGAGGGAGGCCCCAACCGACCCCCTCGACCACATCACAGTCCGGCTGGCGATGGACGCACTCAAGAGGTCAAAGGACCACAGGCCCAAGCAGCAGAGGCATGCGCCAGTCGAGGTCGTCTGCCAAGCGGTGCTCGACCCTCGGGCGACCCCCGCAGGCACGGTCGTGGCCTTTGCGATCCTCGTGATGTTCTTCACCAGTCCACAGGGGCAAGGCAGTCCGAGGTGGACCCCAGATCGGCGGCTGCATTTGACCACACCGGCAACACCACCAGGGACGATGTGCCCATACAGCAAGGCGCCCTGCATATAGACCAGAAATGGTAAAAATATACGCAGGCCACCAACCAGTCCCAGGTCCTGATACTCGCACCTGCAACTGATCAATGCTTCTGCCCGGTCAGGGCATACACCCACATGCATAAAATCGGGTCTACTCGATCAATGCGATAGCCACTATGAGTATTCACACAAGATAGGCAGCTCATGACCGTCCCCTACACCGCAAGGAGATGGAAGGAGGCCCAGGCCTCCGCCCGGGTGAGCCCCCCCTACACTCTCCACTCCATCCGGAGAGCCGCTGCCACCGTCGCATTCGCCTCGGGCAGCCCCGAGCTCGCAGTACAGAGCTTCGCTAAACAAACACTCATGAAACTACTCTGGCTTGGCCAATTTAAACATAATATTATATAACATCTAATTTAATTTTTAAATCATTTATATAATTATATAACTTTTATTACTAATTAATTATCATTTAACTGTTTAATTTGATACAAATATTTATACTCCAGCTTTGCAATTTCACCATGCTCACTTGTCTCACCTCATTCACCCCATTTCCATACAATTGACCGCGATCTCCACATGACCTTCTCCCATGCAGCTCTCGTACCAATGCAGTAAACCAGAAATGTAATGCCGCCGGAGGCTGCCCGGAATAAAGCCATGTTATCCCAATCTCTGCTTCCACGTCATGTGTGTTATAACTGAAATGAGTAAACCATGGTATTGCTAGTATTGTGCTGAGATCAGTTAGGCAACTAACCTTGTTCTCAAATTAAGATCTTGTGAGGGTGGGATCGGTCAATAATCCATAATTGTACATCATATACCAGACGGGATGGCCGAATGAGTTAGAGCGTATGTCTCCCGTGTTGGTAGATCTTGGGATCCTGGGTTCGAACCCTGGTCGAGTCAAACCAATGACTGAAAAATTGATACTTGTCACTTCCTAGCCTGGCGCTCGGCATTATTTGGATAGGGCAAGGATCAGTGGAATGAGGAAGACCAATTGTCTGCCATTGAAATTTCCCCTGCTTAATCAACTAATGTACCAAAAAAAAACAACCAACAAAATGCTTTTGTTTGTTTCCTTCCACCAGCTATGTTGAATCCTTGGGCGCAACCACAGATGAGCGGGGCCGTGTTATTAACTTTTAGCTGCATATTCCTCGCATTCTTGATGGTATCCATTTACTTGATCTACATAGTTTATATCTTCAATATTTATGTGAAGTTCAATGAAGAGGATGAAGACAGCTTCGGTAACTAGGATACAACCGTTTATAAAAAATAGCTACAAATTAAAGTTGCACAGTCCGATGGTTTTGAATTTCTATAATTTTTATATTACATAGATTGTTATAGTCTACCTTGCTTTAGTTTGAAGTAACTTTTATTTTAAAAGGATGACTTTTGAAATATTTGAAGTGAAAACATGTACAATTATTTTGGGAGTCACACTAAAACTCTGACACCACAGGCTTCAGCAGTAACAGATTCTCTTAAATTGAATCAGTGTTCCGTTCTATGTCAGAACAAATGTTTAATAAGTGCATCTATATCTAAGTTATATATGGAGAATCAAATTTAGATAATAGTTTTTGTTTTGAAAATGTGATGCTTCATCGGACTATGCAGCTTTAAGTAATTTGCAATTGTGTAAAGACCTCTGGTGATATATTGTGTATGGTGAAGGCTAGTACCATTCCGAAGGGTTTTCTGATTTAGGAGTGACCTGTAATTCTGTCAGTCCGATGTTGCTTTTGTTTGTGGGTGGTCAGTCGCTTTAGACTTTGACCAACAGGGTATTGCAGTAGTCCATCCTGAGCCCCACTGCACACGTTGGCGGTGGTGGTTGTAATATATGCGCAATAGATATCCAGGCACGCGCGGAGAACAAAGGAATCTGTTACTGATCATGTAATAGGGGTGTGGGAGCCGGCTGCCTTAGTTCCCTGGATGGCGAATAAAGTCACTCGTTAACCAGAAGTCAAAGTGTTCAGACGTCATACTTTCACATGGTGTCAGATAAGGACAATGCAGCCTATAAACACACTGCTAGGCCTTAGGCCAGTTAATTCTAAGTAACAATGTGAGATCAAACTGGAAAACATGGATCAGAGCATATGATATATATGCTACAGCAGCAGGAGTGGTCAGAAGAACTGAACGAGTGTAGTGTTGTATATTCCTGTGCGTGGCCGGTGAAGAAGCGCAGAAAGTCTTTCCGAATATGACCTTCACGCTCAACGACCAAGACAAATTCGACCTATGTTACGGCGCTCAGAGACAGAATCAAAGACTGTGAATATGGGCCCATCGAAGACTCGCTTTTGCCCGATCGCCTAGTCGCTGGCGTAAAAAATACAACTCTTAGAAACAAAATGCTGCAAACCGCCAATCTCAGAAAAGATCTGCATCACCTGCAAGAAGATCGGCCACTTTGGGAAGGTTTGTCGAAGCAAACCCAAAAGAGTTGACGAAATAACGGTCGATAACCCGACCCTAACAACGTGGACTCTAACCCAGATCCAGTGGAAGTTGATGTGCTGACGGCCGATCTGATTGTCGGTGAAATCAAGAACAACGTAGATCGAGATGTCGATCTGTGGTCCTCGATGATCAGGATCAACGGACATCCAGTGAAATTCAAGCTTGACACCGGCTCGGAGGTGAACGTGCTCCCGCGGGGCATGTTCAACAAGATCCCCTTGACACGGCTGGCAAAAACCAGATGTTTGCTTATCACCTTCTGGCGGGGTGGTGATCACGGTCAACAGCAGAGAAATTGTGTTCCAAGTGGTGCAAGACTGTCAACCCATTCTCGGTAAACAAGCATGTGTCACTCTAAAATTGTTAGCAAGGATTGACGAGGTGAACTCAAACACACCGCAAAACATTTGCAGCTGTGCTGGTGATAACATCGACGAGGCTGACAAATTGGTAAGCCAATACAATGATGCTTTTCAGGGTTTAGGTCCCATTAAGTCAAACACTGTCATTCATGTTGATAATGCTGTACAATCTGTTGTTGACCATCCAAGGAGGATTCCATGTGCCATCCAAGATAAGATGCATAACAAATGTAAGTGTATGGTACAATTGGGTGTAATAACTGAGCAGGATGAATCAACTGAATGGGTGAACTCAATTACAATCGTAAAGAAACCAAACAAGATCAGAAGCTGTCTCAATCCAACAAAGTTAAACAAAGGAAAAAGAGGGCCATTCCCAACTAAAACAATAGACGAAATGTAGACGAAATGATTGGCCAAACAGCTAATGCACAATTCTTCACCATCTTAGATGTCATGGCAGGCTACTGGAAGATGGAACTAGACCATCAGAGTTCACTATTGTGTACGTTTAACATGCCATGGGGCCGATATCAGTATACTCGATTACCTTTTGGTATCAAGACGGCCGCTGACATTTTCATTCAGGAAATGCACCGTATCGTGGGCGATCTACCCGGTGTAATATCTCCATCAGAGCCCCGGATACCACTACTCTATCCGAGGTGTGTTCTGACAACTCTCTGTCAGTTCCCACCTGGTGTCCCTCTCAACAAACTCATAAGGAGGAAAAGGGAAGACAGGTCGCGCAAGATTGACAGTGAAGAAGTTATGCTTTAACTGCCCACACAGATCCTCAGGTCTCCTGCTAGTGTGTATAAGAATCAGTGCCTACAGCCCATTGAACCTGAGACCCATGGTTGTTGCACACAGCTCAGTGCCTTTGGAATAGCTGCTGCTAGTTTGTGTGTAGAAAGTGGAGCCTCCTAGGTCCTGGACAAGAGAAGAGTGCCCAGAGTGGGGTCTGTGTGTCAGGTATAAGGAATGCAGGTGACTGGGCTCCCACAGTCAGCCTGGGTGGCGATGCCCTAATAGGGGGCAGCTGTCACTGAACCCCCAGGTGCAGGTGGTGTCCATAATGTATGCAGGATTGCTGGGTGTGCTTGCCCATTGGCCCCGTGGTAACAGGTAGTTGCAGACAGTTACAATAAACATATATTAAAAATGCCTTTCCCCTCCACTTGCATTCTTTCTGGTGCATGGAGAGGACATTTCACTAATCATTAACCGTCTCTTAAATATGAACATCACATCACAATCTCAGTCGCTATGTGTTATCACATTTTCCACATAGGTGCTTATGTCACACAGCGAGTGGGGCACCCATTGTTTCTCTGTTACATAATCCTGGTCCCCACTCCATCGGCCGAGAATAGTAATGCTCCTTGCCAATATATAAATCCGAACCGAAAATGTGTATATTTTTACACCGGGGTAGGGATCGTGACAGACAATATTTTGGTATATTGGTCAACTATCAAAGAACACAAAGATAGACTAAAAGCAGTTTTAGACAGGCCCAGGTCAGGTAATCTCAAACTAAATGCGTAATAATGATTAATATGCAAGGCATCGGTGAAATGCATAGGCCACCAGCTCACTCAGAAGGGTGTAAATGCAGATCCAGACAGAATCCAAGCAATAGTCGATATGCCCAAGCCACAAGAAAAGCAAGGCTTACAACGATTTCTGGGCATGGTTGGATATTTGCACAAGTTCCTACCAAACATGTCGCAAATTGTGACAAACTGAACAACAAACGGCATATGACATGCTTAAGACCAAGCCGAAAACCACTCCTGTACTGTCATACTATTGTGGTGGGGGTGATGAAAATGGGAAATATTGCACCTAGAGCGGGACTCAAACCCACATCTCTTTGCATTCCGGGCCAGTGTGCTATCTAGGCTCCCTGATATCACCACCTAGGCTCCCTGATATCACAATACTACCCACGCCTACCTGTCTATGCGGCTCCTTGCCTGAGAGGGCAGTGCAGACCACTACACTCGTCCCCCTGGAATTATAAGTCTTTTAATGCTTACAATTACATACATACAGGCAATGCACTTACATATATACACAGGGTAGGTTCAACAACTATACAGCGCGTAGCTTGTACAGGATCATGGTCACGGCAACCAGTGTCATGGGGGTGATGAGTGGGACTCGAACCCACATCTCTTTGCATTCTGGGCTAGTGTGCTAACCATTACACCACCTAGGCTCCCTGATATCACCATACTACCTACGTCTACCTGTCTATGCGGCTCCTTGCAGGAGAGGGCAGTGTAGACCACTACACTATCATGTCGATGATCTAAGTAGATGCATGTCAATCTGGACTGGGTGCAGTCATCATGCAAGATGGAAGACCTTGATCTAAAGCACTTGTATCTCATGCTTTAGCTCAAGCACATAGTGGCTATGCCACCATTGAGAAAGAAATGTTGGCAATATGTTTCGGCTGTCAAAGATTCCATGACTACATTTTCGGTAAAGAAGTCCAAATTCAGACAGACCACAAACCTCTTGTGACTATCATGCAAAACCCACAAATTGTCATCGCGAATGCAACATATGCAAATGCAACTGCAGAACTACAATATCAAGTTATGTCACATTAAGATGTTTTTTGCAGACATGTTGTCGAGAGGGCACAGTACAGAAGTCGGTCAGACTGACCTGTTTGATGACACCCTGAGCATTGCTGCAATCAATGCGCAGCCATCAAACCTGCTAAGTAAAATTATCAAAGAGTATGAAACTGATGAGACAATGAGCCAGGTTGAAAATGGGTGGTACACAGCACAGACACAAACACCGCCTTGTTTAAGACATGACCACATTAAGACATGACCACATTGACAACGCTCTGTCATTCTACATGCGTCAGACTGCCAACACCTGCCCGACATGCACCGTTGTGATGACGCCATGACCACAGTGACAGCCCTGTCATTCCACATGCGTCAGACTGCCAACACCTGCCCGACATGCACTGTTGTGATGCCGCCATGACCACATTGACAACCCTCTGTCATTCCCCATGCGACAGACTACCGACACGTGCCCGGCATGCACGGTTGTGATGCTGCCATGACCACAGTGACAGCCCTCTGTTATTCCACATGCATCAGACTGCCAACAACTGCCCGACATGCACCGTTGTGATGCCGCCATGACCACAGTGACAGCCCTCTGTCATTCCACATGCGTCAGACTGCCAACACCTGCCCGACATGCACTGTTGTGATGCCGCCATGACCACAGTGACAGCCCTCTGTCATTCCACATGCGTCAGACTGTCAACACCTGCCCGGCATGCATGGTTGTGATGCCGCCATGACCACATTGACACCCCTCTGTCATTCCACATGCGTCAGACTGCCAACACCTGCCCAGCATGCATGGTTGTGATGCCGCCATGACCACAGTGACAGCCCTCTGTCATTCCACATGCATCAGACTGCCAACAACTGCCCGACATGCACCGTTGTGATGACGCCATGACCACATTGACAGCCCTCTGTCATTCCACATGCGTCAGACTGCCAACACCTGCCCGGCATGCACCGTTGTGATGACGCCATGACCACAGTGACAGCCCTCTGTCATTCCCCATGCGTCAGACTGCCAACACCTACCGACATGCACGGTTGTGATGCTGCCATGACCACAGTGACAGCCCTCTGTCATTCCACATGCGTCAGACTGCCAACACCTGCATGGCATGCATGGTTGTGATGCCGCCATGACCACGTTGACAGCCCTCTGTCATTCCACATTATGTGCTTCAGACTGCTGTCACCTGCCAGGTATGAACCATAGTGACGCCGCCACGACCACAGTGACACCCGTCTTTCACCCCTCGTGCATCGGACTGTCGACATCTGCCTGGCATGCACCGTTGTGATGCCGCTACCTCTGATGCCTTCTGGTAACCCATGGTAAGTAGTCCTGGTGCCAAGGGGTTATACCCTACACCGAGAGTTAACGTTTTTGTTATTGGTTATTATGGTAGATTGGGTGGTAGTCTTCAATTTCCAGGTGGATGAACCCTGCTCACCCTTGAGCAATTTTCGGGATTAACCCTTTTGTGTTGGGAGTACAAAATCAAATATGGCCATAAAAATGGGATAATGAGCACAACATGTCCTCTAGAACCATTGTTATTGAAGATAATAGATCATGCGACCCATCAAAACGTCGGTCTCGGAGAGCTCTTTATACTGATACATGGTATATACAACTCATTTCAATAATTAGGTCACCAAAGGTCAAAAGGTCACAGATTTGAGGCCTTGCCTAAAATCTTGAATGCTGTTATAAACACCTTTATGTAGGCTAAGCTTCTGTATTTCTATTATTTTCAATAACATCGAATAAATTAGCATTCACATGGATCCCCTCAGGCAACATAATAATGTCATGAATATATGGAGAGCTAGCTCTTTTGCAATACGTGATAAGCACCAGTCCAAAAAAGTACCTGATTTTCAGTTATGGGCACATGATCTGTGGTACAGGTGTAATTAATTCTACATTTTAATATCTATAGAGAAATGCAATAATAGTCCAAAATCCATGATTTCAAGTCATGAATAGTGATATGTATTTTTGTAATTCCATGGTTTTCAAAGGCTGTTTAATACCTGGGATTATTTCCTGCCTCATTCTGTATCCATCATAAATAATTAAAATTGAAAAATTTGAATATATGTATCCACCAATGATGGTCATGGTATTTTGGCTTCTTGTTTAAAACTAACAATTGTAATAATATCTGGATCTAGAGTTCTAAATTTAAATCTAGACTTATAAATTTGGAAAGAAAAATATGCCAGCAAAGACTGCATTCAATGACAATTGAGCTCTACCATTTCTAAGTTCTTATTGTTAACCAGCAAACAAATAATAAGAAATCATTGTGAATGAAATAAGAAGCACTCCCTCTTCCTCTAGATCTAAATCTAGACTTAATTGTTTATAAAAATTAAGAGAATGTCAAATGTGTCAACAGAAACTTGTTCCAAGAAATATATAACCATTGCAATGCCTGATAAACTATATATCTATGTCCTACCTATTTCCCAGGTATTTTATTAACTATCAGATATGAAATAAAAAAAGATTTAAGAGTGAATAAAGTAAGGAAAGTTGACTCTGGCTATAGTTATAAATCTAGATTTGTCTAGATCTAAATGCAGATGGTGTAAGATTAGCTGATGAGTTTTATGTCCATACAATAGTAGATATTATATTTTAATATTTTGGTATTCTAACTTTTCAAAGTGTAGCTGAAATATGTTGTAGCAAAGCCCCAGTCACACCTACCCGGACGAGCCCCGGATTTTTAGCCGGACCACCCCCGGACCAGTCACCCGGACTGTCCCGGACAGCCCCGGATAAAATTGCTATTTTGGTCGTTTTTGGCCTCGCAGTCACACCTACCCCTGGTCTAGCCCCCGGTCTAGCGGGACCACCCCGGACTACCCGGTGTACCCACGGAGTAGTTATGGATCAGTCCCGGACTGGAAGTGGACTTGCTCCTGCTATACATATATACAAATACAGGGCTCATCCTGGACTGATCCGTGGTAAACCGGGCTATCCGTGGTCATCCAGCGTGTCCGGGTCTTATCCGGGCAGTTCGGGTGTGGTCCGGCAACGTCGGGACTAGTCCGGGGTGGTCCGGGTTAAACTGTGGCTGAACCATGGCTCATCCGGGGCGAAACAGCCCCGGACTGCCCCGGACTGGGCCGGATGCGGCACGGACTACTCCCGGTCCACCCCGGACTACACGGACCACCCCCGGACCACTCCTCGTCCGGCCCCTGATCCGGGTAGGTGTGACTGGGGCTTAAGGTATTCCACAGCTACACTCACTGTTTGAAAATGAACCATGTGCTTTGTGTGGGTCTGTTTTGCTTTTGCGCATCCCACAATGCACCGCGCGGCTGGAATTATGAACCCGTCTATTAACGGCGCACTGTCACCCCTCACCAGTTTCAGGACACTCCTCTATTTGGTTGAGCAACCTGGAACCCTCACCAACGTTATACCCCTGTCACACTACGACGTGACGAGCCAACGTGAGCCTAACATGATCATTTTTCGTCATGACGTTGGGTTACGTCATGATGACGTCAAAATGACGTTAGAATGACGTCGAGCTACGTCACATTACGTCGTGTTACGTCGAGTTACGTCAAGGTTTTGGACATGTTCAAAACTTTGGACGTAGGTCGAACGTAAGGGTTTACGTTCGCCGTACGTTCTGTTCACGTTCAGTGAACGTCAATGACGTTAAACAGACGTTATTTCAACGCTGCTCACTACGTTCAACTCCGTTCCACTATGTTCCACTACGTTGACCCACATTAAACCAAGTGCAAAAGCCTACGAGGCTTAATGGGAACGTCAGGAGAACGTCAGGAAAACGTCAGGAGAACGTCAGGAGAACGTCAGGAGAACGTGCATTCAACGTACGTTCAACGTCTCATTACATAGCTAACGTCATGTAACGTTCTTCTGGCGATGGAATAACGTTCATAACGTTCCGTGAGCGTAGTGACGTTGTCCTCTCTCGTGACTGACTGTATCACTACGCTTTACCAACGTTACGTTCTCGTCCACTACGCTGCATCCACGTTCAACTTGTGCCCAAATTTGCATACTACGCCGAGAAGTTCAACGTTCTTCACGTTCTCCCTACGTTGACGTCGTTACGTCGTAGTGTGACAGCCCCATAATGTTGTTCCTACTGGGCGGGGCTTGAACCTGTATGGATGCTATTGTGTGATTTGAATAAAGTTCCATATGTATACGAGTTGGTTGTCCCGCGTTTTGAATTAATCAAATTTGGTACACACAACTTGCACAGCTTATTTTTTTAAAGCTGGAACCAATTTAAAGATACCACCATTTTAAAGGGGTAGCTATATATTTATATATGTAACAGTCCAGACATGAGCTCCAGTACCATACGGTGGCAGCAAGGACTGCTCCGTCCCCATCGCAGTTTACAGCGATAGGTGGCGGTACGGTATCCGGCGGGCAGCACAGCGAGAGGGCTGCCACCTACTGCGTGCAGCTAGCGTAACCTCCCCCGAGGAAGTTGATGTGGGACCCGGCATGGCAGAGGCGGCTCACTTGATCGTGGATGCCACAGTGAACGGAGATTAAAGAATGTAAGAAGCAAACGTACTCATTCTCCTGCTTGCGTGAGGGTCAAGATCTGGGCGGCCAACAAAGGGGCCCCATCACATATATATAAAGGGTTTTTTTTAAAGTCAGATAGGACCATCCCATTGGTCCGCATTTAAAATGCTTCAACTAGATATCTGACCAAATGGGGTGGCCGAATGAGTAGAGTGTCCATCTCCTGTTTTGGGAGATCGGAAGATCCGAACTCATGAGTTTGTGGGTTCGAATCCTGGTCGAGTCAAACCGATGACTTTAAAATTGATACTTGTCGCTTCCTAGCCAGGTGCTCGGCATTATTCGGATAGGGCAAGGACTGGTTGGCTCAGTGTCAGGATAATGTGACTGAGTGGGATCCTATGGTCTACCAACATGGGAGACACTCTAACTCATTCGGCCATCCCATCTGGTTAGTTGCTGCTGATAGTACCTGCCCCAGTTTACTGTGCTCATCCAATCTAATTTCGCATTGCATTGCTTTGATTAGGATAAAGTTTACTAGTAATATAAACACATATAATATTACATACACACATATATTTGCAGTTTGCTTCATTTCACTAAAGTAATACTTACAAAACCCATCATTCACAACGAGACAGAGAGTAGTATAAGTTGCCTTTTAACGTAAACAAGGAAACTCGTGAAATCTCAACCCTACAAATGAAACATCGAAAGTTAGTTGAGGGGTGGATGGTGCCAATTTTTCGGGCATTCTGATTAACCTTGCGGGGTCGTGCTCAAGCGGAAAGTGAGCATCGGAGCAGTGAAGAGGTGTGATGTTACCGCCCATATGGCCGAACCCACTAGGTGGCGATAGCGAAGAAGTCTTTTTAGTGTGAGCTTTCCAATAGGCAGTGCTGGTGAGGCTAGGCCCAACAGTCAGTTCCGATGAAACCCGATAGTTGGCGGCAGGAGCAGATATGTAGTGTTAGTGAGTCCAGAATGAACTGATAGGTGGCGGCATCAGTCAGCAATGGGAGGGATTTCCCTACCATGTCTCCATCCCGGCGCGAATAACCCATGTTAACCTAACATGTAAAATTCACGATGAGCCAGCGAGTGGTATAAGTTGCCTTTTATTCAATATAAACCAGGATCAACAACATAAACAAGGAAACTCGGGAAATCTCAACCAATTAAGGTGGAGACAGCCCCAGTTGCTGCGGAGAGGGCTGCCTTCGGGACATAAGAGTTCATGGTGTCAGTTCGCCATGTGGCGAGTTTGCAGACGTCTTCGGGAAGTGCGCCTGCACCGGTGCAGGCCTGGGCTCCGCCCCTTCGGAGGCTCTGAAGTGTGAAGCTGGAAGCAATGGGATGTCCATGGGCGGTTAATGCAGTCTTTATCTCGAATGTGAGAGTCCCGGGTGTGAGGGCACACCCATCTGATGGGGGGAAAGCGGCAGTGTCTTGTCATCCGTGGTTGGCAGCAGTGTAGGAGCCTCATATTGGATGTACTTTGATGAAGTAGAAGTCACCGAGGACTCCTTTGCTTTTCATAGAATGTATGTGTATTTGTAATGCCGGGAGATCACAGGTGATATCTCGTCGGAATAACATGTGATTGGAGGCGGAAGACCAGCAGACCAGGATGTTGCTCTGTCGCAGCAAGGTGAAGTACACCAGCAAGGTTGCCACGGTGAGCACCAGGGCCCCTGGCCCTCCTGCCTTGAAGTACCGGACAACCGAAGAGGCATGTGAGACTGTGATGGGTGGGGCCTTCGACACCCTGCGGGTGGATGATTGTGCCACCCCCATTTTCACCAGTTGGTCTGGGTAGGTGTGCATGAAGGCCACCAATGAGTCTCGTCCAGGTACGGGCTGCCGCTTAGATAGTTCAGCATGGCTCCCGGTGATCGTAAGGTAGGCAGTATAGTTCATCACGTTCATCTGGGATGGTCTTCATGGATTAAAGTTATTTGCAGCGAACTGGCTGTATTTTTGGAGTTGGTGTAGCTTGTTCCCCCAAGAGCTGGCTGAGAGCATTGATGTGATGGTGTCTTGATGGCGGCGGACCTGGGAAGAGAGAGGTAAAATTATGAGCTTCCCAGGTCTGAACAACTTAAATAGGCGGCCCGAGTGTGTCGACATGGTGGGTAACGTGTACTTGGTTGAGGTTCTTGCGCAGGCATAGTATGCGGGCTCATGTATCCGCAGCACAGGCAGTTTGACGCCTGCTCAAGGCTTCTCTCGCACAGGCAAAAAGCACCTGATCACGACCGGAACCTGAAGATAACACTCACTGGGACGTCTGATTTTCAGTGCTCATCACAATGGTGTAGTCATGTGGGTTATCTGGGGCCAGGGCATTGAGGGTGACTACTAGGTTTATCACCTCAAGTTGGTTGATGTTGTAGTTCTTTGACGTTATGTTCTCAGTGTATTCTTCTGAGAAGTAGCTGGTTGGTGAGTATTTCCTGCTCCCACCAGGTTGGAGTCACACTCAATGATCCAACTTTTTGTGGGGGCAGGGCGGAGGAGGACCAGGCCATTGGTGGACTCTGTATATATCAGGAACCAGCAGATGTCAAGAACTATGTTGTCGTGACTGGATGCTTGCCGGTGGATGGTGCTGCCCACAATGCCGCAAGGATTCCTGTCATGAAGAGTCTGGCAGGCTTGACGCAATGGGCGATATGCTGCAGTCCACCGATCAGTCTTTGGGTCTCTTTCCTGGAGGCTAGGCGGCCTAACATCTAGAGGCAGCACTGCCAGCACCTCGGCGAGCTTGAGATCTGGTATGCAGATGATCATATTCTCGGAGGATATTGAGTATCCTAGCCATTCAAGGCATTTGGATGGCGGCACTCATTTTGCTGGAGATAATGCTATGCCAAGATCTTGTGCCAAGTTGGTGACTTATTCATAGGCTGGAGGCCACCCCCATGAAGTCGTCGAGGCAGCAGAGAGCATGGTGGCCCCTCACCCTGAGCAGGTACACCATGCTGTTGATGGTACGAGCACAGGCGAGGGAGGAGGTCCGGCATCCGAAGGGCGGGGCCAAGTCGTAGTAGGAGTTCCCTTCCAGGACGATTCCGTACAGAGGAACCAACAGGGGCAGGCCCGGAGCTGGCGATAGGCCCGCGACAGGTCAGCGGACCAGAGGTAGCATGTTGTACACTGCCTCGTCACCTCGTCGGCAATGTTGAGTATGCCTCGCAGGGTGTAGGTATATGGTCGTCCTTCGTACTACCCCTTTCGAATGCCGGCTTTGACACTCGCGTCCCTGGTGGGTCTTTACACATTCTAAACAGTGCACAAAAATACTCCATACAGGAGCTTTCTCCAAAAACCAACTTTCCCTTTCTGATCACCGCATATCACATAGTTATTAGGCATGATGGAGACTTTACCTCTCTTAGCTTGTCTTGATGAGCTTGATGCAGTGAATAACTTGTCGATCATATCTTTATGGTCCAACTCCGAGTCAGTGGTGGATGCCGACCGTTACCGGGAAGCTCGCTTGCGGCTTCTACCATCGTCATGGTTGTGGCGATCAGAATGTTGGTGTCAGTTCGGTGTTCGTGTTCGTGTCAGATGTGGGTGTGGGTGTGAGTGCGTGAGTGGGAGTGGGAGTGGCTCCGGGTGCGTTGTCTCCCACATGTTGAGCGCATTGGTGAGCTAGAGCGTCCATTATGGCGGCGGGCGCTGCCACTCGTTCCCGTGCTTTACAATGGCTAGAGGTTGATGGCTTCTCCAGCGGCGGTTTCGTCTCCAGGGCGTAGATACGTACAAAAATCCTCTTAGTTACCGTGTCTAGGCGATCCGCTAGGTTCTCGATTTTATCCAGTCTTCCATTGTCCTTGCTATTGGTTGCAGCACTTGTGGTGTCTGTGCGTGTTTTGCATGAGCCGTTCGCATTGCTTTTCTTTGGTACTTTTGCAATTACAGAACAGAGACGGCCGCTAGTTTTTGATGGAGGGGTTTTTAACTGTCATGTCGTCATCCTGTCAGGTTATTCTGCTGTGGTTCATCATGGCGGTTTTGTGGAGTCTCAAATTTTTTGGGCGTTCTGCTTAACCTTGCGGGGTCGGTTCCAAGCGGCAAGTGAGCATCTGAGCAGTGAACAATCTCTAACGTCACTGCCGATATAGCCGAACCCGCTAGGTGGCGATAGTGAAGAAGTCTTTTTAGTGTCAGAGTTTTCAGATAGACGGTGATGGTGAGGCGAGGCCCGGCGGCCAGTTCAGACGAAACCCACTAGTCGGCGGCAGGAGCAGATACATAGCGTTAGTGAGTCCAGAATGAACCGATAGGTGGCGGCATCAGTTGGCAATGGGAGGGATTTCCCTACCACGTCTCCGTCCCAGCACAAATTACCCACTTTAACCTAACATGTACAATGCCCTCGAATATTTCACCATTCTATCCATAATCAGCCTCTTTTTAAATTTAGCTGATATTTTTTTATCACTTCCAATTTCAGAGTACAGCATTCATGTTGCCACTGAGGAGGAGACTATTTTCTGAAATTGTTAATTTCATATTACATATTATATAATTACAATTGAAACTGAGTGCGAGGCATTTGGGAACCATGTTTTGAAACTGCGACCAGGGCGACAGTTTGGAAGCAAGACAAGTGCCCCCAGAACTTCATAATATTGACCTCGTTCTCGCAGTAGCCAGCCAATCACTTGCGAGATTATCAGGTAGGGGCCAGGACTAGGAATTCGAAATGTCTTAGTTCCTCAAGGCGTATTTGAAAAACAAGACTGTTTTCATATAGAAACAAATAGCAGTCACCTGTCACAGTCTACACATTGTTTAATGTTGATTAGGGAATCGAATAAGATATATCATTAGAAAGGGCTTAAACAGCTCTTTCCAGTTTCAATGAAGAAAAAAAGTTCCCATAAATAATATCTGCATAATTCAATAGAAATTACATTAAAATATAGAGATAATTTTATTTTGGCTAGAACAGTGTGGTGATTGTACTCTGGAATTAGTCATTTTTACTGGGGAACCATCCTGCTATGTTCTACTAATTATTTGTATTAGAATCAACATCTCAGGCATAGTTAATAAAGAATAGACAGGAATATGAACATATCATGATGCATGACATCATATAAACCATTACTCTAATATACACACAGGCAGATGTGTTGTTGTTTTAGCAGTCTACACCAGTGTACAAATTTACGGCGTTTCGGTTCGGAATTATATATTGGCAGAGAGCATTATTATTCTTAGGCAATGGAGTGGGGACAAGGTTATGTAATCTAAAAGCAATAATACGCCACTCACATTATGACATGATATAAGCTGTGTGAAATATATGTTCATACATGATGCCTGAGATTATTAAGAGATGTTCCTATATAAGAGACAGCACATGATTGTTGCAATGTTTCCTCTATGCATCCATAAAGAGTGCAAGTGGAGGAAATATATATATATTTATATTTGTAACTGTCTGCAACTACCTGTTACCATAAGTGCCCATGTGCCAGCACACCAGCCTAATTTGCATATACACATAGACACCACATGCAGCTGGGTTGAGTGACAGCCACCCCTACTGGGGGGTGTCACCCTCCCAGGTTGTGGTGGGTGCCTGATTGGCTGGCTGTGGGATGCCCAGTCACCTGCACTCCCTTGGCCCTCAGACCACACTTGCCTCACTTTGAGATTAATTATGCAAGACACTGCTTCAGGCACACTGGAGAGTGGACACTACTCCTGGCTATTGAGTGAGACACACCTACTCTAGAGCAGGACCCCAGACACTGCATCTGATGCTACCAACATTCATATATCTAAATTGAGTTGAGTGCAACCACCAAGGGCCTCCAGTTCAATGGGCTGTATAGGCACTGATTCATAGACACGCTAAAGAGGTAATGAAATTCTGTGTGGACAGAAGGTAAGGGGTGAGGGTGATAGGTCACTAGTAGGTGAACAGGAGTTGATGCCAATAAAGCACAACATCTTCATTGTCAATCTTTGTGACTTGTCTTCCCTTTCTTCCTTATGAGTTTGTTTAAGGGTTTGTTTAAAGTTTCATACTCCGATGGTTTTGAATTTCTGTATTTTTTCTGAGATAAATATATTAGATTGATCACTGATATCTACTTTACATTAGTTCAAAGTTACTTTTATTTTAAATGGTAAACTTTTGAGATAGTTTGAGTGCAAACATGGAAAATTAGTTTTGGCAAGCTTGCCAAAACTCTGACACCATAGACTTCTGCAGTAACAGGTTCTGTTAAATTGACTCAGTATTGCCTTCTACGCAGAAACAAATGCTTAATAAGTGCATCAGTATCTCAGTTAGATATGTAAAATCAAATCTAGATAATTGGTTTGGTTTTGAAAATTTGATATTTCATCGGACTATGCAGCTTTAATGCAGGCATCAGAGGTGAAATGAAGGGGGAGAGTTTTATGGTATTCTCTGGTGTTCTGAGCGGCCGAGCATTCAGAAATTCGATACCAGGATGACCACTTGATGTGGGTTTGTTTGTTTGTTGTTGTTTTACGTCCTAGCAACATCTAAGGTCATATCAGGACGGGGTGTGGGTGTGAAGTGTGAAGTGGAATGTCTATGTATGTGTGGTATATGCATCACGCAGTGTATCTGTACGTATGTGTATGCACACATATATATATGTACGCATATATGCACATACGCATATGAAGAGTTCAGACCCAAAACCATGTAAACGCCAATCCAAAAATGGAGATAAACATTGTAATCAAACCTTTAAAAAGTTATTATATATTCCTACTCTTTTGTTCGGTTCTCCATAACCATATGATGCTATGAAAAGTGGAATTAGTAAGCTTTAAAGTTATTTCCAGGCAACATTTTCTTTTTAAACTACAATTTTTGGATTGGCATTTAGGTGGTTTTGCAACTGAACTTCATATATACGCATACATATGCATATATACAAATATATATACGTAGGTCTATGCACATAATATACGCATACATACATATATATACAATGGATGACCACTGAGGGTGCGTGCTGGTTTGGAGTGGAATTACTCTGTCTGGTATATTCACCATCTCTTTGTGAACAACATGGGGGTCTAGATACCTGAATATTATTTGAATATTTAGCTTGGGAACAAATTTGTAAAAGAGCAATCTATGTTGACAGAACATTAATTATTAGTGTTTAAGGGTCAAGGACCAGTCTCTCAAACCTAACACATTCACACCAGGGGTACTTCCATCGGGATGGAGTGATGGGGCTGGACAGTGACACACTGTCTGCTGACCCCCCCCCCCCCCCCCCATCTCCCTTTGCGCCCCATAATGCCTGGTACACATCTATGCCTGGTACACATCTACCGTACATGATTCGCACACTAAAACTCGCGACTCGACCCGACCCGCTTAAAACTGAAAACGGGCCGATTCATTTTTCGAATCGAGAATCGCAATCGTAATCGGCCCGCTTTAGCCCTAAAACTGAGTTTTTAGTCACGAATCGCAATCGCTAGGTGTGCGCTCCCCGCGCACACCTAGTGATTTTTGTGCGCGAAACAGGCAGTTTTAGCTTTATTTAAGCTAACCCTTATATGGAATTAAAGAAATTGGTTATGCATATTGATTCATTATTAATGTATTTGTGCATTTGGAAAGAAATTAAAACAGGCATCGAGCGGGCGGATAGAATCGCTTCTGGAGCGATGTTTTGTTTACTCTTGCTACATAATGCCGCTTGGCTCTGACCGAATTTGCCTAACTTTGACCAATCTTGCCAGCTTTTCCGACTTTAGACGACTTTTACCGACTTTAAACGACTTTTCCTGATTTTAGCAGACTTTACGGGATTTTGCCCAACTTCACCCGACTTAACTTTACACGACTTGACTTTACTCGACTTGACTTTAGCTGACTTTACTTTACCCAACTTGACTTTACCCGACTTGACTTCACCCGACTTGACTTTAGCCAACTGACTTTATCCGACTTGACTTTACCCGACTTGACTTTACCCAACTTGACTTTACCTGACTTGACTTTACCCGACTTGACTTTATCTGACTTGACTTTATCCGACTTGACTTTACCCGACTTGACTTTACCCAACTTGACTTTACCTGACTTGACTTTACCCGACTTGACTTTATCAGACTTGACTTTACCCGACTTGACTTTACCCAACTTGACTTTACCCGACTTGACTTTACCCGACTTGACTTTATCCGACTTGACTTTACCCGACTTGACTTTACCCGACTTGACTTTATCCAACCTGACTTTAGCAGACCTCACTTTACCCGACCTCCTTTTACCCGACCTCACTTAGCCTACCTGACTTTAGCTGACCTGACTTGACCCGACCTGACTTTTCCCAACCTTACTTTATGTGACTTGACTTTAAAGTCAGGTCGAGTAAAGTCAAGACAGTCAGGTGAGGTCAGGTCTGGTCTGGTCGGGTTGGGTCAAGTCAGGTCGGGTAAAGTCATGTCGGGTAAAGTCAGGTCGGGTAAAGTCATGTTGGGTAAAGTCGGGTCGGGTAAAGTCATGTTGGGTATAGTCGGGTCGGGTAAAGTCGGAACGGGTAAAGTCGGGACGGGTAAAGTCGGGACTGGTAAAGTCGGGACGGGTAAAGTCGGGTCGGGTAAACTCGAGGCGGATAAAGTCGAGTCGGGTAAAGTCATATTGATTAATATTAATATATTTATGCATTTAAAACAAATTATTAAGACATTCTTCTTTTAAAAAAGTCTTCCGATTCCAAGATTCGAACCAGGCACCCTCTGATCTTGAGACCAACACTTTGCCATCTGAGCTACAGAGGAACTGCAACCCGCAATGGTCCAACTGCTGGCAGAATGCTGGGAGGTCCTGACAGCATGTGAATAACGAGCAAGCAATACGATAGACTACATCACGGTTCCAGCGGCGCGGTGCATTGTGGGATGTGTCAGAGCAAAACAACCCCCCCAAAAGCACATGGCACATGCTAATACACTGGGTGCAGCAATGAAATGTGCTAGTTTCAGCTCATCTCAGCTCTTCTTTGATACATAGAATACTAACTAAAAATATATATATAATAAATTAAGATATTAATCTTTTATCCAGCATTGCATTTACATCAATATAATCAACACATCTTATGCCATGTGCATTTAGATTTAGAAAGATCTAGGCACTCAGACTAGTGTTAGAGCCACAGCCAGAGTACTCAATGCATTGTCAATGGCAGTGAGCAATCTCCACACAGAAAAAGTAAAATATTGATAAAACCACACCACCTAGACACAAACCGCTTGGAACACATATAGAAAACAGGTTTAACAAAAAGATTATATTAAATTGATATGGTTAGGGTTTGGGATTTCTATTAGTTTTGAATAAAACTGACGTTTTTCAATGTGCGTATAGGCAAACTCAATGGCCGTACGCCTTTGCTTTGCTCCCAAGGCCGTTTTCGGCGCATGCGCAGTCGGAACCGTGATGTAGTCTATTAGAAAAAATATGAAAAAAATTCAGTAGTAAGGATAATAAATAAATAAATAAAAATATATATTCAATTATAATGGTATGTTTCTAAGCTTAATACGACTTTTAACTTTGAATTAGTTGACTAAATTATGATATATATAATTCCTGCAAGTCAGGCTTCATACACGACTCTCCTAGCACCTTCCACTAATCAATCAGTACAGACTATTCTTGGAGAGCATCCCACTGTCCTTGTGGCTGTATTATCACCCATGCCTATACTCTCGGTGCTGCAGCATGCAGCATAGTATTGATCTATGCTGATGGTAAAAATATTTACATGTGTATATGAAAGCTAGGTCCATGACCACACACCCCTACACCCCCACGATATATGTACACATCAATCAATCAATAGTTCCGTCCTCTAGTCGATGGTTGGATGCAATGGTTCTCCACTTGTCCCGATGGTGTGCTGTTCTGATAGACTGTGTATAATTCAAGCCTGTCCACTGTGAAATATTTGTAAACCATTATGTTCTTGGTCTCCCTCTCCCTCTGCTGCCATTCACCTTCCCTTCCAACAATGTACAGTATATTGAACTCTGACGAATGATGTGGCCAAAATAAATAAGTTTCTTTGTCTGTATAGTGGCAAACATGCGTTTCTTATTTTTAATTTTTCTGAGAACTTCTTTGTTGGTGATCTTCTTTGTCCATGATATTTTCATCATCCTTCGATAAGCCCACATATGAAATGCTGCTAAACGTTTGTACATTTTCCTAGAGATTGTCCATGTCTCAGCCCCATACATTAGAGTAGACCACACATAACACTGAAGAATACACTTCCTTGTATGTATTAATATCTTACTTGATGTTAACACTCTATACATTTTGGAGAATGTTGTTCAGGCTATTGTTATCCTTCTCTTAATTTCTTCCTCACATCTCCCATCATTTGTAATCTTTTGTCCGAGATATATGAATTCGGATACTTGTTCTATGTTTGTGCCATATATGGTTATATTGATATTTTGTTTATCTGTATTTTTACTTATAACCATTGTTTTTGTCTTCCTGGCATTCATCTTCATGTTGAATAGTATTCCAGCTTTATTGGTTCTATTCACAATATCTTGTAGGTTTTTCTCACTGTCTGCTAGTATTACACTGTCATCGGCATATCTAAGATCGTTGACGTTCATGCCTCCCTTGCAATGTTCAATGTGTCTGAAAATCATCTCTGTGTACAGGTTAAAAAGACATGGTGACAATACACACCCCTGTCAAACTCCTTGTTTAATCATAACTTCATCCGATAGGCCCTGCGCCATTTTTATAAATGCATGTTGTGTCCAGTATAAGTTCACAATTAGTTTAATGTCTTTGCCATTGACACCAATATCTTTTAAACATTTGATTAACATTTCATGATTGACTCAGTCGAAGGCCTTCTCATAGTCAATAAAGCAGGCTGGTTCATTTCACAATAACGTTCACAAATCATTCTCATATTGAAAATCCCTTCACATGTACCTCTTCCAGATATAAACCCACTTTGTACGTTACTGTTTTGTTCTTCTATTTTCTGTCTGTTTCTCAGTAAAATTATTTTCAGGATCATCTTCAACATATGACTCATCAGTCTTAGTGTTCTGTACTCAGTACACAATGTTGGTTTTGGCTTCTTTGGGAGTCGTACAAATATGGATTCATTCATATTCAATGGTATAAATCCAGTCTCATAGATGTCATTTACTAGCTTATGAATGATTTGAATCCCCACTTCATCTAGTCCTTTTATCATTTCTGATGTTATCTGGTCACTTCCAGGAGCCTTACTTGACTTTAGATCATTGATAGCCTTCTCAACCTCTGATACTAATATAATATTCCCATTTTCTTTCTCAATTGTGGGTGGGTTCCCTCTGTCATCATTGTATAGTTCGTTTACATATTCTTCCCATCTGGACTTTATTTCATCTTCTTCAAAGAGTATTTTGGCGTCTTTATTCTTGATACATTTACTGCTTCTCTGTCTGTATCCTTGACCTGTTATCTCTTTCACTTTCTTGTGCATCTCTCTTGAACGATGTTGAGACTCAAGTTGTTCCACTACTTCACACTTCTTATTCCACCATTCATCTTTAGCTTTTTTGCATTCATCTTCTATTTCATTCTTCAGGTGTTTGTATTTAAGTGGATCAGTGGTTTTCACTTTCTTCCTTTCTGCCATCTTTTCTAGTATGGTTTGCGTCATCCATGATTGCTTTGTCTCTCATTTTTTATTTGGTAACACCTCCTCTTCTGACTTGACCATACTTTCTCTGAGAGCTTCCCATTCCATTTCAATGTTGTTATACTCTCTGAGGAGTTTTTTCATTCATCAGTACACTGAATTTGTTATGAACAGACATTATACTTAGTTCTGTATTTTGCATCTTTTAACATGTTCATATCCATTTGAATGTTGCTTTTAATTTTGTTCTGCTGTTTCAATTTCACTACCATACTGATTACTACTGGATTATGATCTGAACATATGTCAGCACCTGGATATGTCCTTGCCTGTTTGATACAATTTCGATATTGTTGGTTGACAAGAATGTAATTGATCTGGTTCCGATATACATCACCAGGGCTCTTCCATGTGTATAGTCTTCTCTTTGGATGTTCAAATAAGGTGTTAGCAATTACTAGTTTTGGTGTCAAACAGAAATTTATCAAGTGTTCACCATGATCATTTCTCTCACCTAAGCCAAATCTTCCTGTTTATTCATGTTGTTCTCCAACTTTCGCATTCCAATCGCCCATAACAATTGTTACACATATATATGTACACATATATGCCGTTTATTATAAAACACCTTGCTAGATGAATTGCATATAATTATTACTCATGTAGATTAAACCTTAGATATAAGATGTTCGAATTTGCAGTGCCATAGTCCAGTAGACAATTAATCAAAAACAAAAACCTAATTGTGTATATCATTTCTGGTCATTATAGAACTAGCACATTCCCCCAGCCCCATACCCTCTATGCCTTTCATTCTGCACTTGCACACAAGTTGGGGGTGGGGGTGTGGGGTGAGGGGGGGAGGGGGGGTCCCAGTATATGCTGGTACTGGTAGTCCCCCTATCCTCAAACTTCAAAACAAGGTTTGGCAGCAGTCATGGCTCAATGACTGAACCATATCCACCATAAGTTTTACAGTTGGACAGTATACAGGTGCATCCCCACCCAAACTCATTTGTGTTGGTGTAACCCTGCCAGCCATATAGACCAGGTTAGAGGTAGTCATGCATGGTTGCCCCACTTGACACCTCCCCCCCCCCACACACACACATTCAGTAAGGCAATAACCACACAGCAACACTGGTGGGCCATGTAATATACAAGTACAGTGCGTATAGGGAGTGACCAGGAAAATTACGTCACGGGTTCGGGGGTGGCGAGAGGCCAAATAAACACTCACACACTGGATGTCGAAGCGTTGACTTGTCTTTCATATACTACATGGTGTCAGATTGTGAATCTGAACGAAACGCGCCCAGGATTTTGCAATGGCGTTGTCAGCTATAAAGCTGCCATTACCATTGAGCCTAGAAGGAAATTTGGCGATGAACTGGCGTGCTTGGTATCGTGCATACCAGATTTACAGTGTCGCATCGGGAGCTGCGAGTAAAACTGAATGGATTCAATGCTGTGTATTTCTGCATGTGGCTGGACAGGAAGTGCAGAAACTACATATGACGTTTAAAATGACTGACGCCCAAACAGACAAGATCGAGCCGCTGGTGAAGTGTTTTGAAGATTATTGCATTGGAAAGACCAACATAGCGGTGGTCCGTTATGATTTCAACTCATTAAACCAAACGACGGAGTCTATGGACACATACATTCGGGAATTAAAACACCGAATTTCATATTGCGACTGCTCCGAAATGGAAGATGCGTTACTATGCGACCGTTTGGTGTGCGGTGTGAAGGAGGCGAAACTACGCGATAAGTTGCTGCAAACACTAAATCTAACATTGGACAGGTGTTTAGAAATGTGTCGATTAAGTGAGAACACGCATACACAACTGCACTCAGGGGAAAATAAAAATACGGAGGAACAAGTAGACACCATAACCAAGCAGCGAGGAAGCTACACATCACGAGCAAGGCAGACGTCATCGGTGCCGCGTGTGCGGGGTTGGCAAGACCGGGGAATGCGCTCCTCTACACCTCGTGCGAACTGTCCGCGATGCGGGTATCAACATGGCAATACCACTTGCCCAGCCGCGGACAAACAGTGTTTACAATGAAACCGATATGGACATTTTCAGACAGAGAGTATGTAGGTTACGATGCACGGGTCGAGCCCAAGTGGATGAGCTGTATACGAAAGAGGGCGTAAATGAGGAAGACGACCGAGACAACGAACACGATTTGTTCGTTGGGGAAATAACGGGAGAAGCAACGAGCAGCAGCAGTTTATGGTATGTGGAATATAAATTGCAGACCATCCCTGTCAAATTTAAGCTGGACACTGGGTCCCAAGCTAACATTGTGCCACGTTCTATCTACAATACTCTGAAAAACACTGTCTTAGGACCGTCGAAATGCTGTCTCATCACGTACTCAGGTGATCGCATACATCCGGAGGGTGAGGCAGAAATCGTCGGAGGAGGAGTGCCATTGAAGTTCCAAGTCACTACACAGGGAACACCAATCTTGGGAAAAGAGGCGTGCATAAAACTACAACTGATCCGACGAGTAGGCGAAGTCACTGTACGGACTAAGAGAGCGACTATGGCCGGGCAGACAGCAGAACAGTTGGTGGAGAAATATTCAGACATATTTACTGGTTTAGGGACTATTAAAAGTAATGCAAAAATACATATTGATGTTAGTGTAGATCCCGTAATTGACCCTCCATGGCGAATTCCCCATGCAATTGTTGACAAAGTAAAGCAGGAACTAGATAGGATGCTACAGTTGGGTGTCATAGTAAAGCAGCTGGAACCAACCCCATGGGTAAATTTGATAACAGTCGTAAAGAAACCAGATAAGATCAGGGTGTGTCTAGACCCAACAAAGCTAAACAAAGCCATATTAACAACCCATACCCAACCAGAACGATAGAGGAGGTCATTGTGGAAACGAGCAAAGCAAACAAAATTTCAGTCATTGACGCGAACAGCGGATATTGGCAAATAGAACTAGATTTAGAAAGCTCAAAATTATGTACATTTAACACCCCGTGGGGGCGGTTCCGGTATACCCATTTGCCATCGGCATTAAGACCGCTGGAGACATTTTTATTGGTGAAATGAACAAAATATTGAAGGATCTACCAGGTGTAAATGTAATTGCCGACAATATATTGGTATATGGGAGCACCGAGAAAGAACACAATGATAATCTAGAAAATGTATTTAAAAGAGCAAGGGGGGCGAATTTGCGCCTCAAACCAAAGAAGTCCATAATTTGTAAGACAGAAGTGAACTATTAACTCAATCTGGTTTGAAACCAAGAGCAGAACGTGTCCGAGATATAATTGAAATGCCTACCCCTACTGACAAGGCAGGGATTCAGCGATTCCTAGGTATGGTGGGATATGTGGGGAAATTTATACCAAATCTTTCCGAAATGTCAAAACCGCTCAGGCAAGTATTAGGTAAAAACGTAGTATGGTTCTGGCAACATGAACAGGAACAGGCATTTAACAAACTAAAGACACTCTTAATATCAGCACCTGTACTAAGATATTATGACGTAAATGACCAAATCACTTTGCAGGTGGATGCTTCGAAGTCTGGCCTGGGGGCAGCCATTTTTCAGCAAAATAAACCAATTGCTATGGCGTCGAAAGCGTTAGATACTTGCCAATCAAGCTACGCAGTGATAGAGAAAGAGCTGTTAGCCATTTATTTTGGATGTGTCCATTTCCATGATTATATCTACGGTAAGGAAGTGATAATCGAAACTGATCATAAGCCACTAGTGGCAATCATGGCAAAGCCGTTGCACCTGTTGTCAGCCCGCATGCAACGCATGCGTATGAGGCTGCAAAAATATAACATTATAATGAAATACATAAATGGTAATGAAATGTTTTTTGCAGACACTCTTTCATGCACGCACACCAGCAAAACTACACCCCACAATCTGTTTGACAACAACATTTCCATAGCCAGGATAGACATTGCACATAATATAAACACCCGCATCATCGAGGCTACAAAAACAGACAACACCCTTACTGAAGTTACACGGTTGGTAAAAGAAGGTTGGCCTGCCCAAAACAATCTAGTGACACCGTGTGCCAAACCCTTCTTCACATATAAAGATGAGATAGTCATCACAGATGGGATGCTGTTTAAAGGAAACCAAATTATAATCCCCAGTATTTTGCAAAAGGAAATGTTAAATGTATTGCATGAAACCCATCTGGGAATAATCAAATGCAAGCTCCTGGCAAGAGACAATGTGTTCTGGCCGGGCATGAACCGGCAAATCGAAGATTTAATAGCTCGGTGTCATACATGTCAAAATTATAGGAATTCCCTGAGTGCTGAGCCAATGAGTTCTCACGACATACCAGATATACCCTTTTGTAAAGTGGGAGTAGACTTGTTTCAGTGCCAGAGTAGAACATATCTCATTCTAGTGGATTATTACTCCAAATTTCCGGAAGTATCAGAGCTACAAACCATGACGTCCAAAGCAGTAATTAAATCCCTAAAGGAAATTTTCGGTCGTTATGGGATACCAAACTCAAGATGTAATATTCAAGTACAGTGCGTATAGCGAGTGACCAGGAAAATGATGTCACGGGTTCGGGGTGGCGAGAGGCCAAATAAACACTCACACACTGGATGTCGAAGCGTTGACTTGTCTTTCATATACTACAACGCACACCCTCACCGGCCCATCTCTAGCCACACCATGCTGGTCACTCATATATACAGACATGCGAATATATGTGGATATATGCAAATATATTCACATATATACATGTATCTACATGTTTATATATGTATATATGCATATATATATGCGTATGTGTGTATATATACATATCTACACCTTTATTTTACATTACCTGTCAGTCAATGAAATAATATAAGGAGACTCTTACTTGAAATAAATGTTCATTTTGCATGCAGATATATATTTCTATATCTAATATTCCAGGGTGATTAAACTGGTTCTGGATGTAAGTGTCATGTCCACTGCTTGTCCCTTGCTTGTTAAATTTGGAAATATGTTATCTTTTGAATACCAGAGCTTCAGTAAAAAACAGTTGCTATTGTTGCATGTGTAAGGCTATTTTCTAGTACAATGGCTAGTAATATAATTTTTCTAAAAGCTTTAGGAAAAGAATTGAAGTTGAAGTCCCTTACTTTTGTTGGTGTCCACTTCTATTGTGTTACGTCCACAACTCAAAATTGGGAAGACTATAACTTCCCTGTACATATTTCTTCATAGTGCAGTTCTTTACTTACGGGGTCCTAGCATAAATATTTAGTGTGTCATGCAATAAATTGTTGAAAATAATTGTTGTTATTAATCAATCATATGTGACATCCACACCTGGGGCTGGCTACTCCATTAGTTTGTATTATTATGATGAGAGGCTAACCTCAACTATCTTTTCCTTCACATTACTAGTAAATATATATGGACAACAATTGGCTGCTTAGTGGGAAAAAAGAGAGGGAAATAAAAAATATTAACCTTTAACCCTCATGTCACTCTTTGGCCCCATTTACCATGAACAGACCCATAGGTGTGTGTGTATATGCATATATATATATATATATATGTCTGTTTGTATATGCACATACACATATACTGTATGGTGGATATAGAACACAGAGAGAAATCCCACTCCACACCCACACCCACACCCACACCCACCTCCAGTGGCCATCCTTGTGTAGACAACCCATTTGCCTGTGTGTACATTAGAGTAATGGCTTATATAATGCCATACATCATGATTTGTTCATATTTTTGGTTATTTCTCACTAACTATGACCAGGATTTTGATTTTAAGAAAAGTACTTTTTTAAATAGACCATGGTGGTTCACCAGTGAAAATGAATAATTCCAGCATACAAGCAGCACAATGTTATAAGCAAAATAAGATTATCTCTTTATTTGAATGTAGTTTTAATTGAATATTATGAACATATACTATGCACGGGAGCATTTTCTTCATAGAAACTGAAGAGCTAATTATGCCCATTCTAATGATATATTTTGTTAGGTTCCATCCTCAATATTAAAGTAGTAGCAGACTGTGACAGCTCACCCTTATTTGTTTCTATATGAAAACTGTCTTGGTTTTTCAATACGCCTTGAGAAACCAAGACGTTTTGAATTCCTAGTGCTGGCCCCTACCTGATTATGGTGACCACATGAGCACGCATAGCCACACAGAACACAGGGATTTGGAACGGAAATTGAACTGTTCACATAGTTGTATAATTTCCACAGTAATTTAGCTAGCACTCCTTTATTCCAATGTGAAAGATCTCCGCGATTTCACGGATTTCAGCGATTGTTGATATTCACTGATTAACGTTCACAAACTGTCAATATATTATATATATATATATTCTATTATATATATATATATATAAACAGTCGTCCCCTGGAAACAGAAATAAAAGACAGGAGTGGTTGAGAAAAGTGTATATTCTCTGGCGGGAATATATAATATGCCCACCTAAAATTTAAAATCCGTCCTGCTGAGCGGGAGCAGCAGTGGTAGTGACCAGGCGCAGCTGGTATCATGCAGTCATGAGCCACTCACAGATGGCAGTGCAGTGGTGGATGCAGAAACTAAGCTAGGCATAGCAGGTTGGGTAGTAGTAACTCAATGAATAGGAGTGGGTACTAGCTAAGTCACATGACATTCAGGTGTAGAGTAAATAGAGGGGGAGAACTGCTCGGTGGTAGTGTCCTTGTTTATATTCCCATAATAGATTATAGAGCACATATATATATTACGGGTATGCAGGTAATGCAGGTATAGCAATACCTCAGGGAGTTTGATGCCACTGCCTTGCAGAGTTGTAAACCACTGCCTTGTGGTACAGGTTTTTGACAGAACCGAAGGCTAAGGGAACAAACCCTAAACAGAAAACCATGTCACTGGCAGCATTAAGGGCGGTTGATGTATGGAACTCCTAACATCTCCCGACCAGCCACTGCAGGGACAAATAGTTTTGCGCCTGTCTTGACATGTTCTTGCCGGTGTGAATCCTCTATTTGCTCCATGAGAGAGTGCGCTGGTAACTTGCAAAAGCCAGCAGCACTTCAACACTTTTGCAGGCAGCTTTCATGAAATGTATACCATCAAGAGAAACCTGAAGCTGAGAGACATTAAGACCGACTCATGGACACAACTCTCACAGTCAAGTAATGAAGGCAGTCTCTGTCGCATCGCGACCGACAGCTTGATGATGATGATATATATATAGCCCCTATATATTATATATATATATATAGGGGCTATATATAATATTAGTCCGAATCCCGTTCTTATATATATCCTTATATGTTGCTGGAACATAATATCCAAGCAATAAATTAGGCATGGGCAATAATAAAGTTATGGAACTTTTGGGTTTCAGAATTTCATTGTGTTACATGGTGCAAATTGTCTATTCAACAGGTATTGTACACCTTATTCTATACACCTTTTGTGTAAATAACACTGAATTGAAAAATGGCTGGAAGACCAGTGCTTCGGCACTGACAAAAGACTTATTCAGCAGAATAAACATATTTACCAAAAAAACAAAAAACAAAACAAGACAGTTGAAAGCTGACTTCCGGTATTTTTCCGCGACTCCCTGACAGTGCTAATCATACGGGTAGAAATCCGCTTTTTCACTGTTTGCACTAGGTCGGTTGGACTGTATAGTCAGAAGTTTCAATCGTCTGAAAGTTGGATCGTCTGATAGTGTTAAGTTTCTGCCATATTTTAAAATAGATATATTTGATTGATCGCTAGTATCTATTTTCCTTTAGTTTAAAGTTGCATAGTCTGATGGTTTAGAATTTCTGTATTTTTCTGAGATAAATATATTAGATTGATCATTAGTATCTATTTTACATTAGTTCAAAGTTACTTTTATTTTAAATGGTAAACTTTTGAGATATTTTGAGTGCAAACATGGTAAATTAGTTTTGGCAAGCTTGCCAAAACTCTGACACCATATACTTCTGCAGTAACAGGTTCTGTTAAATTGACTCAGTGTTGCCTTCTATGCAGAAACAAATGGTTAATAAGTATCAAAGTTAGATATGTAAAATCAAATCTAGATAATTGGTTTGGTTTTGAAAATTTGATATTTCATCGGACTATGTAGCTTTAAAGCGAATGGTTAAATTTGGAGATATTTAAATTGAAAAATATAATGAGGTAATTTTAGCATGGAAGCCAAAATGCTGAAATCCTTTCTTATTCTGTAACAGATTCTATTAAATGGACTTAGCGTTCCTTTCAATGCAGGAACAAGTGAGTTACCAATGTCTAAGTTGGATCTGTAGGATTAAATCTACGTTAAGCCCCAGTCAGACCTCACCGGATTGAGGAACCGGACCGAAACCGGACACTGTCCGGTGAAATACGGCAATGTACTGTTTATATACAGTTGGCATCCGGCGTGTCTGTTCTGTGTCCGGTGGTGTCTGGTGAGTACGGTAGCTAGTTTTTGAACATGCACAAAACTTGTTCCGGACACCGACGGACTGAGGTGTATGGTTGGTGTCCATTTTAAGTCCGTTTAGTCCGTTTCATGTCCGGTACCCATCCGTTACACCTCCGGTTTGCTTCCTGAAGAGTCCATTTGACGGTGCTTTGGGAATTCGGTCCGCCGGTTTTTGCCGCGTCCGTGAACAGTCCGGTAGGTGTCCGGTTGGTCTCCGGTCCGTCCGTTTGACATTCGGTTGCCATCCGGTTCTCGTCTGGTTCTTGTCCGGTGGCTAGTCGTTAATGTACGTTCCCTGTCCGTTTAGCGTTCGTTCGGTGCATTTTGGTACATTTCGACACTGGACACCAACGGACTAGACAATTCTTTGTCCGGTGGTGTCCGGTACTCAGTCCGGTAAGGTCTGACTGGGCCTTAAGTGTTTTGAAATAATGCCTTCCTCAGGATTATGCAACTGTAACAATGGTTAATTCACTCGGGAGTTAAAATCTACGGGACCAGACAGGATGGCTGAATGGATTAAAGCGTCCGGCTCCGGTGTTGGTCGATCATGGGGTCGTGGGTTCGAACACTGGTCGAGTCAAACCAATGACTTAAAAATGGATACTTGTTGCTTCCTAGCCTGGCACTGGGCATTATTAGGATAGGGCAAGGACTGGTTGGCTCAGTGTCAGGATAATATGACTGAGTGGGATATCAGGTCATGGTGCAGGAGCCGTATGCATGGGGCTGAGCTAGCGCCCTAACCACGGCTTTGTGGCACCACACGGCTATCGGTGGAAAATCAGCATGCATGAGCCGGTGCCAGCGCTAGCCACCGACCGTAGCCTAGGCTAAGCTACCCTGCTTTCAAGTCAGGTTTAACTGCTAGCCGCGCCGGTTAGTGTGCGTGTGTGGGTGTCAATCTATTCAATGCTATCATATTTGCTATCATATTTGACAGAATTACATACTCAATAAGTGAAATTTGATCAAATTAACCATAAATTCGAACCAATATTAATGCCGCCGCTGCATCGGCGGTGATATTAATATTGTCGAATCGACGAATGTAAACTAAACAAATCGCTGCCGCCGCCGCCGCCGCATCAGCAGCGATATATTACCAATTAGGCCCAAATCTATTCATATTTGACAGAATTACATACTCAATAAGTGAAATTTGATCAAATTAACCCTAAATTCGAACCGATATTGACGCCACCGTCGCCGCATCGGCGGCGATGTTAATATTGTCGAATCGATGAATGTAACCTAAAAACAAATCGCCGCCGCCGCTGCCGCATCGGCAGCGATATATTACCAATTAGGCCCAAATCTATTCATATTTAACAGAATTACATACTCAATAAGTGAAATTTTATCAAATTAACCCTACATTCGAACCGATATTAACGCTGCCGCCTCTTTGGCGGCGATATTCATACTGTCGAATCTAAACAACACAAATTCCCCCCTCGCCGGGAACAGGCTCACCCGTAACAAGCGCGCTGGTTCACAGGAGGTGGAGAAGGCAATATATTAGGCCCAACCAGTGCTCGCTGGCAACGGGCTCAGAGAGATTTCCCAAATCTATAAATAAGTACACGGTTAGCTATCCACCCCGGTTTGGAGATCGGTGCCTACTGTTTGACCTACTTCACCGACCCCATCCTAGCCGCAGGCAGCTACCCCACAGCTAGCGTGTAGCACCGGCTACGCATAGCACCAACCCATGCATACAGCCTCTGCTGGCCTGGTCTTCCAGTGGGGTAGCACTATAAAGTCGCCATGAGTGCACACTGTCACAAGTCGGTACCCGTCCTGATATGACCTTAGATGTTGCTAGGACATAAAACAACAACAAACAAATCAAATCCACGGTGGCCGAATCGGTAGAGCACAGGCCTCCCGTGCGGGAGATCGGAAGTTTAATTTCCCGGTCGAGTCAAACCAATGACATACATAAAGTATACTTGTCGCTTCCTAACCTGACACTTGGCATTAATAGGATAGGACAAGGACTGGTTAACTCAGTGTCAGGATAATGTGACTGAGTCGGATATCGGGTCATGATGCTGGTGGCCTGATTTCCCAGTGGGGCATCACTATGATGCGCGAGAAGGAAGACAGAAGGCGGGAGTGGGAAACTGAGGCGTTTATTGATTACGCCTCGGGCAATATACAAACAAAACAATGAATGAAACATATCAATACATAGGAGAAGATGTACAGGTAGTAAAGTCAATGCAATCAAAACATATGGAAGAGATGTATACAGTGTCTTGTGAATAAAGTCAGTTCATGAGGCGGCGAGGGCAGCGGCCCGAGGAGGGAGTCCTGCGGGTTTATGGCAGGGGGTGCGCCGAGGAGCCCTCCACCAGGGTAGGAGAGAGAGAAGAGTTGGGTGGGTGGGCGGAGAAGAAAGGCAGCGAGGTGGAGACTGGAGGCGAATGGCTGAGGGAGGCGGCGGGCGGCCTTATAAGGGAGAAGGTGAGTAGTGGCAGGAGAGGCGTGAACGCTCAAGGCCGGGGGAGGGCGGGGGTGAGGAGCGGGCGTCGCGCGAGGCGCGAATGCTGGGTGACAGCGCGGGCAGAGGGGGGGGGGGAGTCGCTCTCCCTTCCCTCGCATCAAACGAAATGCTTCGCATTACGACCGATGCGCGAGAAGGAAGACAGAAGGCGGGAGTGGGAAACTGAGGCGTTTATTGATTACGCCTCGGGCAATATACAAACAAAACAATGAATGAAACATATCAATACATAGGAGAAGATGTACAGGTAGTAAAGTCAATGCAATCAAAACATATGGAAGAGATGTATACAGTGTCTTGTGAATAAAGTCAGTTCATGAGGCGGCGAGGGCAGCGGCCCGAGGAGGGAGTCCTGCGGGTTTATGGCAGGGGGTGCGCTGAGGAGCCCTCCACCAAAACGGAGGAGAGGGCTCGAGGCGCGCCCGAGGGGGCGAGGCGGGGCACGTAGGCGTGCACCGCCCCGGAGGTCCAGGTCCCCTGGGCCATGATGTCGGGGAGGGGCACCCCGGCGCGCTGGCAGGCCTGGGCGGCGCCCCGGCGCAGGCTGTGGAGGGTGAAGGCCTGAGGGTCCGGGACGCCTTGGGCCTTGAGGGCGCCCCTCAGGAGTTCGGTGAGGGAGCGCGGGTCGAGGGGCCGGCCGGAGGGCATCAGGAGGGCCGGCGCGTCGAGGGGCGCGGGCGTCTGGGCGAGGGCGAGCTGCCATGCCGAGACCGGGCAGAGCGGCGAACGAGGGATGGCTGGAATGAAGAGGGCCACCGCGCCCGAGGGGGAGGAGATCGTCTTGGAGCTCCTTATCAGGAGCCGGAGGCCTCCGGGCGCGGGGCGGACGTCAGCGCGGGTGAGGGTGTGGGGGCCCCCCCACCCCTCGGGGCTCGGGGCCAGGAGGTTAGACTGGCGAAGCATGCCGAAGTACCCGAGGAGGAGGGCGGCCCGAGGGATGAGCGAGGCGGGGCCCGCGCGGGCGAGGTGGGTGATGGCCAGGGTCAGCTGATGGGGCGTGAGGGGAGGCGCCTGGCGTGGGACGTGGACGGAGCTGCGTTCCCCCCGCGGCAAACGTCCTTGGCGAGGCGGGCGTCGAAGCCCGAGGTGCAGCCGCCCGCCCCTTCCACCCAGGAGCGGGCCCCCGAGAGGGCGTTCTTGACGGAGGCCGGGGCGAGGGCACGGGCGAAGAGGGAGGCGGTGAAGGCGGCGACGTCGAAGGCCGCCGGGGCGAGGGGGTCGACACCTCGGGCAACAGCGAAGCTGACGAGGTCCTCGGCCTGGCGACGGCGGTTCCTCCAGGTCGCCGGGGCGAGGGCTGCGAGCCGGTGGCGGGCCACGTCCTGGATCTCGGCGGGAGGGTAACCTATAGTCCAGGGTAAAAGGGAAAGGCGTCATGTGATGCGGCGGCGGGGAGGAGCCCGAGGCGAGGCCACCTCGCTCCGAACCGTGTCGGCCCAGGGGCCGGCGAGGTGCGCCCGGCTGAGGGCGTCGGCGAGGAGGAGGTCCGCCCCGGGCTTGTGTGTGATGTGGAGCTGAAAGGATCCGGAGGCCGCCAGTAACCAGAGCTCCCGCGCACAGGTCCCGAGGGTGGGGTCTCGGGCGCGTCCCGACTCGAGGGCGGTGGCCGAGGCCATGTTGTCAGTATACACCACGACCGTCGCCCCCGCGATGTCTTCCGGGAGGAGAGAGTGGGGGGCGACGATGAGGTTGACTGCCTCGAGTTCGTGGATCGACGGGAACCGAGCCCGGAACCCCGAGGAGTACCCTCGAGCGTAGTAGTGCGTCGGGGAGTGGGCGCCGCCGCCGGTGAGACAGGAGTCGCACTCGATCACCCAGCGTCGGCCCTCCGGGGCCCGGAGGAGGTGGATACCGTTGGAGATTCGTCCGTATGCGGCGAACCACCTCAGATCCCGCAGGGCGTCGTCGGCGAGGGTGACGGCGGCGGTGCCGTAGCAGCTGCGGAGCGCCCCGAGGAGTCGGGCCATGAACTTCCGGCCGGGGAGCACGCAGCTGCTCACGTGGTTGAGGCGGCCGAGGAGACTTTGCAGCTGTTGTTTCCCGAGGGTGGGTTGGGCGATGCGGGCGTCGCAGTCGTCGATGAGGGCCTGGATCTTGGCGGGGGCGAGTCGGATGGTCATCGTCTCGCTGTCGAGGGCGAACCCTAGCCAGATGAGGCGGACAGCGGGAGGATGGCACTTTCCGGGTGCTACGTCGAGGCCGAGGGCAGCGGTGAGGGCGAGGAAGGCGTCGAAGGCCTGGCACGCCCTCAGGTATGAGCCCTCGCACCCTATGAAGTCGTCGACGTAGACGAGGGCGTAGAAGCCCTCGCGCCGGATGATCCAGGCCACTGCAGCGGTGACGCGGACGCAGGCCGCGCCCGAGGTGCGGCACCGGTAGGGGAGGGCGAGGTCTATGTATGTGTCGCCGTCGAGGCAGATGCCGAACAGGGGGCAGGAGAGGGGGTCGGCACGGAGCTGGCGGTAGGCCCGGGAGATGTCGGCAGTCCAGACGTAGGCCCCGTGGCCCTGGTCGATGAGGCGGCGGCCTACGTCGGCGACCGAGGGGAGGGTGTATGTGTGGGGTTCCCCGAGGAACTCGCGTCAGGGGATGCCCGAGTTCACGCTTGCTCCCGGGGGGTAGGAGAGGTCGACGATGACCCGCCTCTTGCCCGAGTCGGCCTTGGGGCGGGTCATCATCGGGGAGACCTGGGTCCAGGGGTAAAGGGAGGAACGGTGAAGGGGCCGATAAGGGCGCCGAGGGCCAGCTCCGTGTCGACGAAGTCTCGGACGTGAGAGAGGTTCTCGGGGGGCTCTCGGTGATTGGAGAAGGAAGGGCGGGGGAGGGTAGAGGCGGAGTAGTTAGCGGGAAAGCCGAACTCGAGGAAGTCGAGGACGGCGGGGTCGGGGTAGTGACGGAGGTGGGTGCGCCATGCGGGTATGTGGAGGCCGGAGGGAAGGGGAATGCGGGCGGCCAAAAAATTAGGAAGGCCCGCTTTCCGGAGGGTTGTGTAGGCATGGTTGAATGCCGGGTAGCGGGCCCACGCCTCGCCGGAGGTGTGCGGCCAGGAGGAAAGGAGGGTGGGGCGGTATTGGGAGGGGGTGGGGCCGCAGGAGGGGGCGGCTGGGAGGGTGTCCTGGAGGTGGGGGTCGATAACGTCGACGGTGGGTTCGTCGAGGGTGGGGGCGGGGGCGGGGTGGCGGTGGGGAGAGGAGGTGCGGTGGGGGGTGAGGGGGGCAGCGAAGTCGTGCTGGGTGGGAGGGGGGGTGGGGGGTGGGGGCGGGGGGTCGGGTTCTGGGTCGGGGGGGCTGAGGAAAGCGGTGTCGCCTAAGGTGAGGTGGAAGTCTGGGTCGATGGTGCTGGTAGACAGCCGGTGTAGGGAGGCGGCAGGGGCCTTATGGGCGGGAGAGGGCTCCCGGGCGGTGGAGGCGGTGCTGGCGGGAGCGGCTCCGGAGCGGACGGCGGGCTTGGCCTCGGGCACGCTGATGGTGCGCGGGGCGGCCTGGTGTATGGCCGGCTGGGTCGGCCCGAGGAGGGCCGGGGGTCCGAGGCCGGGGGTAGCAACATGGGGGCTGGCTGGGTTGTGGATGTCGGCTGGGCTGGTTTTAACAGTAGTGGGCCGGTTGAGGGCCTCCGGGCCGGCCGGGGGGCTCCGGCGGACTAAAAATCCGCCGAGGTGGCGGGCATCGCGCGCTCACGGTTGCGCTTGGAGTTGCAGACGTCCTCACTGTGCGCTGTCAACATTTTGCGCACATTGGCGCAGTAAGCGCACGTGTGCCGCTGCCTAGCGCCCCCCACGCCGTGGGCCTCCCCCGGGCCGGCCTGGGTGCAGGATGCAGGGTCGCGGTTCCATGCGTTGCAGGGGGGCCCGTGGAGGTCCCTGCTATAGGTAATCCGGGGCTCGGGCTGGAAGCGGGGCTGTTGGCGGGGTCTGGGGGGGTCTGCGGAGCGGGCGGGGGTGGCTGTGGAGGGCTGCTGGGTGGGCGTGGTGAGGGAATCGACCCTGAGGGCGTTGAGGGCCACAGGGTCGTTCCACCCGTGGGGGAGCCTCCCGTCCGCGATCCAGGAGAATATGGACTCCGAGTAGCGGCGGACGGTAGGCCAGGGGTGGATGAGGATGTCCCTCATGACGGTGAGATGGTGGTGGTGTAGGCCCTGGAGGGAGTGAGCCGGGAAAGAAGGGTGGTTGACCAGGGAGAGGAGGGCGAGGCTATACTCGTCCTTAGTCGCCTCCCCGAGTTTTACCGCCTTGCGCTCCGGCCCCCTCTCCACGAGGTCGCAGGGAAAGACGTAGTCAGGGGGAATACCTCGGCGGCGTACGGTGTGCTGCGCCTCGGCGGATGCGAGGATGTCGCAGACTGCGTCGGCCGCGGATGCTGGGGTGTGCTCCGCGGGCTCCTGACGGTAGGTGGGCGGCGGTGTGGAGCTGGCGTGGACGCGGGTGTACTGTTTGTACTGCAGGTGCAGGCCTCCGGGCTGAGTCGCTTGAGGTGGGGGCGGCGGCCGGCTCCCGGCTGCAGCGTGCGCCCGAGGGGCCGGGACGGGCGGCAGGCTGTATGCAGGCTCCTGCCGCGGCGCGGGTGCGGGATCCTCGGGAGCCCCTCGGGCAATCCCCGTCTCGACGGCCTCGACGCGGCTGGTGAGGCGGGTGATGGCCTCGATGAGGAGGGCGATCTCACTGCTGGCGTGGCCCGAGGGCGCTGCGGGCGCTGCGGGCGACGTCGGGGCGGTAGAGGGGAGGGATCCCCCCGGAGAGCCCGAGGACGGCCCCGGCGTGGCCATGCCGGAGATCTTGGATGTTTTCCGGCTCTTTCCCTTTCCGCGCCCGGGCATGGTGATGATCGGCAGAGGAGCAGCGATCCGAGGAGAAGTAGAGCCGGGCAGGAGAGCCAAAGTAGAAGAAAGGCAGCGAGGTGGAGACTGGAGGCGAATGGCTGAGGGAGGCGGCGGGCGGCCTTATAAGGGAGAAGGTGAGTAGTGGCAGGAGAGGCGTGAACGCTCAAGGCCGGGGGAGGGCGGGGGTGAGGAGCGGGCGTCGCGCGAGGCGCGAATGCTGGGTGACAGCGCGGGCAGAGGGGGGGGGGGGGGGAGTCGCTCTCCCTTCCCTCACATCAAACGAAATGCTTCGCATTACGACCAAAGTCGCAATGAGTGCCCACTGTCACAAGTCGGTACCGATCCTGATATGACCATATATATAGAGATGTTGCCAGGACGTCAAACTCCAATAGCCAACCAAGTAAAGCATTCCGAAATTGACAATGACCAATTTAATGTTTATGACATCAAATCAAACTCATTAGTGTGGCTTATTAAAGAGCCGCATAGTCTGATGATTTTGAGTTTCTACTATTTTCTTAGATAAATACATTAGATTACCCTTTAGATTTTTTTTTCTTGAAGATTTATACTGCCTATCATGGATAAGTCTGAATAGACTTGTTTTCACCATTAGATTGTCAATTGAAAGCCCGAGCCTACACTTTTACTGACCCAAGGGATTTTTAACCTCCCACACAACATAGACCTGGTATGAGAGCAACCGGCCTTCGATGATGCTGTAAGTTATACACAGCGGTGGAAATCTAAACTGGCAGGGGCGGGGGGGGGGGGCGGGAATGGGGAATTGAACCACCGACCTTCAGATTATGACTCCGACCAGAGAGCGTGGATATAAACAGATGAGAGGGACAACTCCCATACTAGAGCATGTAACATTTGCAGACTGTGGCGCTCCAAGTGGTGGTTGTTGAACAGTATATGACACAGCTGTCAAACTCATGGCATTGTCAATGGCCGTGAGCAATCTTCATACAGAAAAAGTGAAATATCTCTAAAACTACACCACCTAGAAACAAACTGATTGGAATACACATAGAAAACATGTTTACCAACAAGATTATATTAAATTGATATGGTTAGGGTTCTGGATTTCTATTAATTTGGAATAAAACTGACGTTTTTCACTACGCGTACGGCAAACTCAAGGCATTGTCAATGGTCGTGTGCAATCTTCCTACAGAAAAAGTGAAATATCTCTAAAACTACACCAAATAGAAACAAGCCGCTTAGTACACATATAGAAAACATGTGTACCAACAAGATTATATTGAATTTATAAGGTTAGGGTTCTGGATTTCTATTAATTTTGAATAAAAACAAATGTTTTGCACTGAGCGTACCGGCAAACTCAAGGCTTGTTCAACACTAACCGCCAGGAACGCCACTGTAGCCTGTGTTACCGTTTTTCGCGGGAGTTGTCCCTCTCATCTGTTTATATACACGCTCTCTGCTCCGACCTAGAAAAAAGCCAGACACTCTAACCACTCCACCACAGAGAACACCAGGTTGCATTTATTTGAAAAGGCTAACTTTAGTACAGATATTTGAAGTTCAAACGTGGACTGATAATTTTGGCGAGCAGGTCAAACTTGCTGACACCATAGGTTTCTGCCTCATGCAGGTATTGCAGGTATTGCAACACCTCAGGGAGTTTGACGCCCCTGCCCTGCAGAGTTGTAAACCACTGCCTTGTGGTACAGGTTCTTGACAGAACCAAAGGCTAAGGGAGCAAACCCTAAACAGAACACCATGTCACTGTGGCAGCATTAAGGGTGGTTGATGTATGGAACTCCCAACATCTCCTGACCAGCCACTGCAGGGACAAATAGTTTTGCGCCTGTCTTGACATGTTCTTGCCGGTATGAAACCTCTATTTGCTCCCCGAGAGAGTGTCGCTGGTAACTTGCAAAAGCCAGCAGCACTTCAACACTTTTGCACGCAGCTTTCGTGAAATGTACAACCGCACAAAACATCAATCTCACAGCAGAGAGCTAAATGGAGAGCGGCAGTCAAGTAATGAAAGCAGTCTTTGTCGCATCGCGACCGACAGCATGATGATGATGAGGTTCTCTTAAATTGTTTTAGTATTCCCCTTATGAAATGCTTAATACGAGTACTGGTATGTCAGTTAGATATGTAGGATCACATATAGGTCATTAAGTGAGGGTTTTTTTTCTTGAAGATTTATACTACTTGTTTTCACCATTAGACAGTTTGTCCATAGAAAGCCCGAGACTACACTTTTACTGACCCAAGGGATTTTTAACCTGCCACACCACATAGACATCGTATGAGAGCAACCGGCCTTTGATGATGATGTAAGTTATACACAGCAGTGGAAATCCAAATTGGCACAGGTGGGGGTGGGGGGGGGGGGCATAGGGAATCGAACCACCGACCTTCAGATTAGGAAAGGTAAAATCACCTGGAACAGGCAGGTCTACTTATTGCAGCCCCATCGTGCATTTCGGTTTTTTTTTAAATGGGGTGAAGAAGAATTAATATAACCCTACTTTTGTTGTCCTTTTCGGCGATAATCCTAGCCTATCACTAAATCGGTAAAACATTGTAAACATTAAAGTTGCATAGTCCGATGGTTTTGAGTTTCTGTCAATTTCAGAGATCAATATATTGAATCGATTATTATAATTTACCTTAGTTTAGTTTCAAGTAACTCTTATTTCAAGTGGTTAACTTTTCAGATATTTTAAGTATAAACATGCTAAATTAATTTCGGCAAGTACGCCAACAATCTGACACCGTTAGCTTCAGCAGTGACATGTTCTATTAAACTGACTGAACATCCCCTTCTATGCGAAAACAAATGCTTTCAATTAATTAACTTAGATATAGAGAATACAATCTAGATAATTATTTAGGTTTTGATGCTTCGTTGGACTATGCAACTTTAATAGACCTATTTCATATAACGTCAGCATAGGTATTTAGGTCGGTGCGCGTGCAGCTTGGCTGCAGGACGACACACTGTCAAATTGCAAACTCAATGGCTATGAGCAATCTTCATAGATAAAAGGTGAAATATCTCTAAAACCACACCACCTAGAAACAAACCGATTAGAATGCATATAGAAAACATGTTTACCAAACAGATTATATTAAATTGATAAGGATAGGGTTCTGCATTTCTATTGATTTGGAATAAAACTGACGGTTTGCCCTGCACGTATCGGCAAACTGAAGGCATTGTCAATGGCCGTGAGCAATCTTCATACAGAAAAAGTTAAATATCTCTTAAAACCACACCACCTAGAAACAAACCGCTTGGAACATATAGAAAATATCTTTAGCAAACAGATTATATTAAATTTATAAGGTTAGGGTTCTGAATTTCTATTAATATTGAATAAAACAGACGTTTTTCACTGCGTGTATCGGCAAACTCAATGGCAGTGTGCATTCGTTCTGCAGACTGGCTGCGCGTGGATACACAATGTGTATAAACATTGAAAGGGGTCTATAGAGCGTCCTAATATGAATGGAATGGCTGAAATGAGTTGAGTGTTCGCCCTCCGTCTTGGTAGGCCGTGGGATTAAACCCTCGAGTCGAGACAAACTACTGACTTAAAGATTGATAATTGTCACTACCTAGCCGAGTTGTGTGCGCGTGGTGTGTGTATATGAGCCTGTCTCAAAAGGTGATCACTCTTTTTTTTTTTGTCCATTGTAACGATTGACACCAAACAGCATAGAAACGGTTACACTGAAAACACAAGGACATTTGATTCAAATCAATATGTATTCTATTAGGATTATGAAACACCATGTAAAAAACAAATCAGTTTATCCTGAGCAAATGCATAAGGAGATAATATGTTGATCATTACAATAGACAAAGTTTTGTCCCATATTGCTTAGCACCCTTTGAGACAGTCTCATAATATATGTAGGCCTACACATAGAACTCAGTTAAAAATATCGAAGGACAAAGATACTTCATAAAGAAAAAGAAACTACCGTGAAGGAATCAATCTTGAGGACAGATGTTTCAAGAGATGGTGCCTTTCTCTATGACGCAATTCCATTAAATTTCACCTGCTTATGAATGCAGATAACGTTTGTACATGGGTAAATTCTTTCGCACATTAATTTGTGCATACATGTTCTAAACGGTGCGCAGACAAAAGCTCACAAGGCAAAAAGCGCACCCTTAAAGTTGCATAATCCGATGCTTTTGAGTTTCTGCCATTTTCTGAGATAAATACATTATGCTGATCGTTATGATCTACATTACGTTAGTTTGAAGTAACTTTTAATTGAAATGGCTTACTTTGGAGGTATTTTACATTAAAACATGCCAAATTAATTTTGACAAGCATGCCAAAACTCGGACAGCATACACTTCAGTACCAACAGGTTCTATTAAATTGACTTATTACAACCTTCTATGTGGCAACAAATGTTTAATAAGTGCACCAGTATCTAAGTTCAATATATAGAGTCAAATCTAGATAAGTATTTTGATTTTGAAAATGTGATGTTTTCATCGGACTATGCAACTTTAATCAAAAACGAGAAAAGCTCACAACAATTAATATATTTTTATTATAATATATAAACGCCACATGTATAATATGCTGGACTATTTTTAAATCTGTTTCTTAAGGGCCTAGTCACATGTTTTTCCCTGTTTTCCTAATATTTAAACAAAGGACAACAATTCATCCAGATTGTCAATTTTCAAAACGATGTAACTTTCATCATATTTGTCTTAGAATCAAAATTTAAGGAGCATTTTAATAGTAATTAACAGTTCTTTCCAATGGATCTGACGTTGTGGTTGAGTCGGGAGTTCGAATCCAGGACGTGTCAAACCAAAGACTTACCGAATTGATAATTGTTGCTACCTAGCCTAGCGCCCGGCATTGTGCATGTTATCGTAACATGGTTGTTAATTCACGGGGCGGAGGCAGGGAGAAGCCCAAAACGACACCGATCCGACTCCACTCACCTCCAGGGGAAACGAACACCCACAGGCTCCTGCTCCGTGGCGCCGTCTAGCGCTACGGGTGGAACTACCCCCCCCCCCCCCCCCTTTCGTTTACAGGAGGACCCAGACCTTGGCTTCCTGCCAAAACCTCACGTGACCAGGTTCGAACACGAACCGCCTCCACGGCCACACAACTCCTCCAGGTGCCGACCGCACAACTCCACCACCTAACTTCACTCACCCACCCATACCTCAAAATGAACAGAATGGGAAGGGTTGAGGGTTCGGATGCGGCCCACATAACACCAATGGGGATCGAAAGCCGCAGGGACTAAATGAACCATCCACACACACTAGCACCCGACCACTGACTTTCCTGAACTTGAACTGTACATGACCTTGATGAAAATAAAAACCACTGTATAGTACTTCTGTCTCCGCCTTAAGTGAATTATTAGGATAGGGCAAGGACTGGTTAGCATAGTGTCACTGAGTGGGATATTGGGTCATGGTGCTAGCGACCGATCTCCCAGCAGGCAGCACTATAAAAGTTGCCATGAGTGCAGACTGTCACAAGTCGGACCCTTTCTGATATGACCATTGATGTTACTAGAGTATAAAACCCCAACAAACAATGGTACTAGTTATAATACAATTACATGAATTTTAATTGTTTAGTCCTGTGCCTAATACAAGTAATAGGTGTGATTCAGAAGGTGTGAAATGAGGTGTCATAGGCGAGAACAACTGACTCTGGTAACACCACTGAGCTTTTATTAAACTTCTTTCATTAAAGTTACACAGTTCGATGAAAACAAAAAAATTCAAAACCAAACCACTTATCTTGATTTGATTCTACATGTCTAACTTATATACTAGTGCACTTATGAAGCATTTGTTGCTGCATAGAAAGGTGTAATAAGTAAATTTAATAGAACCTGTTACTACTGAAGCTTATGGTGTTAGAGTTTTGGTGTGCTTGCCAAAATTAATTTGGATTGTTTTGGCATCAAATATCTCCAAAGTTAGCCATTTAAATTTAAAATGATTTCAAACTAAGGTGAAGTAGACTATAATGATTAATCTAATGTATTTATCTCAGAAAATGGCAAACATTTAAAACGATCGGACTATGCAACTTTAAGGGTGCAAGCTTTTGTCTTATGAGTTTTGGTCTTGTGAACTTTTGCTGTGGAATAGTTCTAAACCGATAGACCGATTCTCTCCAAACCACTAAATGACTGCAGTTGCAAGAATAGAAAGGAAAGTTTGTTCTATTTAACGACGCCTCTAGAGCGCATTGATTTTTATCATTGGCTATTGGACGTCAAACATATGGTCATTCTGACATATTTCTTTGGAGGAAACCCACCGTGGCCACATCGGCTACTCGTTCCGATAAGCAGCAAGGGTTTTTCTATATGCACTTTCTTACAGACAGGACAGCACATACCACAGCCTTTGATGAACCAGTTGTGGACCACTGGTTAGAACGGAAAATAGCACAAACTGCAAATGGGTCCACTGAGCAGGATCGATCGGATGACCAACACCTTTACAAGTGGACATTCTACCACCTGAGCTACGTCACGCTCCCTGGCAAGAATAGTGGCCTAGATAGGGCCTACACTTTGCAGTAACTTCAAAACTAATGCCCTGGAAATTGTCAAGCACAAAAGCCTACCGGAAAATATCATTGAAATCTCAAATTCAAGAGCACATTTAAAAAAGGCAGGGTCTTCCATTCACTTCCAGTTACATAAATAAAATGTCAAGGAATCGGGGTGAATATGACAATTGGTTTGTTCGAAACCCGTCTTATATGACCTTAGATGTAGCTAGAACATAAAACCCTAGTAAGAACGAGTTAGGTATGGGCGATAATTAGCAATGCAAGACACGAATCGGTATAAGTTGGATATTATTAATTAATGTTTTTTCTTCAGATGGTATTCTTGTTTCAGTTATGGTAAATCTTAATTAAATTGTCTCTGGTGTCTGTTCGCAGTGCTCAACTAAAAGTAGTTGAGAGCACGGTGGGACAGGCTTTGATAGCCTCGCACGGCATGTATGGGTGGACTGCTGCTGAAGTCCAGGTGCCGAATGTCTGGATGTTGTCCAGTGTCGAGCCGAGTGCAGCACATGCTTGGGCGCCTCCGCGGCGCAGGCTGTGGAGGGTAACCCGACTTTCCATCGGGTCTTGGTTGATGCTATATGCACGTTCATGCCATCGGGCGTCAGGGTGACATCTGAAGCACAGAGGGCGTGCCTGCATGTGGTCGGGTCGGTGGACTCTAGCAGGTTCGATTGTCTTATTATGGTGAAGTACGCCATCAGCATAGTGGCTGTTAGGACTCAGCCATTGGGGCCGGCACCCTTGAAGAATGTCACTATTGCTTTTATGTCAGCAGGAGGGGCGGCCGAGGTGGGCGTGCTCACCGCCGCAGCCTCCGCGAGCGCCTTCTCCTGCCACAGGATGTGTTTCTCCACACGGTTCCACATGGCCTCCATGGTGTCCTAGATCTGAACCATCAGCTCCTCCTGATGTTTTGCGGTCGCGGAGGCGGCCACAGGCCTCCTTGGCTTCACGGGCTGTCGGTGAGTGGGAGACGCTGCGTCGCCGCTATCTTGGGTCGACATTTCGAGCTGCTCAGGTGTCTGCTCGGTCCGGGGCCTCAGTGTGGCGCGCTTTGCAGGCCTACTATGCTCATGACTTTTAAACTGGGGACCGTTGTCCGAAATGACTTGACTAGGAATACCGTGTCTTGCAAAATTGTCTTTCAACGCTTCAATAACAGTGACAGATGACGTATCGCCCAACAACGTCACCTCAGGATACTTCATGTAGTAATCCACAGTTATCAGATAATTCTTATGATTTAACTCAAATAAATCAGCACCAATTTTTTCATACGGCTGACAGGCGATCGGGTGACTGATCAAGGGCTCGTTATGCAAACTTTTCTGGTTGTTTTGGCAAGTGTCACACCGACTGACCTTATCTTCAATTTGCTTATTCATATTCGGCCAAAACATACAGTCACGCGCCAACTGCTTGGACTTGGTCACCCCTAGGTGTGTCTCATGTAAAGCCTCTATCATCTCACCACGAAGACCCGGAGGAACCACCACCCGATTGCCGTTCATTACAAGATTGTTTTCTATCGTTAACTCATGTTTGTACGGGATGTACTGTCTCAGACACGGTGGTGTCTGTATTCATGTAGTGTCCCACCCATCTTCAATGTATGAAATCAACATGGACATGGACACATCTTTTTCATATTCATTTACAATCTTACTCAACAAACTCGATGACTGCATGTCCACTGCGGCAACACAGAACGTGTCATCAAACAGGCTATCCTGACCTACTTTGATGCCATGCGCCCTGGACAACGTGTCTGCAAAAAACATCAAAGAACCCTTCACATGACATAACTGAATGTTGTAATTTTGCAATCGCATCCGCATCCTCTGCATTTTAGCCGAATGTTTATGTATTGGCTTCTGCATTATCGCCATCAACGGCTTGTGGTCCGTTTGAATTTGCACCTCTTTGCCAAATATATACTCATGAAACCGTTGACATCCGAAACATATGGCGAGCATTTCTTTTTCTATCGTGGCATATCCACACTGCGCTGAGTTAAGCGAACGAGATGCGAGTGCGATCGGCTTATCATCTTGCATTAATGCAGCATCTAAACCTGACTGACAAGCATCTACCTGAATCACAATGGGCTTCTTAACATTGTAATATGACAACACAGGAGCAGTTCTTAACTTCTCCTTCAACTTATCAAACGCGCCCTGCTGTTCAGCTTGCCAGTGCCACGCCACATCCTTTGCAAGGAGCATGCGTAGTGGTTTGGCTATCTCGGACATGTTGGGTATAAACTTGTGTACATATCCAACCATGCCCAGGAACCTTTGGATGCCTTGTTTGTCACGCGGCTCTGGCAGGTCAACTATTGCTTGTATTCTGTCTGGATCAGGCTTCATACCCTGTTGGGTAAGTTGATGACCTACATCTTTTACTGTTGTTTTACATAACAAAGATTTAGCATCATTTAACTTCAGATTAACCGACCTAGCTCGGTCCAACACGGCTCGGAGCCGCTCGTTGTGTTCCTCAACCATTGACCCATATACCAAAATATCGTCCGTGACTATGCCAATACCGGGTATATCGCCCATGACGTGGTGCATTTCCTGAATAAAAATGTCACCGGCGGTTTTGATACCAAAAGGCAAACGGGTGTACCTGTACCGGCCCCATGCAGTATTTAACGTGCACAAACGTGAACTTTCGTTGTCTAATTCTATCTCCCAATACCCGGTCTTTGCATCTGGAACTGAAAAATATTTTCATCCGCCGTTTTGGCAATAATTTCATCAATCGTTTTAGGAGGGAAAGGCCCTCTCTTTATTGCCTTGTTCAACTTAGTCGGATACAGACAAATCCTAATCTTGTTTGGTTTTTTAACAATAGTTATAGAATTAACCCACTCGGTAGGTTCATCTTGTTCAACTATAACACCTAGCTCCACCATGCAATCAAGCTCACTGCGTACCTTGCCCTGAATGGCAAACGGAATCCGTCTACGCGGATCAATGACAGGTTGAACAGATCTATCAACATGAATGACAGCATTTGCCTTAATCAACCCCAAACCCTGAAAGACATCTTTGTATTCGCTTACCAGCTTCTCCGCCCCAGCGCTGGCACTTTTCGTCGGCCCGGCAATGTTCGTCGGCTCGGAAATGTTTGTCGGCGCAGCGCAGTGCACCTCATCCACCCGCACCAGCAGGTTCAACGTCACACAAGCCTGCTTGCCCAAAATAGGCTGGCAATCCGGCACCACTTGGAACTTGAGCACTCTGTCGTTGACGTCCAGCAGTGCCTCCCCGTCAGGTGTGATCCGGTGACCGGAGAACGTCACCAATGAACACCTGGTGTTCATCAGCCGCCCCGGAGCAACTCTGTCGAAGACGTACCTCGGCAGCACGTTCGCCTCCGACCCGGTGTCGAGCTTGAACTTGACAGGACAACCGTTCACCCGAACGATCGCGTGCCACAGCTCGGCATCCTGACCAGCACCGCGGTCGACTGCATCGACGAAGAGATCCGTTGCCAGGACGTTGACTTCCGCTGGATCCGGGTCTTGCTCAGCATTATGAGGGTCGGGCTCTTCCATGGTAAGCTTGTTGACCCTGCCCAGCCTGCTCCTGCAGACCTTACCGACGTGCCTGATCTTCCGACAGGCTACACAAGCCTTTCCTTTCGCTGGGAAGACTCCCCGGCGATGCTCATACCCACAGTTCTGGCAGCGGATCTTGAACTCTCGAGACCCGCCGGTATTCCAAGATGGCGATTTCCAAGATTTCCACAGGAGTTTTCCATAAGCATATTCAGTGCTCTACGGAGCAACCCAACCAGCCACGGCTGCAACCCAACCAGCCACGGTTGAACTCGTTTGAACTTGTTTCCGCTACAAAGGTATTCGGGGTCAGCGATTGGTTAATAATATATCAAAACAAATGCTCGCTGCCATAGAATTTTTACTCAAAATTAAAAGAAATAAAGAACAATTTGGCATAAACATGGTGCACAAATGCAATATTATTACTTTATTATTACTTTATTCCACCGAAACGATGGTCGTAAAACATATTGCAAATGGCGGCCCCCATAAGGGGCGGCCATTTGGAATCGAAAAGAACAGCTCTGATTGGCTAAAATTATGGAAAGATCACATTATTATTTTAGTAGTTTCTTGTTTAGACATATTTACACATATATATGTATCTTTTGCACAGGTTAAAGTGCTTGAAGTATATTTTAAATGTATCAACATCGACTTTTGTTTAAATCACACAATATCAGGACTTAAAGAATGGGAAACTCATCCTGCAAGGGTATGCTCGAAATGACCCAGTGGTCAGCCGTTTTTGCTCCTTTCGTCGCTGTGGACCCTTCTCACATATTCACACTATTCACGCCGCGGCCATGTTGAAACAAGACCGAGGCCACTTACGTGTCTGCGAGGCGCCGCTGTATGAAAAGTCATGCGAATACTTGTTCATCGACCAAAACCTCTCGAAATCACTCAAATTTGAAGGTTTTCATTTGTTAAACTACCACATTTATCTTTGCATATCTGTTTTCTATCTATTGGCCAAATTGCACGAAGATTGGGTGACCTTTGCATGGTGATTTTCCCATTCTTGAACTACAATATGTCTGTCAACTTCAAGTCTGCATAGTTATGGTGGTATCATGTACCATGCAGCACTGTCAGTGTAGTTATCTGTGTAACACAGTTAGACAACTAGTCTTAAATACAAATTAATAAAAGCTTTAAAAGGGTTAAAATATATTTTTTAAATATATCTATATTAAGAAAGTCATGCAATTTTGAATTTAAGAAAAGATTGGCAGACAAGGTGGGTGACTTTTGTTGACATTGTCTACTGAAATGCATCTGATCATCACTCAATCTTCATGAAAATTGCCCAATAAATAGAAAAAAAGGTATGCAAAAATGAATATGATAGTTTCAAAGGTTAATATCTTCAAATTTTACCCCTTTAATTCCTGTAGCAGTTCATACACATCGGCACCCAGCAGTGTCTTATGTAGATAAAAGGTTCACCCGGTACTTTTGGTACACGACTGAACCACGACGTAGTGTAAATACGGGCAAAAATAGCTTTAGTATAGAACAGGATGTAGAATGCCTGCCTCCGGTATCAAATGGATACTTATATAGGCACAGAGTTGGTGAAATGGGAGAGAATGCAAAAACACAAGATGGCAGCCATAGAAGCCGTCGATTTCACATTAAAATCTGATTAAACTAGATGTTTTATTATACCGACCCACCCATGGGGAGGCTAGTGACTAACAGTAACACGTGTACATATATGCATAAAAATTACCTGCAGTGATAGAACTGGAAGATGAAATCACCAAAATCCAGCAAACGGAAACGGAAATAGCCCGATATGGGTGCCACCATTTGTAAACGGAAACGGAAATCGCTCGTCGAGCTTCGCTATGCAGCAAACAGGGTGGATGACAGCGAATGGCCGAACGCCTTAATGATGCTCACCACAGAGTAGCACAAGCCAAGTAGCGGAACAACTACACTGGTCCCTTGCTACAGATCTTCCATATATGGTGCGATGACGTCACCGGGACCAGTGTATGTCTTCCTCCGCTCTACTCCGCAGCAGTGCTATCAACGCATTAAGTCCATAGGCCCAATTGACGGTATTCGGGGTCAGCTATTGGTTAATAATATATCAAAACAAATGCCCGCTGCCATAGAATTTGCCTATACGCGCAGTTCAAAACTTAGATTTTATTCAAAATTAAAAGAAATAAAGAACAACTTGGCATAAAAATGAAATATTAATACCGACCCACCCTCTGGGGAGGCTTAGGACTAATGCATGTAGATATATATACACATAAACAATACTCCTACTCATAGAGGTAGAAAATGAAACCGCCAAAATCCAGCAAACGGAAACGGAAATAGTCCTCTATGGGCGCCACCATTTGTAAACTCGTGTTGAATAACAGAATAATCAAAATCCAGCAAACGGAAACGGGAATCGCCCTATGCCGGCCACCATTTGTATACTCGTGTTGAATCGCATAATAATAAATAAATAATTCTCCGAGCATTTATATGTATGTGCATAGACTAGTTTGTAATTCCAAGCTTTCATGTTTATGCCAAATTGTTCTGTATTTCTATTAATTTAGTTTTGCACTGCATGTAGTGGCAAACTCGATAGAATGCAAACTGAATGGCCACGGGCGTTTGTTTGGCTCTCGATGCCGTTTTCAGCATGCATGCTATAGACAGTTTCGTAATTCCGACTAGTCTAATGTGGGCAGGTCGGTCCTAAGCATTGCTTATTCATATTAGTTTACGGCTGTATTCAGGTCACCCGAGTTGATAGAATTTCAAATCGAACACCGCGAGTGGAGTAAATACATGTGCAATCATAAAATACTTTGCTGTAGTTATATCGGGGGGGTGGGGGGGTGTCGTGTACTGCGAGTACCGGGTTAATGCTTTTTCTAGTCGGTCCTAGGCATTGCTTATTCATATTATTTTTCAACTCGAAGGTAGCGGGTAAATATAAAAACATATATAAAGAATATATTTTGCTCCTTAGATTAAGACATTATTCACTCAATTAATTTCCCCAGCATGCCAAAATTCTTCGCCAGCTTTTCTAATGGGTTGGTTTTCACCCTTGTACTCTCAGTACGGGGTGAATCTTGAGCCGTGTTTACACAGGCAATTCTAAACCGATTTAGACAAAGCGATTTATATGAAGCGATGTAGTGGCAAGTTTACAGGACAAATTTGAAACTGTGTCCGTGACCGGGAACCAGCAGCCTTAGTGGTGAGCCTGTAGCCAGCGAGCACCGCTATTTGACACTATCGGCGCCCGGGGACCAGCAGCCTTAGTGGTGAGCCTGTAGCTGGCGAGCACTGCTATTTGTTTAGTTTACATTCGTCGATTCACAATATGAATAACAATTCAAAACCAGACACAGATAATACCTTTTTGGGCTAATAAATTTATTAATCAGGCTTAATAAATTTTTACAGCAAGCCTAATAATCCTATCACTTATTGAACAGCATTACTTGAAGCTCATTCTCATCAGAACTAACGAGATTATTTGCTTTTATCTACTTCTAAGTTCACAGGTAGTACAACCGTGAACATAATGTCTGAAATATATAAACATTACTCATTACTTATGTGCAGGTCTAATAATATTTAAGTTATCATTCTAAGCAATAATCAACATTTTCTTGAAGGCCAGTTATTGGTGAATCTTGAAATTGAAGACATGAGACAGCAGCTAAATGATGGATCGCGGTCACACAGGCAACTCACATTTGGCACACACACTCAGACTATTAGTACACACATCATCATGCAACATAGGGAAATTAATGGACCATTAGATCTCAGCCAAATTGGGACAGGAGATCTAATGGTCCTTTTTGAATAAACTTTTATTCACATAGTTATAAACACTGTTCGATTTCCATTGTCCCAGTGTTCTTATGCCTTCAAGTGACATTCCCAATCTTGCATATTCTTGCGCGCCCCCTCGACGTAAGCTATGGCACGTAACCAGTGGCCACCAGGGGCAGTCAGCACATTTCAATGCGACTTGCAAGCACTTAGTGAAAAGTCAACCAGTCAGAGGAGCCCCGTTCGACATTACGAATGCTGGGGCTCCCTTATGTACCGGGAAGTGACGATTGTACTTATTCCATGCATGTACAGGGCAGAATGCGGAATTATGTACACGTGGAAGCTCAACACTGTAGACATCTTCTGGCCTGGCAGTGGTTTTTGTGCTTCTAACCGTTATCGTCATGTAGGTATCGTGTGCCTTGATATCTCCCCCGAGCAGCGTGTGACCGTCATCCTCCAGTATCTCAGAGAGAAATAAATTTGACTGTCTTAGCAAACATGTATAGCCTATTAACGCAGCAATCAACACAAAACCATCTTTACCAATTTTCCTAAATTTTAATATGATTAATTTAATATGCTTAATCTTCAATGGGAAGGCTCTATTTACCACATTATTCTTTAATTTGAACATACCAGTCTTAACTACTGATAATGCATAACAGTCAAACGCTTCACAGTTTCCCCTTAACAGTCTGACCCATGATCTAGCTCCACTCATATAATTTTTAATCGCCCCTCCTGTTTTTAGTTTGTCATTTAGATATAAAGCGTACAACATTACCGTTTTAAGTAGTGGTCGTTTAGGGTTAACATTAAGTCTTTTACAGAACTGTAAATATTCCTTAAATTGTACCCTCTTATTCCTCCACGTGCCTCCTGCCAATCCCGCTGTAAAATACACGCTAAGCCTATTCACTACTGCGCGATTACTATCTGCAAGTTGATAAAGCCAAACAAAGAAAATGATCAACTATGTAGAAATTTCACAAAAATAAATCAAGTATATCACAAGTATGAGAAACATGTATTCTAGTTAACAGTCTCTCCCGACATAATTTGTCAGCTATCAATTTAGATTTTTTATCAAAATACAACCTACTAAGAGCATCCGCCAGTACTAGGTCGGCATCCGGCTTGTGTATGAACTGAACCTCGCAGGAGTGAATCGCTGCGAACCGCCAAATTTCTCTGGCGCAAGCACACAACACGGGATCCTTCCCAGCACCAGAAGACAGCGCCTGTTGGGAAGCAGCATTATCACTATTGATAATAATTTGGTAATTTTGCAGATTGGAAGGCGACAAGGTTTTCAATGCGACCACAAGATTTATCACTTCAAGTTGAGCTATATGGAAATCATTACTTAAGAAATCATCAGTATATAGTTCAGAATAAAAAATTTCTATACTGAATGCCCCCCCACCCAGCAATGAAGAATCGCATTCAATGACCCACTTTTCCTTCGGGAAATGTTTCAACAAAACCAGTCTATTAGTCCCTTCTGCAAAACGCAAAAACCAAGCTATGTCCCTTACTAGATCCTGACTAACAACTACCTTTCCAGTAAATGGACATAACCTAAGAAACGCTAGGATTCTATTCAGGAATATCCTAGACGACATAATACATTTTGAAATAAACTGCAACCTACCCACCAGTCTCTGAACATTCTTCCTTGTTACTTTACTCCCAACCACCCACTTTTGACACTCCACCAATATATCCATCTGAAATCCTCACTATCATCTTCTCTGAGTCAATTTCATAACCTAACTAAATTAATTTATTAACGGGAGGAATACATTTCTTAGCCGAAAGGTTCAAGCCCAAAGTTCGAGTTAAATCTAGTATATGTGCATACGCCTGTTGCGCCTTCTCCATTGTACCCTCAACCCCCACAAAATCATCCGAAATGGACTACAGCTGCTGTCGTCCGTGCACACACCATACTAGACGTCCTACAACCGAAAGGGGGCGCCGCGTCAAAGTAAAATTTATTATCCACTTTTATCCCAAACAAAGGCACACTTAAGGGGCAGGTTCTTAATTGCCTGTACGCCCTCGCCAAATCTATGGACCACATATAGCACATTTTACCCAACCGAGTAACCTCCCTAGCTAGCGACATAATAGTAGGTAAATTATATTTATATCTTTCTCCTTGATAAAAACCCTTAACGATCCCCACATTAACACTACCCTGCCTAGGAAAACTTAGATCTACTATAATTCTCCGTTCATCAGTGTTCTTTTTTGGTCGGGTCATAATAGGACTAATTTGAGCCCAATGAGTGAAAGGCACGTCATTAAACGGACCCAGCATTGCGTTATGAGATAATTCAGTACGGATATACTCATTAATCCAAAACAAATCTTTCTCATCACACGTGTGATTACAGGTAGAAGCAATTGGGGTGAACTCACCGGTGAAGTTGGCAGGCCAGCCGTAATTCAGAAAATCTATCAATCCCTTATCTTCATAGTCTGGCAGCAATTTTTGCCAGTTAGTAATAACTAAACCAGATGGAATCGGTATTCTCGCCCCCAAATAATTTGGAAGGCCAGTCGCTCGGACCGCAGCATAAATCTCTGCATATTCCAGAAATAAGTTACAGTTATCAGTCAAGTTAGGCCAAGAATTTAATATATGACTCCTATATTCAACCGGTGTTTTCTCACAAAAGTGCCCCTCACCAACATCTTCCATACTACCGTTTAAACAGTCAACTGTTAGACAAGTATCTTTAGATAAACCAACAACTGACACATTATGAATAACAGCTGGGTTAGCATTCAAATTTAACTCTTTTAACTCATTATCAACATGCAACTCAACAGTGGGTGTTACCATACCATGCGATAACCCCAAAACATTATCAACTACAGATGTTGGAGGCATGGAGCCCTCCAAGGCGGTGAAACGACAGCCCCCGCCGGTGGTAGTGTAACCACAGTCAAGACCATTAATGTCCGAATTGGTGCTAATAGATGTAGGCTCACGTCCATGCAACTGAACACAACTAACTTCTTTAAAAATAGGTGGAACTTTAACCTTTAACCTAGAGACAGAATTTTGGCATGTAGGCAAATTTAGAGGGAAACCATTAAGTAAGCCAGTGGCAGGACCAGCATCAGAGTCAATAGCCGTGTTCACACGGGCGATTTAATCCGCCTCATATGAAGTGCCTTGCCTAGTTCGCCTCACATTTTGCCGTGTGAACACGACGTGAGGCGGATTAGGGCTGAATCGATTCATATGATTCGCTTTATATAAACCACCTAGCGAGGTAGTTTATATGAAGCGAACTAGCTTAGATCGGCCCATCTCGCCCGTGTGAACGCAACCAACTTACTTGAGGTGGATTAAGGACGTGACACTATATAATATAATTTGGTCTATGAAACCGCTAGCTGTGCACAGATATTTTGTTCATCATTTATTTTTAGGGTTTCACTGCCCAGCAGAAGTTTTGACCGTTCCAAACCAATACGATTCAGTCAATACATATCTAGGTCGAACCCACACTCTCTCGTGCCGGCATCAACGAACCCAAAATGGCACTGGTTAGTCTGGACTTGCTCATGCGCAGATATCCACTTCCGCCTTAAACCGAGTCAAAGCACTGCCCGTGTGAACGCGAAACACTTTCAAACTAAATTGATTCATATGATTCGCCTTGTCTTAAATCGCTTTATATTTTGCCCGTGTGAACACGGCTAATGTTGAAAGTATATGGAGGCACAGGGCCATCCATGGTGGGGAAACGACAGCCCCCACCGGTGGTTGCGGGGCCACAGTGCTGGGATGCCAAATCCAATGGAGATAGAGCGCAAGACTCTAACGGCGGAGACTGCAATGTTGACGCGTCACCATGGCAACCGCGTCGATGGAACCCAGCCAGGTGTGTGTGAGGTCCCAAAGGTGTCCGGGGTGACCGACGATTCAAATTTACAGCAGTCTGATTTACTCCTTCCCTTGTCAACTGTGACTTACCAGATAACTTTCTAATATGAGTATTATACCAAGAATATTTGGAGCGATCAACTAAACTATTCCGAAAAGTACACTTCATTCCGGCATGCCCAATCTATTTCATGCTGGGGCCAGCCAGCTCCGGCAACTTACACTTATGCTTTACACCACCGCGTATATACAGCGTATACGTTACTATTGGACAGTGTAACAAATCCTGATCAACGCCAGCAGTCACGGGTCCAGAGAGCAACAAGCTGGACTGAGATAAAGTACCCAATTTAATTAAATCAGCACTAACTTTTAGATTACCAACTGGCCCAACAGCGATACTTGGAAAGGAAACAGATTTCAGTAAATTTAATTCAGAACAAGGAACCGTCGAAACATCCCCACCGACCTGTTCACATCCAACGCTGGCTGGGCCTTTAGTCATCACGACGACATCTCGACCACCTTGTGAAGAATCGACACCGCATTCCTTCTCGGTCTCCGACACACACGCACAGTCAACATCTACGTCAGTCCCTTGCCGACTGCTAACTAAAAAACCTTGGAACAAGAGTCAGTTTCGGCTGCAGGGTCCTTAGCATGCAATTTAGATTTACAATCTGCTTCCTTATGTACATGCTTTTTTTTCATTTTATATGTGCAGTATGAACAAATATGGAGATACTTATTATCTCCATCCCCATGGTCACCGAAAAATCCACAAGACTTGCCACGATTCCAAATGATACAAGGCCGACCATCTAACTCCCTGTTAAAGTCACCCGCTGTACTATCTCGCGACAACTTTGCAATTAATTTTGGAACCCGCTGACCTAAGCCGCACACATCTCGACGCACATCAATGATCCTAGCCTCATCGTCTCACTCATTGGGCAAATGCTTATCAGCGATCATGTTGAAAAGTTTCTCGCTATATTCCAGGCAAGTCTGCCAAGTGTAACTGTGCGCTAACTCCAGTATCGTATCCATATGATTATCCAACTTTGGGACCCATGCGTCAGGCACATCTCCCCGTTTGATCATGCGCCTTATCGCAGATAAATACTCATACCACTTTGAGTCCCCTAAACCAACTTTACCTTTCTTCTCGTCCCTAATGACATACTTGTGAGGTAACAGCTTCACAACCTTCCCACATCTTGCCTTCTTCCCAACCAGTCGGATTAGTTCCATCATCATCCCGTCATCACTATCAGAGTCACTATTCAAATTTGTTGTAGCACGGCTACGCTTTTTGCCACACTTACAGTCAGGAGACGCCTCGGCGGCGGCAACCACGCACGAAGCAACACTGGTACTAAGAGAAACTGCATTACCTGAGTCATTGTCCTTGGAGTCAGCTCCACCGCAGCCCATGCACGAGCGGGCCGGCCGAACCTTCCGTTTTCGTGTCGTGCGAACCACAGTGACCCCATCGTCCTCGGTGACGTCATCCATCATAACATCCGGCCCGCTCGGCGGCTGCGCTGGGAATGGCGAAACTGACACATTATTTAACTCCAGGCTTGCAATACGTGCCAGCAACGGTTGTTGCGCAGATACCAGTTTCTCGTTGAGCAAGCGGGATAAATCCTCCACCGTCGCTGCTATATTAGACACCGACACCTCATCAGGCGGATACGATGATCGCAGATTATCCAAGTGCAAACGACCCGACGAGGGCGGACGGCCAACGGACCGTCTGCCGCTTGATGCACTTGATCGACACGGAATTTCCATCGACTCGGTGTTCTCTGTGGCAGAGTGGTTAGAGTGTCTGACTTTTTTCTAGGTCATACTCCTAATCTGAGGGTCGGCGGTTCGATTCCCCGTGCCCCCAGCTCTGCCAATTTGGATTTCCACCGCTGTGAAAAACTTACAGCGTCATCAAAGGCCAGTTGCTCTCATACCATGTCTATGTGGTGTGGGAGGTTAAAAATCCCTTGGGTCGGTAAAAGTGTAGGCTCAGGCTTTCTATCGACCAGCAGTGGAGTGGGGAAGACCAGTCGTCTGTGACTGGGATTTCCCCTGCTTGGGACAACTAATGTAACAAAAAAAACAAAAAGAGAGACAAATAAGTGTTCACACTTCCTGTCTACCATTCGCTATATCGCTATAATGCCCGCGAATACTTCCCCAGCTCAGACCGAATCCTGGATGCCTTAGGCATCATGAATAGCTACAACTCAACACTTGAAATTTGTGTGTGTGCTATGGCAAACCGATCCATCGTGGATGATTGTCAGGCAGTAACTGGATTATCCTTTGGAACTACTACCGGAAATTAACTTGCATCCTAGCAATGCATCCTACAAATGGTATCTATGGTATTCATAATATCCAGCCCGTAGTCAGGGTTTTGAATTACGCATCTTACCGGCAACATGTAGGATGCCGATGTAGCGGCTACGTTAATATCGCTTGGAATTTAGGGTTAATTTAATTAAATTTCATTATTTGAGTATGTAATTCTGTTAAATATGATCGCATTCAATAGATTTCGGCCTAATCGGTCCCTAACACTGCCGGGCACCAGTGTATAGTTACAGCTGAGCCTGTAGCCGGCGAGCACCGCTATTTTACACTATCGCCGCCCGGGAACCAACTGTAGTGTTTCATATAAACCACCTCATGATGTGGTTTACATGTCCCGATATATATGAATCGATTCAGCCCTAAAACGCCACAGTGTCGCATTTACACGGCAAATGTAAATCGATCTAGACAAGTGGTTTTATATGAAGCGTTTTAACTCGCCCGTGTAAAAACGGCTTTGTATTGTTATGACAATTGTGTACTCAGCCTCGTTCTGATGCCTTATTGGGTCATGCGTGAATAGACTACATCACGGTTCCAGCGGCACGGTGCATTGTGGGATGCATCAGAGCAAAACAACCCCCCCAAAAGCACATGGCACATGCTAATACACTGGGTTCAGCTATGAAATGTGCTAGTTTCAGCTCAACTCAGCTCTTGTTTGAAACATAGAATACTAACTAAAAAAATATATATATAATAAATTAAGATATTAATCTTTGATCCAGCATTGCATTTACATCAATATAATCAGCACATCTTATGCCATGTGCATTTAGATTTAGACAAATCTAGGCATTCAGACTAGAGCCATAATTATATTAGCCAGAGTACTCAATGCATTGTCAATGGCAGTGAGCAATCTCCATACAGAACAAGTAATATATTGCTAAAACCACACCACCTAGAGACAAACCGCTTGGAACACATATAGAAAACATGTTTAACAAAAAGATTATATTAGATTTATAAGGTTAGGTGTCGTGTTTGTAAGTTTGGGCCATCATACTCAGAGGGGAGGTTCCAGAACAAAGGAAACAATAAACAAGTAGTGCCAGAGTTAGCTCTCCAGTTCTCAATCTAATGTAAGCTTAAATGCTGATACATAACATTAGGGTTTTGGATTTCTATTTATTTTGAATAAAACTGACATTTTTCGATGCGCGTATAGGCAAAGTCAGGCGTTGGAAGTTCACTGCATTCGGCATCCTGAACTTGGACTGTATTAGCTTCCTTGTCAACTATGAGTGTAGGTGTACCCCTTTGGGTTTAGCTCTTCATCCTAATATTGGACTACATACTAGCTTCATTATCAACTGTTCATATCAAATTGTTCATGATTACGTATATGGGCTTATCTAGTCCTGCCTTAGACACATACTCTCTATGCCACCCTGATCTTGCACTGTGTTCTGACTTCCTTGTCAACTGTTCTTTGTGTAATTGAATGTGGGTATATTCCTTGAGCTTGGGTGTTCATGATTATAAGAATAGGCCTACCTAGTCCTGCCTTAGGCACATATTGCTTATGCTGTCCTGACCTTAGACTGGGTTCTTGCTTGCTTCCCAATGGTTCCTTGTATAGCCATGAATGTATATGTATCACATTATATGTTCATGGCTGTGAGCATTGGCTTACGGAGTCCTACCTTAGAAACACTGCATATACCATACTAATCTTAGACTATGTGTTAGCTTCCTTGTCAACTGTTGCTCGTATAACTATGAATGTAGGTGTATCCCTTTAAGTTTAAGTATTCATTATTATTGGTATGGGCTTAGCTATTCCTGCCTTAGAAACACACTGCATATACCATCCTGGTCTTGGATTATATGTTAGCTCGCTGGTCTACTGTTCCTTGTATAACTATGAGTATAGGTCCATCCCTTTGAGCTTAGGTGCTCATGATTATAAGAATAGGCCTACCTAGTCCTGCCTTAGGCACATATTGCTTATGCCGTCCCAACCTTAGACTACATTCTCATGATTGTTGCCAATGGTCCCTTGTATAACTCTGGGTATCCCATTAAATGTCCAGTGTTCATGGTTATGAGCATAGGTCTACCTAGTCCTGCATTGGAGATTCAGTGCATACTCTGCCCTGAACTTAGACTGTATTGGTTTCCTTATCAACTGTTCCTCGTATAACTATGAGAGTAGGTGTACCCCTTTAAGTTTAAGTATTCATGATTTTGTATATAGGACTACCTAGTCCTGCCTCAGAAACACTCCATATACTATCCCGATATTGGACTACATACTAGCTTCCTTATCAACTGTGTTCATATCAAAGTGTTCATGATTATGTGTATGGGCTTACCTAGTCCTGCCTTAGACAGATACTGCATGTGTCATATTTTTGATAGTTGTTTTGTGTGTGATGTGGTTGGGGTTTATGTGTATGTGTATAGATGCCCAGTTAGTCCATCACTAAACTTGTTATAGCTCCATATTGTTTCCCTTCCATCTCTCCTCTAGCACCTCATAAAAGTTAGGGCATTGAAATCAACTAATCCATGGATTTATAACCCAGGCAGTACCTTACACTAAATTGCATGACATATAGTTGACGCCCTGCTACCCATTGCAATCTTCTTGCTAACCAATACCCAGAACCTACAGAGACACGTGATAATATCCAAACTGAATACTCTAGCTAACCCCTCTAAAATCATAAGACGGCAACTACTGGTGCCAAAGTCATCTAGGCACATCTCAGCTTAAATAAGCTATTTATCTTCACAGAAACATTTTTGAAGATTTTATTTGTGTTCTTTTTTGTGTGTTAAAGAAAATTGATATATATATATATATATATATATATAGATTGTTTTATTATTTTGTTCATATATCATATAACTTTTAAAGCTTAATAGAATGACTGGGACAATGCGGGGGGGACCTGGGTACCGGGGGACAGTGTGCAGAGGATATGAGCATGGGACAAGTGGCTGGGCAGGCTTCCTCTGAACGAACTGAAGGGTCTGCCAGGTTTCAAAATAGCACACCTAAATGTACGTAGTCTCACACATAAAATAGAGCAATTAAGAATTGATCTGCCAGGATCGGGACTTGATATTTTCACAGTATCAGAAACATGGCTCAATAGCCTTATAGAAAAAAAACTAACTTCCATAACAAACTACACCTTCTTTAGGTATGATCGAAAAGCAAAACATCTAAATGGGCAAGCCAAAGCTGGAGGTGGACTAGGAATTTACTGCCGAAATTCTCTACAAGTAGATTCTAATAGATATGCAGATACAAATATTTCAAATGCTGTGCTGGAACTGCAATGGGTGCTTGTAACAAGGCCTTATTCAAAGAAGATCCTAATTGGAAATGTGTACAGACCACCAGATGGAAGTGTTAAACAGGCCTTTGAGGAATTGAGCATTATGATGAGTGAAATAGATGACATAGACAAGTATGAGACCCTACTGATAGGCGACTTCAATGCAGACTGTAGTGCTAAGAGAAAGCTACCAGCCATAATCATAAATCAATTTGCTTCAGAACATGAGCTCCAACAGCTGATAGATAAACCGACTAGGTCAACTAGAACTACTGCAACCACAATCGATTTAGCCTTTACTAACATCAAGTATTGCACTCAAGCAGGAGTCCTTAACTACAATGTCAGTGACCATAAGCCAGTCTATATTATCAAAAAGAAACCCAGAAACAACCTAAAAACCACCGCATACTGCGGAAGGACATATAGAAACTTTTCAACTGATGCACTTAGGACAATCTTGCAGAGTTATAACCCCACTACAATATTTGAAGAACAGGATCCCAACAAATGTTGGGATATTTTAGAAGATATGATCAACCAGGCAGCAGATACACTTTGTCCGATGACTGAACTAAAAATAAGAGAGAACACGGCTGTTTACATCACCAATGAACTGATAGAACTACAAAAGGACAGAGATTATTTTAAGCAAAAGGCTGACCTAACCAAAGACCCAGGAGACCAGTTTATAGCAAAATGCTTAACAAGTAAAGCCAGAACAGAGGTGAGGAAAGCGAAATCTATGTACTACATTGATCAAGCCATAAAGCACAACCAGAATCCTAAGAAATTCTGGTATGAACTAAGTCAAATTCAACCAGAAGCCAAACCACAGATAAACAGCATAGTAGACGACAGCACAGGTGAGCGAGTACCTGATGGTCAGTTAGCTGAAGTAATAAACAACTATTTTGTAGACATTGGGGCAAACCTCGCCAAGAAATTCAAACAAAAAACCAAGTATCCACAAAATTATCACCCAGTCGCAAATCAACATGAATACAATCTTGAGAAAACAACAAGAAAAGAAGTACTCACCAAGATTGAGGAACTTTCATCATATAAATCATCTGGTATGATGAATATAAATTCAGCCTTCATTAAGACTGCCATTAGCATCCTAATAAATGAATTTACACATCTCTACAACCTTGTCATTGAAACAGGTATATTCCCAGATAAATGGAAAATAGCTACTGTCACACCAATACCAAAGATAAGTAATCCTAAGTCATGCAATGAACTGCGACCAATATCAATACTGCCCCTCCCTGGCAAAGTCATCAAACAAATAATCCATGATCAAATAAAAACCTTCTTGGAAGACACCAACTACCTTGTATGTATGTATGTATGTATGCATGTATGTATGTATGTATGTATGTATGTATGTATGTATGTATGTACGCACGTACACACGTACATACACACGTACGCACGTGTCCTGATATGACCTTAGATGTTGCTAGCACACACACACACACACACGTGCGTGCGTGTGTGCGTACATACGCATGTACGTACGTACCTGCCTGCCTGCCTGCCTGCGTGCGTATGCACGCACGCACATACATGCATGCATGCACGCATGCCTACATACATACATACATACATACATACATACATACGTACGTATGTATGTATGTATGTATGTAGGCATGCGTGCATGTATGTGCGTGCGTGCATACGCATGCAGGCAGGCAGGCAGGCAGGCAGGCAGGTACGTACGTACGTGCGTACGTACGTATGTACGCACACATGCACGCACGTGTGTGTGTGTGTGCGTGCTAGCAACATCTAAGGTCATATCAGGACAGGTACCGACTTGTGACAGTGCGCACTCATGGCAACTTTATCGTGCTGCCCCACTGGAATACCAGGCCATCAGCACCATGACCTGATATCCCACTCAGTCACATTATCCTGACACTGAGCCAACCAGTCCTTGTCCTATCCTAATAATGCCAAGCGCCAGACTAGGAAGCAACAAGTATCAATATTAAAGTCATTGGTTTGACTCGACCAGGATTCAAACTCACAACCCCACGATCTACCAACACGGGAGACGGACGCTCTAACTCGAACACATGTGCGTGCGTGCATACATACATACGTACGTACCTACCTACCTACATGCATACATACATACATACATACATACATATGGCCGTTTTCAGCACATACGCACGTATGCACATAAGTACGTGTACACGTACGTACATACGCACGCACACACACACACATACATACATACATACATACATACATACATACATACATACGTACGTACGTACGTACGTACGTATGTACGTACGTACGTACATACATACATACATACATACATACATACATACATACATACATACATACATACATACATACATACATACATACATACATGCATGCATGCATGCATGCATGCATGCATGCATGCAGCATACATACATACATACATACATACATACTACATACATACATACATACATACATACATACATACATACATACATACATACATACATACATACATTACATACATACATACATACATACATACATACATACATACATACATACATACATACATACATACATACATACATACATACATACATACATACATACATACATACATACATACATACATACATACATACATACATACATACATTTTATATGTGACGTCCTATACACAAATAGCCTGAAGTGAGACTACTAATTATGTGTGGTCTCTGTGGCCTAGTGGTTAGAGTGTTGGACTTGTAATCTGAAGTTGTTTGATGATGTGGGTTCAAACCCCATCCACAGCAGAACCTTTTTTACATTCATCAACACAAAAATTTTTTCATCTATATCTGTTTCTCATTGAATTATGCAATGTAATTGTACTAACATATATTTTACATTACACAAATATATTTCCTGATTGAACTACTCTAAAGAAGATTGAAAATACCCCAGTTTTACTCTCCCTTATCTCCACTCACCCAGCCATTTTTAAAACAACAGCTGCCAGCTATTCCCAGCCTCAGAACTGACCCACTTCTGGTGGTGAAGTGGGTCCCCTACTCTCCCCACACATACTTGGTTCATTTAAACATAAAAACTAAACAAAGTTGTGCTTGGAGAGCATTTGTCGGAGTACTGGCAGTGTCCCAGCAAGCTATAGCTGGTCCCTTTAAATTAAAGTAAAGGACCAGACGGGATGGCTGAATGAGTTAGAGCGTCCGTATCCCGTGCTGGTAGATCGTGGGGTCGTGGGTTCGAATCCCGGTCGAGTCAAACCAATGACTTTAAAATTGATACTTGTCGCTTCCTAGCCAGGCGCTCGGCATTATTAGGATAGGGCAAGGACTGGTGTGCTCAGTGTCAGGATAATGTGACTGAGTGGGATACCAGGTCATGGTGCCGGCGGCCTGGTTTCCCAGTGGGACAGCACTATAAAGTTGCCATGAGTGCGCACTGTCACAAGTCGGTACCCGTCCTATTATGACCTTAGATGTTGCTAGGATGTAAAACAACAACAAACAAAACTTAAAGGGACCAGCTATAGCTCTCTGGGACACTGTGTGTACTCCGACAAATGCTCTCCAAGCACAATCTTGTTTAGTTTGTATGTTTAAATGAACCAAGTATGTGTGGGGAGAGTATGGGACCAGGGCAGTGCTAGTCTGAACTGCAATGGCAGTTTGTTGTCTTCAAAATGGCCGCCCCCATAGGCGGCGGCCATTTGCAATGCAAAAGCTGCGCTGTGATTGGCTGAAATTGTGCCGGCAACAGGCTCACACAGTGACAAGATTCGCTGGTTCTCAGCTTGTGCCCGGCAGTGTTAGGGACCGATTACGCCGAAATCTATTGAATGCGATCATATTTAACAGAATTACATACTAAAATAATGAAATTTAATTAAATTAACCTTAAATTCCAAGCGATATTAACGTAGCAGCTCGATCAGCGTCGAATCGCCGAGCATAAACAAAACAAATAGCAGTGATCGCCGCAACGTGCGAAAATCCGCGCATGCGCAGAAGCCACGACAAGCCGCTGGTGTTTTGGGGAGTTTTCAGTCGCAACAGAATTTCAAATCGAGTTCGTTTGTTTTCCACGCGGCAGATAGCTGGCGACTTTAAAGTAAGTGCTTCTGGCAGTTCATAAATGACAGCGTGTGTGTCGACTCCTGCCTTATAACAGTTGAGGATACAGAGGGTGCCTCTGGTGACAAATGCTGTGACCCACAAGTCCAGTCTGGTTTACGGCCTGTGCATGCGTCGCGGAAATCGTGTATTAATTTCTAGAGTCATCTTGTACATTTATTGATGCATGCTCGCCAAGTGCATAATACATATGTTGAACTGGAATTGCATGCAGTTACTATTACGACAAATAGTCAATTTATATTATGCTTCTATTATCGAACAGGTTTTTCATGTGGTTATTATTGCAACTGATATTGTCATTTATGTACCAACAAATTGTAATTAACGGCCGGAAGACCAGTGCTCTGGCGCTGACAAAAGACATTATTCGCTGAATAAAATACATTTAGTAAAAAAAAAAAAAAAGTCAATGGCCGCACGCCTTTGCTTTGCCAGAGAGCGTGTATATAGACGCTCTCTGGCTTTGCTCCTACGGCCGTTTTCAGCGCATGCGCAGTCGGAACCGTGATGTAGTCTATAGTGTTGGGTTTCAAGTAGCATGGTCCCCTAGCCTTCTCACCATGGACACAGAGAGCGTGTTTATATACACGCTCTCTGATGGACATCACGAAACGCCACCAACGTCAATGTGGCGAACTAATCTCAGGTGGCGGCACCTGTGGCGGGAAGACAACACGAAGACATTTACCAAGCTGGAAAACCCACGCACATTGTTTGTGTTTAACTAAGCGCAGATGAGAATATTCCCTTATAATTGGGAACATATTGGAAGACACTTCGGTGGCTGCCAGGTAAGCTCCATTAGTAGATTCATTCAACACCGGGTGAATACTGAAATTGAAGCTTCCGATGCAACCTGACCTCAAATCACAACACAAGTGTCAATTGACAAATGTGGATCATGTTGTCACCGACACTCACTGTGTTTTAAATCCATGCCAGCGTGACATAAACTATTTAATTCTATTAATTAGCCAAAGATAAGTATTTGTTCTCGAGACTGCATTTTTTAATATAACATTTGTTGCGGTGTTAATGGCCCCTGAAGTGGTGAAAAGGCCTTCATTTTAATACATTCAAATTAGTCAACAGCGGCAATACAGGTCTGATAAAGTTCATAAACACTTTATAATAATATGAATAAGCAATGCTTAGGACCGACCCCCCGATATAACTACAGTAAAGTATTTTATGATTGCGCGTGTATTTCTTTACTCCACTCGCGGTGTTCGATTTGAAATTCTAGCAACTCGGATGCTTGCTGCGGACCAAAATTCGACGAGCGATTTCCGTTTCCGTTTGCTGGATTTCTCAGTTTCTCGGTACGAGTTTACAAATGGCAGCGCCCATACAGTGCTATTTCCGTTTCCGTTTGCTGGATTTTGTCGAAGTCATGCACAGTAAGAGTATTGTTTATGTGTATATATCTACATGCGTTAGTCTTAAGCCTCCCCGTGGGTGGGTCGGTATTACTACCCGGCCGTCATGAACACCAGATAACACTACACAACTCTTCCCCTTCATCTCGCTCCCCGATGCATCCCTTAACAACCCTTAAACAAACTCCTAAGGAATAAAGGGAAGACAAGCCACACAGATCAACAGTGAAGAAGTTGTGCTTTATTGGCATCAACTCTTGTACACCTATACTAGTGACCTATTACCCACACCCCTTACCTTCTGTCCACGCAGAATCTCATTACTAATTTAGCCTGTATAAGAATCAGTGCCAACAGCCCATTGAACCGGAGTCCCTTGGGTGTTGCACTCAACTCAATTTAGATATATATATGAATTTGGCTAGCATCAGACAGAGTGTCTGGGGTCCTGCTCTAGAGTAGGTGTGTCTCACTCAAGAGCCAGGAGTAGAGTGATCTCTCTTCAGTGTGTCTGAAGCAGTCTTGAATAATTAATGAATCTCAGAATGAGGCTAGTGTGGTCAGAGGGCCAAGAGGCATAGGTGACTGGGCAGTCCCGCAGTCAGCCAATCAGGCACCCCCACAGCCGGGGTGGGCGCCACCTCCCAGTGGTGGTGGCTGTCACTCAACTCAGCTGCAGGTTAGGCTGGTGGGCCCACCCAGTGGTCATGGGTGGACAGGTACCTGCAGACAGTTACAATAGATCTCTGTTAAAATGGCCTTTTCTCCAATTGCACTCTTTATGGATGCATAGAGAAACATGTCAATAATCATCTACTGTCTCTTATATAGAAACATCTCTTCCTTAATTTCAGGCATCATGTATGAACATATATTTCATCTAGCTTACATCATGTTACAATGGGAGTTGGACAGTTGTCCAAGAATAATAATGCTCTCTGCCAATATATAATTCTGAACCGAAAATCCGTATATTTTTACAACTTGTCACTTGTCTGTAACTTCAACTTGTAAGTGTAAGTCACAAAGGCCATAATCCATTAACACGACCCGGTGTCGCAGTTCCGCCGTCCGCCAGTTTCCGCGGTATGCATCGCTTCTGCACATGCGTCAGAATCGAACAGCATCGTCACTAACCTTATAAATTTAATATAATGATTTTGGTACAGATGTTTTCTATAAGTGTACCAAGCGATTTGTTTCTAGGTGGTGTGGTTTTAGAGATATTTCACTTTTTCTGTATTTTTTGTATGAAGATTGCTCACGACCATTGAGAATGCCTTGAGTTTGATGGTACGCGCAGTGCAAAACAGTTTTATTCAAAATTAATAGACATCAAGAACCCTAACCATATAAATTTGATATAATCTTTTTGGTAAATATGTTCTCTGTATGTGTACCAAGTGATTTGTTTCTAGGTGCTGTGGTTTTAGAGCTATTTCACTTTTTCTGTATGAAGATTGCTCACTGCCATTGACAATGCATTTGAGTGTAGGCGTACCGCAGAAACTGGCGGACGGCGGAAACTGCGACACCGGGCGACTCTGGTCATCCGAGTCGTCAGAATTTCAAATCGAACACCGCAAGTGGAGTCGACAAATACACGTGCCATGTGCAAAACGATCCGACCCCAGTAACCCACCTCTTGGCCGGGGTTGTCTACGAGCGATGACATCACATTTGCGCTTGTACCGTCCTGCAGGATAACAGCTACTAGTACCAGTCATCCATGTTTTTTTTAAAGAATAACCTAGATTAATGAAATGGAAATATAGCTAGAAACTAGGCCACAACCCTCCTGTTTGTAAAATATTGCGGAGTTTGGGAGTAGTTAAATAAATTTAAGAGCTATAATTGTATGCACATATAACGATACTAAAATCCGGGAGAACCCCATCATTTGGAACATGAAGCTCACGGATTACCGCCGCTCAGACAGAAAGGCCAAGATGTGGGAGGACCAGGCGACACTTCTGGGGACCACAACAGTCCATCTCCAGAAGTGGTTCAAGTCGCTCAGGGACACGAACACGCGGCTCCACAAAAAAAAGAGCGGGGACGGAGCCGCTGACCTGACTGAGCGGGAGCAGTGGATCCTGCGCAAGTTCGGGTTCCTGCGGTCCGTCGTCCTTCACCGACCGGAGCCCTGCAGGAGTGTAAGTACATAATCTTTTTTCGTTCTGACAAGTGCGGCCATTAGTATCGTATTCTAGTTTGTTATGTTATGCTTTTGTTGTATTTATGTTTGTTTGTTTGTTTGTTGTTGTTTTACGTCCTAGCAACATCTAATATTCTAGTAATTTGTTAATGTTATTGACAATAGATGTGTCATGATATAATCGTTATAAATCCATGTCTGTATTTAACGTTAATTATTTTTGCTTTATATAATTTTGATTTACTGTTGACTTGTCGTGTCTTTTGTCGAAATATCGATTTGCATTCATGTTACTTATGTTATGTTATGATTTTGTTTTGCAGTTGGCCAGTCCTGTCGCGGCTCCGCAGCTTGATCTCAGCTTGGAGGAGAATGTCCCGACCGATGTGGAGGTGGCGATGGACGAGGATGGACCCACTCCCCCCGCTACATCCCAAGAGCGGGGAAAGGGGAGAGGGAAGCGATCTGCCCCAGTCGACAACAACCTTCTCGCTGCCATCCACAAGAGGTTCGATGAGTCTGCCGACATCCTCAAGGTAATGCAGCCGCCTCCTCCTCCACCTCCACATCCACCGGCGGTGACGAAGCGAGTGGCATTCGCCAACTAACCAGACCAACCAACTATCTATCTGCTACTGAAATACAGGCAATCAAATACCTTATCAGCAGCTACTGTGTGATAAGACAACACCAACACTACAGCTGGCCAGCATTGAAAACAAGCCTGAATACCCAGGCTTATATGCTATGGACAGTATAAATACAGCCTCAATAAAAAAAAAAAAAAAAAAAAAAAAAAAAAAAAAAACTATATGCGGGACATGATCCTCACGATGCCAGAGGAGCGGTTTGTGTCGGTTTGCGGTGCACTCAACCGCATGGCGTCGCACCATCTGGAGGAGGAGGAAGGAACCTTCGTGGCCCCAGTGGTTTGTGTGGCTGCTCCTGCTCCTGCACCTGCTCCTGCACCTGCTCCTGGACCTGCTCGTGTGTCTGCAAGTGAGGCATACCAGCCTCAACCCCACCAGTGGACTCACCAGCCACCACCGGCATCACCATGGGCTTCACAGACACACGAGTATGTGCAGCACTATATGGGGCAGCCGCAGATTCCTCATCAGCCACAGCCACAGCCGCCTCTGCCAAGTCTTCCGCCTCAGCCTCAGCCTCTACCTCCAACCTCCGTAGGTCACGAGGCGCCCGCAGCTCCGCTGGTGGTACGGCCGTCACACACTGCTGGACAACTACGGACATTAGGGATGGCGGGGCACACAAGGGGCTCTCCCGGAGTCGTGGTGCGCGCGGGTGCTCCGCCCACTGTGGGTGCGGCATGGCCGGGGACTTGCGCTGCTGCAGACATTGTGACTCCGACACACGTCGACCCCACCCCAGTGAACTTGTCTGAGTCGGCCAGCCCAGAAGGACTATTGAACTTGTCGGGGCTGTCCGGCATATCTGGCATGTTGGGCGCAAATTTGGACTTATTCCCCTCGTCAGCCACACAGTCGCCAGCTGATGCCACTTCTAATGGCAAGGGAGAGAAGTGATTGTAAATATGTGTATATATGTAGTCTTAAGTTTTTATTTATCTTTGTACATTTGTATGTATATATGTATATATATTGTTTATATATTGTTTGTACATTTATATGTCAAGATGCTAAAATAAATAAATATACTGTCAATTTTAATTTTTGTGTCCGTGTTCAGTAAAGGCATGCCATCATTTAATTGTTATATATTAAAGTACAATTAACATTAAAATTAAAACTCTATTTTTTCCTGTGTTCTTAGTATGTATGTAAAAAGAGAGGAGATTCATTACAATTACATTAACTAGATGACTTAAAATTAAGGAGCGAAAGAACGTAACAGACATGTAAAATTGTGTTTTCATATCTATAAAATGATATCGTTTATTTTATACTAGACATATAAACATTAGCATCTCATATAACAGGAGAGATGTCACAACATCACAGACATGTTTGCAAAAACAGTAGACAGACACAGCGCATACAGACTGATAAAATGTTTTGTCAGATCATCCTGTCTTGCCATGACAGTGCTCCGGCAGGTGAGACGACCCAGTCTTTAATTAGATTGCGCTGTTCCTTTCCTAGCTTGGACGCGGTGTTGGGGTTAACAGGTTCAACGTTAATGTCACGAAGGTTGTGGCCCTCTCGCCAACCTCCAGGCACAAAGTTGTTGTTGGCTGTCTCGGGACGATCCAGCTGCATGTTCTGTAGCGCTGGGTAGCGTGTCCTCATGAGGTTGTGCAGAACCATGCATGCCTTGACGATGAGCTTCACATTGGAGGGGTGGTGCTGCATAGTCGTCAGGAGCACTTGGAAGCGGTTGGCTAGAATGCCAAAGGCATTCTCCACCACTCTCCTAGCTCGGGAAAGCCGGTAGTTGAAGAGTCGCTCATCATTGGTCAAGCCCCTCTTGCCGTACGGCTTCATCATGGTCGGCCGCAGGGCAAAGGCGTCGTCACCGATCAGGAAATACGGCACATCCTTCTGGCCGTCGACGAGCGGTTCAGGGTTCGGAAAGCCGATGGTGCCACCTTCTGTGCACGCCTTCAGCTCGGAGGCGTTGTAGATCTGGGCATCGGACGCGGAGCCCATACCGCCAATATCTGCCCAGATAAATTTGTAATCCGCATCTACAAGCGCCAACAGGACCACGGAGAAAAAGCCCTTGTAGTTGTAGTAGAGCGACCCACTCTTTGGAGGGCACCGGCAGGCGATGTGCTTCCCATCCAGAGCGCCACAGGTATGGGGGAAGTTCCACCTCTCTGCAAAGAGGTCCGCGATGGCATGCCACCCTTCTGGAGTCGTCGGACACGTCATGACCTCGGCCATGTACTCGTCGACGATGGCCTTGCAGACTTCACGCACTATCAGCGACTGTGTGTTGTGGGGCACCCTCCACCCAAACTTCATGGAGGAGTATTTTGTGCCGGATGCCAGGTGCCGCAGAGTAAGTGCTATTTTCAGCGCCGGGTCGAGCGGCACCCTGAATGTGGACCGTTTTTTTTGTGATCCTGGGTCCCACTCGCGCCACAATCTCGTCAAACAATTGGGGAGGCAGCCGCATGAAGTTCACAAACGACGCGGTGTCCTCGCTGCGGAGCTCGACCATGAGCTTGTCGAACAAGCCAAACTGTGGCCGCCTCCCAATCCAGGGTCTGACCCACACTGATCGTCGTCGCCGCTCCCTCCTCCTTCGTCTCTCGATACGGGACGCCAGAAGAACCATGAGGAGTAGAGTAAGCTCATGGTGATAAAGGGCAACTCTGTAGAAAAGCTGGAACTGTGCTTGCAGTGCCTGGGCATCCATCCTGTATGAGCAGCAGAGCAGGAATGACCGAAGGAATGGCGTGGGTCGCCTTTATATACCGAGACCATAGGTCGGGCATACACCGCCATACGCTTCGCATACGCCTCCCATACGCTTTTCATACGCTCTCATACGCAACGCGTAGGTTCTGCGTACGCTGCATACGCCCGAGATACGCCCCTGATACGCCCATGACGCAAGTTGAGCGTACGAGTAGCGTACGCCGGCGTACCCCTAGCATACGCCGGCGTACCCCCAGCGTACGAGGAGCGTATGCGGAGCGTACGCCGGCGTATGAGTAGCGTATGGCCCATACGCCCCCGTAGGTCGAGATTTTTTGAGCATGCACACAAAAATGGGGACGGACGGATTTATGAAAGCATATGGCGGCGTATGCCTCATAAGCCGGCATCTGGCGGCGTATGAGTAGCGTATGAGTAGCGTATACGGCGTATGCCGACGTATATGACGTAAAGCGGCTACGCCGCCATACGCTCCCGCCATACGCCGTAATGTGACAGGGCCTTTAAAGTTCTCTGGCAATTAACTTTAATTTAATTTAACATACAAACTTATTTGAATAATGGGATTGGCGCATAATTCCGAATTGTGGTTGATTCGGGGGAAGCCGGAGACCCACCACCCACCTAGCGGATTGGACGAACACCACCCTGACCTCCCCCCACATCGGCATTCGGATTCAAATCTTCACGCCTCCCATTTCATTCAAACCCAAGGAGACAGTTTATTCGCCCTGGCACCCACGAACCGGCACCCATATAAAACCAGAGCACCCAAGTAATAAGGATCAAAATGCAGCGCACACGACGAACCTCACGACCCGTAGGTAGGCCCGCTAAGCGAGCCATACGAATGCGGATATCGGAACTGGAGGAGGAGCAGCTCGGCGGGCCCGCTCAAAATGGTGGCGAGGACGGGTCCCCAACGCATCGGCGGCCCGCGAAACCCAAACGGCCCGTTGCCCCCACCGAAACCCAGAAGCGCCAGGAAGAGATGATGGTCCACATGCAGCATACCATGGACGCCATGGAGGCGAGATGGAGGCGGGTGGAGGAGCACGTCCTACGCTAGGAAAAGGCCCTCGCGGAGGTGGCGGCCACCGCCGGGCCGGCTGCCACTACCGCGGGCGCCGCAGGAACCGCTCGCCCCGGGCGGTCGCGGGAGCGTTCCCTGGCCGCGGGTGCCCAGGCCCGAACAATGTCCCCGGGCTCCCTGGCCTACCTCCCCGGCGACTTGGACGGTGAAATCCCGGAGGCGGACATGTCATGGGAAACACCTCCTGTGCTCAGGCCCCGGCAGGAGGGATGAACCTGGGCGGCTATGCCGCCCCGCGCCCGGGCGCCGACAACACTACCACCACAACGACAACCGATACCGCAGCCCCCGCTCCACGGCAGAGGAAGCCGTACGAATCATCGCGGCCGTGGCGGATGCCTAGTCGTACAGTCGAAAGAAAGGTATTTCATCCAAATATATCTTTCCTTACGACCTAATTGAACAAGGGGATGAGGGAAAATCGGTGAAGCCACACGCGAGGAGTGCACGCTGGGCCTCAAACGCCTGGAGACCCAGCGTGGCTTCCCCTCACATGCCCTGGCGGCCCTCTCGGCCCTCTCGGCCCACCAGGAAGCCGTGGCGCGGGATAATTGTACCCTCCCATGGAATATCGTATGGCGCTACTCCGAAGAAATCTTCACCCAAATACCTGACGGCCGCCTCCCCCGAAGGTGGCGATCACGGCGGTGAGGATTGAGATTATCGCCATGGCGGGGTACACCGCGGCTGCGGCGAACGGCAATACGGCCGAAACGACAAAAACGGCGAAGGTGGGACCGGAGGCAAGGAACACGTATGACCGGGCGGCTATGGGTGCCCCCTGCACGGCATGGAACCGGGACCCGGAGTCGTGCGACAAGGCGCTCAAGGGCGAGTCGCACAGCATGGGAAGCCAGAGGCTGGCGCACGTGTGTGGATACTGCGCCTCTGTGCGGCGCATAATTACGAACCACGCTGAGGCAGCCTGTTACTCAAAGCGATCCAGGGAAAAGGGGGCCATGAAAAAGACATCAGCGTTTTTTTAGGCGGCAGGCGGTGCACCTTCCCCCGCCCCCATTCGGCACACAAATCTGGAACGTCCCTGGCAAGCAACTCGGCGTACGGCTCCCAAGGCACCCAAGATAAACAAACCCACCCGCGCGCCGACAGCCTCGCGGAGGAGCCACCTGGCTTCCCCCACCGGTGGGCGGCCCGTGACATCACTGGGACCCCCCCCCCGGCCAACCCGGCGGGGGTTCCCCCCCTCATTTGCATACTGACACACTTAGCGGCCCCGCTGGTGCACTGGCAGCTGCCCGTGGCTCCCGATACCCGGCCCGCCCGCCCGGTGACTGGCCGGCCACCAGCGGCGGGAATTCCTTGTGACATCACACTCTCAAACATCAACAAACCCGGCCAGATCCCCAGCACCGTACGTGACGTTCGTCCGTGGCCTCAGACCCGGCGCCGCCTCGCCCCCCCTCCACCCGGCGTCTGGCCCGGCTGCCCACCCCCCAGGCCTTTTGGAGCCGGTCGAGGCAGTGATCGACAGCCTACACCAACAATCGCTCCCGGTCGAGCCGCGGTGCGGCCCATCACTCCGCCAATATAAGGGAACGCTCGACGCGATCTGGCCAGTGACTTCCAGCACCGCTTGGAACCATTACACGCCTATGCGGCGGCGTACAACGCTGCCCGGGCCGCGGCCCTCCCGAAATTTGTGGCCGCCCGCCTCCCCATCTCCTCGGGCCTTAACATCGACGTGTGGAGGTGGGCCCTCGTCGATCACCCGGACACCACCTTGGTCGACCAGCTGGAATTCGGATTCCCGGCTAACTATTCGGCCGCGACCCCCCCACGCCAACCTACCACAACCACCGGGAGGACCCGGCCCACACACACTGTGTCACCAACTACGTCGCCCAGGAACTCGAGCTAGGCGCCCTCCTCGGCCCCTTCGAGGTTCCCCCCTTCTCACCCTGGGCGCAGTGCAGCCTGACCATGACAAGGCCTAAGGCTGAGCTCGGCAAGAGGCGCGTCATTGTGGACTTGTCATACCCCCGTGGAAAAAGCATAAACGCGGGGATCCCCCAGGGCGAGTACCTCAGCATCCCCGCCACCTACACTCTTCCCTCTGACGCCGACCTGGGACGAAGGCTCGTTCGAGAGGGGCGGGGTGGGGTGCCTTTTCGTGGACCGCGGACATCGGCCGGGCCTATCGGCAACCACGCGGACCCCATATCCGCCACCCTCCTCGGCATCACAGTCGACAACAAGATCTATGTCGACATCGCCCTCTAATTCGGCTGCAGAACATCCGGCGCCACCTGTGTCCGGGTCACGTCCGCCATATCCTGGTTCCTCGGGCGCACGGGCTACTTCTCCATCGAGTACGTGGATGACTTCGTGGGATGCGATGCTTCCTACCTATGCGCCTGCCAGGCCTTCGACGAGTACCAGGCCCTCTGCGCCAGCCTGGGCGTGGAGCTTGCGCCCAACAAGTGCTTACCCCCTGCGGTGAGGCTCTCCTGGCTGGGTCTCTACGTATTCTCCCAGCGCATGGTCATATCCATCCCCAAGGCAAAGCTCGACCAGGTCGTCGAGGAAGTGCGCCAGGTGGTTATCCAGGCCCTCCCTCACCAGGAAGGCCCTCCAGCGCCTCATCGGGAAGCTCGCACACATCAGCGGAAGCTCGCACACATCAGCGCGCAAATTCATGTGCCACCTGCTCCGGTGCCTGCGCGCGCTCCCCCCGCCCGGTGTCACCGACGTGGACCACGAGCTCCGCAAGGACGTCCGCTGGTTCTCTGACTATACGGGGGAACGGCCTCTACCTCCTGCCTGCGCCGGTCGGCCCACCTGGGTCATCGAATGTGACTCGTGCTTCACGGGTGGGGGTGCGTTCTCCTCCGAGAAGTGCTTCTCGGAGGCCTACGACGACCGCTTCAGGCAGGCCTACCCCACGATCCACGAGCTCGAGGCCGTCAACCTCGTGCTCGCGGTCAAGTCCCTCAGGCCGGCGGTCTCCAGCGGCCTGTCGTCAACACCGACAACGCCGCCTCCGGCGCCGCGCTTGAGTCTGGGCGGGCCACCGACACCACCTTGCTTGAGCTGTGGCTGGAGGTGGCACTCGGCTCTTTCAGCCTCACCATCTGGCATAAGACTGGCGCCGAGCTCGTCCTGGAGGCCGGCTGCTACACCCTCCACGGCCTCCGGCGAGGGGCCGCCCAGGCCTGCGCCGCTTGTGGCGCCGATCTGGCGGCCATAATGGCGCAGGGCACATGGGAGTCCTCCGCGGTGTTCGATTACGTCCCGTAGCTCGCCCCCTCCGAGGCCCCCCGAGCCCTAGCATTGTGCTTTGGATCAGCTCCGGCGGCCTCGGAGTCTCCGGCGCCTACGGACGCCCCGATCGACATCAACGAACTGGACTAAAAAAAACTCCTTCTGTAGCCCCCCCTCAATTGTCACTAAACACCCCTTCCTCCCACGCAGTCTCCGGCTTCCTTCCTCGAATTGGCGCATAATTCCGAATTGTGGTTGATTCGAGGGAAGCCGGAGACCCACCACCCACCTAGCGGATTGGACGAACACCACCCTGACCTCCCCCCGCATCGGCATTCGGATTCAAATCTTCATGCCTCCCATTTCACCACTCCCACCCACCCTCTTTTTAAGGACTACTGCGTAGGGGTTGGCTCCGGCGGCCTCAGAGTCTCCGGCGCCTACGGACGCCCCGATCGACATCAACAAACTGGACTAAAAGTAGGTCACGCGCTCTTGTAGGTCATGTAACACGTCCACTGGAATAACGTTAAGCAACCACTATGCACACGCTGCAGGCGCCGTTGCGACAACCTTTTTTTTTTGTCCCCACGCATCGACACACGTTGGCCACACGCTACGAACACGGATGCTACGAACACATCCGGGGCTGAGCCCGGACGGCGCCAGACGAGCCACGGATCAGGCCGGATCAGGGGGGGTCATCACAGACGACCCACGGACGAGGCACGGATCACCCCGGATCGCCTTGGACCACCCCGGATCGCCCCGGACCACCCCGGATGATGGTCCGGGGCTCGTCCGGCCCCTGATCCGGGTATGTGTGACTGGGGCTTTACTGCTGCACCACCCGTCTCGCTGCAGCCAACACACGAGCGGACCGGTCGAATCGTCCTTTTCGTCATCAATCGGCTCTTCCGGCTCGCCCAGCAGCTGATCTAATAATGGCGAACGAGAACTATAAGTATTTCCTAATAAATCAATCCGGCCCAGCAAAGGCTCCTGGGCTGCCAAAAGCTTCTGATCAAGCAGATGGGAAATATCCTCCAGCGTCGCCGCTTGACCAGAAGCCAAATTGACTAACCACAGGCGACGATGATGCCAGATCGCCCAAGCGTACGCGACCTGAAGACAGCGGGCGGCCCAAACACCTTCTGCCAATGCAGGATGTAGGACGATGGCCCTCGTTCATGGTCTCCAGCAACGCCCGTGAATAACGACTGACTTCGCTCCGAATCTTGGATGCCTTGGGCATGGTGAGGCTGTAGATGATACCGTAAAATTTATATATCAAACCGACAACGGTCTGCCTTTGTCAAGCGTCAGATAAGGAGTGTCTTAGCCTTTGAATCTACTACCGGAAGTTAACTTCGATCATAGCTACAGAATGCCACAAACGTTATCTATGGTATGCATTACTATGGAGCCTGTAGTCAAAGTTTCGAATTATGCATGTTACTGGCAACATGTAAAATAATAACTAAGCTAATACAATATACAGTAAAACCTCTTTAATCGACCATCTCCACAGATTGACCACTCCACTATATCGATCGCTTTATTTGAGTCCCAAACAATCACCTAGGCTATACACTACCATTGTAACGATAACAAAACCTCTAAGCCGACCATTTAAAGTCAGTCCCATGGTTGGTCGATTTAGAGAGGTTTTACTGTATAACTAATTTCCTCCTACCGAAGATTCATACCCTTATATCAATAAACTTTGTATATTCTAGGTCACATGGCCAGCGTCCATGATGGAGCCAGGAGAGCTGCTGAGGTTGCGTATTATCGGACTTGTGCTACTTAGTGGACTACATATAACTGGTAGATGGTTTTCTCATATATAGTGCATGAGCCACACCCCCTAGTCTCAACTCATTAATTACTGCCACTTAGACCAAATTAAAAAAAATAATTGGTGATCGTTCCCCCTGATTTTTAAAATAATTTCTTTTTCCTTTTTATACTTAAAAGTGCGTCGGGCTAGCAGCAATTCAACTTTCAGACGTCATATGTAACTATGTATGGACAGCGGTAAAAACCATAACACCATGTGCATGCACTGCAATTGATGTTTATGTAATTCTATTGACATCATGTAAACAAAAATTCTAAAAAATTCTTAGAAGATTATATTGCCTATCATGGATAAGTCTGAATAGACTTGTATTCATCATTAGACAGTTTGTCGATAGAAAGCCCAAGCCTACACTTTTACCGACCCAAGGGATTTTTAACCTCCCACCCCACATAGACATGGTATGAGAGCAACTGGCCTTTGGTGACGGTATAAGTTATACACAGCAGTGGAAATCCAAATTGGCAGAGGTGGGGGCATGGGGAATTGAACCACCGACCTTCAGATTAGGAGTCCGACCTAGAAAAAGGGTATACACTTTAACCACTCCGCCACAGAGAACACCACCAGAAGATAATGAAAAAATATAAATGCACCGACGCCCGACCCTGAATTGTTTAATCAAAAGGATGATCACATTTTTGTTGTTGAGTGCCTGCATGGTAGGTTGTGGAATTTGAAATATGGGTTTGACCCCTGACTGAGTCAAACAATGACATACAAATTGATACTTGTCGCTTACTAGCCTGGTGCTCCGCATTACTACGATAGGGCAAGGAGCAGTGAAATGAAGAAGACCAATTTTCCATGATTGAAATTTTCCCTGCTTAATCAACTAATGTTAAAGTTGCATAGTCCAATGGTATTGAATTTCTGTATTTTTTCTGAGATAAATATATTAGATCGATCACTAGTATCTACTTTACATTAGTTCAAAGTTACTTTTATTTTAAATGGTAAACTTTTGAGATATTTTGAGTGCAAACATGGAAAATTAGTTTTGGCAAGCTTACCAAAACTCTGGCACCATAGACTTCTGCAGTAACAGGTTCTGTTAAATTCACTCAGTATTGCCTTCTACGCAGAAACAAATGCTTAATAAGTGCATCAGGATCTAAGTTAAATATGTAGAATCAAATCTAGATAATTGGTTTTGTTTTGAAAATTTGATATTTCATCGGACTATGCAGCTTTAAAAAACCAAAACACCCACTGCTAACAATGATTGATCCGCCTACTGCTTACACCATCACTGTGTAAGACTATCCGTCATCAGCCTAATACAGTAATAGTTTGTTACATGTCTATTGCTATATAGAGCTAGAACTCAGTATTAAAGTCGCATTGTGGCGTGCTCTGTGGCGGAGTGGTTAGAGTGTCTGACTTTTTTCTAGGTCAGACCCCTAATCTGAGGGTCGGCGGTTCGATTCCCCGTGCCCCCAGCTCTGCCAATTTCGATTTCCACCGCTGTGTATAACTTACAGCGTCATCAAAGGCGGTTGCTCTCATACCATGTCTATGTGGTGTGGGCGGTTAAAAATCCCTTGGGTCGGTAAAAGTGTAGGCTCGGGCTTTCTATCGACCAGCAGTGGAATGAGGAAGACCAGTCGTCTATGACTGAAATTTCCCCTGCTTAAACAACTAATGGACCAAAAAAATAAATAATAGTCCGACGGTTTTGAATTTGGACGAGGCTATTTGCAGACCTGCTTTGCTCTGCGAATTATCGGAAGAATGATTGTTATAAATTTACATAGCTGCACATACAATTTTGTTATTTAGGAGCATTGCCACATGTTGAAGTCAACATGGATAATTTGGGGCGTGAAAGCATTACAAACTCATCCCGACGCTCTCCCCTGGCGCCCCCTTCTGGCTGGGCTTCGAACCCAGCACCCCCATGCCATCTAGCGGAAATTTCACTCCCCACCACGTGGAGCCGGGCTGACCTGCTCACTTCTTCCCAGCATCCGAACCCGCGTGGTGCCTGGAGCTGTCTCACCCTTTCTCACTCCGTAAGCATACAACAACATGCCTGCTACCCGCATGAGGAAGGCGCCTGCTAGCGCTGCAACTGAAGTAGCTACCGTGCCAACAACCAGAGGGAGAGGACGACCCAGATCGGTTATAATCCCGACGGATAGTCCAGATCGGAGTGAGTACCATACTGCTCGTTCAAGCCGAACCGTGGAACGACACGACAGTGTGGTGGGTGCCAGGCGCCGGTGCCGTACACGCACCCGCATCAGGAGCCGGAGCCATCCCGCCAGGGATAATCGTGACGTGCTCGCAGCGATGGCGGCAATGCAAGCGCAGATGACGAAACTAACCGATGGACTCAACGATCGCATTGATTCTATTGAGAGCACCGCCAAACAGAGGAGGACTAACTCACCGGCGCCAGCCGCCGACTGGATCGCACCATGTGCGATCCCAATGGCCCCAGCCCGCCCCGCACCAGCTGCCGCAGCCGCATCCGCCGCCGCCACCGCCCAGGCGGCCATGGTGGCACCGCACCCGCTTGGCCTACACCACTACTACGCCGAGCAGACCGACGCCAACACAAACTGTGAGTTCGTTCCTTTTCTAAGAGATCTGGTACCGACCCACGAGGCGGCGGAGCTCTCATCCACTAGGACCCATTTCTATGAGTTATTCAACCCAGCTGAGGTGAAAGAGAGAACTGAAGCCGTCAACGAGCTGCTCGTGGCAGCAGGGTCAGCCCTGGGAAAGAAACGAGGTAATAATGTACTAGGCCCACACTGCTTCATCATGCTGTCAGTCGCAATGCGACAAAGACTCTTGACTCTCGCCAGATACGCTGCATGGCACCACCGGCGGCTGGGCCCTGCTGCCGGCTGGCCGCCGGTCACCGGTCACCGACCAGCCGCGAACCAACCCCGCACCCAGCTCGTGGCGACACCGGGCGTCAACGCCACACACGACCTCAACCGCCCAGCCGCGGCCATGACGACCACCGCCCAACTCCGGGGGGCGTCAAAGGTACCGTAAACAACTTTAATAACAATGTTAACGACGACGTAGATGGTCACTGCCCCAACACAACCACCAAACCACGTGCAGCCAGCGCCGTGGCATACTATGGTGACAGGCCCCCAGATCACTTGCTGCTGGACACCCCGGCAGATGACATCGAAGAAATTATTAACGATGCTAATAACAGCGCGGCAGTTCTATACAACCCACCACACACCCCAACAACTTATCGTCGCGTACTACAGGAGATATGGCCTTACACCATACAAAAGCTATGGGCCAACAATATCGGCTCTATGAAACTGTATGACGCCATACGGGATACCGCACTCCCAAACCATATCGGAGCGAGGCTGCCAGTGCCATCGGCACTCATCATCCCTGCCTGGCGGCGCTTACTTGCCGATTACCACGACACCGACCTGGTTGACTACCTGGAATTTGGTTGGCCGGTCGACTACTCTGCAGACCTGCCACCTGTTGCAGCCACTGCCAACCACACTGAGTCACACGACCATTCTGACCACATACGGAAGTACGTCGACCGCGAGCTCAAAGACCGAGCTCTCATCAGGCCATTTGCTGCGCCGCCATTCCACCCGTGGACACAGGTGAGCCCAATGATGACCAGGGAGAAACGGAACTCTGACACACGGAGGGTGATAGTTGACCTGAGCTACCCAGCCGGGGCCAGTGTCAACGCGGGCATTATGCGTGCACAATATCAAGGGCAGCCCCTCACCTACACCCTGCCTGGGATAATGGACCTCGCCGACGAGGTGGCCCGTCTGGGCGAAGGCTGCTACTTGTGGGGGGCGGACCTGGCAAGGGCATACATGCAACTAAGGACCTGCCCCCTATCCTCCTCCCTGCTGGGAATACAGGTCGACGGGAGATACTACATCGATGCTGCGCCCCCCTTCGGGTGCCGCACCTCCTCCCTCGCTTGTGCCAGGACCACAGCAGCGGTAGTATACCTCATGAGGCGCCGAGGCCACCACATCCTTTGCTACCTCGATGATTTTCTTGGGGCGGCCAGGACCGAGGCCGAGGCGTGGAAGGCATACGACGACATCATGAGTATCACCGGTGAGCTAGGCCTTGCACTATCAGTACCAAAATGCATTCCCCCCATGACCCAACTTGAGTGGCTCGGATTTAAAATCTCCACCACCGACATGAGAGTCGAGATACCGGAGGACAAGCTGGAGGACGTGCTCCTGTAGTGCAGGACATGGAACAGCGGCAGGCTCGCCTCCAGGCGGGAGATGCAGCGACTGGTCGGCCACCTACAGCATATAGCAAAATGTGTCCGACCCGGCAAGCGGTTCATCGGGAGGATCCTGAAAGCACTGCGTGATGCCCCCTTCAGAGGAAGGCACCAGGTCCCGGATGAGCTGCTCATGGACATTGCCTGGTTCGACCAGTATGCCCGGGCGACCAACAGACTGGTACTGATACAGGACCACCCGCGCGAACCCTGGGTGATTGAGTGTGACTCCTCAGTAACAGGGGGGGGGGCACGCCCACACACTACTTCAGCACTGACTACTCCAGCGAGCACACTGACCGCTACCCTGACATCGCACAGCTGGAGGCAGTCAACCTGATAGTTGCCATCAAAGCCCTTACACCGCCGAACCCTGAAAATTACACCATCCACGTCAACACAGACAACATCGCATCACAGCAGGTGCTCACCAACGGCACCGGGAGGGATCAGGTGCTATGTGCCTGCGCACGCGAGCTATAGCTCTTCGCGGCGCGTACAAGCTGTGACATTGTCGTACATCACAAGGCGGGCAAGGAACTGACCCTTGCTGATGGCCTGAGCTGAATGGGGTTCGACCCGGAGGCGGCGGGCAGGACCTCCCTCATCCTAGCACAGTACAGCCTAATACGAGTATACCCTGACCACGACCAGGCACTGTCCCCGACACTGTAAATCTAAAAATCTGGGAATCGTACCATCTCTTCTGCCTCTCTCCCCAGATTACACGGACGCACACCATGCACGCCTACTTGACCTGATCGCGGCCGGCCTGGCGCCCGGCACATGGCGCAACAAAAACCTGCAGGCGACGACCTACATCCAGTACATGAGGCACCATCGGGCACTGCCACTCGCCCCGACTCAGTACGACATACTATCATACGTACTGCACCTATCCGAGATGCTGGCCACGACCGGCGCTGTCCTGAACTACCTTAGCGGCACTCGCACGCTCCTGAGAACATTCGGGGTAGACACGGCGGCCTTCGACTCCTACCCCGTGACGCTGGCCAAAAGGGGAGTCCAGCGCACCACGACCCACAACGCGTGCCGGGCTCCCCCGCTAACACCGACTGACATCAAGAACATTGTCCTCTATCTGCGCTCCGTGGGCCCCAATGCCAGAGTCCTGACCGCCAGCCTCCTGCTCGGGTACTTCACATTGTTGAGGCAGTCAAACCTTCTGGATTCCAACCAGCGCCACAGCCCATGGCCATGCACTCCGTGCGTGCGACGTCACCATCACCACCGGTGGCATTAACGTAGCGGTTATCTCTACCAAAACCCATTGGAGGTCGGGCCCGCCCATTAACATCACAGTGCCGGCAATCCCTGGCTCAACCTGCTGCCCTGTCCAGGCGTGGCTCTCTTATGCCAGCCAGGGTAATATCTATCGGAACGGCCCTGCCTTCGTCACACCATCGGGCGCACCCCTACGAGCAGCCACACTGACTGCCGCCATCAGACTGGCCCTGCGGGCAGCCGCCCACCCCTCTCCGGACGCGTTCACGCTCCACAGCCTGCGGAGGGTCGGCGCCCAGGCTTGCGCCCTGGCAGGCTCAACGCTGGACGAGATACAGGCGCTCGGGACATGGTCATCCGACGCAGTCTACACCTATGTACCTCGGAATGCTGTGGTCTCGGCTCCCAGGGCACTCTCCTCTACTTTTGGTTGAGTGTCCTGGTAGCCCACATGTTACGATGATAGACTGATAAAGACAATATAACTATGAGACACTTCGAGTCATTCAACAATAAACATCCTAATTACCACTTTACATCCTTGCTTTCGCGTTACTGAATTGCCACATGTTGAAGTCAACATGGATAATTCGGGGCGCAAAAGCATTAGAAACTCACCCCGACACTCTCCCCTGGCGCCCCCTTCTGGCGGGGCTTCGAACCCAGCACCCCCACACCATCTAGCTGAAATTCCACTCCCCACCACATGGAGCCGGGCTGACCTGCTCACTTCTTCCCAGCATCCGAACCCGCGTGGTGCCTGGAGCTGTCTCACCCTTTCTCAGCCGTCCCACCCTCCCATCTGCAAGACCGGGAGGCCCTAGGGTTGAGCGTCCTGGTAGCCCACATGTTACGATGATAGACTGATAAAGACAATATAACTATGAGATACTTCAAGTCATTCAACAATGAACATCCTAATTACCACTTTACATCCTTGCTTTCGCGTTACTGAATCACTATTATTAACCTGACGGGATGGCCAAATGAGTTAGAGCGTCCGTCTCCCATGTGGTAGATCGTGGGGTCGTGGGTTCGAATCCTGGTCGAGTCAAACCAATGACTTAAAAATTGATACTTGTCGCTTCCTAGCCAGGCGCTCGGCATTATTCGGATAGGGCAAGGAGCAGTGGAATGAGGAAGACCAATCGCCTGCGACTGAAATTTCCCCTGCTTAAACAACTAATGTACAAAAAAAACAAAAAAAACTGCTAAGACCAAATTCTGTTATTTATGAGCGTGACTTAATATTGATAATAGAGTGCTAACATTTAAAACGGTGAATGGACAACAGTCACTGTCACCGCAAATAATAATCATTCTTCCGCTAATTCGCAGAGCAGCTCTGCAAATACTAATCATTCTTCTGCTAATTCGCAGAGCAAAGCAGCTCCGGAAAGCATTACGATGAAAACAAAAGGAAAAATAATTCTGCACATGTGCATGCAAAGTAAAATGATGCACATGCACTGTAAAATGATGCATGCTGATTGGTTGGTGCAGCTCTGTGAATTACAGTATTTGTGGCCATAATTCGCAGAGCAGCAAGTATGCGAATACCCAGTGTGTTTGAGTTTCTGTCATTTTCTGACATAAATATATGAGATTGATCAATATCATCTACCTTCCTTGAGCTTGAAGTAACTTTTATTTTAAATGGTAAACATTTGAGATATTTCAAGTACAAGCATGTCAAATTAGTTTTGGCAAGCATGCCACAACTCTTAAACCATAGACTTTTGCAGTAACAGGCTCTATTAAATTGACTCGGTATTTCCTTCTATTTCCATGAAACTTATTACAGTTGATGAAGAAAAGGAAAATGAAAGAAGCACAACGTGTACTGCCCAGATTTGGTGGAACTATAGAATGTATAGCAGTAAAGAATATATATAATAGGATATAGTTGTCATTAACTAGTCGCATAATTTAATATATCAAGTGGCTGTGGCAAAGAACATAAGATTTACCCCTAATAACATACATGCAAAATAACTACTGATACTGGATGTAAGTACCTGAAACCATGACACAATATACATATAATATTCCTATCATTACTTTATTCTTTACTAACTGTGAAGAGACGCATCAGTATCTCATCATAATCATTAGTTAAAAATGTAGCTTAAGTTTAATCATTTGTTATTGTCATCACTTGTTCATTCACATCATGGAGACCAGCTAGATAAGCATCGCTTTTCTGGGATCATTTCTGTCTGTAAGGAATTTGTATGCATTTATTGTATCACCTCAGTTTATTGTAAACATACCTTGCAGTTAAAATAAAAGAATTGAGAAAACTGAATGTAGCATATAATGACATTATGAGGTTATTACTCCGTCTACCTTGGTATCACAGTGCTAGTCAGCTGTTTGCCAATATTAATGTCCAGCCTTCCAGGCTGTTATCAGGTATCTAATGTTCACATTTATTACTAGACTTGACAAGTCAGAAAATGCTATAATACAGTGACTTGTAAAAATAGAAGACAGTGATCTCAGATTTACGTCTGCCATATGGAGGCATTGGTACAAACTACTGTATGTAGACCAACATTTTGATATTGGTTAGTATGGTAGTATTCATACTATTACTTCTATGTTATTCACATTTATTTTTATAGCTACCTACTATGGACCAAATCCATAATCCTAGAGTCTGAAATAAAGAATTGAATTGAATTACGCCACACATTCCCAACCCAATATACATTATTAGGCAGTAAAATATGATCGATGTATTGATTGCTGATGACTTAATGCTGTATCGGCAGCAACGGCCAATTTCACAGTGAAAAGTTAGTGGTATTTATTCTCTCAGGTTTGGTCTACATTGAAATTTACTTGAAAATCTCAAACGGTCAGCTTTGTGTCAAATGACAAACATGATTCTCCACAGCAATTTTGAACTGGTTAAATTTGTACCAAACAACTGCAAAATTCGACCCAAAAGCGTTGCTGAAGTTACAGGAGGAGATGCAGCCCAGTTGTTCTTAAAAATGTTAAAATAACTGCTAGAAACCAAAAACAGAAACAGTAGATTGTAGAAATGTAGATTGTGTTGAAATGATATATTATTCCGAAAGAACGCATATTTACCCATCCCGCTCTCCCCACAAAAGAAGAGACATCTCCTTGTCTGAAATTTAGAATTTATTTGAATTACTCTTTGACCAGACGCATTGGCCGAATCGTTGAGACTGCAGGCTTTCCATGCGGAAGTTCCAGAGTGTGAATCCTGGTCGAGTCAAGCCAATGACTTACAAAATTGATACTTGTTGCTACCTAGCCTGCCGCTCGGCATCACTTGGATAGGCCAAACACTGGTTAGCTCAGTATCAGGATAATGTGACTGAGTGGGAAATCGGGTGATGGTGCCTGGCGGCCTAGTCTCCCAGTGGGGCAGCACTATAAATAATAAAAAGTCACCATGATTGCGCGTTGTCACAACTCGGTACCCCTCCTGATGTGACTTTAAATATTTGTCAGGAAGTATAAACATCAACAAACAAGCAAACAAAAACCAAACTATTTTCTTCTAGAGGCAGTGGACTGTGTCGACGGGGTCTATCCGTATATATTCAGAGAACTGCCCGAGGATGGCCGAACGGCGACCACAGTCAGCAACACACCGTGTCAGCGGTGGGACAGCACCTTCCCACACAATCACCGAACTCCGCTAGGGAACTTCTACTCTCTGGCAGAATCCTTGAGTGATTTGCAGAATTATTGCAGACACCCCGAACCAGAGTCAAATCCTTGGTGCTACCGCAGTGATGATTTTATTAAGGAGGATTGCAATATAGACTGTTCAGGTGAGCTTCCGCAGTTTTAACCACCAATCTGCCATCTGGCGGCATCCGCGAGAACTAATGTTTGTAGCACCTAATCAATTAATATATGAGTAAGACGAGACTTACCTTGGAAAGTTGATTTGTTACATAAGTCGTGTTTACACGGGCGAATTAAAACGCTTCATATAAAACCACTTGCCTAGATCGATTTACATTTGCCGTGTAAACGCGATGCTGAGGCGTTTTAGGGCTGAATCGATTCACATAAATGGGTATATGTAAACCACTTTGCGAGGTAGTATAGATGAAACGATCTAGCTTAAGCGCGTCACATGCATGTGCAGTCGAGACCTCAGTTTGTTGACTTTCCGGTCGATCAAAAGTGCATATTATATCATTTGGTCTATGAACCTGCTAGAGGTGCACATATATTTTTTTCATGGTTAATTTTAAGGTTTTCACTGCCCAGCAGAAGTTTTGACTGTTCCAAACCAATACGATACCAGTCCATACATATCTAGGTCGAACCCACACTCTCTCGTGGCGACGTAGACTAACCGAAACTGGCGCTGGTTAGTCTGGACTTGCTCATGCGCAGATATCGATTTCCACCTTAAACCGCTCCGTGTGTAAACGCGCCACTACTTCGCTTCATATAAATCGCTTTGTCTAATTCGCTTTACAATTGGCCGTGTAAACACTGCTTTAGATTCTTTCGAATCTTAGGAACATAGAACCACGGATCAGGGGAGAGGTTATATTAGCACCATATATGAAAATTTGCAGTTTGACCCCATACATGCTATGGATGGATGTTACATGGTTAATTTTAATGGCTTTCTCAATTTGTACAAGTTAAAAATCAAAAAGCGAGGAAAAAATAATTTCAACTCTGACATATGTACAAAATATAAACCTTCATATCTATATGATTTCTGCTATTATTTGGAATGCGTTCTGCTATTATTTGGAATGTTTTCACTTAGTTATGGGGTTTTTCTTTCAGGAACCTAATCACGACGTTAATCGGGGATTTGGTGTAGCCTGGCATGAACTAAATAGAAGGTTAATTAATGAGTGAATTATATCACAAACTGATGCCTTTTCTTCTTTTCTTTTGTCTAGATTCACTGGATTGTTCTAGTGGGCTTGCACCCTATACGTCAAACACACCTGGCTACAGCGGCACACTGAATATCACAAGTTCGGGGAAAAGTTGTCACCGCTGGGATGAGCAAACCTACACTCCGAAGTTGTCAAACTTCAAAATACCCCACTTACTGAAAAAAGCAGACCTTAAAAACTATTGTCGAGAGCCATATCAGATGACAAATCCCTGGTGCTACACGGTTGCTGAACACAGAAAATGGGAATACTGCAATATACACTGCACAGGTTAGCATATGGATCCTCTTAATTCAGGACTTAAAAAGTTAAAGTTGCCTGGTCCGATGGTTTTGAGTTTATTAGAAATATGATGATGTAATCCCTCATTATATAACACACTGGCGTCAGTATAGTCGTGGGCAGTATATATATACAATACTGAGTAGCGAGGAATGACGACTGTCAGGCTGTAGGATTTCATGGGAAACACTTTTTGGGTTCCGTGCCTGGTACTCATGGGAACCCATGGGTAACTGTTTTTCGGTTCCGTAAAATTGGTGATGGGTACCCATTCTTGAAACAGTTAATTAAATTTAGTAGGAGTATATTTTGAACACACCTGTGCAGAAATTGTACATATACCTTCAATCATCTACAATGTAATGACAATAACAGTCTGTAGCATTTAATTTAATTTATTATTTTAAATTGCCTTGCGTTTGATTAATATCATGGGAATCCCAATTTTGGTTCCGTAGTTTCCCCCGAACGGTAATGACACGTTACCGGTAACGATTGTTACTGTGAAATCCTACAGCCTGTATGTCTAAATCCAATGAACAGGGATGAAAGATCTCCGCGATTTCGCGGATTTCCTGGATTTTTCCTGTAGCTATAAGTGTATACTACTACATTGTTCAAATGCTCCAGCACTATAAGTGTATACTAATAGTAATACGGTGTTCAAATGCTGCAGCACTATAACTAAGTATATTAATATGCTGTTTTACGCTGCAGCACCATCAGCGTATACTAATGTGTGGTGCAGATGCTGCAGCACTATCAGCATGTATTAGTAGTATAAGGTCTTATACCACTAATACATGCTTCAAATGTATTTGTTTGAAACCCAACTTCCGCAAATTGTCCGCGATTCCCTGACAATGTTAAACCTATGGGAGAATATCAGCATTTCCGCTTTTTTTCCCAGAGACCACTTTCATCCCTGAATGTATCAGTCAACTATAAATAAGAGGTGGAGCTCCAGGTTCCAGCAACTAGTGTATATAACATGAAGTAGAGTTGATGAATTGGAAGAGAATGGCAGAACAAGAAAAAGGGTGACCATTGAATCCTTATGATTCGCTTATTAAAGTCTATTAATTTACATGATTTCATAACCTATTCACCACAATATTAGCAGGCTATGATAGATAAGTATTTGAAGAATATATAATTTAGCAAATTACTTTGTGAAATCATGTGGTTATTTCCATAACCCAGCCTTCCAACACTTTTTCAAATGGATTGTTTTACGTAAAATTCCAGGTCAGAATGACAGGGTTCCCACGGATCCTTAAAAAGTCTTAAATTAATTAGTCAATTTGCAAGGCCTTGAAAAGTCCTATATATGGTAAATTTTCTGTAAAAGATCTTAAGAAGGTCTTAATTTGGATTTGGTCACTATAATATTTTTTCAAGATGTTTTACTGGCTATCTTTGCAAAGCCCAAATGCTGTGGAGCTGAAATGTTTCAAAAGTTAACGCTATAATTTACGGACCGTAATGTACTGGTCACAAATGCATGCCTACTTTGATAGCTTTTTACTGATTGGTTCATCATCATCATCATGCTGTCGGTTGCGATGCGACAAAGACTGCTTTCAATACTTGACTGCCGCTCTCCATTTAGCTCGCTGCTGTGAGAGTGATGTCCATGAGTCGGTCTTAATGTCTCTCAGCTTCAGGTTTCTCTTGGTGGTGCATTTCATGAAAGCTGCCTGCAAAAGTGTTGAAGTGCTGCTGGCTTTTGCAAGTTACCAGCGGCACTCTCTCGGGGAGCAAATAGAGGTTTCACACCGGCAAGAACATGTCAAGACAGGCACAAAACTATTTGTCCCTGCAGTGGCTGGTCGGGAGATGTTGGGAGTTCCATACATCAACCGCGCTTAATGCTGCCACAGTGACATGGTTTTCTGTTTAGGGTTTGCTCCCTTAGCCTTCGGTTCTGTCAAGAACCTGTACCACAAGGCAGTGGTTTACAACTGCAGGGCAGGGGCGTCAAACTCCCTGAGGTGTTGCAATACCTGCAATACCTGCGTACCGATACTGATTGGTTAGCGTGTGGAAATCACCCTAATTTAATATGAGAACATTTGCTGTGAAAATAGGTTTTAAATTGTATGAAAATTGGTATTTAAGTGTCTTAAAATGGTCTTAAATGTGATTGGCTGATAGGTGCAGGAACCCTGAATGACCAGTAACCAGTGGGAGGCCGGCTGGCTGCCACCCCTATCCCAGGGGAGCGGAACATAGCTCAGGCGGTAGTGTGTTCACCTGTGACGGTGTTGGTCATCCGATCGATCCTACTCAGTGGACCCATTTGCAGTTTGCGCTATTTTTCGTTCCAACCAGTGGTCCACAACTGGTTCATCAAAGGCTGTGGTATGTGCTGTCCTGTCTGTGGGAAAGTGCATATAAAAGACCACTTGCTGCTTATCGGAAAGAGTAGCCCATGTGGCAGCAGCAGGTTTCCTCCAAAGAAATATGTCAGAATGACTGCATGTTTGATGTCCAATAGCCGATGATAAAAATCCATGTGCTCTAGAGGCGTCGTTAAATAAAACAAACTTTACTTTGCCACCCCTAACCCAAACTTGACCTACTTCAACCCAAAATACTAGCAACCCAGGTTGCTCTAATGGCACATCACCAACCCTTTATAAAATCATATCACAAATGGGGCGAGGACCCACATTCCACTCCAATAATACTTGCATAAATGCTTTATAGAAATATAAATATATACAATATCTCCAAAGTTGAACATTGTTAAAAATTACTTCAAGCTAAAGGAAGTATATTATATCGATCAACCTATTATATTGATCTAAAAATGTACGGTCGGAAATCAAGACCACCTGCAACTTTAAATCACCGGCATTGCTGTTCATGCCACCTGGTGAATAAATGATGCACTATTTGTGTTTTCCAAAATGGCAAGTAGGTTTTTTGGAGGAGTCAATCTTGATCGACAAATTAAGCTATATAGTGGGCCATTAAGTGGAGTCATTGAAGCGAATTTGTTTATCGCCTTATACTGAGTATTGATACTATAAATATTTTATTCAGCTGAATAATACATTTTTCGGAGTCGGCTCTTAGAATATAAATGGATTGGTTCATGATGCGCGAAAAGGAAGAAAGCAAGGCGGGGGTGGAAGAAGGCGTTTTTATTTCACGCCTCAAAGAGCATACAGGGTAAGGAACAAGTCAATAAAGCAAGTATGCTCAGAAGGAGCAAGTGTTATGAATGTACAGAAAGCAAGTGTTTATAAATGCACAAAAATACAGAGGTAAGAAGATAAGCTCATAAGGAGCAAGGTAAGGTGAAAGTTCGGGTCAGGTCAAATGTCAGAGGCCTGAGGGGGTGCCGAGGAGCCCTCCACCAGGGGGAGAGGGAAGCTTAGGATGGAGTCGGGTGGGTGGGCAGAGGAAAATGGAGAGAGGCGGAAGACGGCTGGAGGGTGAGTGCCTGAGGGAGGCCGACGGGCGGCCTTATAAGGGAGGAAGGGGGGCGGGACAGCAGGTGAGGTGTGATAGCGGGCGGCCCGGGGGAGGGCGAGAGGTGGCGAGCAGCGGGCGTCGGGTGAGGCGCGAGCGCTGGAACAAAGAAGGTGGCGAGGGAGGGGGGGGGGTGGCGAGCCGGGGGTCGGCCGAGGTGAGGAGGGAGCGCCGCAGCGGCGGGGGAGGGTCTCTTCCTCTCCTCGCATCAAGCGTAATGCTTCGCATTACGACCGATGCGCGAAAAGGAAGAAAGCAAGGCGGGGGTGGAAGAAGGCGTTTTTATTTCACGCCTCAAAGAGCATACAGGGTAAGGAACAAGTCAATAAAGCAAGTATGCTCAGAAGGAGCAAGTGTTATGAATGTACAGAAAGCAAGTGTTTATAAATGCACAAAAATACAGAGGTAAGAAGATAAGCTCATAAGGAGCAAGGTAAGGTGAAAGTTCGGGTCAGGTCAAATGTCAGAGGCCTGAGGGGGTGCCGAGGAGCCCTCCACCAAAGCGGCGGAGAGGGCTCGAGGGGCGCCCGAGGGCGCGAGGCGGGGCACGTATGCGTGAACCGCCGCAGAGGTCCAGGTGCCTTGCGCCATGATCTCGGCGAGGGGGACCCCGGCGCGCTGGCAGGCCTGGGCGGCTCCACGGCGGAGGCTGTGTAGTGTGAACGCCTCGGGCGCCGGGACCCTCTGGGCGGACAGGGCCCCCCGGAGCAGCGCGGTGAGGGAGCGCGGGTCGAGGGGGCGGCCCGAGGGCATTATGAAGGCTGGGGCGTCCGGAGCAGCGGGGCAGAGGGCGACGGCCCCGAACCAGGCCGCCACGGGGCAGAGGGCGGAGCCCGGGATGGCAGGAACGAAGAGGGCGACCGCGCCCGAGGGGGTGGAGATGGTCTTGGAACTGCGGATCCGGAGGCGCAGACCACCGGGCGCGGGGCGGACGTCGTCTCGGGTGAGGGTGTGGGGGCCGCCCCACCCCTCGGGGCTCGGGGCCAAGAGGTTGGATTGCCGCAGCATCCCGAAGTACCCGAGGAGGAGAGCGGCCCGAGGAACGAGGGAGGCGGGCCCCGCTCGGGAGAGGTGGCTGACGGCGAGGGCGAGCTGCTGCGGGGTCAGGGGCGGCGCCTGTCGGGGGGCGTGAGTGGAGGCCCGTTCCCCGCCTCGGCAGACGTCCTTGGGGAGGCGGGCGTCGAAGCCCGAGGTGAGGCCGCCGGCGCCCTCGACCCAGGAGCGGGCGCCCGAGATGGTGTTCTTGATGGAGGCGGGCGCGAGCCCGCGGAGGTAGAGGGCGGCAGTGAAGGCGGCGACGTCGAAGGGCGAGGGCGCGAGGGGGTCCACGCCTCGGGCCACGGCGTAGGCGACGAACTCCTCGGCCTGGCGACGGCGGTTCCTCCAGGTCGCCGGGGCGAGGGAGGCGGCGCGGAACCGCGCGACGGCGGCTACCTCGTCCAGGGGGAAACCTACAGACCGGGGAAGAAGGGAAAGGCGTCATGGGTGATGCTGACAGGGAGAAGCCCGAGGCGGGCCACCTCGGCGCGGGCCGTCGCGTCCCAGGGTCCCGGTAGGTGGGCGCGGCTGAGGGCGTCGGCGAGGAGGATGTCCGCCCCGGGCTTGTGGACGATCCGGAGCTCGAAGGAACCCGTGGCCGCCATCAACCACAGTTCCCGGGCGCAGGTCCCGAGGGTAGCGTCTCGGGCGCGTCCCGACTCGAGCGCGAGGGCGGAGGCCATGTTGTCCGTGTTCACCGTCACCGTCGCCCCCGCGGCGTCAGCCGGGAGGAGGGCGCGGAGGGCGGCTACGAGGTTGACGGCCTCCAGCTCGTGAATCGTCGGGAAGCGCGCCCGAAAGGCCTCGGAGTACCCTCGGGCGTAGTAGTGGGTGGGGGAGAAGGCCCCGCCCCCGGTGAGGCAGGAGTCACACTCTATCACCCACTGACGGCCTGCGGGAGCCCGGACAAGGTGAAGACCGTTGGAGATGCGGCCGTAGGCGGCAAACCATTTCAGGTCCCGGAGGGCGTCGTCGGCGAGGGTGAGGGCGGAGGCCCCGGAGCAGCTGCGCAGCGCCCCGAGGAGCCGGCACATGAACTTCCGGCCGGGGAGCACGCAGCTACTCACGTGGTTGAGGCGACCGAGGAGACTCTGAAGCTCCTGCTTCCCGAGGGTGGGGCGGGCGACGCGGGCGTCGCAGTCGTCGACGAGGGCCTGGATCTTTTCAGGGGCGACCCGGATGGTCATGGCCTCGCTGTCGAGGGCGAACCCGAGCCAAACGAGGCGGACAGCGGGGGGGTGACACTTTCCGGGTGCCACGTCGAGGCCGAGGGCTGTGGTGAGGGCGAGGAAGGCATCGAAGGCCTTGCAGGCCTTCAGGTAGGAGCCCTCGCACCCGACGAAGTCGTCGACGTAGACGAGGGTGTGAAAACCCTCTCGCCGAAGGATCCAGGCCACCGCCGAGGTGACGCGGACGCAGGCCGCGCCCGAGGAGCGGCATCCGAAGGGCAGGGCAAGGTCAATGTAGGTCCCCCCGTCGAGGGAGATGCCGAAGAGAGGGCAGGAGAGGGGGTCGGCGCGGAGCTGACGGTAAGCCCGGGATATGTCCGCCGACCAGACGTAGGCTCCGGTACCCTCGGACACTAGGCGGCGGCCAACGTCGGCGACGGACGGGAGGGTGTAGGCGTGAGGTTCCCCGAGGTACTCGCGCCGGGGGATGCCAGAGTTCACGATGGCGCCTCGGGGATAGGACAGGTCGACGATGACCCGCCTCTTGCCCGAGTCGGACTTGGGGCGGGTCATCATCGGGGAGACCTGCGTCCAGGGAGAGAAGGGAGGGACGTGGAAGGGGCCGATGAGGGCGCCGAGGGCGAGCTCAGTTTTAACAAAGGCCTGGATGTGGGGGAGGAAAAAGGTGGGCCGAGGGAGGGTCGGGGCGGAGTAGTTGGCGGGGAAACCGAACTCGAGGAGGTCGAGGACGGCCTGGTCGGGGTAGTCCTGGAGGCGGGAGCGCCAGGCAGGGATGTGGAGGCCTGAGGGAAGGGGGATGCGGGCGGCCAAAAAATTAGGTAGGCCCGCTTCCCGGAGGGCGGTGTAGGTGTGGAGGAAGGTGGGGTAGCGGTCCCAGGCCTCGCCGGAGGGGTGGGGCCAGGAGGCCAGGATGGTGGGACGGTAGTGGTGGAGGGTGGGGCCGCAGGAGGGGGCGGCGGGGAGGGTGGCCTGGAGGTCGGGGTCGATGACGTCGACGGTGGGCTCGTCAAGGGAGGGGGGGGGTTGGGGAGGGGGGGTCTGAGGGCGGGGGTCGGGGGAGGAGGTGCGGCGGGGGCGGGCTAGGGGGGCGGCGAAGTCGTGGGCGGTGGGGGGGGGGGGGTCGGGGGGCGGGTCGGGGGGGTGAGGGGGCGGGTCGGGGGGGTCTGGGGGGGAGAGGAAGGCGGTGTCGCCTGGGTCGAGGTTGGCATCTGGGTCGAGGGTGACGGGCGAGTGGCGCCGGTAGGCGGTGGGAGGCTTGCTAAGGGGGCACTGGGGCCGGGTGGCGGTGGCGGTGGTAGCCTTGCCAAGGGGGCGCTGGGGCCCGAGGGGGGTGAGGTTGCCGATGGGGACGGCGGTGCCGAGGCGGCGGGCAGGCCGCGCCTCGGGCGACTGGGGGGTGGTATCCGGTGGGCTGGTTACACTGTGGTGGGCGGCTTTATCAGGGTGGTTTGGCCGGTCTGGGGCCTCCGGGCCGGGCTGGAGGTGCCGGCTTTCTAAAAATCCGGCGAGGCGGGCGCGGCTGCCCGTGCGCGCTTTGCCAAGCATGCTTCCTCCGTGTGCTTGGTCAACACCTTGCGCACATTAGCGCAGTATGCGCAGCCGTGGCGCTGCCTGGAGGCCCCCTGGCCGTGGACCTCCCCCGGGGCTGCCTGGGTGCAGGAGTTAGGGTCCCGGTTCCAGGCATAGCAGAGTGGGCCGTGGGTGTCCTTGCTGTAGGCCACGCGGGTGTCGGGGGCGCGGGACTGGGGTCGGGTTCTTGCGGGGTCGAGTGGTCGGGGTTGGGCGGCAGCGGAGTGGGCGGGCATGGCGAGGCACTCCAGTCTGAGGAGGTTCAGGGCTACGGGGTCGTGCCACCCGTGGGGGAGGGTACCGTCCGCGATGGCGGTAAATACCATCTCCGAATAGTGGCGGACGGTCGTCCACGGGTATATGAGGTTGTCTCGGCAGACTGCTAGGTGGTGGTGGTGGAGTCCCTGGGCGGAGTGGGCGGGGAAGTCTGGGTGGTCGATGAGGGTGAGGAGGGCGAGGGCATATTCATCCTTCGTCGCCTCCCCCCTCTTCATCGGCTTCCTCTCGGGCCCTCTCTTCACTAAGTCGGAGGGGAAGATATAGTTAAGTGGAATACCTTGACGTCTGGTTGAGTGTCGCGCCTCGGCGGATGCCAGGATGTCCCTGACGGCGTCGGCCGCGGAGGCGGGGCTGTGGCGGGTCTCCTCCTCCTGGTAGGCTGGCGAAGTGAAGGCCGGTGCTTGGGACGAGAGGTGGCGGTACCTCTCGTATTCCGCATGTGCGGCCCCAGGGAGGGTCGCCTGAGGCGGCGGCGGGGGCCGGGCCGCGGCGGTGGCAGGCGCCCGAGGTGCGGGGGCGGGCTGGCGTTCCGGAGCCGGCCGGGGCGCCTCTGGCGCGGGCCGGGTCTCCTTGGTGGTGATGGAGTCGATCCGGGCGTGGAGGTCGGCAGTGGCCTGCCGGTGCTCCAGCTGCATGCGCTGGAGGGCTTCCAGCACTGATGAGATCTCGGAGCCCGAGGCGCGGTCCGAGGGCGCCGGGGGGTAGACCGAGACGGACGCCGGTGACTCGTCCCTCCCGGGGGACGGAGAGGGCCCCGGGGTGCGGGGGGGCGGCCCGGGAGCCCTTCCGTCCACGTCCTTTCCCTTGAGGCATAGCTGAAGCTGGAGCTGGGGTGAGTCAGCGATCCGAGGTGTAGAGCCAAAGCAGGAAAATGGAGAGAGGCGGAAGACGGCTGGAGGGTGAGTGCCTGAGGGAGGCCGACGGGCGGCCTTATAAGGGAGGAAGGGGGGCGGGACAGCAGGTGAGGTGTGATAGCGGGCGGCCCGGGGGAGGGCGAGAGGTGGCGAGCAGCGGGCGTCGGGTGAGGCGCGAGCGCTGGAACAAAGAAGGTGGCGAGGGAGGGGGGGGGGTGGCGAGCCGGGGGTCGGCCGAGGTGAGGAGGGAGCGCCGCAGCGGCGGGGGAGGGTCTCTTCCTCTCCTCGCATCAAGCGTAATGCTTCGCATTACGACCAATTTTAGAATTGTCGGTGATTCAGAGAGGATTTGAGAACAACATCACCTGTGCTATCCTCTGATGCTGAAACCGGCCAGCCGTCAAGTGTCCTAGTCCTACGTTTTCCTACTTTTCCCTATTTTTTCCATGGGGCCCTATTTAGTCTTATTTTCATTTACAAAATCCCATTTCCCCCCCCTCATTTCTTTTTAATCTTTTCACCCGTTGCATCTTTTAAAAATTTAAAACACCGTAATTTGTCTGTGCTGTGCATACTATTTGTTCTGGATTATTATAAACCAGGTTTTGAGAATGTCACTTTTGCACCATTTTTGTCAGGTAATGTCTATTTTTAAAGAAAACTAGGGGGGAGGGGCACCTACTAAGCAGGTTTGCCTCCTAAGCTGGGCAATGTGGTAGACTGTGAATCAAATAGAATGAGACTTGAACAAGTAGCTCAGTATGATCATATCATACATTAACATTTGAACTTCAATTATTTGTTTCCTGTTCTCCTACTTTTTGAGGTGACGGAGGAGTCAATCTTGATGCACTATTTTGGTACATTTGCTCTTATACAAAACTCCTATTTTCTTCCTATTTTGGGTCGAAAATCCCTACTTTATCCCTTTTTTTCTGACAAAGAAATCCCTATTGTGGTGTTCTCTGTGGCAGAGTGGTTAGAGTGTCTGACTTTTTTCTAGGTCGGACTCCTAATCTGAAGGTCAGTGGTTCTATTCCCAGTGCCCCCATCTCTGCCAATTTGGATTTCCACCGCTGTGTATAACTTACAGCGTCATCAAAGGCCAGTTGCTCTCATACCATGTCTATGGTGTGGGAGGTTAAAAATCCATTCGGTCGGTAAAAGTGTAGGCTCGGGCTTTCTATCGACAAACTGTCTAATGGTGAAAATAAGCCTATTCAGGCTTATCCATGATAGGCAGTATAAATCTTCAACAACAATTTCAACAACAACTATTTTCCTTTAATCTTTGACCCACTGCCTCACTTTACACCCTGTGCCTGTCAACCAGTTCCCTCAATCTGACGTTCTTAGCTTTCCATCCACACTCCATGCTTCCATTGTGACACCTCGGCCTCCTTTTCCTCAATCTTCAGTCTTTCGCACTGCCGGGACCTCCACTCGTCTCTAGCTTTCACCACACCCGCCTGCCCTATTTTAAAATTCAAAAGCCACACTCGAGAACCCTCTCAGATCCCCCCAAAACAGTTTGTTTTATTTAACGATGCCTCTAGAGCGCTTTGATTTTTATCATCAGCTATTATCATTCTGAGATATTTCTTTTTGGAGGAAATCCGCTGCTGCCACAAAGACTACTCTTTCTGATAAGAAGCAAGGGGTCTTTTATATGCACTTTCCCACAGAGAGGACAGCAGATACCACAGCCTTTGATGAACCAGTTATGGACCACGGCTTGAAACAGAAAATATCCCAAACTGTAAATATGACCACTGAACAGGATCAACAGGATGACCCACACCTTCACAGGTGGATACTATCGCATGAGCTACATCCTGCTCCCCCTCTCAGATCCCACCATGACCCAATTATACACACCTACAACACTTCCTGGTATCCATCCATACATTTATTGTTCTTAACTTTCCCCTTTATATGGAGTGTCCTAATTAAACTTTCCAAAACCCTTATTTCTCTCTCATGTCCTTTTTCCCGAACCACCCAATCGCGTTAAACAATGGTATTATTAATAGACTAACATTAATTTGGGTTCATTATGCAAACTTGCACTATATTACATTGTAACTATTGCAATAGAATAGGAACTTACATACAATGTTAGTCAGGCTGTTGGTTAACAGTTGTGTCGCCTTGTAAAGTGGTAGGCTGGCAGCTGTAGTTGTGTAGGCAGGCTAATAGGAAATCAATACAGGCAAGGATAAGAAAGACAGAGTATAGAGTGAAAGTAAAGTAAGTGAGAGCTTGCACCCTCAAGTTTATTATTATATATATGGACCTGACATGGCATATCACCTGATCATGCCCTCCAATGAACAGTAAGCATTTCTAGGTCCAGCAATCAACAGTAAGCATTTCTGTATCACCATGGCAACTGTGATCTACCCACAACCACCATGCCTTGTGGCTGCTTTGGCCTCACCTGCCCTGTTGTGCCTGTGTGTTTGGTGATCCGTGATTAACAGTTGGGGGGGGGGGGGAGGGGGTTGTGAGTAGAGCTCTTGAGCTCCTTCCACACTAACAGCATTGCCCCTCTCACACTATCTATAGAATACATAATGACTATTTAATATAAGTAAAGGATCACCAGCACCACATAATTACTTTAATGCCCCTGGCCCTAAACATCATTTACCTTTATAGACCATTTGTAATCCCTTATAGACCAGTTCACATTCCCCACCAATGTGTTTTATCGGAATATTTTAAAGCCTGATTTAATAATGTTCTTAACATAATCGTTATAGTAGTGTTTTTTACTTTCAGGTTGTGGTTGTGCTATGCAGTATTGTCTAGTTTGATATCAATCTGTGATAGCTGTATCCTGTAGTCGCATCTACTTTTATATCAATCCGTGATAGATGTCTTTTGTTGTCGCATCTAGTTTGATATCAATCCCTGATATGTGTCTCCTGTAGCCACATCTATTTTCATATCAATCTGTGATAGGTTTGATTTGATTGATTGGTTGTTGCTTTACGTCATGTCGGCAGCATAGGCCATATTTACGGCGAGTCTGTGTTAGGTGTCTCCTATAACTGCATCTAGTTTGATAGCAATCCATGATAGGTGTGTCCTGTGCTGCATCTAGTTTGATAGCAATCTGTGATAGATGTCTCCTGTAGCTGCATCTAGTTTGATAGCAATCCATGTTAGGTGTCTCCTGTAGCTGCATCTAGTTTGATAGCAATCCATGATAGGTGTATCCTGTAGCTGCATCTAGTTTGATAGCAATCTGTGATAGGTGTCTCCTGTAGCTGCATCTAGTTTGATAGCAATCCATGATAGGTGTGTCCTGTAGCTGCATCTAGTTTGATAGCAATCTGTGATAGGTGTCTCCTGTAGCTGCATCTAGTTTGATATCAATCCATGAAAGGTGTGTCCTGTAGCTGCATCTATTTTGATATTGTCGTGGGGGTGATGAAAATGGGAAATACCGCGCCTAGAGCGGGACTCGAACCCACATCTCTTTGCACCCCGGGCCAGTGTGCTAACCATTACACCACCTAGGCTCCCTGATAGCAACACACTACCCACGCCTACCTGTCTATGCGGCTCCTTGCCTGAGAGGTCAGTGCAGACCACTACACTCATCCCCCTGGAATTGTAAGTCTTTTAATGCTTACAATTACATACACACAGGCAATGCAACGCACTTACAATACACAGGGTAGGTTCAACAACTATACAGCGCATAGTTTGTACAGGATCCTGGTCACGGCACCAGTGTCATGGGGGTGATGAAAATGGGATATATTGCACCTAGAGTGGGACTCGAACCCACATCTCTTTGCATTCCGGGCCAGTGTGCTAACCATTACACCATCTAGGCTCCCTGATATCAGCACACTCCCCACGCCTACCTGTCTATGTGGTTACTTGCCTGAGAGGTCAGTGCAGACCACTACACTATCAATCCATGATAGGTGTCTCCTGTAGCCACATCTAGTTTGATATCAATCTGTGATAGGTGTCTCCTGTAGCTGCATCTAGGTTGATATCAATCTGTGGTAGGTCTCTCCTGTAGCCACATCTAGTTTGATATCAAATTGTGATAGGTGTCTCCTGTAGCCACATCTAATTTGATATCAATCCATATGTATGTCCAGCAGTCACATCTAGTTTGATAGTGTAAGAGTCTGCACTGACCTCTCAGGCAATGAGCCACTTGGACAGGTAGGCGTGGGTGGTGTGTTGACATGAGGGAGCCTAGGTGGTGTAATGGTTAGCACACTGGCCTGGAATGCAAAGAGATGTGGGTTTGAGTCCCGCTCGAGGCACAATAGTTCCCATTTTCATCACGCCCCATGACACTGGTGCCGTCACCAGGATCCTGTGCAAGCTACACGCTGTATAGTTGTTAAACCTACCCTGTGTATGTATGTGTTAGTGCATTGCCTGTATGTATGTAATTGTAAACATGAAAAGACTTACACTTCCAGGGGGACGAGTGTAATAGTCTGCACTGACCTCTCAGGCAATGAGCCACTTGGACAGGTAGGTGTGGGTAGTGTGGTGACATCAGGGAGCCTATGTGGTGTAATGGTTAACACACTGGCCCAGAATGCAAAGATTTTCATCACCCTCAACGACAATATCAATCCATTATAGGTGTCTCCTGTGGCCGCATGTAGTTTGATATCAATCAGTGATGGACGTGTCCTGTAACCATAATGGCGGGCAGATCTCATTTAAGTATATTAATGCACACGCTCCATTGCAGTTCCAAGAAATGCACGGCTCCTTTGTCCAAACGAGGAAGCACGCACAATCCGCTGTGCAGACAACGAGGTCATAGACGTCACCTACGGCTTTTATGGGTCCACTAACGCGACAATTTGTCAGCCTCATCTGAAGCACCCAAAGCCAATTCATTGTGTCGCCAAAGGCATCTTGCATATCCTCAGGAAGAAATGCCAGGGGCATAACTCCTGTTATATCATGACTGACAACAACGAGTTTGGGAACCCGTGTGTGGGGTCCGTTAAGTACCTCATGTTTGCCTACGAATGTGCTGGTAGGTGAACCGTGTTAAAGTTGCATAGTCCGATACCTGGAGGGGTGACCTAATCCGTAGAACGCAGGCCTCGCGTGTGCAAGGCAGGGAGTTTGGTTCCCGGTCGAGTCAAACCAATTACTTTAAAATTGATATTTGTCGCTTCCTAACATGGCACTCGGCATTAATATGACAGGGCAAGGACTGCTTAGCTCAGTGTGAGGATAATGTGACTGAGTGGGATATTGGGTCATGGTGTCAGTGGTCTGGTTTTCTAGTTGGGCTGCACTATAATTAAAGTCGCCATGAGTACACACTGTCACAAGTCGGTACCTGTCCTGAGATGGGCTTCGATGTTGCCAGGAACCTCCAACAACCAACGAACCGTAGTCCCATGGTTTTCATTTTCTCTAATTTTGTTAGATAAATATATTAGGTTGATCATTATAATCTACATTACTTTAGTGTAAAGTAACTTTTATTTTAAATGGTGAGCGTTTGAGATATTTGAAATGAAGACGTGCAACATTAATTTTGGCAAGCACATCAAAACTCTGACAGCATTGATTTCTGCAGTAACAGGCTCTATTAAATTGTGTCCGTATCCCCTTCTATGTGGCAACAACTGTTTAATAAGTATTCCCTTCTATATGGTGACAAATGTTTAATAAGTGCACTAGTATCTAAGTTAGATGTGTAGAATAAAATCTAGATAATTGATCTTTTTATCATACTAGGCAGCTTTAATTTCTTCGAAGTGATTATAGCTGCATAGTCTGATGAAAAGAGTCCCCAATGTGTTGTTACCTTGTCGCGGTGGGGAGGCTTGTGTGCCTCCGTGACCATGAGAGCTATACCGGCGGGGGCTAGCCCCCTGGCAGATTTAACCAAGCCGGGCAGGTCTCATGGTAGAGGACAGACTAAGAGCAGCAACTGGTCCTTCAGGTTGGGGGTTGGGCGTGGGGCCAACAACCCCTCCCCGGAAAAAACAACAATGTTACAGATTCACAAACAAGAAATTTGTGGCCTATGCCCAAAGTTGGGTGGTAGGCGTAAGTAAGTAAAGTCCGATGAAAACATAAAATGGTCAATACCAAACCAATTATGTAGATTTGACTCTACATATCTAATTTAGATACTGGTGCACTTAATAAACATTTGTCGCCACATATAAGGGAATACTGAGATGAAGTAAGGTGGATTATAATGATCAATCTAATATATTTATATCAGAAAATGATAAGTAAAATCAGACCAGGCTTGTCCTATAGAAAAGTGAAGATTGTTACTTATTTCTATCACTGACACACCAACACACGACAAGGTAGATAACATACAAATGAACCCAACTGACACTCAAATACATTATTAAACTGTACATTTTATGATCTTGCACCAACAATTTTGCAAGGTAAACAGTACGAATTATATTTGTACTGATGTAAAACAAGGAGACATTTCAGTCTTGAGGACAGCAGGACCACCTCCTATAGTTTATTAAATCATTTTTTACCAATTTACTAGCAATAGCTTTATCTAGAATTACATTTTTCTTGGCCATAATTGTTATAATTGTGATGTTTTTAACTTCATATGGGGGTTTTTGCACATATTTGATTGTATGCTTTTACACTCTGTGTGAAAGCTGTTGATTTAGGTCCTAGCAACATCTAAGGTCATATCAGGACGGGTACCGACTTGTAACTGCACACTCATGGTGACTTTATAGTGCTGCTCCACTGGGAGACGAGGGTGGCAACACCATGACCTGATATCCCACTCAGTCACATTATCCTGTCACTGAGCCAACCAGTCCTTGCCCTATCCTAATAATGCTGAGTGCCTGGCTAAGAAGCCACAAGTATACATTTTTAAGTCATTTGTTTCACTCGACCATGGTTTGAACCCGCAAACCCATGGGTTCCGATCCCCCAATCTCCCAAAACAGGGGACGGACGCTCAACTCATTCGGCCATCCCATCTGGTTCTGTGTGAAAGCAATGGTTAGAAGAAAATGGACATAATACAAGTAAAGCATTTCTCGCAATTAATGTGTGCTGGTGACATGACAATGTCACCTACACCTACACATCAGAACCTAAAATGAAATCAACCTCTGAACGAATATGCTTCAGTCAACCAGAGGTTTGTACATAGCGGAGCGGAGCTGTGACATGCTCTTATACTAGGTACTGAAAGTCATTATTTTAGATCTTTAAACTGGGAAGTTAATTAAGGTTAATCACACAGTGCTAGTTGAATGCAGAATAACACAACAACAGAAAGATTTTTTTATCTTGTTGACTTTTCAAGATATTCACATTTTAAGAATAAACAAAGTTTACTTGAACATAATTTGTCTTCGACACTGAAGAAAACCTGAGTGTTTTTGTTTGGCATAACTTGATTTAGTTTAAAATATATCTATCATATACCAATTTAAAGTTCATTTAGTGGTCTTTCTGATGGGATCTATTAATAGCCCGTGTAACCCACTGTGATATTACTGCGTTCCGGCCGTCATGAACAACAGATAATATCATAAACTCTTCCCCCTTCATTTCACCTGTGATGCTTCTATTCAAACCAAGACTAATACTCAGTAACCACAACTAAAGAAGAAAGGGAAGACAAGTCACAAAGATTGACAGTGAAGATGTTGTGCTTTATTGCATCAGCTCCTGTTCACCTACTAGTAACCTATCACCCTAACCCCTTACCTTCTGCCCACACAGAATCTCATTACTACTTTTAGTCTGTATAGAAAGCTGTGCCTACAGTCCATGGGACATGAGTCCCCTGGCTGTGTACACCCTCAATTGGAATATGTGAATTTTGCTAGCATCAGACAGAGTGTCTGGGATCCTGCTCGAGAGTAGGTCTGTCTCACTCAAGAGTCAGGAGTAGAGTGCCACTGTCCAGTGTGACTGGAGCATCGGTCTGTCATAATCAATAATCGAGTGAGGCTAGTGTGGTCAGAGGCCCGAGGGGAGGGGGTGACTGGCCATCCCACAGCCTGCCAATCAAAACACCCCCCACACCCTGGTAGGGCAGCACCACCCAGTCGGGGTGGTGGTGACTCATCCCAGCTGCAGGCGGCGCCTCGGTGTATATGTTGATTAGGCTGGTATGCTGGGCCATCGGCACCATGGTGACCAGTAGTTGCAAACAGTTACAAATATATATATATATATTAAAATGTCCTTTTTCTCCAATTGCATTCTTTATGAATACATAGAGGAACATTTCATCAACCTTTAACTGCTTCTGATATACCACATCTCTTCATTAATCTTAGGCATCATGTATGCACATATATTTCACATAGTTTATAATATGTCATAATGTGAGTGGGGCATCATTGCTTTTAGATTACATAACCTTGTCCCCACTCTGTCGCCCCAAGACAATAATGCTCTCTACCAATATATAATTCTAAACCGAAAATCCATATATTTTTACACCACGGTGATTGAGCGTGGGTTCGAGCTCAAATAGACTTCTAATGCCTGGTACACACCTACCGTATACGATTCGCGCACTAAAACTCGTGACTCTACACGACCCGCTTAAAACTGAAAACGGGCCGATTCATTTTTCGAATCGCGAATGGCGAATTGCAATCGTAATCGGCCCGTTTTAGCCCTAAAACTGAGTTTTTAGTCGCAAATCGCAATCACTAGGTGTGCGCGGGGAGTGCACACCTAGCGATTTTTGTGCGCGAAACGGGCAGTTTTAGATCGTATACGGTAGGTGGCTGCGCACAAACGGTAGGTGTGTACTAGGCATAAGTGGTATCTTTCATTCAGAAATATTCATGTAAGGAATACCTAAACTCATGTGAATCAGTTCTTTATTTTACAGGGCCACATAGTCGACATACTAGTTGCACAGTCCGATAATGTTGAGTTTCTGCTATTTACAGAGATACAAGCATATTGATTTGAGCATTATATTAATCTACTCTACTTTAATTTGAAGTGACTATTATTTTAAATGCAGGGATGAAAGATCACGATTTTATGGATTTCCGCGATTTTTAATATTCACCAATTAATGTTCACAAAAAATGCCAACGATATACATATCATACATGGCAGCGATTGGTCAGTCTGAATTCAGTTTTTTTATGGTCTTACTCTTAGATATTAATAATACATAAAACCCAAACAAAGAGGAAAAGCAAGGACAGTAAAACACTTTTGCTTTATTTGGATCCCAACAATACCATTGTAACCATATTCTAACTCCCTAAACCGACCACCTCCCTAAATGAACCACCTATAGTCGGTCCCAAGGTCGGTTGACTTTTAGAGGATTTACTGTAGATAAAAGATTCACCCCGTTTTGTGATGTTGGCGTTTTGTGACGATTATCAAAAATCGCAGAAATCCGGGAAATCGTGGAGACCTTTCATTTGTAAAGATTGGGATATAATTATCTGCAATTATCAGTTAACAGACCAGACCGGATGGCCGAATGAGTTACAGCGTCCGTCTCCCGTGTTGGTAGATCGTGGGGTCGTGGATTCGAACCTGGTCGAGTCAAACCAATGACTTAAAAATTAATACTTGTCGCTTCCTAGCCTGGCGCTCGGCATTATTAGTATAGGACAAGGACTGGTTGGCTCAGTGTCAGGATAATGTGACTGAGTGGGATATCAGGTCATGGTGCTGGCGGCATGCTCTTCCAGTGGGGCAGCACTATAAAAATCGCCATGAGTGTGAACTGTCACAAGTCGGTACCCATCCTGATATGATCTTAGATGTTGCTAGGACGTAAAACAACAAACAGACATCAGTTAACATGTACATGTACCACACTAACTATTTATTGTTCATCAATCCAGTGAACCTTGCCCACGGGAAGATCACAAATCATTCTTCAACAATTAAATTGAATGGTTCAAAATGCTGCACTGATGGTGGTAACCAGGGAGTAGAGTGTTCAAGAACAATTCATCGACCTTCGAAATTGAATATGTTTACTGAAAATGCTTGGTGGGAAGTGACCCTCAGCAAAGTACCATCGATGACCTACATAATTCATTCTGTGACCATCTTCTCCAATCTTTGCTCCTGCACTGGTACGTATATACAGTTAATCACCCAGCACTGTCTCTGTGACGGGGCTGCTAAGCAACCCGATATAACATATGTTATTTGTTAAATATGGTTCAGCAATATAATGTATGTTATTAGTTAAATCCCCTCCCATATAATTAAGTTAAATAAGTTTGGAATTTCGACAATAAAAGCCTAAATCTCGTCTAAAACATCAGAGCATGCAGAAACACGTCTGATGGGTCTGAGCCTGAACGCTCGGCCTCCTATCGTTGCTAGGATAGTCACAATCGACATATCCAAGCAACGCTTTACAGCAAGGAACCCAGCCTCGCAAATAATGGCAAAATGCGAGCCCGCAAATAATCGGTCGAGTAGTCTCGCCCACTTCACAGCCTCCCCAGACAAACAACAGGAACTGATGTTCGTCTAAGAAAGGAAAAGTGGGAGAGACTACCAGGGTTCGCGGCTGTAGCACCAAATCATAAGCGTAGCCACGACCTCGCTTGATCCACATCCATATGGCGTGGAATGCGAGGCCCGTGTCCTTCCTTCTCATTGTGTAATTTTTTTTTCCGATTTGAGACAAGCCAGCTCTCTGGTCAACAATTTCATGAATGCATTATGAGTGCTCTAAGTACCCTGATTCTCTGCTCAAATTATTTATGTGCTTGTATGGTACTATAGCAGAATAAAACAAAGGCTGTCCGGAACCCACTACGGATGAGAAAACCCAGATGACCACAGGCCCACGATAAAGTCAGCCCTGTAGCCAACACAATGTATCACTACTAAAGCACTGAATAACACCGAAGTATCCATACCCAGTACTGGATTATCAAAGATAACCGTGTATTTATGCGACAATGTACCTGTTGACTTTGCTCCCGCATCTGGAATCCTACATATATAGGTGAAACAATTATAGTGGTGTTACCATAACAGATAAATTCAACTCCAATTTAGATGGCTACTTGCAATGCTGCATACCAGTATATCAAGTGCGAGACGACACTGTACCTAAAGTACAGTTGAACCAGGAAACCCCCCGGGATCTCAATGGGGGTGTGTGCCGTCATGTCAATGAACCACTGTTACATAAATTGTACCGTGGCAAAGCACAAACGCCTGCATATACGCATACATCACATAAAAAGAAAGATGATTCTGTTAAACATAATATAGCTATCTAATACATGTTAAGCATTAGTTTACATATAAATTTAATTCTCAGACTACAGAGATCGAAATTTAATAATCTACAATATATTTAATAAAATGGCACCTGTGTAACCTTACTGATGGTCTGTATAATAATTTAACGTGTGCTAAATAGTAATAGGACTGATGTCCTTTAAGTAAATATTTCGTCCTAGTGACAAGAATAACAATCCAAAACACGATGATTTCTCAGGATGGCCGATAATAATGAGGGGCACACCCCTAGTAGCGGCAATGGCTATCGCCAACGCACCACACTACCAGAAAAGAATTGAAATAGCTAATGCGGGTATCCAAAATTGGGTCCTAGTGTGGCCAGGGGTACCGGGCACACACTCTGAGCGGACACCCACCCACTCACTCGGTTGTAAACTGATAGCGAATATACGATTGTTACACTAATCTGACCCAATGCGGGGTCAATCACGAACCGTGAACATTCGGGCCGTGAGAGTAGATATTTAAATATAAAAATACTTAAGCACAGTTAAGTTGTTAGCAATACAGACTTTAATTGGCAATCACTGTTTTTGAAAAGAAAGTATTGTCCAAAGACAAGCCGAATCGAAATATTTTGCTTATGTGTGCAATACAGAAATATTCATGTTTTAATAAATGCGAGACCGCAAATTGCGGACTGGGTGTAAATTACTTTTTAAAATGTGAGCCGTGTATATAGCGGACCAAACTGCACACTACCTTTCGATCTGACCGACACAAGGCCCAAGAACTGCGAGCCCGCGAATCGCGGGTTAACCCGGCTCTTTGTTACATGTATGTTTTATAGACATATATGTTCATATTCACAGACCTTTTTAGTTTAGGCTTAATATAATTAACCTTTTTTATGAAGGTACCAACGTACCCTAAACCTTAAACATGACACATATATACACACTTTGGTCTTGTGGTCGGGTATGAAGAGGATTTAATTGTTACATGGGTAAACCGTTTCCAAAATTTGTTCTATAATAGAATTTGGAATAATCCCTACCCTTCCACACGACCAAACAATCCATATTAACATATTACTCTTAGCCCCAATGTACATGTATGATTAACTAGTGGTTATCCCCAGAGATCACGGCTAGTTACTTATACAATTTTAAATGGTTTAATTTTATGTTTAATTTGATTGAATGTGTATGTCTATTTCCCCATACATTAGTTTTAGGTCTATATTCTAGAAAATTTGTGAAAACCAAGCTGGTGCCCTTAGAGAGAAGAACCGGTTCAGTAAATGATTGCTAAGCTTCATAGTTTAGAGACATACATATTTAATGCTCATTTTGAACCAGTTTAACCGTGAAGAATATATTCACCAGTTCAACCATGAAGAACATATTCACCAGTTTAACCCTTTAGTTATATTACATAGGCCTAACTGGTGTTTGTTGTCTAAAATTTTGAATATTCCAGTGTCCTTCCAGATGACCAAATATAAACATTTGATATATTTTAGTGCCAGTTTTTTATATTTACTATTATAGGTTTACCAACCAAAGGCTGTTTCCCTCTGGAAGAAAGCAGCCCAGGGAAAATTGCTATTACTTTGATAATTAAAACAAATTGTAGAATGTTCACATATGTTTACTCTCATAGAAACCTGGTTATTTTTATTTAAATTTAAGTTTAGGGTTAATATGTTACAATTTGATTTGGCCCCATCCCCTTGTGTACCAGTTTAATTGTGAAGCTTACAAGGATTCTGTGGTATAATTTCAATTGGTTTTACCAAGATGTATGGTTTTAATTAAATTTTTACTTTATGAAATCATCCCGAAATCAATAAGTTACAATCCTCATTATAGAAGTTGCTCAACTTAAGACGGTTGTCCCAACTGATTGTCTGCTCAACCAATATACCAATAATATACCACATACAATATTACAAACTATATACAAATCTATGTGTATTTTTAATGTGATGGTGTGTGTTTTACAAGATAAAAATATAAGTGTATCATTTAAATAGACCCCGCATATTGCATAGCCCCGTGAACCCGTCCCCGTAAATAGAATATGCCCAAAACAATACCTAATGTAATGCCCTCGTCCGGATTCTGTGGGTGGCTGCTGCTCATCCCACAAATTCAATTGTCACTGCTGGCTGGACTTGTTATCTGCGGGTGGCCGTTGGTCGCCCCGCGAAGCCAACTGTCACTGCTGGCTGGACTTGCTATTTGCGGGTGGCCGTTGGTCGCCCCGCGAATCCAGCTCGTATCCAGCTGGTAGTGTAGGCTGGATTGGTTAACCGCGGGTGGTTTTGCTGCTCACCCCGCAAATCCAGCTCTCACTGCAGGCTGGATCGGTTAACCGCGGGTGGTTTTGCTGCTCACCCCGCAAATCCAGCTGTCAGTGCAGGCTGGAACGGTTAATCGCGGGTGGTTTTGCTGCTCACCCCGCAAATCCAGCTGTCAGTGCAGGCTGGATCGGTTAACCGCGGGTGGTTTTGCTGCTCACCCCACAAATCCAGCTGTCCGTGCAGGCCGGATCAGTTAACCGCAGGTGGTTTTGCTGCTCACCCCACAAAACCAGCTGTCCGTGCAGGCTGGATCGGTTAACCCTGGGTGGTTTCGCTGCTAACCCCACAAATCCAGCTCTCAGTGAAGGCTGGACTTGGTTACATGCCTTCGTCGTCAAGCGGTTGATTAGTTTGTGTCTGCCTAAATGTTGTGTGTATTAATAAAAGGTTTAAGATTAATATTATTAAATTTACCCGAAATACAAAGCATGCAGTTTACTAGCCTTAATATATGGTACCAGACAAGCACATCAATAATTTGAGCAGAGAATCAGGTTACTTAGAGCACTCATAATGAATTTTTAGATATATATAATAAGTTACTTTACACTAATTACATTATTATAGAAATCCAACAGAAATCCAACCAACATCCAACGAAAATATGACGGATGGTGTGGTGGATATACAGTAAGTCAGCACTAGATTGTGCAGCTATGACATAGGCTGTGCAGTTTTAACAAACTACTTTACTTTTGCTCCAATACTTGGATAATTGGACCAGAATAATTGATTCTATGCCAGCCATCGATGAATCAGCTGTGACATAGGCATTACATTGACAAACATATAACAAACGCGTACAATGAATGTAGGTGTAAAAGAAATAAGGAGTATTATCACAATTCTACTAATATTTAATTGAAAGGTTGATCATGCCAGCTATCGGTGGTACAGCTATGGTATGGTATCTAGAATAATTTGACAGTGTTGGTAGACAGTTAATGTAACATTCATGTTTTAACACAGTAAAAGCATATAATATCTGAGTTTAATAAATAAATGGTGGAATAAACAGCTTCAAGTCTGTTAAATTAAAACCTCAAAACATTTGAAATGTTCGAAATTGAAATCGTCTGCCAGAAATTAATCTCTGGGCTACCCGTTACTAGATACCCGCAAGTTGTTTAAGATTGCTTGGCAACCGGGTTCCACTTGTTGACAGATATAGCAACCACGGCAACTGGCGATACGATTCGACTGGGTGTGTATGTCTACAGTGTGTGTAATGATTTCCTAGGAAATCACAAGTGGAGGTTTGCGATTTACAGGGTTTGCGATTTCCTACTGTGCCGATATCTAAGTTCAATATGCCACATACAGCGTAGGCAAGTGTTTTGGTTTGAGAACTGATAGCCTTTTGTTGGATTCTGGAAACTTTAAATTCAATATTCCTCACATATTTCACTATTTAACCGAAGTTTGTCATCACATTTTTTATTCTAGATGAAGAGTTTTGGTTTATTGAGCTCTGGCTTCATCATCAATCTAAAATTAACCCCACTCGGACCCTGTGTGGGCGAGTAATGAAATCACAAGGCATTCATTATGTGATGTGTTCACCAAACAAGGGAACCACTAGTTTATTCATTGAACACCTGCGCCACAAACGGCTGTCAATGTGTGATGTCACAGTCATTGGATATCTGTACAAGCGTAAGTTTGACACTTCTATTGATAGAATTTAGTTAAATTTGTTTCTGTTCTCAAACTTCACCCGCTTAAGTTTAATAGGGTTTGCCGACCGAGATAACGGGAGGTGGCGCTTGTGTACTATCACTCTGTACTCTTTGTGTACTATCAGTCCATATCATCTCGATCGGAATCATTGTTGCCTTTGCCTGCTGCATGCTATGCTAACCAAAATTGTGCTAAATAATGCTGCACATATTCAAGATAGAATAATTCAACTTACTTTGATCAGATGTACCGTAAGAATCAGGAGAAAGGGTTTTGTTCATTGTTGACTTTCCTCTTTTTCAATGAATGATCTGTGATAGGAATCGCGTTGAGATGCTGAGTAGTCTGGTCTCCTCCACTGAACTCCTACCCAGACAGCACAGAGCCGTCGGGCCGACGTCGGCTATTGGTCGCACCGTTGCGATCGACTTTCCACCGTCGGGCCGCCGTCGGGCCACCGGTGGATTTCCGACGTTGGGAATCAATCCCTTTCCACTTTTGAGGCACCGTCGGGCCGCCGGTTGATTTCCGACGTTAGGGTTCAATCCCTTTCCACTTTTGAGTCACCGTCGGGCCTTCGTCGGCCCGACGGCGGTGTTCCGACGTTTGGGTTCAATCCAAATTTCCACTTTTGAGCCGTCGGGCCACCGTCGGGCCGCCGGTGGCGTTCCGACGTTAGGGTTCAATCCCTTTCCACTTTTGATTCACCGTCGGGCCTCCGTCGGCCCGACGGTGGTGGGCCACCGCAGGTTTGCATTCATTTTCCACGTCTGGTACACCGTCGGGCCACCGTCGCCCCGACGGTGGTGTCCCGACCTTAGGTTTCAATCCTTTTCCACTTGTGAGCCACCGTCGGGCCACCGTCGGGCCGCCGGTTGATTTCCGACGTTAGGTTTCAATCCCTTTCCACTTTTGATTCACCGTCGGGCCATCGTCGGCCCGACGGTGGTGGGCCGCCGCAGGTTTGCATTCATTTTCCACCCTTGGTATACCGTCGGGCCATCGTCGGCCCGACGGTGGTGGGCCGCGCCTGCGCAGTTCTTTAAATTTGGATTTCGGCTCGAGTCGCCAGCGAAACACGTGCGATTGTTGATCAGTGTTCTTTTTCTACCAATAACTCCAGAATTACCCGGAATTTTAAGGAATTATTTAACAGGTATGTTTAGTAATATGTTTAGATTATTTTGTAAAAGTTTTGTAATTTATTACGAAGTATTAATGGAATTATTCGTGTTAATACGATTTGAATCATCCGATACGGTTTGTTTACTTCGAATCGCCACCGGAACACGTGAGATTGTTGATCAGTGTTCTTTTTCTACCAGTAACTCCAGAAATCCCAGGAATTTTAAGGAATCATTTACCAGGTTTGTTTATTAATATGTTTAGATTATTTTGTAAAAGTTTTGTAATTTATTACGAAGTATTAATGGAATTATTCGTGTTAATACGATTTGAATTACCCTGAACGGAATTTTGACGAAGGACCGCCATCTTGTTTTTTTTCCGAGAAGACACTGTCACTATAGTGTCAATACGTACAGACTATATTAAATTTATATGGTATGGGATCTCGATTTCTATTAATTTTGAATAAAACTAATATTTTTACAGTGACAGTGTCTTCTCGGCTCGTCGGCCCGACGGCGTTTGTCGCCGTCACCCCGACGGCGGCAGCCGCCGTCGGGGCGACGGTGGATGGTTGGACAAAACAACGTCGGCCCGACGGCTTTTGTCGCCGTTGGGCCTACGGCGGCAGCCGCCATCGCCCCGACGGCGTCGGGGCGACGGCGGCTGCTGCCGTCAGCCCGACGGCGGCAGCCGCCGTCGGGCCGACGGCGGGAGGTTGGACAAAACAACGTCGGTCCGACGGCGTTTTCCACCGTCGGGCCGCTGTTGGGCCGCCGTCGGGCCGACGACTGTGTGCTGTCTGGGTATTAGCATGGTCCCCTGGCCTCGTCGATAATACATAAAGAGTACAGACTGATGATAGTTTAACCGTCGGGCTATTCCACCCCCGCTGTGAATTTCCTTGGCCAGCCGCGGGCCGCCGCTGCCTCTCATCCCACCTGCAGGTAGTCCGTGTCCGTCAGTGTCCTTCCCGGGCTAATGTCGGCCAGCCAGAGTATCGTCTAAATACAGAGGTTTGCCCCCTCTCGCATTTATCAGTCCAAAGCAATTACTTGGTTATTTCAACTAACTGGCTGGTCTACTCGCCTTACGGTGTATTTAATATGTTTAAATTGATCCAGAACGAAGCAGATGCGCTAGTGTCACTACCACTGTCACTGATAATCAGCCTAAGTTACTGTCTTATTTTAGCCAAATGATCTATACGTTAATTCTGTTCATATGTCTGTTATAATCTCCCCGCAGATGGGCTAAGTAGCTGCATAAGGCCTATTTAGGCTTAAGGCCCTTAATTATATATATAAAGCAATCCAATGTTAAGTTCGACCATAGCGGTTTACTCCATAGAAATCTGGAGGATAGTAAAGAATGCAAGGAACGTTCCAATTTACTTTTCCAAGAGTTCACGGCTTTTTATTCTTAACCAAACTAACATGATCAGCTGCATATGTCGTAGAAATATCATGCAAACCCCTCCCCATATGTTTAATTTCAAACAAGTTTAGAATTTCGATAAAATAGGCCTAAAACTCGGCTAAAACATCAAAGCGTCATTAAATACGTGTGATCGGTCTGGGTCCGAACGCCCGACCTTCTATCGTTGCCAGGCGAGTCGCAGTTTGCGTCTCCTAGCGACGCTTTACGGCCGGAAACCCGGTGCCCCGTGAATGTTTGGCATTCGCGGTCTGCCATGGCGAGTAGCCCATATTTCCAAATACGTGAATGCCACAAGGCGAGTAGTCTCGCCCACTTCAATAGTATACAAGCGCCACATAGCATTATCTCGGCCGGCTTGCAAGAACTATTTCCTTCTTTTTCTGGTAAATAACATTTCTCTACCCTTCAAAAGTTTAACGGAGTTACTAGCAGATAGTGATGGGGATGCTAAGCAACCCTATAGAGGGGGGTAATGGCGTCACGAGACAACTTCCGGTGGCCATATTGGATTACATATGAAAGGCTTGGAAGTACTTACATTGTGTTTATTTACCAATTTGTTGGTTTATTTGTCACTGTTTTGAGCAGTTTGGCCTTAAAAGTTGGGAGAAATGGGTTTTTTGATGGAGGAGAAATATTTTTTTAATCATGTAGCCTCACATCGTTGCTAAAGCGCAGTATGTTGACACTTTGAATGCTCTGTTGAAGAATTAGATAGGTTCAGGCAGTACCCACTAGGTGGCGCCACACACTTCGGCAGCCCTAACTATAGGTAGGCCCAATGGTGGCTGTAGTGTTCTTGGTATATGACAGGGGGCGCCATAGGTGGTATTAAGTGTACTCCAAGATGGCTAACTGCTAAGTGATGACATCACATGCACTCCCTCTATAGAAAACATGTCGGGAAGCTAGGTCAATAACAATGTAATGTGCTAAATATAGTGTTCAAGTACTTATCTATCACATCCCAGTCCTTTGGGGTGAATAATTGAGGAAATCATGTGGATTAATAGACTTTAAAACAGGCATGTGATTTCTCCGGTTTTAACCGGAATTCCGTTTTTTACTGGCTGCTGAAACCGGAATTCGTTGTCTTTTTAAATTCCGTTTTTTTTCCTGCCCGCCGAAACACCTCTGAAATACACTATTTGCATCCCTCGTGTGAGTCAGTGGGATGCTGGGGGGACTCCCGCATAATCTAAGAACATTTTCAGGTTTTCTTTCCTGCACCCAATCACATGCCTGTTTAAAGTGAACTCGAGAATATTCAGTGGCCACCATCTTGGTGTTCTGCATTCTCTCCTATTTGATCAACCATATTTCAATAAAGATAAACACCCAATGCTGAATCTCCATCTGTGATTTAGTGTTGCTTCTTACTGAAACAGTTTTTGATCAGATTTAGACATGGTAGTCATTCGCCCCTACCGTGGTTAGAGGTGAATATATTATCTAGGTTTAACGATGTTATATAATATGCCATGTTATAATGCTAAAATATGCCATATTATAATGCAGGGAACATTTTGTTTGGTATCGGGTCGTGAATCGCAATACAAGTTATGTAGATCGCTACGCAATGCGTAAAACACATTGTGTAAAATCGTGAACCACATACAGACTTTCATGATGAAACATCATAAAATAAAACAGGGTAACCTTTTGCACAAACAAGTGTTTATATCTTACTTGCCTTAAAAAGAATTGCTACACAAAATGAGCAATTGCTAATCAATTTCCAAATTTATGATCAAATTTCTTTCAAAACAAAATGCTCCCTCTAATGGCTTTGCTTACTGGGTACCGAGAGATAGACTCATACGTTTTGTAAAGCACATATTTATTCTAATTGCATTATTCTCAGCTCGAAGGCCTGTAGCATTTTATGACCTTTGGATTTGAGAGGTAATGCGCAGACATGTTGACAAGTGAAATCATTTTCATATGACTCGCGCTTTGACTGAACTGATATTTTCATCATCCTTCGATAAGTCCACATCTCAAATGCTGCTAAACGTTTGTACATTTTCTTAGAGATTGTCCATGTCTCAGCCCCATACATTAGACTAGACCACACATAACACTGAAGAATACGCTTCCTTGTTTGTATTAATATCTTACTTGATGTTATTGCCCTATCTTAGTAATTAAAACATGCGAGACACACAAGTACATATAAGGCGGCATTTATTTTTCATTTATTTCACTGGAAATGACTACCAAGGTGTGGAATGCCCAAACGGTAAAGGAATGACAAATTCCTGACCTAAAAACCTACAAAAAATATCTGTGCAAAATAAGGCAAGGAAACCCCCACTAAGCTGCACCGCAAAGGGGCATGTGATATGTCACGGGCCACCACCCAGACAGCACACAGCCGTCGGCCCGACGTCGGCTATTGGTCGGTCCGTCGGCACCGACTTTCCACCGTCGGGCCACCATCGGCCCGACGGTGGTGTTCCGACGTTGGGAATCAATCCCTTTCCACTTTTGAGCCACCGTCGGGCCACCGTCGGGCCGCCGGCGGTGTTCCGACGTTGGGAATCAATCCCTTTCCACTTTTGATTCACCGTCGGGCCATCGTCGGCCCGACGGCGGTGTTCCGACGTTAGGGTTAAACTTTTGAGCCGTCGGGCCGACGGGGCCCGACGGTGGTGGGCCGCCGCAAGTTTGCATTCATTTTCCACACTTGGTATACCGTCGGGCCATCGTCAGCCCGACGGTGGTGTCCCGACCTTAGGTTTCAATCCTTTTCCACTTGTGAGCCACCGTCGGGCTACCGTCGGCCCGACGGTGGTGTTCCGACGTTAGGGTTCAATCCCTTTCCACTTTTGATTCACCGTCGGGCCATCGTCGGCTCGACGGTGGTGGGCCGCCGCAGGTTTGCATTCATTTTCCACGTCTGGTCCACCGTCGAGCCACCGTCGAGCCGACGGTGGTGGGCCGCGCATGCGCAGTTCTTTAGATTTGCTTTCCGGCTCGAGTCGCCCGCGGACCACGTGCGATTGCTGATCAGTGTTCTTTTTCTACCAATAACTCCAAAAATACCAGGAATTTTAAGGAATTATTTAACAGGTATGTTTATTAATATGTTTAGATTGTTTTGTAAAAGTTTTGTAATTTATTACGAAGTATTAGTGGAATTATTAGTGTTAATACGATTTGAATCATCCGAGACGGTTTGTTTACTTCGAATCGCCACCTGACTCGAGTCGCCAGTTCGAGTCGCCAGCACAACACTTGCGATCGTTGGACAGCGTTCTATTTGAACAAATAACGCCAGCAATCGGAGGAATTTAAAGGAATTATTTAACAGGTTTGTTTATTAATATGCTTAGATTATTTTGTAAAAGTTTTGTAATTTATTACGACGTATTAATGGAATTATTCGTGTTAATACGATTTGAATTACCATCATGTACGGAAGGTTGACCAAGAACCGCCATCTTGTTTTTTTTCGAGATTCGAAGACACTGTCACTATAGTGTCAATACGTACAGGCTAGATTAAATTTATAAGGTTAGGGTTCTCGATTTCTATTAATTTTGAATAAAACTAATATTTTTGCACCTGTACGTATTGACACTACAGTGACAGTGTCTTCTCGGCTCGTCGGGTCGACGGCGGCAGCCGCCGTCGGGGCGACGGTGGATGGTTGGACAAAACAACGTCGGCCCGACAGCGTTTGGCGCCGTCGCCCCGACGGCGTTTGGCGCCGTCGCCCCGACGGCGTTTGGCGCCGTCGCCCCGACGGCGTTTGGCGCCGTCGCCCCGACGGCGTTTGGCGCCGTCGCCCCGACGGCGTTTGGCGCCGTCGCCCCGACGGCGTTTGGCTCCGTCGCCCCGACGGCGGCAGCCGCCGTCGCCCCGACGGCGGGAGGTTGGACAAAACAACGTTGGCCCGACGGCGTTTTCCACCGTCGGGCCGACGGAGCGGCCGCCGTCGGGCCGCCGTCGGGCCGACGACTGTGTGCTATCTGGGCAGCGGGATGCCCAATGGAAGGTAACATGCCAAAAGTAGCCAGATAACACACCACACAGCTACGTACAAGCCTATGATATGTAAATAGGAGTAGGCTAGTCTAGTAATAGGAGTACATGGATGAAAGATCTCTGCGATTCCGCGGATTTCCGGGATTTTTCAATTCTGCAGCACCATCAGCGTATACTAATTATTATTATTATTATTATTATTATTATTATTATTATCCTCTTATTTGATGGTGCTGATGCCGCAGCACTATCAGCGTACACTACTAATATTAATAAATGCTCCAAGCATTGCAGCACTATCAGCGAACACTACTAATACATGCTTTAAATGTGCAGCACTTTCAGCGTATACCAATATATTTAAAACCCGACTTCCGGGAATTTTCCACGATTCCCTGACAATGTTAAACCTATGGGAGGATATCAGCATTTCCGCTGTTTTTTCCCGGAGACCACTTTCATCCCTGGGAGTAGAACAAAATAAAATAATACATATATGCCAAGAAAACCCCAAAAAACTAACATAGGCTACTAACCATACCAACCAATTATCTATCTGCTACTGAAATGCAGGCAATCAAATAAATACCTTATCAGCAGCTAATGTGTGGTAAGATAACACCAACACTACAACTGGCCAGCATTGAAAACAAGCCTGGGTACCCGGGCTTATATGCTATGGACAGTATAAATACAGCCTCAATACAGCAATTTAAAAAAAAGTTGTCAGTCACTATATATATCATGGCTCGAAAACGCTTAGCCCTTCCCGTTTAGCCTTAAATCTGGGGTGGGTGGGATGGCAAATTAATAAGCGTATAGAGGGAGTGCACGTGACGTCAACACTCAGCGGTTAGCCATATTGGATTACACTTAATACCACCTTATACCAAGAACACTAAGGCCACCAGTGGGCCTACCTAGTCGGCGACTGCCAAAGTTTGTGGCGCCACCTAGTGGGTACGGCCCAAACCGTTCTAACTCTTTGACAAAGCATTCAAAGTGTCAACATACTGCGCTTTAGCAATGATGTGAGGCTACATGATTAAAAAAATACTTCCCCTCTATCAAAAAAACCCTTTTCCCTGAACTTTTGAGGCCAAACTGCTCAAAAGAGTGACAAATACACCAACAAATCCCTAAATAAAAAACAATGTAAGCAGTTGCAGGCCTTTCATATGTAATCCAATATGGCCCCGGCAGTTGTCTCGTGACGTCATTACACCCCCTCTATAGAAATCAGTGTCGTTTTAAAATCAACGGACGAAGTGAGAACGTCTCAATCAGTCAGTTTGATATTTGAATGTCTTTAACGCTAGGTGGCGTGTGGTATAATTCAGTTCTAACGCAATAGGGGCGCCTTGAGCATCCTTAGAGACAGAATTCCATCTGGCCTGCGTACTAAATATCCAATATTAAGCAACATGAACAATGCTGAACGTCAGGCTATGTAGCAACAAGTATCAGTTTTTAAGTAATTGGTTTGACTCGACAAGGGTTCAAACCTGCAGGTTCAAATCTCATGACCTACTAAAATAGGAGCAGGCGCTCAAATAATTTGGCCATCTCATTTGGTGTTCTCTGTGGTGGAGTGGTTAGAGTGTCTGACTTTTTTCTAGATCGGACTCTTAATCTGAAGGTCAGTGGTTCGATTTCCACCGCTGTGTATAACTTACAGCTTCATCAAAGGGCAGTTACTCTCATGCCATGTCTGTGTGATGTGGGAGGTTAAAAATCCCTTGGGTCGGTAAAAGTGTAGGCCCGGGCTTTCTATCGTCTAATGGTGAAAACAAGTCTATTCAGACTTATCCATAATAGGCAGTATAAATCTTCAAGAAAAAAATACTTTTGGACATTATTCAATCATTCTTTTTTGGGGGTTTGGTTTAATACCTGCTCAAACAAATTGCTGTAAACCGAACATGATCAATTGTATCAGACACTTAGATAGTTCGCTTTAACTGGTTCGATGGTTTGTAACGCGTTACACTACACACTCACCTATTGGGAGTTCGATTGTGGGCTATTTTGAAATACAAAGTTAAATATGTGCTGTATATTTTTCGCAGCTTGCAAAGTAGGAAAATGGGGAGAGAACTGTGCCAAAGACTGTGACTGTGAGCAAACCTGCGATGACGTCACTGGATATTGCATGGGTAGGTTTTGTGGTACATCACCGTAACATTATATGCTATTATATCACGCTGAAGTATTCTTACTAGGTACCACCCTACCGTTGCCAGAATTCCTGTGTAACTTGTAAGTAATTATCAGAAGTCCATTGTACTATATCCTTCAAATAGTGTATTCAACAATTATTGTTAGCTCACTTTATATACCTTACTCTATAGACCATCTTTGTTTAGATACTTCCAAATTGTAAAATGACCGAAGATCAGTGCTTCACGCGGACAAATGAACTTATTTAGCAGATTCAAAATATTTACACACCAACAAATTCTTAATGTAATTTTAATTACAAGCATACACATGTGCACTGGAACATTTTCTTTTCAAAAAGCAGTGATCAAGCCCATTGTAATACTGTTTTTTGTTACAACCCAAATTCAATAATAAATAAGTTGCAGCCTGACCAACTCACTACTACTGCTACTACTTTCAAAGTAGGACAATTGGGACAAGAAACGACGTAAATCGAGGAAAAAAGTAGTCCCTATGTTATTTCAATTGAAATATTCAACCACGTTCCTACCCCCCTCCCCCAAAACAAAAAAATTACAAATTTTGTATCCGCGCTAAAAATATGCAATATATTGGGTCATCATCATCATCATGCTGTCGGTCGCGATGCGACAAAGACTGCTTTCATTACTTGACTGCCGCTCTCCATTTTTGTGCGGTTGTACATTTCATGAAAGCTGCCTGCAAAAGTGTTGAAGTGCTGCTGGCTTTTGCAAGTTACCAGCAGCACTCTCTCGGGGAGCAAATAGAGGTTTCACACCGGCAAGAACATGTCAAGACAGGCGCAAAACTATTTGTCCCTGCAGTGGCTGGTCGGGAGATGTTGGGAGTTCCATACATCAACCACCCTTAATGCTGCTAGAGTGACATGGTTTTCTGTTTAGGGTTTGCTCCCTTAGCCTTCGGTTCTGTCAAGGACCTGTACCACAAGGCAGTGGTTTACAACTCTGCAAGGCAGGGGCGTCAAACTCCCTGAGGTATTGCTATACCTGCAATACCTGCATACCAATATATTGGGTGATGTAATACATAATGTCATCTTTCCACAATTAAGGTTACCAAGATATACTTTGGCCAGTTAGCAGCCTCAATTAGTTTGATATCAATCTGCAATAGGTGTTTCCTGTAACCCAAGCAGTGGAAATATGCCGTGAAGTAAATACATAAATACTGAGTTACTTTCTCAACACTGGCTGAGAACCTCAGACAGCTTGAGAAACCGGTGGTGATCCCTACCTTGTTGAGTACACAGGGTCCATACGGGGCCTGGAAAGTCTTGACAAGTCTTGAACTCCATTTGCCCCATTTCAAGGCCTTGATAAGCCAATTGAATTTAACACGTTTTGGGTAATTAATTTTGAACAGCCTTGAATTCCATTAAACTGTCCCCACAGATCTAGATTAGTTTGAAATCACCATTCGGCATTGTTGAAAATAGTCTTGAATTCCTATCAAAAGCAACCTTGAAAAGCCCTAAAATAGCCTTGAATTCCTATCTTCACATGGGTACGGACCATGAGCAAATCAAACTGTACCGGTATTGAGTTGTTGTTTTTCTTCGCAGAGTGCCGTAGAGGTTACTATGGCTTGGGCTGTGCTTTGAAGTGCAATTGCAGAGACCCTAGCGACCGTTGTCATGTGCGCACTGGAAAATGCGAAAAGACCGGCTGCTTCAGCGAATACATGGGCCCAACCTGCAATCAAATCAAAAGAAAAGTTGCTGGTATACAGAAATTACTATGGCTAATTTTCGCATTTGTTTCGTTTTGCTTGTCTTTCCTAATATGTGCCTGTTCTCTTGAATAATTAATATACTACAAGCAGACACAAATCGTCCAAAGCGTGTTTGGTTTAAGTCCACTGAGAAATGAACAGACCCGTTTGTAATATATACTGTGTGCTTCCTCCTGTGTAGTGAGCCCTGTTCTCCGTGTTGGTAAATTAGTTAAACACAAGACAACTGACAGTGTGCTGGTGTTTATTCTCTGACAATAACTGGTACACTGCAATGCTATTCTCCTCTCCTCCCTGTGCGTGGCCTTGTGCGTGGCTGCTTGCCTGAGTGCGTGAATGCATGTCCAGGTGAGTGTGTCGTCCCCTTATACACCTTGACCACTCTCCACTCCCCTGGCAACAAGCTTTACCCACAATGCAAAGTAACTTCCTCTCTATGGAACCATTCTCACAATAATTAACAGTCGCATTCCCTTCTGGAAGGCAGGCTCAGTGAATGTATCGTTGACAGCTTACTCACAATTCATCGTAGCATTCTACCCAACATATAGGGATACTACCTCTGCTAGCTATTTACATACTGTTTAGTGAGTTTTGTATCATGTTGTTACACTCACATAATCACATCTCATTCTCTCACCCTCCTCTTACTATATTTCATTCCTATTTCATCCAACAAAATGTCATTCTTATTTATTTTCTTTATAGAACTGGTATTCTTACACTTTGGAGGTGTATATATCAACAGATTTAAGGCCTAATATGACATAGTAAAAGGTTCGTTTCATGGTAAATGGGGCCAATATATTTTCCTGTATGTAATGGTTAAGAACAATTATTGAAAGAGTAGAGGAGTATTTTTTTATAGAACCAGTATTCTTACACTTTGGAGGGATAGATATGATGAAATGAAGACCTAATGTGGCATAGTTAAAACATGCCATCATATTCATTCCAAAAATATGGTGTTTCAAGGGCATGAATACGTTACGTGGATAAGGTGGACTTTTCAACAGCCAACTAGACCTCATTTTGATTAAACAAATAGAGCATTACTTGTTAGTATCATCATGCTGTCGGTCGCGATGCGACAAAGACTGCTTTCATTACTTGACTGCCGCTCTCCATTTAGCTCTCTGCTGAGAGAGTTGCGTCCATGAGTCGGTCTTAATGTCTCTCAGCTTCAGGTTTCTCTTGATGGTATCCCTGAACCGGAGACGGGGGCGCCCTCTCTTTCTGTAGCCAGAAGACAGTTGAGAATAAAGGATCTGCTTTGGTAGCCTGTCTGATGACATCCTCATGAGGTGTCCAGTCCACCAGAGATTGTTAGTATATGAAGTAATAAAAGGACACTCTCTCTTGAAATAAATACTCATCTTGAATGGATATATCTTTGCTTCTTTATCTAATATTCCATGGTGATTAAACTGGTTCTGGACGTAACTGTGGTGTCCCCTGCTTATCCCCTACTTGTCAGGGAAAATGCTATTCTGGGAATACCAGACCTTCAGGAAGAAAATATTTGCTACTATTGCATGTGTAAGCCTATTCCATAGTACCATGACTAGTAATATCATTTTCCTACAAAGCTGATTGAAAAGGAATTGAAGTTGAAATCCCTTATTTGTGTTGCTGTCCTCTTCTGTTGTGTTATGTCCACAACTCAAAATTGGGAAGAATATAACTTCCCTGTAGAGATTTCTTTATAATGCAGTTGTGTATTTAGCCTAAATTTTAAGGGGGGTCACAGCATAAACATTAATTTTCATGCAATACATTTTCTTAAATAATTGTCATTAATAAATCATATGTTGCATCCACACTTGAGGCTGGGTAGTCAAATAATTTAGGTTATTCTGACAGGATAGTAACCTGAACTTTCTTTTCCTTTTGCCAGATAGCACAGGGCCGACGGTGGCAAACCGGCGTCGGGCCGACGTTGTTTTGTCCACTGACCCGCAATCGGGCCAACGGTGGCAAGCCAACCATACCAGCATATGCCACTGTTGGCCCAACGGTGGCCCGATGGTGTTTGCCAGCCATAGCAGCATACACCGCTGTTGGCCCCACGGTGGCCCAAAGGTGGCCCAACTGTCAGATAACACAGAGCCCATACAGGGTCCATATGGGTTATATTGTGGGCCCCATATGGTTTTTCCAACAGGAATCTCTGGATACCACATGGAGAAGATATATGTTTCCTGTGTCACAAAGCTGTTACCACAGATGGCACTGAAGGAGTAAACCCCAATTTAAAAAAAAATCAGTTTAATATCATAGAGGTGCACGCACCTCATATTAGATATTAAGATGATAAGACACTAATCTTGGCTAAAAAGCTAAGCTACGAAGTGATGACTGTTAAACAAAACCCAGCACTCCTCACTAAAACACTAAAACACTTTTGCAATGAAAATGGTGTTTCATGAGCACTGGCAGTCATTTGTAACTTCAAACTCTTTACTGACCTGTTCCGAAAGCAACCATATTACACCTCACCTATGGCTGTTAGTTAGGCAGATTTTAACATCCTTCTCAGCCACATCTTTTTACCGCTTGATGGTCCGACGGTGGCAAATATGTTGAAAATGAACCGCAAACAGTGGCAGGCCATGACCGACGGTGGCAAATATGTAAAAAGAATGGCAAAGAGCGGCAGACCACCACCGACGGCCGGACAGTGGCCCGACGCTGGCAAATATGTCAAATGAATGGCAAAGAGCGGCAGACCACCACCGACGGCCTGACCGTGGCAAATGTGTGCAAAATGAATGGCAAAAAGCGGCGGACTACCACCGTCGGTGCGATGGTGGCCCGACGGTGTCCAATATGTGCAAAAAGAATGGCAAAAAGTGGTGTACCGCCACCGTCGGCCCGACGATGGAAAATGTCTGGAAAAAGAACGACAAAGAGCGGCAGATTTCTTTAAAGTGAATTTCAATACTTAGGGGATCACAAAATAAAAATTTATTGTTAAATGCAATAAACTTTCTTAAATAATTGTTTTGATTAATAAATCCACACTTGTTGATTAATAAGTCCACACTTGGGGCTAGCTACTCAATTAGTTCTTGTTTTAAAAAGAAAATGGTAACCTGAACTATCTTTTCTTTCATGTTACCAGTATATACATGGACAATTGTTGGCTACTCTGCTAAAATATTAGGAAAATACACAATATTCATTTTTTGACCCTCATGTCACACTTTGGCCCCATTTACCATGAAACGACCATCTTTGGCTGTCATTTGGGTTTTTGCATTCTCTTCAATTTCTCAACTTTATGCCACTGTGCCTGGAACCACCAACTCTATTACACTAATATTATTCACTCTGGATCGGGCTGAATCGTGTAGCTAAGTTTTTGCTGAGTTTAGTGGTGACAATATAGGCAGTGTCGCAAGTTATATGATTAGGGAAATATGCTCATCAGGAAATCTCATATGTGTACAGCTGATGTGAAGGTAAATTTATTTAGAACTTTCTGTACTCCCTTGTATACTGCCCAGATTTGGTGGAACTATAGAATGTATAGCATTAGAAAACTGAATGTAGCATATAATGACATTATGAGGTTATTACTCCAGCTACCTAGGTATCACAGTGCTAGTCAGCTGTTTGCCAATATTGATGTGCCAGCCTTCCAGGCTGTTATCAAGAATCTAATATTCAAATATATTACTAGACTTGACAAGTCTGAAATAAAGAATTGAATTGAATATAAACGGTGTAGTAAGCAATCCATTCTTATTCATTACAGTCACGTGTCCATTTAACACATACGGGCTTCATTGCAGGAGTAACTGTTCATGTCCACATAGATGTGACATACATACTGGAGCTTGCAAAGGTAGGCACCCACTCTTTTTCTTTTTCTTGAAGATTTATACTGCCTATCATGGATAAGTCTGAATAGACTTGTTTTCACCATTAGACAGTTTGTCGATAGAAAGCCTGAGCCTATACTTTTACCGACCCAAGGGATTTTTAACCTCCCACACCACATATAAATGGTATGAGAGCAACTGGCCTTTGATGACGCTGTAAGTTATACACAGCGTTGGAAATCCAAATTGGCAGAGGTTGGGGCATGGGGAATCGAACCACTGACCTTCAGATTAGGAGTGAGACCTAGTAAAAAGCCAGACACTCTAACCACTCCGCCACAGAGAACATCATTCAATTCGAATATTTTTGTAAAATATTCTGACTTTAGGTTTGGTTCATGAATAAATAATAGTTAAAATTAATATCTCATTTTCATGAAAACCATATGTGAAGCATTAAGAAAACTGTTTGAATCATTTTTAAATCATCCAGTTATTTCTATAAAGTCATTATAATAATATTCCAATGATATAAGTAGCCCTATAAAACCTCTCTAATAATATCTAATTCATTCTATCATGTTGGTAACTACATATGCATAATATTCAAACCAAGTTATGAAACCATGGTAGATTATGTATATTAAGTGAAGTGATAATTAATATCACATTGTTCTGAGGTTCTACATCAATTATAACCACTGGAGATAAGAACTCTGGACAATTATTACTGTATTGGTATATTTACATGTATTACTGAATTGAAGTCTGTTGGTATTATATATTGTATAAAGGGAGGTAAATGCTGAAACTAAGGCCAGCATATACAGTTGCTGCAGACTGTGGTTTCTTCACCCAGACAAATAGTCTGTGAAGAATGCCACGGAATGGGTACAATAATTAAGTTATGTGTGCCTGGTATGGTATGATTTAGAGATGCCAGTATCTGAGGGAGTGTTAGCACACAGGTGACAATGCATGGTGGTTGTGTGTGTGTGTGAGTGTTTGCCGGACCTGCCAAATCCAGGTGCCAGGCTGGAGGTGGGAGGTGGACTGTGTGTGTGTGTGTTTGTGTGTGTGGTGAGCCCTCCCTGCCCCACCTGGTGGTAGTTTGCTGAACTAAAGATGATGCAATATGTAATTCTGAAAGTAAGGCATGTAGAAAATCCTACTATTTTGGAGTTGTCCCAATCTAGGGGACTGGTGACCACGGGTGTTATGTAAAGATAAAAAGGTTGATACTCCCATGGAAGTGTGACTGGTGAACTTGATGGGGAAAATATGTATCTGACTTAGGGTGGGTGGGTTGGCCCCCCACCCCCTTACCCAGCAGGGGGAGGGGGCTAGTGGGAGTGGTGGGGGGTCCACCTACTCCCACCCTGCCTCCTCCCACCACTGACTGGAGGAGTTCAGACAATGAAATGCTTGTTACTGTCTCTCACTGAGGAGACTCCCAGCAACTGTGTCAGTGTTTTTTAAATGTGTTCCATCTGAATAAAAGAGCTGGGCAGGGTGTGTGGCAGGCAGATGACCTGCAGAGAGCACAACAGGAGGACCCAGCCACCACTCTCTACTTGACTTTACCACACTTAATCTCTGTTGGGTTACTATTTCTTTGAACTGATATAGTAAGCAGATATAGTAAGCAGATAAAGTAAGCAGATCATCACTTGATAATATCATACATTAGTGCTTTCTGCCCTCCACACACACAAGTTAGGGTTCTATTTCCTATAAAGATTCTAGCAGGTAAAATACCACTAGTTAACATTTTGTTTGTGTGTTGTTTTAAGTCCTAGTAACATCTAAGGTCATAACAGGAGAGGTACCATGTTGTGGCAGTGCGCACTCATGGTAACTTCATAGTTCTGTCCCACTGGGAGACCGAGCGGCCATGACCTGATATCCCACTCAGGCACATTATCCTGACACTAAGCCAAGCAGTCCTTGCCCTATCCTAATAATGCTGGACATCTGGCTAGGAAGTGACAAGTATCAATTTTTAAGTCATTGGTTTGACTCAACCAGGATTCGAACGCAAAAACCGATGGGTTCGGATCCCCTGATCTCCCAAAAAGGGAGACTGACGCTCAACTCATTCGGCCACCCCGTCTGGTCACAATGAATTCGAATATGGAACAACTACGAAAGTATAACCACCAGCCTATAACACCTGACTGAACCAATAAAACATATACTAGCAACAAAGCTATAGTTGACAAAAACAATTTAAATGAACCATGCAACCATTATCTGCATAATCCAAAATCCACTACCACGTGTATCAGCAAGTCATACCCGTTGTATTAATGTCTCCTCCCAGGTATGATTATCAAATCAATGATTTGGTCTAAGCGTAAATTGTTATTCTTCCATCTACATGTACAAAATAAGATCCCCATTATATTTGTAATTCAACAACGCGGGACGCAAATTACTATATAGTGGTAGTTTATTTAGATTTTTTCTTTTGTTGATGTTATTCTTGGTTACAGTCTTCGGATGTCATTCTGGTCAAGTGTCTGTTGTTTATCTTTGTACCACGCGCTCAGCCTTGTCTGATATTAGATGGCTGGGTGGAATGGCTGAGAAACGGGGGGAAAGCTTCAGTGGCTATGCGGCAGGTTCGGGCACACGGGTCGGTGTGAGCTACTCAGGGCTCTGCCATTGGCCAGTGCTCTCCAGATACTGCAGGTGGCAGCATATTGGGAAGGTGGTCGTGTTAGTCGTAGTGTGTAGGTGGCGCCAGTGTCAGGCCATAGAGACAAGGGTGAGGTGATTCGGTCCCGCATCCCGAATTACCCATGTTGCCACCGCAACATGCACAATTCAACAACGCAGGACACAAATTGGTATATAGTGGTAGTTAATTTAGATTTGTTCTTTTGTTCATGTTATTCTTGGTTACAGTCTTTGGATGTCATTCTGGTCAAGTGTCTGTTGTTTATCTTTGTACCACAAGCTCAGCCAAAAGTAGTGAAGAGCGCGGTGGGGCAGGCCCGGCTCACCGCGTGGGGAACGTACCGATGAACAGCTGAGGAAGTCCATGTCCCGAATGTCTGGATGTCGTCCAAGGTCGAACCAAGTGCAGCACATGCTTGGGCGCCTCCACAGCGAAGGCTGTGGAGGGTGACCGATCGAGGGGCAGGGTGCCCTGTTGTTGCGAGAGCGAGCCTCATCGTGGCAAGCAGCACAGAAGGGGGTAAGGTGCGAAGGGCCGTGCCCATGGTAGGAAGGAAAGCGGGTCCTCGTAGAGGTGGCGAGATGCGCATCGCGTAGTCCAACCATGCCGCCACCATGCAGTAAGGGGAGCCAGGTATAGCCAGCACGGCGATGTCTGTGTGCTCACCAATCTTCCATCGGGTCTTGGTGGAGATGTGGACGTTCATCCCAGTAGGTGTGAGGGTGATGTCCTTGGCCCGCAGCGCATGACCGCTTGTGGCCCGGTCTGTAGATTCGAGGAGGTTGGACTGGCGTATGATCGTGAAGTACACCATCAGGGTGGCTGCTGTCAAGACCCTGCCGTTAGGCCTGGCTATGGTGAAGAACCTGACGACGGTCTTTATGTCATCGATCATTAATGGCGGGGCCTGAACCAGTACGTGGTCAGAGGCTCGCTGTATTCCTTTCTTCAGAAGGCTGACGGGGTAGGTGTCGAATGCTGCCGTAGAGCCGCCAACCGCCCTGACCCATGTAATTAAGCGCTGCGCTGCGCTGCGCTGCGCTGCTCGTCTTTAGTTCCTCTGCTAACTGTAGTAGATATGATAGTATGAGGTACTGGGTCGGTTGTATTGGGTATTGGGTGATGGCGGATTTAGTGGATGTACCTGGCCACCTGTCTCTTCTTGTTCCGCCAGGTCCCCATTGCCATTCCTGCGGAAATCATCCACGTCAGGCGCTTGTAGTTTTGTAGTGAGAAACCTGGGAACGAAAGCCAAAGATGTTAGGAGAGGACACAGGTTATAATCTCGCAGTGAGGGTGTTGGTGAAGTCAACGTGGACCTGGTTCAGGCAACGCTGTGCCACTATGTTCTCAGCCATGCGACTAGCTGGGAAGTCGTTGTGCCGTCTGCTGAGGGCATTAGCCAGCACCAGGCCCCTCCCGGGCTTGTGATGTATTTGTATGTCTGTGTTAAGTTTGGTCGCCAGAAGCCAGATCTCCCTTGCGCAAGCAACCATGACGGGGTCGCGGCCGCTGCCTGTGGAGAGGACCTGTTGGGATGCAGAGTTGTCAGTGCTTACGTGGATGGTATGCTGGTGAGGTTTCCTTGGGAGAGGGTCCTTGATCACTGCCACAAGGTTGACCGTCTCCAGCTGGGCTATTATCATACCTTTTTGTAGTACTCTGTCCGGGTACCGCTCGGCATAGAAGTGGGTTGGAGAGTGGACACCAGCTGCAGTGAGGGAGCAGCCACACTCGATGCTCCAGCCGATTTTGGGGGCTGATTCTAGGAGGACGTACCCATTGAATGCCTCCACAAATTTGTCGAACCAGTTGATGTCACAGAAGAGATCTTCAGGGACGACATGCTTGCCATTTTTATTTATATATTTTTTGGTCCATTGGTTGTTTAAGCAGGGGAAATTTCAGTCATAGACGACTGGTCTTCCTCATTCCACTGCTGGTCGATAGAAAGCCCGAGCCTAAACTTTTACCGACCCAAGGGATTTTTAACCTCCCACATCACATAGACATGGTATGAGAGCAACCGGCCTTTGATGACGCTGTAAGTTATACACAGCGGTGGAAATCTAAATTGGCAGAGCTGGGGGCACGGGGAATCGAACCGCCGACTCTCAGATTAGGAGTCTGACCTAGAAAAAAGTGAGACACTCTAACCACTTCGCCACAGAGAATGCCATTCATGGGGGCGTTCCTCAGGGTGGCGAGTATCCTCGACATAAACCTCCTGGCTGGCCCGATGCACTTCGCTATGTGCTGGAGTCTGCCAACCAATCTCTGGAGGTCCTGTCATGACGCTTTTTTACCCACGGACCAGAGGCTACACTCGGTGAGCACATCAGTTAGCTTGTCAGGGGGGATCCTGAGCCTCATGTTTGTGGTAGATAGTTCGAATCCTAGCCATTCGATCTTCGTTGTGGGCGGTATGCATTTAGCCGGCGATAAGTCAAGGCTGAGGGTGCGGCTGAGGTTGAGGAGGTCGTCATGTGGCTCTTGTGCCTGTTGCTGTGTGGCAGCGGTGCGAACAAAGTCATCAAAGTAACACATGATTAAATGCCCCTTCTTCCGCATCAGATGGACCACAGCATTTGCGGTCCTGGCACACGGCATTCATAACATCCTGCAGCCAAATGATGGCGCGACGTCGATTTAGTAACAGCCTTCGTGTGTAATGCCCAGCAATGGTGTTGAGAGTGGGCATATTTGCAACTGACATATTAATCCGTCCGTCTCGAGGGTGTACCGGTCACAAGTTTTGGCATCCATGTCGTTGAGTGTGGGCGGTGGTGAGGTCTGAGGGGCGGGGCGTCGCGGGTCGTCAGTGGTATTAAAGGCTGCCCTTCTTCCTGTCAAGCTTGGTGCCTTCAGGGCAGGCATCGAGTTGTATGTCTTTAATGGCATACTGGTCGGCCCACCCATATTGTAGCCGGCCGTCACTAATCAAGTGAATACAGTTTCTGACCAGCGTTGTCAGGTCTGCCAGTCGTATTGGGTTGCCATTCTAGCGAGTTGGTGTTGGTGTTCAAGTAACAGTTCTACCCAACTTGTCAGCATCGCCTTATCTTTGATAATGTGGCACAGCACGGCAAAATACTCCACCCACGCCGCCTGTTCAAGACCAACTTTTGTGTTTCGGTGGCCACAAATTACATATCTATACAGGGCGATAACAGCATTATCTCTTGTCAACCTAGAGCGGTGCCAGCAGCAGTGAGCAACTCATTCACCAAATCGCTACGATCCGGTTCCTCCTGATCCTCGTTGGAGAGCACATCATAGAATGGGGTACGGGTGGTGGCCCGATCTCGATCAATGGCGGCGGGTGTGCGGAACGGGTTGTGAAAAGGAACAAACTTACATTTGTTGGTGTCATCTGCTGGCGTGGCGTAGTAGACTGCCCGAGGCACGCTGGTGCAGTGTCCCAGGCGTTATCATATAACCCAGTCACACGAGAGCGAGCGTTCGCCGCCAACCTCCTTACGGCTAAAAGGACGCCAACCTCCCAGCGTCCCACTCGATACATTGATTCAAATACGTTGTAGGCGCCAGGTCGGCGCCATGTCGGCACCAGGTCGGTGCCAGATCGGCACTAGCAACTCGCCAACCCAGGGCGGCGCCAGGGCGGTGCCAGGGCGCCAACCATTTTGAATGGCGCCGCCGGAACAGGACGCCAGGAGGTTGCACGTGCAGCAGCAGCAACCTTGCGTCCAAAATTTCCAAAATGGACGCCGGGAGGTTGGCGTACTCGCGGCGACAGCACTTAATGAAGGCATAAGGAGGGTGCAAGGAGGACGTTTTGACGTCGCGAATCGATCATAAGCGAACGCAGGCCTGGAACTATTTATGATGATATGATGAGATGGTATGAACAATATAGACAATAGCAGGTTGAAATCAGACATTGTGTATGTTGCGGTGGCAACATGGGTAATTCGGGATGCGTCGCCGCCAAGCAAGATGACCCCCACCCCATGCAGTCAATGGCCCTTGCTGCTGCAGGCGCTGATGCACGGTCGCCGCCCCGCTCACGCTCCCCATGGCAGAGCCGCAGCCATGACTGCTATTACCCCAGTCATACGGTGTTTCATAATCCCACTAGAATACATATTGATTTGAAGCAAATGTCTTTGTGTTTTCAGTGTAACCGTTTCTGTGCTGTTTTGTGTCAATCGTTACAGTGGACAAAAAAATAAAGAGTTATCCACTTTTGAGACAGGCTCATGTGCATATATAAATGGTCACATTCCCTTATACCATGCACGGTGGCCTAATCGTTAGAGTGCGGGTCTCGCATACATAAGGTCGGGAGTTCAGTTCCTGATCGAGTCAAATCAATGACTTATAAAATTGATGCTTGTCGCTTCCTAGCCTGGCGCTTGGCATTAAAAGAATAAGGAAAGGACTGGTTATCTCAATGTCAGGATAATGTGACTGAGTGCGACATTGGGTCTTGGTGCCGGCGGCCTGATTTCCCATTAGGGCAGCACTATAAAGTTGCCCTGAGTGTCCCTGCCCTGATATGGCCGTAGATGTTGCCAGGATGTAAAACTCCAACAACCAACCAACATTTCATCACTTGTACTTTCAGATTGCCTTCCTGGATACTTTGGCCAGGAATGCATTAGGAGGTGCAATTGTGTTGATCCTGACGCGATCTGTAATCCTGTAAACGGTAGTTGTCCGGACAATATTTGCGCAAAAGGATTCTATGGCCCAAGCTGCACTGACCTTACACCAGGGAAGAGCGGTGCGTTGGTCGGCTATCTTTCACCAAGGAGCAGGACGTAGCTCAGGCGGTAGAGTGTCCACATGTGAAGGTGTAGGTCATCCGAGCAATCCTTCTCAGTGGACCCATTTATAGTTTAGGCTATTTTCCATTCCAACCAGTGGTCCACAACTGGTTCATCAAAGGATGTGGTATGTGCTGTCCTGTCTGTGGGACAGGTGAAATACAATTAAAAGACCTCTTACTGCTTATCGGAAAGAGTAGCCTATGTGGTGGTAGTGGGTTTCCTCCAAAGAAATATGTTAGAATGACCATATGTTTGATGTACAATGATCAAAATCAATGTGCTCTAGAGGCGTCGTTAAATAAAACAAACTTGTTACTGTCTAATCAATGTTATTTTAATAGTGAATAGTAAGAGATTATGTTGTTTATTGCCATAGACTGTGCAGTTGGATTCTGGGGCCCGGCCTGCAACTTCAAATGCAACTGTGCACATTGCGAACAATTAACTGGAAGGTGTGTTGGTGAGTTACTGTTTTATATCAGCCATAATTAAAATGTAGGAATAGGTAATTGTACACCGTTCTACTGTATAGTTACCGCCCTCTGTTACACACATGCTGCACTACTACTGTGTACTTACCACCCCCTGTTACACACATGTTGCACTACTACTGTGTACTTAACACCCCCTGTTACACACATGCTGCACTACTACTGTGTACTTAACACCCTCTGTTACACACATGCTGCACTACTACTGTGTACTTACCACCCTCTGTTACACACATGCTGCACTACTACTGTGTACTTACCACCCTCTGTTGCACACATGCTACACTACTAATGTGTACTTACCACCCTCTGGTGCACACATGCTGCACTACTACTGTGTACTTACCACCCTCTGTTACACACATGCTACACTACTACTGTGTACTTACCACCCCCTGTTACACACATGCTGCACTACTACTGTGTACTTACCACCCGCTGGTACACACATGCTGCACTACTACTGTGTACTTACCACACTATGTTACACACATGCTGCACTACTACTGTGTACTTACCACCCTCTGTTACACACATGCTGCACTACTACTGTGTACTTACCACCCTCTGTTACACATGCTGCACTACTACTGTGTACTTACCACCCTCTGTTACACATGCTGCACTACTACTGTGTACTTACCACCCTCTGTTGCACACATGCTGCACTACTAATGTGTACTTACCACCCTATGTTACACACATGCTGCACTACTACTGTGTACTTACCACCCTCTGTTACACACATGCTGCACTACTACTGTGTACTTACCACCCTATGTTGCACACATGCTGCACTACTACTGTGTACTTACCACCCTCTGTTACACACATGCTGCACTACTACTGTGTACTTACCACCCTCTGTTGCACACATGCTGCACTACTACTGTGTACTTACCACCCTCTGTTACACACATGCTGCACTACTACTGTGTACTTACCACCCTCTGTTACACACATGCTGCACTACTACTGTGTACTTACCACCCTCTGTTACACACATGCTGCACTACTACTGTGTACTTACCACCCTCTGTTACACACATGCTGCACTACTACTGTGTACTTACCACCCTCTGTTACACACATGCTGCACTACTACTGTGTACTTACCACCCTCTGTTACACACATGCTGCACTACTACTGTGTACTTACCACCCTCTGTTACACACATGCTGCACTACTACTGTGTACTTACCACCCTCTGTTACACACATGCTGCACTACTACTGTGTACTTACCACCCTCTGTTACACACATGCTGCACTACTACTGTGTACTTACCACTCTGTGTTACACACATGCTGCACTACTAATGTGTACTTACCACTCTCTGTTAAACACATGCAGCACTACTACTGTGTACTTACCACCCTCTGTTACACACATGCCACACTACTACTGTGTACTTACCACCCTCTGTTACACACATGCCACACTACTAGTGTGTACTTACCACCCTCTGTTACACACATGCTGCACTACTACTGTGTACTTACCACCCTCTGTTACACACATGCCGCACTACTACTGTGTACTTACCACCCTCTGTTACACACATGCTGCACTACTACTGTGTAGTTACCACCCTCTGTTACACATGCCACACTACCACTGTGTACTTACCACCCTCTGTTAACCTACTGTATGACCACCATCTGTCTAAATTTCGACACCCTGTTCTTCTTAGTCAGTAACATGTTTCACTGAGGACGACAAGCCCCAGGTCCTCACTTCCTTGCTTTCTGTAGTATCCTGCAAGTTTCCCATAATTATTAGCTAATGTTTTCAATTGTAGTTTGTCAACCTAAACTCTGGGGTTCGATCTGTCAGCATTCGTGCGAATGTGAGTATAGCTGCAACGAAGTAACTGGAAAATGTGAAGGTATGCAAGATGATATTTTTTGTTGTTGAAGATTTATACTGCCTATCATGGATAAGCCTGAATAGGCTTGTTTTCACCATTAGACAGTTTGTCGATAGAAAGCCCGAGCCTACACTCTTACCGACCCAAGGGATTTCTAACCTCCCACACCACATAGACATGGTATGAGAGCAACTGGCCTTTGATGACGCTGTAAGTTATACACAGTGGTGAAATCCAAATTGGCAGAGATGGGGGCACGGGGAATCGAACCACCGACCTTCAGATTAGGAGTCCGACCAAGAAAAAAGTCAGACACTCTAACCACTCTGCCACAGAGAACAACACTATGTGTTGAGTTCATGCGAGTGTTCAAGTTAAGTTGAGTGCCTAATCATACGCAAGATGATGGAAGTACTAGGGCTAATGTTGCTAACACAGAGGTAAAACATTGGCTAGTATTGATACCCGCCTAGTTCATGGTTGATGGCCTTTAAAGTTGCAGAGTCCGATCGCGTTGGAATTTTTGTCTTATTTTTTAGATAAATATATCAAATTGATTGTTATGACCTACTAATCATTAGTCCGGGGTCAATTTGATGAAAAATGTCTAGTTTCAAAGCAATTTGAGCTTAAAGAACCCAAAATACTTTTGACAAGCTTTCGAAAAGTCCTCTCGATATGACTGGTATTGACATCTCATGATGACCATGTGATGTCGAATGACCTAAATACAAAATTGCTTGGTCACTTAACGTAGTAAATTCACTGATTATTCTATATATGCTGTCCCAAATCACTTGTTAATGCACCAAAATCTAAGCTGGATATATATATTCAAATTATGATACATGTTTTGGTTTTGAAAAATAAATATTTTATCGGACCATGCAACTTTATTCTTGCCCTAATGTTCTGCATAATGCTTAAACAGATTTGCGATACAATTCAGTGATTGATTGATTGATTGGTGGTTGCTTTACGCTGTGTCAGCAGTATAGGCCATATTCACGGCGAGAAATGTTTGTTTTTTGTTCAAACCATCGCTTTTACATGTAAAAGTAGACAATCAATTATGTGCCAATAGGCACTCATTAAATTAGAAAGCTCACAATCATATATTTGTGGTCAAGGGAAACCAATTCCCATAGAAAAAGAAAAGTTTTATTAATAATTGATAGAATCTATTTAGTAAACTATATGAGGTGGTACAGTCCAGCTGCCCTCAAAAAGGCTAAAATGTTTTCCTGTTTTACCTTAGTAAAAAGGTCATGCATACTGTCTGCAGTGTAGAACTGTTGGCGCAGGGCAAAAAAATCACCGCAACGTAGTAAAATGTGTTGAGTGTCAGCGGGGACTGACACCCAATACATTCAGGGGGAGGTACCCCTTGAGCAGAAAAGCATGTGTAAGCCACGAGTGGCCAATAATGCAGTGGCTAAGGACCACTTGGTCCCGTCGATACAATTCAAGACACGGAAACATATCTATTATAATATGGCCTTTATTAGGTGTCAAGTTAGTTAAGATCAGACTAACATAATGGTTCCTCAATCAATGTCATAGTATAAGGAGTGTAATCAATCAAATCAGTGTCATAAGGACCAGTTGAGTAGTAGGCAAGTTATGAATCAGTGTCATCTAATCAGTAAAGTAGTCTAATCAATCACTGTCATCTATTCAGCAGTTTTAGTCCAGCAGTTAAGTTCGATCCATTCCCCCAGGCACTCAACCCCGCTACCGGCCACTTAATGCGGATCGGTGGGTGGCAAAATTGGGGGAGGTCAACTCATGTGGTCAGGGCCGCGTCTTGAGTAGAAGTGCCGGTGCCGTAGACTGTGCCGGAAGGTCATATTTGAGGCTTGTGGTTCCGAGGAACGGTGTGAGTTTGAGTCCAAGCCGGCAGGTGGAGGCACCAGTAGTCCTCTCACCGCGCCAGAATTACCCATGTTGCGGGCGCATCATGGACAATTCCGAACCAAATGTGCGCTACCGCTAGCCCCTGCAACATAAGGAATGCATGTAACACTACATACACACAGTACAACCTCCCTAACCGAACAGCTGCACAGATCGACCCCTCTCTTATATGGATAGCTTTATTAGGGACCTCAAAATACCATTGTAATCATATTCTAACTCCCTAAACCGACCACCTCACTAAATGGACCACTTAAAGTAGGTCCCAAGGTCGGTCGATTTAGAGAGTGTTTACTGTATATGTATGTGGAGATATATATATATATATATGTATATATATATATATAGTAAGTATAATATTATTCGGGCATAAATCTTCGGCAGGAGGTATTATTTATTAACCGATATTCTACTTGTGTTAGTCTATTAATTATTAACCAATGCGTTACATGCTAGGCTGCTGCCCCAGAAGCTGTGAGGCTACAGTGCTGTGGTAGTGCCACCACCGGCGTTTCATGGTTCTTACGAGCTAACTGTGGCCAAATCACTGCATGCAACAAAATAAATTATATAGATATATAGGGAGGGAGTGAGTGAGTGAGTGAGGGAGGAAAGGAGAGAGAGAGAGAGGGAGAGAGAGAGGGAGAGAGAGACACAGAGACTATGACCTTCACGGTAGACGGGTGGTGCTGCATAGTCGTCAGCAGGACCTGGAAGCGGTTGGCTAGGATGCCAAATGCATTCTCCACCACTCTCCTAGCGCGGGAGAGCCAGTAGTTGAAGAGTCGCTCCTCATTTGTCAACCCCCTCCTGCTGTACGGCTTCATCATCATTGGCCAGAGGGCGAAGGCATCGTCACCGATGAGGAAATACAGCACATCCCTCTGGCTGTTCACGATCGGTTTGGGGTCCGGAAAACCGATGGTGCCACCTTCAGTGCCCGCCTTTAGCTCCGAGTCGTTGTAGATCTGGGTGTCAGATGCGGAGCCCATACCCCCAAGATCTGCCCAGATGAGCTTATAGTCTGCGTTTACAAGCACCAGCAGGACCATGGAGTAAAACCCCTTGTAATTGTAATAGAGTGACCCACTCTTTGGAGGCCACCGGCAGGCGATGTGCTTCCCATCCAGAGTGTAACAGGGATGGGGGAAGTTCCACTTCTCCAGGAATTGGTTGGCGATGGCATGCCATCCTTGTGGAGTCGTGGAGCACGTCATGACCTTGTCCAGGTACTCATCGATGATGGCCTGACACACTTCACGCACGATGAGCCACTGTGTGTTGTGGGGGACCCTCCACCTGAACTGAACCAATGAGTATTTGTTCCCAGACGCCAGGTGCCACAGAGTAAGCAGGCTTGAGCGGCACGTGTATGCTGTGTACTTTTTGGCGATCCTGGGTCTTACTCTCGCCACAACCTCATCAAACATCTGGGGAGGCATCAGCATAAAGTTGACGAACGACGCAGAGTCCTCGCTGCGGAGCTCAACCATAAGCTTGTCATACAACCCAAACTGTGGCCGCCGCCCGATCCAGCGTCTGACCCACATTCTCCACTGCTGCCTCATCCTTCTCCTATCGACATGAGCCGCCCAAAGAGCTATGAACTAGAGATCTAGCTCATGCTGGTAAATGGCAACTCGGTAGTGATGCTGGAAATGTAGATGGAGTGTAGGGACATCCATCCTCTCTGAAGAGTTGAGCAGGTATGTTGGAAGAAGCCAGGTGGTTCCTTGATATACCGACCGCCAACACACTGGTGATACGCTTGCGATATGCTTGCGATATGCTTGCGATACGCTTGCGATACACTTGCGATACGCTTGCAATACGCTTGTGATATGCTTGCGATATGCTTGCGATATGCTTGTGATATGCTTGCGATTCGTTTGCGATATGCTTGCGATACTCTAGCGGCATGCTCGCATACACTAGGGGTACGCTCGCGTACGTTAACGGAACGTTGTGAGTATGTTATATATACGTCAGCTACACACACAGGGCGCCGGTTGTACGTATGCCTAACATGTACCAACGTACCCCAACATATCCCTAACGTACTCCTAACCTACGCCGATGTACCCCTAACGTACAGGCGTATGTGGAACTTACCAGCCACACTTTGACACATGTTGGACATTTTTAGCATGCACAACTTTTTGTTAGGAGCCTCGACACATGGCGACGTAAGCTGACGTATAACGACATATCCGGAACATACCCGACGTATGCCCAACATATGTGTAATGTATAACAAAGTATGCCGACGTGTTGGTCGAAAATCACATATGTTGGCATACACTAAGGCTATACGTCGTAGTGTGACAGGCCCTTTACTAAGCTTTAATATTGCAAATTCTTCTCTTTTTTTTGTTTCTTCTTTTTTTTTTGGTGGTTAATTTGTTTATTCTACTAAATTAGGCTTTTGTCAATTCAGGGTTACAAATTTGTTAGGTTCTTCCAAATTGTTGGCTGTTGGTAGTTATAGAGGACCTGGCTGCTGGTGAGGTTGTAACTGGGGAGTTTTTCTAAATGGCTTGAGCAACAGGGAGTGCACGGTCAGTGGACCTGCATACAGAACTGAGGACTGCATGCGATCAGAATTATTACACGGAAGCACATTGAAGGAAGCTTGTTATTTTGGCACGCACACTCAACCCACAGTTAGTGACACCTCAGCTTGTGCTGCCTAGATAGCCCCTTGCCCTGAGGAAGCTGCGCATTATTTTGGTGTCTCTTAGGTCGGCCATTCCAAAGTGCAGAGAGTAAATGCCTTCCTATATCTTACAAACAACTAGGTATGCAACTGAGAGTGGGTGTCTCCCACAGTGTGACATTGGCTATACTATATTATTGTGGACTCGGTTGGTGCGGTCAGTCTCGGTTGGCAAATTGAAGTTGTAGTGTATTGCATATTAGTGGTGTGGCTTTACGCCCCGTATTTGCAATGGCTGCCAGACAGACGCAGAGCAGCAGGTGGTCGAACGGGCTAAACCCTCACCTGAGGAGGGGGACACGACTGACAAACAGTGCAGTCAATTGGAACGAACAGCCTCCAAACCCACACCCCGGCCCCACGCTCCTCTAAGACCTGGGTGTCCGGCTCGAACACTATTGGAGTTATGGGTTAAATTCTAGATACAAGTTTTGCTTTTGAAAATTTGGTCATTTTATCGGACTGCGCAACTTTAAAGAATGGGCATAATAAAACATAAATTAAGTAAACACTCACCAGATGGTAAAATAAAATGCAATCAATAAGTGACACATTACATGCGTTCCATTTTTGTTTTCAGAGTGCAGGCGTGGCTACTTTGGGCCGGGGTGTTTCAGAAAGTGTAACTGTGCGAACCAAAGGGAAGTGTGTAACTCAAAAACTGGAGAATGTATCAGATCGGGATGTGCCAGTGGATACGCACCCAGAGACTGCATCAAGACTTCTTACATACAACTAGGTATGCAACTCTTGTTAGGGGGGGACCAGACGGGATGGCTGAATGAGTTGAGCGTCCTCCTCCTGTTTTGGGAGATCAGGGGATCCAAACCTATGGGTTTGTTGGCTCGAACCATGATCGAGTCAAAACAATGACTTAAATATTTATACTTGTCGCTTACTAGTCAGGTGCTCGGCATTATTAGGATAGGGCAAAGACTGGTTGGCTCAGTGTCAGGATAATGTGACTGAGTGGGATATCAGGCCAGTGGGGAAGCATTATAAATTTGGCATGAGTGTGCACTGTTACAAGTCAATAGGGCCTACCCGTCCTGATATTACCTTAGATGTTGCTAGGGCTTAAAACAAGCAAACTTATTAGTGGTGTAGTAAGTAGACGGTAAATAACCCGACCAACAAAAAAGTGGTAGTCTCGACTACGCTGACCCTTTCTGTTTAGAAGAGGCAGCAGGTGGCATCAGGTGGCGCCACCTGATGCCACCTGCTGATCCTTTCTGTTTATTATTCGCAGAGCTACTAAGGTTCGGCATAGGGCTTGGTTGTTTTGCGGTCATTTTGGTGGTACATTAGTTAAGTAAGCGGAGGAAATGTCAATTGTGTTTATGAGTGTGCACTGTCACAAGTCCCGTCCTGATATGACAAAATATAGAAATTAGCGAAATATAGCGAATGGTAGACAGGAAGTGTGAACACTTATTTGTCTGTCATTTTTGCTTGAGTGCAAGTAAATAAGCAACACAAGGAATAATTAGTAGCATGTGGTGAATAAGGGGTCAAATTTCCCTGGATCATCAGCCCATGCTTTTTCTAATCTATTCTTGAATGAATTTATTGACTCGGCATCATTAACATTTTTTGGGAGACTGGTCCATATATTTATGATACTGTTTGAGAAACTGTGTTGCCTTAACTTTGAAATGGCTCTGGGTTTTACTAGTTTGAGAGTATGGCCCAGGCTGCCTTCTCTTTTATTCAAGGTGAAAAATTGGTTCATATCTATTTTATCAAAACCTTTCATAATTTTAAATACTTCAATTATGTCATTTCTTTTCCTTCTGTAGGAAAGGGTAGGAAGTTTCAATTCCCTAAGCCTTTGTTCATAGGGTAAGTCCTTTAAAACTGCAACTAATTTTGTTGCACGTCTCTGAACCTTTTCGATCTCCAGAATATCTTTCCGAAAAATTGGGCTCCAAATTTGTGGACAGTATTCCAAAATTGGCCTAACAATTTGTTTGTTTGTTGTTGTTTTACGTCCTAGCAACATCTAAGGTCATATCAGGACGGGGCCTAACAAGAGACTTAAATAGAATGAGAAAATTGTTCTTGTTGAGGCGATCGAAAGTTCTTTTAATTATTCCTACTCTCTGGTTAGCATTTGAGATGATGCTCCTCATGTGTTTCTGAAAGGTGAGTTGGGAGTCGAAGGTTATGCCCAAGTCCTTTTCCTAGCTATCTTGTTGCAGGACAGTGTTCTTCATATTATAGGCATAATGAGGATTATTTTTCCCGTAATCAATAATTTTGCACTTCTTTTCATTGAAGGGCAACTGCCATTTCTCGGACCCACGGGCGAGTTTCAGAATATCCTCTTGCAAGAGATTTTGATCTCTTACATCTTTTATTGCTCGAAAGACCTTTGTGTCATCCGCAAATATTTTTAGGTTTGATGAGACACTGCCTGGCAGGTCATTTATAAATATTATAAATAATATTGGTCCCAGCACACTTCCCTGAGGTATTCCTGAGGTGACATCCTTAAAGGAAGATTTTGTATTACCTACGACTACCCTTTGCTTTCTCTCAGACAGGAAGTCCTGTATCCATTCAGAAATTGATCCGGATATTCCCAGAGCTTTGATTTTGTTTAATAGTCTGTTGTGGGGCACACTATCAAAGGCTTTGGAGAAGTCCAGATAGATGGTGTCCCATGCCAGGCCATGATCCAGCCAGTCAGTCCAAATTTCCATCACTTCTAGTAGTTTTGCCTCCAGTGAATCTGTGTTGGTTTGGAGATATCAATCCCAGTTTTTCCAAATTTTCTATGACATGATCTCAGATTATTCTTTCTAGCATTTTACAGCATAGGGAGGTTAAACTCACTGGTCTATAATTTGATGCCAGGCGTTTTGGTCCCTTTTTATGCAGGGGTTTGACATCAGCATCTTTCCATTGTTTGGGTATTTTCCTTTCAAATAGGCTTTTACGGAATAGAGATGTCAAAATAGGTCCAATTTGCTCAGAACACTCTTTGATGATTTTTGCATGGATCCCATCTGGCCCAGGTGCCTTGGAGACATTTAGTTTTTCAACTAATTTTTCTACTTTACCATCTGTTATATCAACGTCACTGATGAATTCTGCGACTCCTGAATCTGGAGCGGGTGGAATATTATCCATATTTTCATTGGTAAACACACTGACGAAGAACTCATTGAGTAGTTCAGCTTTGCCTTCATCGTCTACGATTAGTTTGTCGTCACTATTGGCTAGAGCTGGTATGCCATTGCCATTTTTTTATTTATGTGGAGCATAACTCCAGAAATTGTTTAGGTTATTTTTAATGTCTTGGACAATTTTGTCCTCAAAAGTTTCTTTGTGTCCACTGACAATGTCGTTTGCGGCATTCCTAGCGATAGTGTATTTTTCCCAATTTTCCAATGTCTTATTATTGAAGTAGATATTCCATGCTTTGTTTTTCAATTGTCTGGCAGTGGTAATATCCCTGGAGTACCAAGGACGTCGTTTCCTGGTTGTGAATTTTCTTAGTGGTACGTGTCTTTTGATAGCACCTGATAACACATTTTGAAACAGGTCCCAGCACTCTTGCACATTTCTTTCCTTAAATTTATTTAGCAATTCTTGGGACATGATATCATTACTCATGGCAATGTAATCCCCTCTATAATATGAGTATCCTAGTGGGATGGTCTCATTTTCTGTTTCAACATCAATTTTGAAGGATATGACAGCATGGTCACTCTTTCCGATCGACGAACCTCTCCTGATGTTTTCTATAATATTATCCTTATTGGAAATGACCCAGTCCAAGGGATTTGGGGTCTCATTTCCTCAGAACCTGGTTGGTTCCTGAATAAATTGTTGCAGGAAACAGTCATCTAGGTGGTCGAAAATAATCCTCGCATAGTGGTCATCACAGCAATGTAAGATGCCAGTGGCCCAGTCGATTTCTTTTAAGTTAAAATCCCCAACGATAACCAGGTTATCATGTTTCATTTCTTTTACCTCATTGACTAATTCTAGAAGAGCATTATTGTTTTGCTCACTGCTAGATGGGCTACCGTAAATACATCCTAAAATGGTTATGACTCCATCAGTAAGAAATTAGCACCAAATTGATTCGTCAAAAACGTTTTTTGGTGTGAAATGAGTTGCTATCAAATGATTTGCAACATACATTATCGTACCTCTTTTCTCCAATGAGTTGGTAAGTAGATAATATATATATATATATATATATATACATATATATATATATATATACAGTATAACCCATTTAAACCAAACTTGAAGGGACCCTAGAAATCTGTTTGGATTAACTGATCATTGGTTTAACCGAGCTTTGGCATTGACTTTGACTTTGAGTAAGCATGTATTGCACATGTAATATACAATGTATTTGGACACTTTGATTATTGTTTTTTATGTATGTACAGTATAACCCTGTTAAACTAAGCTTGGTTAAACCAAACGATCGGTTAATTCAAACTTTTTCCAGCAGCCCGCAAAATACTACCATTTAACATATAAAAAAGTCAGTTGGGTCTCAGATGACCTTATAAAGACATGAAAATTTGCTTTAACCATACCAGAATTTTGTTTGGATTAATCGATAATTTGGATTAACCGACTTTGGTTTAACCAACTTTTTTATATGCTAAATGGTAGTATTTTGTCGGGCCACCAAAAAAAGTTTGGATTCACCGATCGTTTGGTTTAACTGAGCTTGGCTTAACGGGGTTATATGGTATATATGTATATATTGTCATGGTGTGTGTTTTGGAAAATGGGAAATATTGTGTATAACGCAGTTTTTCTAACCCACGCACACTTCTTGTCATTCTGGGTACTAGTACTACATCCTAACCATTAATTGATCAAATTTGCCTAATGGAGTCACCCTATCCACATATATGCAGCTCCTTGCCTGAGAGGTCACATATGTACCATTTTCTCTTATCATAGTTTGCAAGCCTGGAATGTTTGGTCGACACTGCGTTAATACATGCGGCTGTAAATACAGTTGCGATGAGACTGGAGAATGCACACGTATGTACACTTGATCCTAGTTGTGAGTGCCTACCAACACACTGGTATACCAACGGCATAGTTATCGTGGTGAATTCATTTCTGATAATGGATGATTGTACGCATAAAGTTTTTAGAAACTACACTCATACTCATAGGGGTACGTAGAATAAAGTGATTGTGCATCATCTGTTATATTCTAATTTGAGTACAGCTAGGATTCCATATATGCGGTATGCAAATTCAACATAAAATGGAAAACGTCTAAATAGAATACACATGATTCCATATATCCGACTGTGAATACGATTTACATAGACGCAAACTGTATCGCTCCATATTGCAATTGGTGCAAATACGTACATAAAATCGGATAGACTGACTCAAAACGCATGGGTATTTGTATTTATGGGAACACACAAATGGCATATGTCATACGCATTCGCATTCACATACCAGATACCACCTATATGGATTCCTAGCTTAAGTTATGTAATAGATTATGCAGTGAAGGTAATCGGGATGGTGGCTGTTATGTCTGGTGTGTTGACTTGACACCTCTCAGCATCAAGACCCTGCCTGCGAGACTTGAGATGGAAGATCACAGAGCTACAGAAAAAGATTTTGAAGGTACCTGTGAAAGTATAACGTCTGAACACTTTGATTTCTGCTTACTGAATGCTTTTTATTCATCGGCCAGGGTCCTGAACCGCCGGCACCCTTTGTCTATGACGTCATCTCATTTACATATCCTTTGTTCTCCACACGTGCCTGGATGTCTTTTATACATATATTACATCTCCCCCTCAAAGTATTTCTGAGACATGCAATGTCTCAAAATTGTCATCATCACAGCAAGTTTAACATGTTCAAAATACAATGCAATACAATAATACACAAAGATATTACAGGTACTTAGTTTTAACCACAGGTTTATCAAATGTCCGAGTGCATCATGTCACTGCTGTCCTTTGAAATGTCCGGCTGCTTAGCCTCCTATGCGACATAGCGTCTGTCTTGACATAACAATACACGACTCAATAACAATATAACTTAAACTAACATGCACATGTGTTTACGTGTAACTACAGCTTTCAACTGACTAATCTATAGGGCTAGCCTGTTCACTGGTCTAATCCCCCGACCTGACCTAGTTAGATTAGTGACATTGTTTACATTCGAATGCACAGTCGCCACACTTTGTGCCTGCCCGACTGGCTCGGGCTGCCTTCCTTCTGGCGCCCTTATAATCTGAACCCTGTTTCTGTACAACATATTTCCTGACTCGTTCAAAATTTGATATTCTCTTCCTGACACCGCTGTACGCCCTAATATTCCCTCTTTATTCCACTCCCCTGCATGATTCTTATATTTGATGCTATCGCCATTTCTCATTGGTTTGTGCGCCTTGCCGCATTTCTTGTCATGAAAACTTTTCTGACTTTGCTGTCGTTTCGCCGTTTGTGTTTTCTTCGGGTTTTGCGTTTCGGGTACTAAATTTTCTTCTGCCATTGGCAACCTCCTCCTCAGCCTTCTGCTCATGAGCAGCTGGGCTGGTGATGCATTGAAGACGGATAATGGAGTGTTCCTATAATTAACAAAGTTCGCTGAAAGTCTGTCTTCGTGTCTAAGCATTTTTGTACAAATCTTTCAACTTGACCGTTGCTTCCAGGGTACTGCGGACTGGAATATGTGGCCGTAAACCCAACGTGTTTTCAATATTCTTTATACTCATGGCTCTTAAATTGCGGACCGTTGTCCGAAATCACCTGGCTCGGAATACCATGCCTCACAAAGTTATCCTTCATTGATGACTGGACACATGCTGTATCTTTCAACAACGTTACCTCAGGATACTTAGTGTAATAATCTACAGTTATCAAGTAATTTTCATGATTTATCTCAAATAAATCCGCCACTATTTTTACGTAAGGTTGACATGTTATCGGGTGGTTTACCACAGGTTCGACCGGGCGGGGTGGCCGCATCGGTAGAGCACAGGCCTCGCGTGCGGAAGATCAGGAGTTTGCGAGTTCGGTTCCCGGTCGAGTCAAACCAATGACTTAAAAATTGATACTTGTCGCTTCTTAGCCTGGTGCTCGGCATTATTAGGACAGGGCAAGGGCTGGTTACCTCAGTGTCAGGATAATGTGACTGAGTGGCATATCGGGTCATGGTGACGGCAGCCTGATTTCCCAGTGGGGCAGCACTATAAAGTTGCCATGAGTGCGTACTGTCACAAGTCGGTACCCGTCCTGATATGACCTTAGATGTTGCTAGGATGTAAAACAAAAACAAACAAACAAACAAACCACAGGTTCGTTGTGCAAATTTCTATGGTTATTCTGACAAGTTTTTCTTCAATTTGTTTATTTATGTTAGGCCAGAACATGCAGTCACATGCCAACTGCTTGGACTTAGTGATACCATGGTGCGTCCTGTGCAACGCTTCAATCATTTCACCGCGGAGCTTTGCAGGTATCACAACTCGATTGCCTTTCATAACAAAGTTGTTTTCTACCATCAGCTCATCTTTGTATGGAATGTACTGTCTCAGACATGGAGGTGTTTGTATGCGTGTAGTGTCCCACCCACTTTCAATATGTGTTATCAACAAGGACATGGACACATCACTTTTATACTCTCAGACAATTTTACTTAACAGACTGGATGATTGCATGTCCACTGCAGCGACGCTGAGAGTGTCGTCAAATAGGTCAGTGTGACCTACATTGGCACTGTGTGCTCGGGACAACGTGTCTGCAAAGAACATTAGAGAACCCTTAACATGACACAACTGGACATTGTAATTCTGCAAACGTATTTGCATTCTTTGCATTCGTGCCGACAATTTATGTATGGTTACTGCATTATTGCCACCAACGATTTGTGGTCCGTTTGAATTTGAACTTCCTTGCCAAAGATATAGTCATGAAGCCTCTGGCATCCGAAGCATATGGCTAGCATTTCTTTTTCGATAGTGGCATACCCACACTGCGCTGAGTCAAGTGCACAACATGCAAGTGCGATTGGTTTGTTTTCCTGCATTAATACAGCACCTAACCCCGACTGACAAGCGTCTACCTGAATAACACTGGCTTTCTCGACATTATAGTACGCTAAAACAGGTGTAGTGCTCAACTTTTCTTTGAGTTTGTCATACACAACTTGTTGTTCGCTCTGCCAGTGCCACTCGACATCCTTGGCGAGGAGCGTGTACAGTGGGTTGGCGATTTCGGACATGTTTGGTATGAACTTGTGCACATACCCAACCATGCCCAGGAACCTCTGCACGCCTTGTTTGTCACGAGGCTCTGGCATGTCTATGATCACCTGTATTCTGTCTGGCTCTGGCTTCACGCCTTGTTGGGTAAGTTGATGACCTACATAATTTACTGTCAGATCCAGACAGATCCTTATCTATTTGTTTTGTTCACGATTGTTATGGAATTAACCCATTCAGTGGGCTCATCTTGCTCAACAATTACACCCATTTCGACCATACGCTTAAGCTTGTCATGAACTTTGTTTTGAATTGGATATGGAATCCTCCTCGGCGGATCGACAACAGGTTGTACAGATTTATCAACATGAATGACAGCATTTGATTTTATGAGACCTAAACCTTGGAAAACATCTTTGTATTTGCTTACCAGATGTTTGGCTTGTGAACTGTGGTCGTCGCTCGGGGTGGAAATGTGTGTCGTCACACTAGAGCGCATCTCGTTGAGGCGCGCCAACAATTTCAACACAACACAAGCCTGCTTACTCAAAATAGGCTGGCAGTTCCACACCACTTGGAACGTGAAGTCTCTGCCGTCGATCGCAATTACCGCCTCAACGTCCGGAGTGATCCGATGCCCCAAAAAAGTCAAAAGCGAACAGAGGGTGTTCGTCAGCTATCTGGGTGCAACTCTGTCGAAGATGTTCCGCGGCAGCACGTGTCGAGCTTGAACTTGACTGGATGACCGTTCACTCGGACGGTCGCATACCAAAGTTCCTCATCGCCTCCTGTGCTGTGGTCGACTGCACCGACAAACAGTTCCTACTTGTTTTTCTTTGGTAATAAGCCAGATTAATGAAATAGAAATATAACTAAACTATGCAATCATAAAATACTTTAAAATCTATTTTGCTGTAGTTATATCAGTTATTAAAAAATGGAAAAAAGCTTTGGATTAATCCACCATTTTTTCCACCCCAAGCATGGAGAAGCGTATTCGTTTATTCGACCCGAGTCTGTAGGATGTGTGCATGCGCTAAAAAGTGACTCGGATGACCCGAGTTGGTTAATCGAATACGCCCTCAATGGTTGAGACGCCTCTCGCTGGTGACGGTTGGGGTGCCCCAAACACCTATATGAGCTGCACTGCAGCAAATACATAAATATAACCGAGGAATAAATACATAAATACAATTAGGCAGTTGCACCCATTTATATAAATATAATAAATAATTTAATAAATATATATATATATGTGTTTGTGAGTGTGATTTTGCCACTGTGTGCGCACGTGCAATGCTTCCAAAACATTGTGAATGAATAAATAAATATATATGTACAAATAAACAAAAAAGTTTCACAGGACCCTAACGAACCCAGATGCTAATATTATCGACTATTTTTACAAGTTAGGCCTACATTTTCTGCCATCCAGCCGATGCGCATGTGTGGGAAATCTCTTAAAGATGCATAGTCCGATGGTTTTGAATTTCTGCCATTTTTCTGAAATAGATATATTTAATTGATTGTTATAACCTACCTTACTTTAGTTTGAAGTAACTTACATTTTGAATGGCTAACTTTTGAGATATTTGAAGTGCAAACATCCTAAATTGATTTTGGCAAGCATGCCAAAACTCTCACCATAGTATAAAAAGATGAGTGCTCTGCCGCTGTGAGCACCCTATGTAATTACAAAACTCTCCCCCTTCATTTCACCTGTGATGCAATCAGCCTAATCAATTTAACCATGTCTGGAAAGAGGAAGGAAAACTAGTCACAAAGATGAACAGTGAATAAGTTGTGCTTTATTGGCAGCAACTCCTGTCATCCCCCTTACATGTGACCTAGCACCTGCACTCCTCATATACTGCCCACACTATGTCTCATTGTCACTTTAGCCTCTATACTGAAGCAGTGCCCACAACCCATGGGACAGGAGTCCTATGGCTGTGGATACACTCAATTTGAATAGATGAATTTAGGTAGCATCATACAGAGTGTCTGGGGTTCCTGCTCTAAAGTAGGTGTGTCTCACTCAAGAGCCAGGTTGAGAGTGATTCTCTTCAGTGTCTCAGAAGCAGAATTTTGAATAATTACTTAATTGAGACTAGTATGTGGTCAGGATAGGCCAAGGGAGTCAGGTGACCGGACATTCCCCAGCCAGCCAATCAGACACTCCCCACAGACTGGGTGGGTGGCCACCCCCAGTAGGGGCTGTCACTCAAACCAGCTGCAGGTGGTGCCTCTATACATATGCAAATTAGGCAGGTGGGTCAGTCGGTGGTCCTGGGTGGACAGGATGTTGCATACAGTTACAGATATGTATATAGATATATATAGTAAACTTGTTCTTTTCCTCCAATTGTATTCTTTATGAGAAACATTTCAATAATCCTGTACTGTTTCTTGCAAAGGAAATCTTTTCATTAACTCCAAACATCATATAGAACAGGTAGTTTACACCACCCAGCATCATGTACATTTCCATCAACTCCACTCATAATATATAGCATATAGTTTACCTCACTCAGTATCATGTACAATGGGAGTGGGATTCTATTAATGTTAGTTACTTTTAGTTTACATAACCTAATTCCCACTCCGGCATCCAAGAATAATAATGCTCTCTGCCAATATAAAATTCTTAACCGAAAATCAGTATATTTTTACAATAGGCTTATGCAGTAACAGGTTCTGTTAAATTGACTCAGTATGCCCTTCTATGTGGCAACACATGTTTAATAAGTGTGCCAATATCTAAGATATATATGTAGAATAAAATCTAGGTGAATGGTTTTGTTTTGAAAATGTGTAGCTTTAAGTAAACAACAATAAAAATTAACGTGCCTATTGAAGGAGTGCTGGTGACGTCAACGCTCAGCGGTCAGCCATCTTAGATTACAGTTGACACCACCTATGGCGCCTCCTCTCGTATACCAAAAACACTACAGCGACCACTGGCCCTACCCGGCTGGCGGCCGCCAAAGTATGGTGACGCCACCTAGCGGGTCCTGCCCGAACCTTTCTAATTCTTTTACTGCATCCAATGTGTGAACATACGGCATTTTAGCAACGATGTGACGCTACATGATTAAAAAAAGACTTCCCAGCCATTAAAAAACCCTTTTCTCCGAAATTCCAAGGCCAAACTGCTCAAAGCAGTGACAAATAAACCAACAAATCGGTCAATAAACAATGTAAACAGTTGCAAGCCTTTCGTATGGCCACCGTAAGTTATCTCGTGACGTCATTACACCCCCTCTATTCTACTGCTGAAGTTAATAAATCAAACAACCAAGAAACGTACTTATTACCTTATTCTCTATGTATTGTACCTTATTCTCTATGTATGTATATATGTATGTATGTATGTATACATACATACATAGAGAATACATATCCCAGATAGCACACAGCCGTCGGGCCGACGTCGGCTGTTGGTCGCACCGTCACCGACTTTCCACCGTCGGGCCACCGTCGGGCCGACGGCGGCGTTCCGACGTTAGGTTTCAATCCCTTTCCACTTTTGAGCCACCGTCAGGCCACCGTCGGCCCGATGGTGTTGATACGCGCATGCGCAGTTCGTTAAATATGTTTTCCAGCTCGAGTCGCCATCGGCACACGTGCGATCGTTGAGCAGCGTTCTTTTTCTACCAATAACTCCAGAAATCCCAGCAATTTTAAGGAATTATTTAACAGGTTTGTTTATTAATATGTTTACATTATGTTGTAAAAGTTTTGTAATTTATTCCGAAGTATTAATGGAATTATTCGTGTTAATACAATTTGAATTATCCGATACGGTTTGTTTACTTCGAATCACAACCGGAACACGTGCGATCGTTGAGCAGCGTTCTTTTTCTACAAATAACTCCAGAAATCGCAGGAATTTTAAGGAATTCTTTTTACAGGCTGTTTATTAATATGTTTAGATTATTTTGTAAAAGCTTAGTAATTTATTAGGATGTATTAATGGAATTATTTGTGTTAATACGATTTGAATTACGCTGTACGGAATGTTGACGAAGAACCGCCACCTTGTTTTTTTCCGAGAAGACACTGTCACTATAGTGTCAATACATCGGGGCGACGGCGGCAGGTTGGACAAAACAACGTCGGCCCGACGGCGTTTGTCGCCGTCGGGCCGACGTTGGTTTGTCGCCGTCGGCTCGTCGGCGGTTTCCGCCATCGGGGCGACGGCGGGAGGTTGGACAAAACAACATCGGCCCGACGGCGGTTTCCACCGTCGGGCCGACGTCGGGCCGACGGCTGTGTGCTATCTGGGATGATGTATGTATTGAGTGGATGGATGTATGGGTTGAATAGCTTAATCTCTGGCAAGGGATTACATGCTCTTGCCCATAAAAAGAAAAAGAAAAGAATCCTCCAGTGTAAGTGACGCTGGTCAACATCCGGTTCAGGAGCGGTCAGCCGAGATGGTGCCACCGGTATATTGTTGCGCCCTAAGGAGTATACCAATAATCATAGTAATAATAAGTAATATTCCCTTCTTATATTTATACTTGTATAATACATTATTCATCATGTAAGCGTATGCGATATTGTGTTATTGTATTGCTATGAGTATTATCGCTGTTTCTAAGCACTCTGAGTGGTATTGGCAATGGCCACGGAGCATGAACACTAAGATGAAATTTGGGTTGCTGGTCAATTCTCCAAAAATAGAATAGCGTTATTACTTAATGCAATGATTAGTGTACCCCTTTTATTTGAATACTAAGCAAATTAATTAATTAAAACAAGCCTGTGATGTTATCCTGGTTTCTTTATGATAAATATAAACATAGGTATCAACTTGATCCTAAAGTAGTAATTGTAATGGATATATAGCTGTAAATATATATTTATTTTGTTTTGGAATTAGCTATAGTTAAAAACACAGGGAATGTTAATTTTGTCAAAACCAGACTGGGTAGCCGAATGAGTTGAGCGTCCATCCCCTGTTTTGGGAGATTGGGGCGTCTGAACCCATGAGTATGTTGGTTTGGACGCTGGTCGAGTCAAACCAATGACTTAAAAATTGATACTTGTCGCTTCTGTAAAGATCAACCATCACTCTCTGGCATGTGTGTTGTTATGGTTTATTTAAGACAAGATGGCCTCCAACCACCAGAAGTAGTTCTGGTGGCTAACACTAGTTGCGTATCTGGACATCTTCCCCCTCATAGAACAATCTGACTCTACACATCCATTTAGTTCTGAACACAACGTAGAACTGAAAGATACAGATAATGTGACAGTGTACCGTCAAAAGTATATGTATATAGAGAGATATAACAAAGATGACATTTGTTATCTACAGATTTAACCTGTCTACCGGTCTAGTGATTCTTGAGGATCGCCTGATCTCCTTGGTGACTGGTGTTCTGACTACTTCCCCCCTGACCGGACTAGTTGCTTCTGGATCCTGATCCTGTGGACCTTCACCCACTGCCTCACTTGTGACCTGTGAGCTTTCAGTAGGAGAATTGCTAGGAGCGGTCTGACTAGGCAGATCACTGTCCCTGACCCCCTTCAGTTCAAACCTTTCATTAACTTTCAAGAGGTGACGCCTATTGCGTCTTATGACATTACCCTCTTCCGTCTGAATCTTGTATGACCTGGGACCCACCTGCTCACTGACCCGGGCCGTCGAATCCCAATGAGTACCTCTTACTCTGACTACATCACTTTGACTCAGTGGGGGTAGGTCTTTGGCTGTCTCATTGTACTTTTCTACTTGTTTTTGTTTTATCTCTTCCTTTCTGCTCCCCTTTTCAACACCCTTGTATCTCTTATCCAGTCGTGGTATTTTCCCGTTTAGCTTACGCCCCATTAACATGTCCCCCGGTGACATGCCTATCTCTCTGGGGGCCATTCTATAGTTTAGAAGGGCCAGGTAGGGATCCCCCCCACTCTCTTTCGTCTTATTTAGTAGGGACTTTATTATTCCTACTCCCCTCTCTGCCTGCCCGTTTGATTGTGGATATCTGGGACTTGATGTTCTATGTTCAAATTGATAGGTCATTGAGAACTTCTTGAATAACTCAGAGCTGAACTGTGGACCGTTGTCGCTAACCACTCTTCTGGGTATACCATGTCTGGCAAACATACTTTTTAAGTGTGTGATGACTGTATCAGGGGTCGTTGAGCTCAGCATGGCTATTTCGGGATAGTTGGAATAATAATCTATGCATAGTAGATAATCTTTTCCCTCCCAGTGAAATAGATCCATGCCGACTTTTTCCCATGGTCCCCACTTTATTCTATCTTCTTCCCTGCTGTGCGTTTCTTTGGCCTGTGCCGGCCTGTACATCTGACAGGCCCCACACTTTTTAACACTCCCTCCTATGTCATTATTGATGGTAGGCCAGTATTTAGCCTCCCTTGCCATCCTTTTCTGTTTTTCTATGCCTAAATGGCCCTCATGCAATCTACTTAGCATTTCTCCTCGCATACTAACTGGTATCACTATCCGGTCCGCTTTTAGGATAATTCCATTTATCGGGCATAGTTCCTCTCGGAATGGTGCATAAGCTGGACAGTCCCCATTGTTCCACCCACTTAACATGTAAGGACATCGTCCTTACATGTTTCTACCGCTATTTTATCTAGCTGTGCCTGGGTGGCTGAGACTGAATGATATATCATGTCTACCTGGGCTTCGACTTCTGTAGCTACTTTTATATCTTTCTCTGACCTAGCCCTGCTGGCATTTGCTCGGGACAGGGTATCTGCAAGGTAAAGGTATTTTCCAGGTGTCCACCCCAGTACATAGCGATATTTTTGCAATTTTAACATGAGTCTTTGTATGCGGGGAGACATGTCATTCAAAGGCTTGTTTGAGAGGGGTATTAGTGGTTTATGGTCGGTCTCCAACTCCACTTTGTCCAATCCATATATATAACAGTGAAATTGTTCACAACCATACGCAAGCCCCAGACACTCTTTTTCTATTTGAGCATATCTTTGTTCACACTCCGTCAAGGATCTGGCCCCATAAGCCACTGGCTTCCAATCCTGGTCATGGCACTGAAGCAAAACCGCCCCCAACCCATCCTTAGACGCATCGGTTGATACCTTGGTGGGAATCCTTGGATCATAGTATGCCATGACAGGCTTGGACGCCAATGTGGACTTCAGATCTGTCCATTCGGCCTCATGCTCAGGACCCCATAACCACATAATTTTCTTGCACAGTAATGCCCTGAGATGAACACATTTGTTGGCGAGATTTGGGATGTACTTCCCCACATAATTGATTGAGCCTAATGCTCTCTGAACATCTTCTTTACAGGTTGGTGTTTCCATGTTTACAATTTGCTTCAATCATATCTGAGGATGGGCTAATCCCCTTGTCACACAATGTCTACCCTAAAAATGTTATTTGTGTTTTGTTAAGCTGACATTTTTCCCAGTTTATGTTTAGTCCATACTGCTTTATTCTTTGTTTCACAGCTGACAGTCTTTCGTTGTGCACTTTTTCACTGGCACCCCACACAAGAATGTCGTCCATGAATACCCTCATGCCCTCTAGGTCCCCAAACATTTGTTCCATGGACCTATGAAACACTTCAGGTGCAGAACAAAGTCCGCATGGTAGCCTGTCATAGGCATATCTTCCGAATGGCGTATTAAAGGTGGTGAGGGCCTTGGACTCATCTGACAGCTTTATCTGCCAGAACGCTTGCGATGCGTCAAGTTTACTAGATACCTGAGCTCCATTGATCTCCGCAAAGATCTCCTCCCTTGTAGGCAGCTGGTAGTGTTCGCGATGTATGGCCGCATTCAGATCTTTTGGATCTAGACAGATCCTGAGTCCGCCATTTGGTTTCTTTACCACTACCATGTCACTCACCCAGTCTGTAGGACTCTCTCTCTTGTGGATCACACCTATTTTCTCCATTCTACTCAGTTCCTGTTTCAGTTGATCCCTTAATGCTATAGGGACACGCCTGGCTGGCCTGATCACTGGTCGGGCATTTTCCTTTGTCAATATGTTATATACAAAGGGAATGGATGACAATTGACCCTGTGTGTCTGTCACTGTGTACTGTTTGACATCCTCCACTAACTGACTGTCCACTCGTCCTTGTATGACATGGACACGTTTCACCAGGCCGAGTCTCTCACAGGCTGCTGCACCAAGAAGACTAGGGCCATTTTCAACAATTACAAACATTACTGGATACGTCTTCTTCTTTACAGTTACTCGCAGGACAGACGAGCCCCTCACCTTTATTTCAGCATTGTTATAATCGGTCAGGCGCACATTTGCTTGTTTCAGTTTGGGTCTGTCTCTCAGTTTCCTGTACTCACGGGCATTCAGGCGATTAGCACCAGCTCCCGTATCTAACTTGACCTGAATTAACGAGTCGCCAACCTCTAACATATGGACCCACTGACAGTCTTTGTTAACACATACCTCATTGACACTTGCCCCTATACTCCCGATAAACACGTCTTGGTCTGAGCCATACTCTCCTTCCTCTGCCTGTTTGCTGTTGATCACATTCACTTTAGTGTGACACAAACGTGTGTAGTGACCTCTCAAGCCACATTTTCCACACCTCTCTCTGAATGCCGGGCACTGTCTTACTTTATGTCTGGTCGCGCACCGCTTACAGTTGAATTTGCCATTGCTGCTCTCACCATTAGGTCCCGCTGTGGCTTCCGCTCCGCGCAACTTGCTGTCACTCCAGGCTCCTTTGTTCCTACTGTCACTGCTGCGTCGGTTGCTGTCATACCTCACTTTGACAGCACCTACCGGCTCCGTCTCCACTGGGTTGATGACTTTCATGTGCGCTTTTGTGGTCTCGGCCGCTTTGCACATGATTATCGCTGAATCCAACGTTAACCCCGAGTCTCTCAGCATTTTCTCTTGCAATCTTTTGTCTCTGATGCCGACCACTAGTTTGTCCCTGATCAGTGACTCTAATAGATCCCCGTACTCGCACGTGGCTGCCTTTAGCCTGAGGTCGGTCATGTACACATCAATCATCTCGGCTTTTTCTGCTCCTTTGTGTTGAACACAAACCTCTCATATATGAGGTTCTTATTGGGCAGACAGTAAGCATCAAGCTTTTGTACAACCAACTTGTAGTCCATATTATTCTCCTCTGGAATTTCCACATCGCCCTCCTTTCTGGCTGGTGCATATTTGAATGTACGATACACTGCCTGTGCCTCCGCTCCGGCAACTGTCAGCAGTAGAGCTACTTTTCTTGCTCCCTCCGGCACATTTTTCGCCACCGCATACCATTCAAATTGTTCCTTAAATCTTTCCCATTTCTCTGCCACATTCCCATCTTTCATACAAAGAACTTCAGGTGGCTTTAATGATTCCATTGTCTGCTAATTCCTTTTCACTCCTGGCACCATGTAAAGATCAACCATCACTCTCTGGCATGTGTGTTGTTATGGTTTATTTAAGACAAGATGGCCTCCAACCACCAGAAGTAGTTCTGGTGGCTAACACTAGTTGCGTATCTGGACAGCTTCCTAGCCTGGTGCCTGGCATTACTAGGATAGGCTAAGGACTGGTTCACTCAGTGTCAGGATAATATGACTGAGTGGCATATCAGGTCATGGTGCTGGTGACCTGATTTCCCAGTGGGGCAGCACTATTAAGCCACCATGAGTGCGCACTGTCACAAGTCAGTACCCGTCCTGAAGTTACTTAGATGTTTCTAGGATATAAACCAAAAACAAACAAACATAATTTTGTCAACAAGAACATGCTTCAGAGACTTGGATACAATAGCATTTCGACATTACCCACTCTGTAGTTGTTATGAACAACTATAAATAATGAAAACTTGAATAAATTAAGAAATATTGACCATCAGCATACCTTTTATTTTAGATTATAAATCTAGAATTTTCTAAAAGAAGTTGTCAATTGTGTGGAGAAGAACTTTGTTCACCGTCATCCAGCACTAAAAGGAAATCCCTGCCTTTGTGAAATGTGCTATTGAATTGAGTTTTTCTACTCGATTTTCCTTATTTTCTGGAATCTGTGATCCAATAGAATAATTCTGAAGTCATAGATAGAACAATAGTTATTGCCTGTGCCCTTTAAGGGTGGGAGGAACTGCTTTATTCAATTTAAAGCTGCATAATCCTATGAAAGCATAAAGTTTTCAAAGCCACAACACTTGTGTAGATTTGATTATACATATGGCGGCGGCATATGTGTAACGTGGTGCAATAATTTGAAAATCGTTCAGATAAGTCAACCTTTTTGCACTGCGGGAGGTCCCAGTGACATATGAAGCATATGCATAGCCTATGCCTAACCTATGACGGCTTATGCAAAGCGTATGATGCCCTATATGCGGAGTACTGGGACGTTTGTTGATGGTTACAGGTGACAGGTCTAGCGTATGAGTAACCTATGCCGACGTATGGCCACAGTATGCGTAACCGATGCCGGCGTACCTCCAGCATACGCCAAGCGTATGAGAACCGTATGAGCCACACGCCGGCATAGGTTTAACATTTTGAACATGCACAAAATTATTTTTGCCGGCTGGACCTATGCCGATCTATGACGACCTATGAAAAGCATATACGACCTATGTCCAACCTATATGTAACCTATGACGGTCGTATGCCGACGTGTTGGTTGAAAAGCACATACGTCGGCATCCGCTAACGCTATACGTCGTAGTGTGACAGCCCATTTATGCTTATGTCACAAATGATGCGGTAGCCATACAGTGCTGCCGTCTGCAGTGTGTCTCGCAGTTTATGCAAATGTTGCAGCCTGCTATTTATCTATTCACAATTCATACGGTCACCGCAAGGCATAGCCATAGGTCACCATACAAAGTCTTACGTATTTGTTGTCACACCGCACAGGCCGCACCAGCCCAGATATATACAAACAAAAGTGAGTGATCAAAATCGCATCAAAAGGCACTCAAAGAAAAGAGCGAGGAGTTTGAAGACACGATGAAGGAGAAGTTGAAGAAACAGATTTGAGATTTGAGTCATTTGACAAAATTGTTTCCTTTGAGGATTGTGGCGGGATTCAGGCCTGCGGCATTGCAATTTTCCGAAGTTAAGATAACTTCAACTTTAAAAAACTGCAATCTGTTGTGGCGAGCAAAAAACTGTATGGTTGCCGTACGGCCACCTTATCCAACCGTACGGTTTTGCCGATGCGGCGACTTACCGCTGCTGCAAGCATGCCGTAATGCATTTTTGACTAAGGCGTTAGTGGTGCAGTTATAAAAGTTGCATAGTCTGATTAAAGTATCAAATTTTCAAAACGAAAACTACCTAGATTGGATCTTACATATCTAATTTAGATACTGATGCACTTATTAACTATTTTTTTCCATATAGAAGGGTGGTAATGATGAGTCCATTTAATAGCACCTGTTACCTCTGAAGCCTATGGTGTCAGAGTTTTGGCATGCCTGCCAAAACTAATTTTGAATTTTTGTTCTTATAATATCTATAAAGTTAGCCATTTAAAATAAAAGTTACTTCAAACTAAAGTAAAGTAGACTATACCAATCAATTTAATATATTTATCTTAGAAAAGTGACAGAAACTTAATCTGACTCTGCAACTTTAACCATTTGTTTCTGCATAAGAATGGATACCAGGTCAATTTAATAGAGGCTGTCACTGCTGATGCTTATGGTATCTGAGTTTTGACGTGCTAGCCAAAATTAATTTAGCATATTTACACTTCAAATAATTAAAGAATTAGCCATTTAAAATAAAAGTGACTTCCAACTCAAGTAAGGAGGTTATAACAACCAACCAATGAAATGAATTTATCTAAAAAATGACAGAAACTAAAAAACATCGGACTATGCAACTTCAAGCATGAATAAATATCCCAAGCATCTTAATTTAGTGAATAAACATGTTTACTAGTATTGATCAGTATTTACATCACCGATAACAAAACTATAGGATGTATAGCATTAGAAAACTGAATATAGCATATAATGACATTATGAGGTTATTACTCCGTCTACCTAGGTATCACAGTGCTAGTCAGCTGTTTGCTAATATTGATGTGCCAGCCTTCCAGGCTGTTATTAGGAATCTAATGTTCAAATTTATAACTAGAGTTGACAGGTCGGAAAATGCTATAATACAGGGACTTGTGGAAATAGAAGAGAGCGATCTCAGATTTATGTCTGCCATATGGAGGCATTGGTCCAAACTACTGTATGTAGACCAACATTTTGATATTGGTTAGTATGGTAGTATTCATACTATTACTTATATCCTGTTCACATTTATTTTTATATCTACCTAGGATGGACCACCTTATGTAACTACCATAATCCTGAGTCTGAAATAAAGAATAGAATTGAATATTAGCGAAATTATTTCGAGAATACGTCACACAAATACTGACAGAAATAAGTCTTAATACTGAAAGATTGCAAGATTACATGCGCTAATATGAATGCTAACGCATGGTGTTGTTACCAGTATGCCCTGACGGTTTCTACGGTGAAGGATGCATGAAGAAATGTAATTGTGAAGATGTCTATGAACACTGCAATTCCAAAACTGGTCAGTGTGAACGTACAGGATGCTCGAGAGGCTACACTGGGTTAGATTGCAGTCTCATTAATTACCGACAGGTTGGTGAGTAAATAATTCAATTGCCAGCTTTCGCGTTTCAATTTACCAACAAAAATAACGCTACCTAGCCCAGATTTCTCTTCCATACTGTCTACCCAGAACCCCTCGGACCCTGCAGTCTACATCTTGTTATTCCGACGGTTTGATGTTCCGATCAGTTTTATCGTGCGCGGTGGCCGAATCGGTAGAGCGCAGGCCTCCCGTGCGGGAGATCGGGAGTTCAATTGCCTATCAAGTCAAACCAATGACTTACAAAATTGATACTTGTCACTTCCTAGCCTGGTGTTTAGCATTAATAAGATAGAGCAAGGACTGGTTGGCTCAGTGTTAGGATAATATTACTGAGTGGGATATCAGGTCATGGTGCTGGTGGCCTGATTTCCCAGTGGGGCAGCACTATAAAGTCGCCATGAGTGCGCACTGTCACAAGTGGGTACCTGTCCTGATATGACCTTAGATGTTGTCAGGACGTAACACTCCAACAACCAACCAGCCCATCATTGTTTTCAGATAAATTTATTGCATTGTTTATTATACCCTCCTTCCGTTTGAAGTAACTTTTTTCGTTTAAAGGATTAACTTTGAAGATATTTAAAGTGAAAAATTCGCATTCACAATGGTATGCACATCAAAATGCTGGACATAATAAATAGGCTTCACCAGTTAGATATTTGATTGACTTTTGGTACACTAGTTGATTAAGCAAGGGAAATTTCAATCGTGGGCAGTTGGTCTTCCTCATTTCACTGCTACTTGCCCTATCCTAGGAACGTCGAGCGCCAGGCTAGGTAGCGACAAGTATCAAGTTTTAAGTCATTGGTTTGCCTCGCAGCCAGTTTTGATTTGTGTATGTACTTTTTGTGTTCAGTATAAACCGACTAGGCAATAAGGTCAGACAAATGCAGAGTTGGGCTGAGTTCTTTATTACTTCTCGCGTCCGTCTCTCGTGTTGGTAGACCATTGGGATCGTGGGTTTGAACCCTGGTCGAGTCAAACAAGGCATTATTAGGATAGCGCAAGGACTGGTTGGGTCAGTGTCAGGATAATTTGACTGAGTAGGATATCATGTTATGGTGCTGGTGGCCTGGTCTCCCACTGGGGCAGCGCTATAAAGTCGCCATGAGTGCACACTGTCACAAGTTGGTACCCATCCTGATATGACCTTAGATGTTGCCGGGATGTAAAACTCCAACAACCAACCAACCTTTGTGCAGGGACAGGGGCGGCAGGTCTCCCAATGTGGCTGGAGATCTTCCTAATATACAGCAAAATAACCCCAATCTCCCGATTTCCCGCTTTTAATTAGTAATCTCCCACCAAAGAATCATTTTAGCTAGGTTTTTGTTTATTTGATGCATATTTTCCGTCAATTTTGTATTATTTTTTTCTCTTAAAATTTCAATGGGGGCCCCATGTGGGATGGGGCGATCCCCGCTCCCACACCCTCCCCTCCCCCCTATTTCTGCCTATTTACAATTTGTGTATTAGGGAGATCTCCCTTCTCACACTCTTATCTACTTGGCACCTCTGCAGGAACCAACGGCAATCTCATCCAATTGGGCTTCATCATACCACCAGATGTTGCTAGGACGTAAAACCCAAACAAACAAACAAACAAATCATACCACGACCCTTTGCCTTTAACTTGGAGTTACTCCTAGTAATGTAGGTAATGACCACATTCAATACATGATTTCCGTGACGCCTGTGCAGAGCGTAATCCAGACTAGACTTGTGGGTCACAGAGTCTGTGGAGAGGCAATTGAGGCTGTTAACACTCGCTTTATATTGAGCAACTGACCCAGTCTTTTCGGCACAAATGTGGATTAATAGAGAAAACATACTTACCATTGTTTAATCCTTTTTGATAATTATAGCTGTATTCTATTGATTGATTGATTGATTAATTGATTGAAAAGCTTGATCGTCAGTGTAATAAAAACACTGTCGACCCACAACACAAGTGTTGTTTCCTATCACCAGGTGTCGTACTAGTCGCGGAAATTGTGTATTGTGTAAGCCTTTCCTTTGACCCTATGATGTGGAACCTCCAGCATGCCCTTTTCTCATTTGGAAATCCCTTCAATTACCATCATAAGTGCTTAATATTATGTTCAAATGCACATCGGGATTTATAATTATCCACCACCGATTCCTGAATTTCCAAATCAGCCGGGGAAAAAGTCCTGTCCACGAAAAAAACTAACTTTTAATTATTTGGTAGTCTTGACTTCTTATAAGAGTTGGAATTCCAACGCCAAAATATGTTCACATATGTGCCAGGTTGCACCGTTTTAATCATATCCGAGCGGCATACCCCGCCCCCTGGGCCCCATAGTTTTTCACTGATTTTAAAAATCTTTGTCACTAGGACCCCTAGAATTGGTGGCATGCTAAATCTGTGTTCACAGGTACAGAGTTAAACCGGTTTAGTTAAACCGGTTTACAACATAGGGTTCCCCTCTGAACAGAGTCAGTTGAATCTTTTTATTAGGTACCGGTAGTCATTTTTTCGATCTTTAAACTGGATAGGTAATTATGGGTAATCACACAGTGCTAGTCAAATGCAGAATAACACACACAAAAACAACGATTTTATCTTGTTTCCTTTTCAAGATATTCACATTTTAAAATTGTTTTATTTATGTGAACAAAGCTTGTCCTTAACAGTGAATGAAACATGAGGGTTTTTTTGTTTGGCATAATTTTATTCTGTTTTAAATATATCATATACCAAATTAAAGCTCATTTAGTGGTCTTTCCGATATAATCTATTAATAGCCTGTGTAACCAATGACGATTCAGCGCTGAGAACCGCATGCTTTGGTACTTGTTCCGATTAATTTGATGCAAAAGAATGTGCAAATTAGTAAAAGTGCAAGTAATTTTGGTATCAAAATTAACTATAGTTCATTCACAGTACTTTCTGGGTATTTTTAATTTAAATGTATCCAGCAATTTTTCATGGTTTTCGTACTTTGTTCCAGTGCTGTGTAAGTATTGCCGATACCTACTTTTATCTACTGACCTCTTTGCTGTGTCTTACCTACTTAGTGTATTCATTATTTTCTAACCAGTGGTCCACAACTGGTTCATCAACGATTTTGGTATGTGTTGTCCTGTCTGTGGGAAAGTGAATATAAAAGACCCCTTGCTGCTTATCGCAAGGAGTTGCCTATGTTGCGGCAGCAGGTTTCCTCCAAAAGAAATTTGTCAGAATGACCACATGTTTGATGTCCAATAGCCGATGATACAAGCAATGTGCTCGAGAGGCTCTGGAGGCGTCCTTACATACAAAAAAATGTCATTGTTTTCTTTTTTGCCTTCCAATAGATGTCATACAAAGAGAGGAACCAATCGCTCAGAACATTCTGAAGATTGTGTTGTTAGTTCAGTCACTCGTCATTATCGCACTTGCCTTCGACCTTGTATACCGGATCAAGGGTCAGTTCGACACAATTAGACATAATCAAACAGGTAAATATTATAGGAATATAATACATTAATTTACATACATTATTCAATTCATCACCATAAAGACGAGACGGGATGTCCGAATGAGTTGAGCGTCCGTCTCCCGTTTTGGTAGATCATGGGATTTGAACGCATGAGTGCGCACTGTCACAAGTCGGTACCCGTCCTTTTGAAATAAAAAATCCTGGTCGGGCAGGCGTTTTTTTTTTTTGTCCATTAGTTGTTTAAGCAGGGGAAATTTCAGTCATAGACGACTGGTCTTCCTCATTCCACTGCTGGTCGATAGAAAGCCCGAGCCTACACTTTTACCGACCCAAGGGATTTTTAACCTCCCACACCACATAGACATGGTATGAGAGCAACCGGCCTTTGATGACGCTGTAAGTTATACACAGCGGTGGAAATCCAAATTGGCAGAGCTGGGGGCACAGGGAATCGAACCGCCGACCCTCAGATTAGGAGTCTGACCTAGAAAAAAGTCAGACACTCTAACCACTCCACCACAGAGAACGGTTTTATTTTAATTGTTTCCCCTTCACTCTCGACCCTGCTCCCTCCCCTTCCCAGTCCCCTCCCTATCGCCCCTCAAATCCCTCTCCATTCCTAACCCCAACTTTATAGTGCTGTCCCACTGCGAAACCAGGCCACCAGCACCATGACCTGGTATCCCACTCAGTCACATTATCCTGACACTGAGCACACCAGTCCTTGCCCTGTCCTAATAATGCTGAGCGCATGGCTAGGAAGCGACAAGTATCAATTTTTAAGTCATTGGTTTGACTCGACCGGGGTTTGAACCCACGACCCTACAATCTACCAGCACGGGAGACGGACGCTCTAACTCATTCGGCCATCCCGTCTGGTCCACATGTGCTAACAATGACCATAGGTACCGCTGATATGACCTTAGATGTTGCTAGGACGTAAAACAACAAACAAACAAACAAACAACCGCAGCTGGCACCCGGCTTACTCCCTCATGACCTCATCATTACCAACCAGACGAATCGATAGAGCGCAGGCCTCCTGTGGGGAAGGTTGGGAGTTTAATTCCGAGTCGAATCAAACAAATTACTTACAAAATTGATACTTGTCACTTCCTAGCCTGGCGCTGAGCATTAATAGGATAGGGCAAGGACTGGTTAGCTATGTGTCAGGATAATGTTGGTGAGTGGGATATCAGGTCATGGTGCTGGCAGCCTGGTATCCCAGTGGGGTAGCACTATAAAGTTGCCATGAGTGCGCACTGTCACAAGTTGGTATCCGTCCTGCTATGCCCTTAGATGTTGCGAGGATGTAAAACAACAACAAACAAACATCGTCTAGACCCGCAAAAGATTATCTGATGAGGCCATATTATCGGCAACCTGGCCATCGAGTTCCGTTTTTCTTGTTCTTGATTATTTACAGATATCATCATAGATTTCCTTGTCTTTTTGCAAGAGACCACTGTCATCCCTGAGTAGTATTTTATGTGTATATATAACCATTGTGAACATTAGGCTCTTGTATGGCAAGGGTTAACTTGCACGACATCGTTGTTGATGAATTGTTTGTAACTTTCTAAACAAATCTTGTTGAGGACAGTCGAGCATAAGGTGAACGTTACTCTTCAAAACCAGCAACTTCTTCCAAGCAGGTCAACTACGTGTGATAGTAAGTATCTAAGTATATCTGGGTCAAAGTAAGACACTGCTTGTATCTGCATTTGTCTGAGAAAGTCACTCACTAAAAAGAAAAGAAAATCACCTCATTTCGGAAGATAAAATTGAATGGGAAACACAACTTTACTCTTCATAATTAGGCCAAATACAAAAATAAAAATTGATTATCATGGTTTCAACTCCTGAATCATTAATTATAGATAATGGCCCTGTCACATTACGATGCATCGCGCAAGCGTGTGGCCAACAGGTAAAATCACTTTTTTATGTTGAGATACGTCAAACTTTGCGGCGCAGCTGGCCAAGTTGGACGTATAGATACCGTATACATAGTGTATGGCCAATGTATGACCATGTATGGCTAACGTGCCTCCCTGCAAAAAACGCTCGAATACGTTCGCAGAATACCGGGGAACATTATATACATAATTCGATCGCCAGAACTACGCCTCATACATTACATATGTCAAGACACCTTGGAGAAACGCAAAACGTATGTTAGATATAGGGTAGACGTACATTATTCATACGTTGTCAGTACATTGTCAAAACATGGACTGTACATTTCCACTGTCCTTCTGTCTGACTAACGTAGGTCAACGTAGTGCCACGTAGTGCAACGTAGTGAACTACGTTTCTCTAACATATGTCTAATGTACATTGACGTACGCCTAACCTATACATAACGTAGGGCCAACGTAAAATCCACAAGTTGTCGAACTTTCGCGACCCCTTAATGAACAATGATGTACATCGACATAAGCATAACAAACATGTAATGTTTGAGTAATGCATATTGATATACACCGGCATTGTTTCCAAAAATCACATAGGTCGGTGCACGTTTGCACAATGCGTCGTAATGTGACAGGGATATAATTATGAAAAAGTTGATGTGTCCAAATATGATCCCCCATAATATTTGTAAAGCCTGAGTGTTAGCTGTATTGTTCATACTATCTCATCATGCTTACCTCATCCAATGATAGTTCATATGTACCCTAATTGTTAACTCTTTAAGGCCTAAAGACCAGCGTCCTGGTGCTGGGAAAAACTCTAATTCACCATGAATTAAACAAATTGGTGGGGGGGGGGGGTCGAAAAGAAAGAGGTGTTTTTGCACAAAATACTCATATAAATAGCTAACTATGTTTAAATGTTGTGTTGACAGTTTAGAACAAGAAGTGTTAAATGCACTAAGTCTCAGGTTGCTTTGTTTCTTGTGATTTTGTGTTAGTTTTTTTGTGTGATGAATTTATTTATCTTACCCATAACGGATAAAACAATGTAAAAGGTGCCTTAACACTTTTCACCGCTAGGCAGCTTTGATTCAAATCTTTTGAATTTTATAACAGTAAGCCTAATCATTTTGGTTTTGGTGTTTATGTATATGGGTGTCTGTTCAATGGCAAGCATCACGAATATACAGAGAATGAAAGATGGACAGAAAGAAAGAAAGAAAGAGAAAGAAAGAAACAGAGAACCCCAACCAGAAACCACCTAATGACGTCTACTGGATGCTTCTGTCAATTGGGCAATGCGCATGTGTAGGAAATATGTTATGTAAAAAATAAAAAATAAATAAATAAAACATTTTAAACTTTAAACTCAACATGACACTTTCTTCCAGACCTACTGGCAATGCCTTCAGTGAGGATGTGTAAGTACACTCCCAACATTTTATTTAATTTGAATTCGTTATATTCTAGTTTGATAAAAAAAATATGTCTATATATAATTGTTTTGTTGCAATAAATCTTGTTTAAATAATTTGTAAAAAGTAGAAAAGAAATTTCTGAACAGATTTTAAAATGTCTATATTTCCCCGATTTGCTAAATGTGGAACAAAACCAGACTATTTGTTTTGAAATGTAGAGAATACCTTCAAGTTGGCTACATGACCCCAAAATACTACAACCAAATAATTAAATTTTTGCAAAAGTAAAAGTAAAGTGCCCATCCAACCAATTGGTGAAACAATTCATACCAAAAGGGCCTATGATGTAGTTTGAATAGTATTGGGTAAATCGTCGCACTGCTCTCAACCGCTGTATCTTTTACTGAAACGAGATAGAATTGCCGAATGAGTTGAACCCATGGGTTTGTGGGTTTGAACCCTGGTCGAGTCAAACCAATGACTTAAAAAGTGATACTTGTCGCTTCCTAGCCAGGCGTTCAGCATTATTAGGATAGGGCAAGGACTGGTTGGCTCAGTGTCAGGATAATGTGACTGAGTGGGATATCAGGTCATGGTGCTGGCGCCCTGGCCTCCCAGTGAGGCAGGACCATAAAGTTGCCATGAGTGCGCACTGTTACTAGTCAATACCCGTCCTGATATGACCTTAGATGTTGCTAGGTCATAAAACAACAACAAACAAACAAAAACTTCACTTGGCGCCTTATCTGCATTTCAGTTTGTTGCCAGTTATTGTTCATTATTGCATATTATTTGAAAAGTGCATGTATCATAAGCCCGTTCACACATACACGATAAACCAGTTTAACTAAGCAGGTTTAACTAAGCCGGTTTAATTAAGCTGGTTTAAAATGTGTGAACATGGCACTAAATCACTTTAGCACTAAGTCAACTCAACTAGTTTGCTTCATGTAGACCAGTTCGTCAGGTGGATTAGTTAAACCAGTTTAACTAAACCAGTAGTTTAACTCTGTATCTGCATGTGTGAACATGGCTATAGGCTGCTAAGCAGTAGACTTACAATTAAGCAGGGTTTTGTACTCTGTATATATATATATTTTTTTTTAAACACACACAATTACAACACAATCAATGTGATGACCCAAAATAAGGTGCCACCCTATACAATGTATGGCTAATCTGCCAGAAGTAATGGAAGATTCATTTGCTAAATCTGCATGAAAGCAGAGTTTTGTGCGACTTAAACATATGGGGATCATTCTCTGAAACTGGGCACCACATTTTTGGTTTCCACGTTACGATGGTGATAATTAACTCTTTTGGTAGGAAGTCAAATAAGTATGGTTGTCTCTGTGTACTAAGCATGCTAGCAATACTACATGTATTTAATCTATCCCACAACATGTATTAAAAGTATCCCTGTATAATTTTGCGCTAAGTGAAAATGTGAAAATTTACACAGCGACACCATGCATTTAGTTAGTTACTCTGCCTTTTTTCAATTATTTTGTTCTTGTAAGCAGGTAAGACATAACCTTGTTTGCTTAACTATATTCAATCAAATCTTGTTTGAATGTTTTGCGCATAATAAAATGATGTGTGCTTGATTCCCATCTTACACAAGTGATATTAACATGTTGCTCAATTTGTATAAGATCAAAATCAAAAAGTGAAATAGCTTCTTTCTTTTTTTTTCAAATCAACATCATGCCGTCATGTGTCCTACATTTTCCTATTTCCCCCCTTTTTTTCAATGAAACCCTATTTAGCCATATTTCCATTTCAAAATCCCTATTTTGTCCCTTTTTTAAAATCTGTTGACCTATTGCATCTATTTTTTCTAAACACCATAATTTGTCGCTACTCTGCACACTATTTGTTCTAGATTATTAAAAACCAGCTTTTGAGAATGTCACGAACTGTCTCTTTTTAATGAAAAATCCGGGACACCTACTAAGCAGGGGTTGCCTACTAAGCCGGTAATGCGGTTGACTACGAATCAGTTAGAATGAGGCTTGAACAAGTAGCACAGTATGACATACCATGCATTAACATTTGAACTTTAATGGTTTCTTCCCAGTTTTCCTACTTTTTGAGATGACTGCTCATTTGACGGCCTCTGTAAACTATTTTAGTACATTTCCTCTTATACAAAATTCCTATTTTCTTCCTATTTTGTGGGGAAAATAGCTATTTATCTTTATTTTTCTGACAAAAGAAATTCCTATTTTCCTTTTCTTTACCCATTGCCTTATTTGACGCCCTAAAACTACTATTATTTAGGATGTTTTCTCCTATTGTTTGGACCAGACGGGATGGCCAAATGTGTTAGATCGTCCGTCTCCCGTGATGGTAGATCGTGGGATCGTGGGTTCGAACCCTGGTCGAGTCAACCAAATGACTTACAAATTGACACTTGTCGCTTCCTAGCCAGGCGCATGGGATTATTAGGATAAGGCAAGGATTGGTTGGCACAGTGTCAGGATAATGTGACTGAGTGGGATATTAGGTCATGGTGCTGACGGCGTGGCCTCCCAGTGGGGCAGCACTATAAAGTCGTCATGAGTGCGCACTATCACAAGTCGGTACCCGTCCTGATATGACCTTAGATCTTGCAAGGACGTAAAACAACAACAAACAAACCTATTATTTGGAAGGTAGACTTTTGGTGTCCATGTCACACTTTTGTGCTGGGTTTCACAGACTGACCTATGTATTCAAGTTTGGCCGGAAGTGGCCATTAAATGCAGGCCTGACCCCTCGCTGGTGGCGCCTATGGCTAGGAGCGGGGGAGTAGGCCTAATGTGGGCATCCCCAGCTTTGCCCCTGCTAGTAATGGAACCGTGTCCTTGTTTGACATTTCTACCTTATATTGATTCAAATCCAATAGCTACAATCCGATTGTATATGTTTTCCCTTAACATATACTCTCCAGAGTGTCCAAATCACATAATATCAAGGCATAATTCTTGACGAGACGGGAGTGGTATAGTGTTGCTTTATTTAATCAGGTGAATAGAACATAAATCGACAATTAATCAGTAAGAAATCAGAATCAAGAAATGAATCAGTACAATAGACTCGGGATCTGAACCCTCCCAATCAGAATTCTAAAGAACTCCTTCATGATGTACTTGAGGGGTGGGTGGCGGCAAATTGTAGATCGGACTGACCTCGCGAAATCGTGTTCAAGCGGCGAATGGACGAGAGCTCGGAGGCAGGCCGAGCATCTACAGGAGGAGCTGTTTAACACTAGGTGGCGGCAGAAGTGTCATTTAGTTATAATAAGTGAGTTTGTGTAGAAATCGATAGGTGGCGCCAGTATCGGTGGTGGACTTTTTGGCAGCCTGACCAGCTCCCATCCCGCTGAGAATTACGCATGTTAGGTTAACATGTACAGTGACACAAAATCAGTTTGAATTGATAGTCTATTAAGTAAATCCCCCATGTTTGAATAAACTGGTTGTACCACCTGACCAGCTCAGCCAATGAAAATGACTGGTTCCTGACCTAGATTGGATTATTACCCAGGAAACTCCACGTCCTGCCAATGGCTGCCATGTTGTCATATGGGCTTTGTTATGTGGGTGTTTGATTTGGGTCATTCTCTAAAACTGGGCACGCTACGATGGTCATAATTAATTTGTTCTTTTATTGATAATAAGTAAAATAATGTGTTACCTTCGTGTATTATGTATGCTAGCAATACTACATATATTCAATATATCCCACAAAAGATATCAAAAGTATACTTGTATTATTTTGCGCTAACTGAAAATTTACACATTGACACCCCAACCTTTTATTTAAATTGTTCTCAACTTTTTTCTTGAAATACAGAACACTGTGTAAAGTCTATAGGAAGGACTTACATAATAAGTGATGTGACACAGGTGAAGTTGGAAGTGCAGAGAGAGGGTTTGGTTTGATCAAGTACTGCTTATATAGTACATTGAAGATGCGTGGGTGGTACATGCGCCAATCATTGCATCAGGAATAGTCAGGTGACTACCTGTTTGCTTAACATCAATCAAGAAAATCTTGTTTGATTTTGTTGAGCATATTAAAATAATGTTCTGGATGTGTCTTTGATTTCCATGTTACACGAGTGATATTAACGTATTGCTCAATTTGCATGAGATCTAAATCAAAAAGTGAAATAGCTTATTTTCAATGCTGACATATGCACAAAATGCAAACCTTCATATGAACATTGGATTCTGCTATTATTTTGAATTTCTTTGCTGTTATTTGGAGGCTTTTCACCTTTGGTTTCCATGTCACACTTTAGTGCCCAGTTTCAGAAAATGACCCATTTACAATTAATTATTTAACCAATTCCAATTAAATTAAAATTCTTATATTTACAGATGCCAGCAGAGCCAGGGCACTTAAAGTACACAGTAAGTCTTTTACAGTAAAAATTAGTTTGCATTGGCGCATAATTTCAAATTGTGGTTAATTCGGCGGGAAAGCCAGTGCTGACCCCTGGACTCTACTCCCCACACTTAGAGGGACGCCTCTGCCCCGCCACTTGGGCCCTTGGTCCGGTTCCCCCAACCTGTGACGTTTGCTTGATATTGCCCCATCTGCGATGACAGCACCAGCCCCTGTCTTCTGACAGGTTGACAGCTTGAACAGTGTTTATTGCATTGGGACACCAGCAATCTTCATACAGAAAATACAGCGAGAGTGAAATGTCTCTAAAACCACACCACCTATTGACGGATCGCTTGTACACATGTGGAAAACATCTTTACCAACTTTACCAACAAGATTATATTGCATTTATAGGGTTAGGGTTCTTGATCTCTATTAATTTTGAATAAAGCTGATGTTTTGCACTGCGCGTGCCATCGGACTCGGGGCATTGTCAATGGTGGTGAGCAATCTTCATACAGAAAATCCAGGAAGGGTGATATGTCTCTAAAACCACACCACCTAGAAGCGGATCGCTTGGTATACATATAGAAAACATCTTTACCGAAGACGTTATATTAAATCTTAAGGTTGGTGGCTCACGGCCATTGGCGGTGCCTTGAGTTTGGGTCTGTGCACGCCGCTGGGGCTGGTGGTGAGCTGAGGCCGCCGCACCGGCTGTCTTCTGACAGCTTGACAGCTCAACAGCTGTTATTGCATTGGGACACCAGGATAATTATGACCAACTGAAGGGGTTCCCCAGTGACTTCGATTGGCGACCATGGTGTGCTGGTTGGCAACTGGTCTGGGAAATGTATTAACAGAATTATCGGCGTTAAACCTTGAACTTCCGGTACACGAGATATCACAGTCGCCATTGTTTTACTGTGGTCGGAGACCTTACCGGCTCGATTTTCGCTAGTGTATTTGATCGTCATTATCCTGTTGAAACCCAAGAATGCTGTAGGATACAAATTCTTGTGTAGATTGGTTCTTACAAGTTCATCAAACGAAGAATTTGTGACAGAATTATTGGCGTTATACCGTTGTATTTTCCTGTACGCCAGATTTGACAGTCACCATTGTTTTATTGCTGTCGGACCTTACCGGCTCGATGATCGCTATTGTATTTAGCATCATTATCGTGTTGAAACTCCAGAATGCGGGAGGATACAAATTCTTGGGTGATTTGGTTCTTACAAGCTCATCAAATGAATAACTTGTGTGTGTATGGCGTTTCGAGTTAAACGAGTATATTTTATGAATTAAACATGCGTGGTTGCACGGCGTTGTTGACCGCCATGACACCACCCGAGGCAAGTACACCACACAAGAGGACTACAGGGATTCGAACCTGACTCCCATGGATCTGACACACATCAGGTGCCGGCTCGCTCCCTACTGTTTGGCCGAGCGACCTGGAACCTGTGCGAATGTCATGAAAACGGTTTCCACCAAGGAGGAAGTGCATGGTTAGACCAAAGCTAGCAGCTACCCACCAGCCAGTAACCCTCCCTCCGACAACACTGACTGACACCTCCTCCACCCCCGGACTCAATGTGAGTGACCTGTGCACGCTGACAGCGGGCGCATTGCTAATATTGCTGAAACTGAAAACATAAACATCGGCGATTTAATATCTGTTAGGCCGTCGGCCCAAGTTGCATCACACCAACACCCACAGATGACAGAGGTGAGGCCCGCACACATAATGACGCTCATGCTGTAAGCAGTAGCAATTTGATGTCAGTCCTAAACACTGGCGAATTTATCCCTGCTGGGCCGTTGGAATGAGCCGCATCAGACAACTATCCTAGTGCATACAAATCTGTCACCCTTGGTGATTAATTCCTGTTGCGCTATGGCCAAGTGGCCCTGACAAATCACAGAGGTGATGCCCTCCTGACACTGACTATTCCTGCAACATACACTTAAGGAAGCATCACTAACATAAACATCAGCGACAACTCTGTGTTTAATGTGCACATTGTTGCTGCGGAGGCTGGGCAGCCCTGGGCCGGCCTTGCGCCTGTGGTGCCTTGGAGCATCCCCTCCGACGCCATCCTCAGGACAGGGAAGCCACCTGGCTTCCCGCTACTCGGCTGCCTCCCGTATGTAAGGATTACCCTGCAGGGGAGACCCCGCATGTGGCGTCACTTCCGTGGTGATACTCCCAACCGCTGCTGAAGCTGGTCCCCGAGGTCCAACACATATCCTTTGCATGGGCATTTTGCCCAAGGATCCCCCTTCATGGGGAAACCCCACCCATTGCGTCAGTTCTGCAGGGATACCCCCACCTGCTGTTGAAGCTGGTTCCTGGGGTCCAACACGGGACGGGGCCTTGAGTGGGCACAGGCCAGCGGCACGGAGAGCTAGCCTTCCGCTGAGTAAACGTTCACGATTGGAAAAATCTGTGCAAACATCGGTGATCTGAGATTTGTTTAGGCAGCGGTTATTGGGTACCTGTGTGGTCATCATGACTTGATGTCCGCTAGGCCAACGCACATACTGACACTGAGTCTATAAATATCAGCCATGTGGTGCCTCTGCAGGATGAACGACTTGTCTGCTAGGCCATCACACATACTGACACTGAGTCCATAAACATCCGGGATGTGGTTCTCTGTGAACACTGACATTGATATCGCATCATAGAAACATCACCCACGTCAACCACATCAAACAAGCCAGTGACCATACTACTGTCGACACTCGTCCAGGCCATCAATGCGTGATGTAACAGTCACGTTGCCCCATCCTGCACATATACTGCTACATCCCTGAGGTCTCCATGCCAAAGACCTCACACGCGTCACTCATGTCCATGAGGTCACTGCGACCACAATGTAACCCACATATGTAACCCATGTCCAAGACGTCACCCATGTCCATGACGCCACCCACATCACTCTCAGCAAGGATGTCACCCATGTCCACAAGGTCACCCACATCACCCAAGCCAAAAAACGACACCAACAATGACACCCATGTCCACGACGCCACCCGCATCACTCTCGTCGGTGATGTCACCCCCATTCAAAAGGTCACCCACGTCACCCACCCGCATCACTCTCGTTGGTGATGTCACCCATGTTCAAAAAGGTCACCCACATCACCCAAGCCAAAACGACACCAACGACATCACCCATGTCCATGACGCCACCCGCATCACTCTCGTCGGTGATGTCACCCACGTCCACAATCTCACCGACGTCAACACAAGTGAGCAAGAGCACGGGCAACCCCCATGTTGTACCGGCGACACCCATTTCACCGCTGTGACCAGACCGGGCCTGGCGATGTAGTGTAGGGCCTGGGTTATCGTGCGGGTGCCCTCGGGCACCCCTGCAGTCATCACCACTCTGACATCCTACTGACCCTGCGGAGGGGTATCGTGCTCCTCAGGGAAGCCCTGGAGGATGTGGCTGTCCCAGGGCCAGTTCATACTGCACGATCTCGCAGAGGGCACTAATGGCCTCAAAGTTGGGAGTCGGACACGATTCACTCCAATTACCTCCCTGGGTAACCTCGGTCTCCCCCGAGCCCTGGCTTTGTGTTTGGCTCGGCTCGGGGGCTCCCCATCAGTGGCTTCGAACCCATGACCCGCGCTGCCCTCTGCAGAGATGTAGGAGGTTGCCTGAATGAATTAACTAACTATGACCTAAAACTACCCTAAAATTGACTAAGATTGTATAAGAGTGTTATGTGAATAAAACCTCCATTTCCCAAAACTGATATCGCTCTCTGGCTTTCCTGTCCGAATTGGCGCATAATTTCAAATTGTGGTTAATTCGGCGGGAAAGCCAGTGCTGACCCCTGGACTCTACTCCCCACACTTAGAGGGACGCCTCTGCCCCGCCACTCGGGCACTCGGCCCAGTTCCCCCAACCTGTAACGTTTGCTTGACCACACCCACTCACCCTCTTTTTTAAATAGGCTCGGCTCGGAGCTCCCCCTCGGTGGCTTCCAACCTGTGACCCGCGCTGCCCTCTGCAGAGATGTAGGAGGTGGCCTGAATGAAATAACTAACTATGACCTAAAACTACCCTAAAATTGACTAAGATTGTATAAGAGTGTTATGTGAATAAAACCTCCATTTCCCAAAACTGATATCGCTCTTTGGCTTTCCTGTCCGAATTAAAGTAAAGTAGATTATACTTAGCAACCTAATATATATTATAGGTATCTAAATTGTATAGCAGAAACGCAAAGCCATTGGATTAGGCAATTCTAATGGTTGTCGAATAATTTCCTGACTTGTGTTAACCATTTAAAATTATACTAGCATTGCAATATTTTAACATGGATCTTGCTATTTGCTCTTCAGATTGATCCTCACCTGTTGATGGCTTGCTGACTAATGGCCTTCGAGAATGAGGAAGCCGCTTTAACTAGGCGATATTGATCACTCACCAAATCTGATGGGCGCAAGAAACTGTCGAATTTGTGGTTAAATACAAACTTCATGTGAAAATATATTGGTTTGATTTGGCAGTGAAGGATCAGCCCATTTTCTTCTGGGTATGTTTACGCCTCATCAAACTGTTTAAAAGAAATGTCTGACTTGCCTCGTTGTTTGGGGCATCTGTGTTTTTCTTTTATATCGTGAGTTGCAGCAAATTAGAAACCTAATGATCATTTAGTATTGAATACCAGATGCATCCTCTAGATATTTGCGTTTCTGGTTCGAGGTATGCTCTTAAATTAGTAAATAAATGTGGATGTTGTGCATTTTCTATTTTTAAAATAGGTGTCGCTTACCCTAAGAACATTACATGAGTGAGCAGTTAATGTTAGAGATGAATCTAGCTCAAAGAAAATGAGTAATATGTAAATACTTTGTTAACGCTTGCATCATGGGCACCAATATGTCTTTCAAAACCTGAAGAAATCTTGATTTTCATGATTGTGTCAACTGCTTTGGGATGTGCAACTAGCAAAATGCAATTTTATTAAGACAGGTAATGTCCGATGGATGTAATGTCTACAGCTATTTAGATCTGACATATAAAATATATTAATCTGAACTTGGTAAAAGGAATACACTTGTGTTCAAGGACAACTAAGCTCTTCCCAATCTGTATTCCTGCTTTGAACCTGCATAAGTAATGACATGGCGGGGTGATGAAAATGTGAAATATTGCGCCTAGAGCAGGAGTCAAACCCACATCTCTTTGCATTCCGGGCCAATGTGCTAACCATTACACCACCTAGGCTCCCTGATGTCACCACACTACCCACGCCGACCTGTATATGCGGCCCCTTGCCTGAGAGGTCAGTGCAGACTACTACAGTAATATAACACAAGTAAAATGAGGGAAAACAACTCTTATTCTAGTTCTAAATTTAAACTTTTCTTGAAGCACGTGCCTTTTAAAATCATTTATTTGTCAAAGCCATTCTTTAAACATGTGGCTCCTTTATATTCAAGATAACTCCATTAAATTTGCAGTGAAGCGACTTGAGGCAGTTAATTGCCAATAATTGTTCTATTAGGTATCTATTTTGGTATGAATATATCATTTGTATCCACAAGTTTAAAAGAATTTAAATTGTCTGAGAAAAACAATTTAAGCCATTTAGAAAAAAGGTGTTCCACTGACGATGCTGATAGGCATATGATGTAAGATATATGTAAAATTCATGACTGCTGTGTGAGACAGCTGAGATATCCTGCATGACAGTTTTGTAAAGATGAAGGTTTGGTGGCCATTTTGGCTACCTAATAGACCTTTAACCAGTTAAGCTAGTGACATCTTTCGGCAAAACCTGGAACCACTCTATTCGGGTACATTCCCCGAGTGCCTATGATTTTGCATGCTATATCTCCGTAAAGAATGCCGAGAAAAATCATAAAATGTGTAATTATATTCAGATATTCATATCGCAACAGGATTCAAGCTCTTATCCTTGTAATATATATATAAACAAAGACAATTATATTGTATTTTTCTTCCGGAATGTCACCACCGCTCTCGTCACGTACTACACCCCTCCAGTTAAGCTAGTGACATTTATCGGCAGAATCTGGAACCACTCTAGTCAGGTACTTTCCAGCTTAACTGGCGGTGATGCGGATTCCGAGGGACACCAGTTTGCCAGGGACACTTCCATTCAAATGCATTGTCAACGGCCGTGAGCAAATCTTCATACAGAAGAAGTCAAATATCTCTCAAATTACACCACATAGACACAAACCGCTTGGAACACATATAGAAAACATGTTTAGCAAAAAGATTATATTAAATTGATACGGTTAGGGTTCTGGATTTCTATTAATTTGTAATAAAACTGACGTTTTGCACTGCGCGTACCGTCAAACTCAAGGCATTGTCAATGGCCATGAGCAGTCTTCATACAGACAATACCGAAAAAGTGAAATATCTCTAAAACGACACCACCTACAAACAAATCGCTTGGTACACATATAGAAAACATGTTTAGCAAAAACAGTATATTAAATTTATAAGGTTAGTGACGATGCTGTTCGAGTTTGACGCGTGTGCAGAAGCGATGTGTCCCTGGAAACTGGTGTCCCTGGGAAACTGCAACAGCGGGATCCTTCCATCCTTGCTTCCTTCAGCTCAGCTGGGTCTATTAGCATAATTTATGCAAAAATAACGTTTGAAAATGTACTCCAATTCTTATACTTCAGCTTGGTACTTAAGGTTTTTGACTAGCTGCAATAGTTTGAAAAATGGATTTAAAAGGCACTTGCTACCTTAAAATAAAAAATGAGCGATGATTGCTCTATCCTCACTCGGAACCATCATAATAAGAACAATATGAATAAGAAGAGAAATAGGCTCTCACTCTTGATATGCATCTTTCTAGATTTAAAGAAACTATTTAATGCACTGGAGTGTACACGCTTACTGTAGTTCACCTGCATAAATGCAGATCTCTAATCATTTTGTTCTAATGTCCTTGCTTTTGTTGAAATGCTCTCCAGTAAAATTGGGCATCAATATTGTCTAGAGCAAAATAGGTGCCTAGGGAATGACAATCTTGCCGTGGCCAAGTGTGAGAACTCGGGTTTCTGTATTTGAATAATGACTGTTAATGGTGACTTCATTATCACTAATTTAAGACGCAGAGACAGACTGCTATAACATGGCCTTTATTGAAGTGCTAAGTGTAAGTTACAAGTTCAGCTAGTCGGAAGTAGTCTAATCAATAAGGATTAAGTTCAGCTAGTCGGAAGTAGTGTAATCAATCAATGTATCAATCAAGGTTTTAAGTTCAGCTAGTCGTAGTTGTCTAATCAATCAAAGTCACATCGTAATCAGTTTTAGTCCCAAATCTCTGGTGAGTCAGGCTTTTTCACCAGGCACTCAACCCTCCCAATGACTGTCCTAATTGCCGGTGGGTGGGTGGCAAAATTAGATATGGGAGGTCAGCTTGTGTTGTCCGAACGGCGTCTTGACTGTGAGTGCTGTTTGGCCATGGATGCGCCAGAAAGGCATGTTTGGGGGTGGTTCTTCATATAGTCGCCAGGGTATGTAGTTCGAATCTGATACGACAGATGGGGGCACATGTAGTCCTATCTCCGCGCCAGAATTACCCATGTTACGGGTGAAACGTGGACAATTCAAGACACGGAGACAGACTGCTATAACATGGCCTATATTAAAGTGATAAGTGTAAGTTACAAGTTCAGCTAGTCGGAAGTAGTCTAATCAATGAGGCTTAAGTTCAGCTAGTCATAGTCTAATCAATCAAAGTCACAGCATAATCAGTTTTAGTCCCAAGTCTCCGGGTGAGTCAGGTTTTTTTCCCAGACACTCAACCAAGTAGGGAGGAGAGTGCCTGGGGGGGCCATGGTGAAAGCTGCCCTGGGAACGTAGGCATGGACTGCAGTGGATCTCCAGTTCCCTATGTCACAGACGTCAGCGATCCGGGCCCCGGCCTTCGCACAGGACTGGACCGCCACTTCGCAGGCTGTGGAGTGTGATCCTTCCGGATTGGTGATGTCCCTTGGCACCCTCATTAGGGTGTGGGCGTGTAGAGGGTCGCCATCGGAGGTCAGGAAGGTGGGACCCCCGGGTTCAATGTTGGTGCGTATTGAGTATCGTCGCAAGGCTCGTACGGGGCAGCAGTTGGAGCTTGGGATTCTCGGTAGCGTGACTGAGTATCCGTCGGTTGCTGTTTTGGAGGTCTTAGTGATTCTGACATACACCATCAGTGCGTCTCCCTCCTCGGTGATGTCCCTCCCGGTGATGGTGTGTCGCACATTGTTAGTTGGTCCGGTCATTAGGAGATTCCGTTGTCTTAGCATGGTGAAGTATCCCAGTAGGAGTGCCGCCATTAGCACTCGGGCCCTGGGGCCTGCTTCTTGCAGCTAGTCGATGATGTCCTTGAGGTCTTGGATGGTGATTGGTGGGGCTTGGCAGGGAACATGGATGGATGATCTTGCTACTCCACGCTTTAGTATGTTGACTGGGTATGCGTCAAATGCTTCCATCTGTCCAGTCATCAGCGACACCCAGGTACTCGCCCTGCTTAGGTAGTTGTTGACAGCTCCTGGTGACCGGAGCCTCTGGGTGAGATGTGCCACATAGCCCAGGATATCATAGAGCGTTGGCTTCAGTACCTTGATAGCACGTTTTTTGGTGTACTTGAGGTAGGCCAGGACCTGTACCGCCTTGTTTCTCCAAGTTCCTTCTGCCAGTCCTGCTCTCAGCAGGGCCATGATGTCTTTGTGTTGTTTGTCCGGTTGTCCTGGGAAGAGAGGGGAAACTTAGTATGCAATCTTTCCAGTGGCTGCTCCGATGTCTGCCCTTTTTGCTGTGGCTGTGTCGAAGGGCATCTGACTCAGCGCATCGGTTAGGACAAGGTCCCACACAGGTTTGTGTGCGATCTCGATCTAGCAGGATCTCACAGCAGCGAATCCCCATATTTCTCTTGCACAGGCGCAGAGGATGGGGTCCCTGCCTGCGCCGGTCTCAAGGACTGTCTGGGAGGTCTGATTGTCCATGTTCACTTTTATTATGTAGTTGGAGACATCGTCAGGGGCAAGTTTGTGGAGGGCCACAACCAATTTCCCCACCTGCAGTCAGTTGATGTGCAGGCCACTGGCGAGGTAGCACTCAGGGTACGTTTCACTGATGAACTTGGTTTTTGAGAAGGCGCCCACCCTCCGCGAGGGAGGAGTCACACTCAACAGCCACTCAGGTTTTTCTGGGGGGCATAGGAGGACCAGTCGTTGGTGGACTTGGCATACCATTTGGAACCAGGTCACGTCATCCACCAGCTCCTGGGTCACTTGGTACTTCCCTTTATATGGGGTGGCCCGCAGGGTTGCCAGGGTCCTGCTCATGAACTGCCTGGCGGGCCTAACGCATCTTGCCACTGACTCTAGGCATCCAACGAGCCTCTGTAGGTCTTTTCTTGTGGCTTTGGTGGTGGGCTTCCAGCGGGCGCACTCCATCAATGGTGTTCACTTACATAATGAACAGGTTTTTTTGTTACTAAACAAAAATAATATATTTCATATTTGAATAAATCATTGAACCAAAACAGTCCTTGGCTAACTATATTAAAGTTGCATAGTCCGATGAAAGCATCAAATTTTCAAAAGCAAAACCCTTATCTTAGATACTGGTGCAGTTATTAAGTGTTTGATGCTAGATAGAAGGGCGCACTAAGATAATTGACCAGAACCAGTTACTACTGAAGCCTATGGGGTCAGAGTTTTGGCAGCATGCCAACATTAATTAAGCATGTTTTCACTTCAAAATCTCCCAAGGTAGTCATTACAAAGCAAAGTTACTTCAAACTAAAGTAAGATAGATTATAATGATCAACCTAATATATTTATCTCAGAAAATGACAGAAACTCAAAACCGTCGGACTATGCCACTTTAACTACGGTACTAGTTATAATATCAACTGCAGAACTATTACAAAATATCTGGATTCAGATTTATTTTGGGTTATATGGAGAACATGTCAAATATATATATAGAAATATATGTATAGGGCCTATATTATAAAGAGAAAGAAGCAAAAGAAACACAGTCAAATGCTTTGTTGGTTGGAAATATGGACTTGTTGGCTCGGGTAGAATCCAGAAGGACAATACCCGCTGCAACTACGAAGACCTAACCAGCACCTGCTTCTTCGGTCGACATAGTGAGCTCAACTAGAAAAAGCAGTGTAACTAGAAAATAGTGACAGGGAACGCGTATAAATCTACTTTCTCTGGTAGAGGGAAAACTCCACTTGGATCATCAATGGTGTAGTGACCCATTGATCCCAATTCCTTCTCTATGTACACAACACATGATTCAGGTCATTGCAATACATATACTACATATGTTATACTGATGAAACTAAATAAAGGAAATCAATAAAATAAAGAAAGGGTTGACTTTCAATGTGTTTGGCCACAATCACATAACAGAACATGACTCCACTGAAATCAGTCAGATGTAGTGGTAATTTCGTATTCAGACATAATCACGAATTTAATTTATAGCACAAATTAAAGTGAAGTAGGTTTGAAATTTACTACCCTTTGGCCTATGTTTTTTTGTGTTTTTGTTGTTGTGTGTGATGAATTTTATTTACCCTGCCCATAACGGTTAAGTGTCTTAACACTTGTTTTCATTGCTGGGCAGCACTATTCCAAATTGATTCAAGTCTTTTGAATGTTGTCTTAGTAATAATTTAGGATTTCTTGTTTATGGGTTGTAGCTTTTTTGTAGATTGCAAACAATCCAAAATCCTGCTTTTACCATTCTTTGTGTTAGTCCATTTACATGTCATTTTCTTTCATGTATTTCTATTTTAACTGGTTAATTTCAATAGTTGCTAGTAACACCTTCAGGTCGAAGCATCCTGTTAAACTTACAGATTTCGATAGGTTCATGTAGTTACTTGTTATTGTTGTATATTGGGCATGTTGCATAGGCAACATGGGTAATTCGGGACCGAGACGGGATGCACAGCGATCCCACCACTCCAATCCGACCTATATGACGACGATTGGGGGTGTTTGTAACCTTATGACGGTTACCGGTTGCAGAGCTGCAACATTGGGTAGAGAGGCTCTGATATATCGGCCCAATCTGTGGTTGAAGACTTAACGTTGTAGGGGAGTGTTGTAGAAGCTGGGGACATCTTCCCAATGTTGTAACGGCGAGGGATTGGAGCGGCAGCAAATCTCTTCGGTCTGGCGTGTAGTTGAGCTGTAGGTGTAGTGTGGTGTAGCACTTGAATCCGGTCAGCAGCAGGGGTTTGAGGAAGGCGGGCAAAGGTGGGAGCAGTGGGCATTCCAGCAACAAGAACAAGACAGAGAAATCGTAACGGTGAAGGGCCCCACCCAAGAACACAACAACCCTGGTCAGGGGAAGAAGTGTGCCTGGGAGAAATCGAAATGGGCAGTATCTAGGAAAGAGAAATGAGAGTTGAGTCAAAGGACCGTGTCTATTTGCTCTATGGAGACCGTCCAGTGAGCCATAGACACGGACAGAGTAAGAGTAGAAAGTGAAATGGCAGCAGGCTGCCCCTCCTGGAACTCTTTTCAGACATATCGACGAGGAGCATGGCCGGCGGAGAGGTGATAGAGAGAGGTGTGGACAGAGTGCGGTCCGGATAGCAAGTGCGACCTATACCTTTTAGTTCCCCCTTTTAAGTACACTTCCGGCCCGCCGCCCCCACCGATGGCACTTCACCACCAGATGACCGACCGACAGCACCACCCACCTTTTCTCACCGTCCCACCAGACCCTACTATAAGACAATTGACTTAATGGGGTTGAGTTTCCGGATCCTGCAGAGACTCAAACTTGCGACCCTCATTTGACCTTGACCTGCATTGTACCTCATTAACTTGACCTGTGTCTCGTCCTGCCTTAGATTAAATCAAATTCCATACTAAGTAGTCCCGTGCCGTGTCCTGAATTATAGTTAGACTAGACGTACCTGTAAGTGGAAGTATTTATTACTAGGACCCTTACGAATACGAAGTTACGTATCAGTGAGAAGAACAAGCTTACACAGTCGGGAACAAGCTTCAGTATTCGTGGTTGTTGGAGAACTAAAATCTGAAATAAATACTAAAATAATTAAAATGATTTCAATATATTGATAACATAATTAAGGACACCAGCTAGACCCACTCTTATTCCTTTAGTACTGAGTGCTATATATCCTACATCAATACCTGACAATTTTAATACATTAATCGTCCATCTAGCCAAAGTAGATCTAGAGATTGGTCCATGTAAGCCTATATAGTTAGAGCATCCGTTTCCCGTGTTGGTAGATCATGGTTTCGAACCATGGTCGAGTTAAACCAATGACTTACAAATTGATACTTATCGCTTCCTAGCCAGATGCTCGGCATTATTAGGATAGGGCAAGGAGCAGTGGAAGGAGAAAGACCAATCGTCCGCGATTGAAATTTACCCTGCTTAAACAACTACTGTACCAACAACAACAAAAATAGGAAAGCAATAATTGATGATTCTTTCTCCTTATCATGTTTGTCCTACTTAAATAACTTTTGATAGTCCTTACCGCACAAATCTTTTCTGTTGGGTAAGCATGGCATTTGATTGGATCCAAATGTTGGCCCCATTGATTATGTTTCAACAACATTTTCATCTTTATAAATTACCGACATCCCTTCAAATCTCATTCTATCCACTGATAGGTTAAGACTAGTTTGTGCCCTTTGAGAAGATACCAACAATAATAAAATCATTAATGTATTCAGAGGCATACAGGGAAGCAATACCAGAGGTCACTCCAAGAAGCTTTTCAAGCCAAGGTACAACAGCTCACTCAGAGGGGCTTTCTTTTCACAGCAAGTGATAAACATGTGGAATGAGCTACCGGAAGAAGCGGTGGAACCAGCTACCATGAATCAATTCAAGAATGCACTGGACAGGGCCTGGGCCAGAGAAACATTCCTGTACGATTTCGGGCTGCATACCATTAGAGCTGAGAGCTACAAGCTTTGTATAGGCTACCACAAGCCTGCATCAACGAAGAGGATAATAATAATAAGACAACACTTTTAAACTTAACACCGAATTCCAATAAGATTCATTAACCAATCTAAGACCACATGGACATTCCAAAAACTATCATACTGACGTTGCGGGGGCCTCGATTCATGACAACTTTTAGAAAACCATTTGACTAAAAAATATGTTCTATTGTTGATACTACATGCCCACAACTAAGTTACTCCCTATGCATGCTCTGGGAATATTCGCAGAGGTATTTCAGGATTTGAAAATAGTTTTGATTCAGCTATATTTCGATGTGTTGTTTATGGCATTTTCTCGATTTTTACTACTAAAGAATCGACTTTGAAGTTTTCAATTGGACAAAAAGGTTAGACACCAATAAACTGAATGTTTAAAGCCATAAACCGATTTATCAGACGTTCATGTTGGTTCGTCAATATGCTGGGGTGGCGCCACCTGGGTTCAACTCCGCGAACCACCACGCCCCCTGCCGGAATTCCCGTGAACCACATCTCGACCGCGAGGTCACATCCAGTCAACGCCAGCCCGCCAGGGGCCGTATGCAGGAGTCGGTGATAGCGAGGCAAAACGGTGTTTGGCCAGAATTCCCGTTTAGCAGGAAAAAATGGTATGCACGAGACAGTGATAGGCCTAACACCAGAAGCTTAAACTAGGTTAAGGTAAACGAGAAATTTAGCTAGTTTACAGCGGTGTAAGGTATCAAATCTATTCAATGGTGTCATATTTAACAAAGTTACATAGTCAAATAGTGAAATTTGATTAAATTAACCCTAAAATCGAAGCGAGATTAACAGCGGCGATATTAACATTAATATTTTCGAATCGACGAATGTAAAGTAAACAAATCGCCGCCGCCGCATCGACGTCGATATCCATGCTGTCGCAAATCACCGGCACCGCCGCAGGCCCAAATCTATTCAATGCTGTCATATTTAACAGAATTACATACGCCTTAAGTGAAATTTTATCAAATTAACCCTAAATTCGAAACGATGTTAACGCTGCCGCCGCATTGGCGGCGTTATTCATATTGTCGACTCAAGGGATTTCCCAAATCTATAAATAATTAAACGTTTAGCTATAATCAAAGTGTTATGTGCTCCTGCATACCACTTGACACAGTTCCCGACGTCGGTCATAGCTAAACGGTAACAGGCTGTAAAACCAAACGCCGCTAACACTGACTCCTGCATACGGGCCCTGATCCGAGAAGGATAGACTACATCACGGTTCCAGCGGCCCGGTGCATTGTGGGATGGGTCAGAGCAAAACAACCCCCCCCAAAAGCACATGGCACATGCTAATACCAGAGAGCGTGTATATAAACAGATGAGAGGGACAACTCCCATACTAGAGCATGTGACATCTGCCGACTGTGGCGCTCCAAGTGGTGGTTGTTGAACAGCTTAAGCATATGGGCAAACCTCAAGGCATTTTCAATGGCAGTGAGCAATCTTCATACAGAAAACGTTAAATATCTCTAAAACTACAAAACCTAGAAACAAACTGATTGGAATACACATAGAAAACATGTTTACCAACAAGATTATATTAAATTGATATGGTTAGGCTTCTGGATTTCTATTAATTTTGAATAAAACTGACGTTTTTCACTACGCTTACGGCAAACTCAAGGCATTGTCAATGGCCTTGAGCAGTCTTCGTACAGAAAAAGTGAAATATCTCTAAAACTACACTACATAGAAACAAACTGTTTGGAACACATATAGAAAACATATTTAACAATGAGACTATATTAAATTTACATGGCTAGGGTTCTGAATTTCTATTAATTTTGAATAAAATACACGTTTTGCACTACACGTACGGCAAACTCAAGGCATTGTCAATGGCGGTGAGCAATCTTCATACAGAAAACGTTAAATATCTCTAAAACTACACCACATAGAAACAAACTGCTTGGAAGACATATAGAAAACATGTTTACCAAAAGGATTATATTAAATTGATAAGGTTAGGCTTCTGGATTTCTATTAATTTTGAATAAAAACAAATGTTTTGCATTGAGCGTACCGGCAAACTCAAGGGTTGTTCAACACTAACCGCCAGGAACGCCACTGTAGCCTGTGTTACCGTTTTTCGCGGGAGTTGTCCCTCTCATCTGTTTATATACACGCTCTCTGCTAATACACTGGGTGCAGCTATGAAATGTGCTAGTTTCAGCTCATCTCAGCTCTTGTTTGAAACATAGAATGCTAACTAAAAATATATATATAATACATTAAGATATTAATCTTTTATCCAGCATTGCATTTACATCAATATAATCAGCACATCTTATGCCATGTGCATTTAGATTTAGAAAGATCTAGGCACTCAGACTAGTGTTAGAGCCACAGCCAGAGTACTCAATGCATTGTCAATGGCAGTGAGTAATCTCCATACAGAAAAAGTAAAATATTGATAAAACCACACCACCTAGGCACAAACCGCTTGGAATACATATAGAAAACAGGTTTAACAAAAAGATTATATTAAATTGATACGGTTAGGGTTTTGGATTTCTATTAATTTTGAATAAAACTGACATTTTTCAATGCGCCTATAGGCAAACTCAATGGCCATATGCCTTTGCTTTGCTCCCAAGGCCGTTTTCAGCGCATGCGCAGTCAGAACTGTGATGTAGTCTATTCACCGCGAGGAAAGGAGGAAAAACGGGTGACCACTATCCCATATCGAGCATACTCTTGATGATGAGTTTCCCATTCTGTACGTACTGATCTTGTGTGATTTAAACAGAAATCGATGTAGATAAATTTCAAATATACTTCAAACACTTTAATCTGTGCAAAAGGTGCATAAATGTGTGATAATGTCTGAACACGAAACTAGTCAGACAGTCTGTGGAGGTCTAGCCTGGTCCCCTGGCATTCATTTGCTGAGGCAGAGGCACGGGAGTTTTCAGCTATTATCGCTCAGTTTCCAACACATGATTATGATAATTGAAATAAATACCATTTTATAGTTATAAAAAAGTTAATGTTTATTGTCAAGTATTTCTGTTCTATAATCTATCAATAACGTGGATGACTAATCTACTTCACTGAGTTCTCAAGAACACGAGAAGAGGAAAGTCTATTTCCGGCAAGTTCAAACGGGCTCAAACTTGGCTGGTTGTCCCGCTCCTTTCAGCGTTGAATATGCTTATGGAGATACCAGATCCTGCTAATACACCTCCAGCCGCCGGTCCGACCACAACCACCAGCTTCCTCTGCCCCCCCCCCCCCCACACCCATCCCTACAATAAGACGTAGATAAAACGAAAGAGTTGAGAGTCTGAATCGATAACTTTGACGGTTGATTTTGTACGAACGCTACCCTTATACTTGACCTACTTGAACAAAGTCCATGTCATATACCTCCTTGTTCATGTCGTAACTTGTTTCACATAAAATGGGTCTCTCTGGTCAGCTGAATTTATATCAAATCAAATTCAAAAAGTGAAAAAACTCAATTTCAACTCTGACATATGCACACCATATAATCCTTCTTCTGGCCTCGCTCCCCCCCCCCCCCCCCCCCCCACTCCACACACACACCTATGCCTCACGCATAACCTCACCCACACACCACCACCCACATTGGCTGGTTCTGGGAATGTGCTAATCAGATACTCACCCCTTGCAGTCTCCCCCCCCCCCGCCCCCACACGCACTCACAATCAATGGGTACAGTGTGGCCGTAATCGATTAACACGACCCGAGCGACTAGGGCCACCCGAGTCGTCAGAATTTCAAATCGAACACTGCGAGTAGAGTCGACAAATACACGTGCCGTGTGCAAAACGATCCGACCCAAGTAACCCACCTCCTAGCTGGGGTTGACTATGAGCGATGACGTCACATTTGTGCTGGTACCATCCTGCAGGATAACAGCCACCAGTACCAGTCATACATGTTTTTTTAAAGAATAACTTAGATTAATGAAATGGAAATTAGATAAACTAGGCCATCAAAAAATACTTTAAATCCTATTTTGCTGTAGTTTTATCGATTATTAAAAAAATAATACTAAAGTGTCCACCCGAGCGCGGAGAATCCTATTCGTTATTCGACCCGAGTCTGTAGGATGTGCGCATGCGCCAAAAAGTGGCTCGGGTGACCAGAGTCGATTAATCGATTACGCCCTGTATGTGTGTGTGTGGGGGGGGGGGGATGAGTCTTACCAGCTGGATGACCTTGACTTGGCCTGTAGACATCAACAGGGAACCAGACTGCCTACACATAGTAGGTCAACCCACGTCACGTGACCACCGTGAGCTGGCTATCTGGGTCATAGGTACAGGACTTTTGGAAAATTGCCGACATTATTTTGGCTTCTTTCAACTCAAATTGCCCCAAAATTAACCATTTCTCATCAAAATGACTCCAGAATAATGAATATTAGATTAAAATGGCCAACCTGATGTATGTATCTAAAAAATGAGGGAAGCATTCGAAAGTCATCGGACTACGTAACATTAAATAAATAAAAGAGGATAAATATATAGGTGTGTTTTGAATTGTACATAATATCAAATAGCTTCACACAATGTGTGGTACTTTATTAGCACAACAATATTCAATACAAAGTATTCTATATTTCAGTCTACATCCCTTTTGTACCGACTAATAAGTGATGCAGATGTATAGTCATGTGACAAATGAACATAGCTTTAGAATTTTAGCACTTGTGACCCATGCATATGTGTCATCATGATCACTACATAAATCTTAGCCTATCAGAAAAGATACATACCGTATATCTCCCAATAGAAGCACACCCCCATTTCAGGATTGAAAGCACACACAAATGTACAATCATATTCAGACTGAATGCACATAAAATACGACAATGTCACTTTATTTCAGAGGCATGACAAAAAACAAATACAAATTTACGATCATATTCAGATTGAATGCACATCAAATAAGACAATCCTATTTCATTTCAGAGGCACAACAAAAACAAACCCATGAAATTCTGTAACTTTTAATAGACGCGCATCCATGTGTCTGCACTCGCGCAGTGCATGTCTATTGGGAAATATACGGTATATCAAATTCTAATCAATACATTTTATTGCTAATAGCATAACCTTATTTCTAAAATTCAGATATGCATTATTATTGTCACTACAAGCTTATGATAAATACGTATTTATGTGCGACTATTCATATATATATATATATATATATATATATATATATATATATATATATATGCCACAATTAACTTTGCCATGCTGTATTTATTTTCTACATATAGCCTACATATATGTATATTCATGTGTACACCGATTCATGGACAGGGTTCCCACTCTGTCAGGCTTCTTTTTCAATGACATTTTAAGTACTTTTTAGAACCATTATGAAGAAATTCCCCAGCTTGTTCAGCATGTAATAACTCCTGGTTATGAATATACTCCATTAGTCATATTCCCCATCAGGTGAGCAAAACATTGAATGTAATCTTTGGAGGACAGCCAAGGTCGGCCAACAATTATTGTTTGTCTGCAGTAACCTTGAGAAGTTATTTCAAGATGACACCAAATGTCACCTTTCAAAGAACAAGTGTTCAACTTTGATAAAAAGGACCCTGTTTGTTTTTTGTTTTGTTTTTTGTGATGGTTTATTTACCCTGTCCATAACGAGTAAGTCGCAACGCGGCTTGTTTTCATTGCTGAACAGCAATATTCTTAATTTCGTAGTTTCCTTGTATCCTAGCTGTTACTAATTATGTTAGTTTTTTTGGTGCCACATTTGGGAGACTTTGGTATATATACCTACCCCATGTGCTAGTGTTAGTAGGGATACTCAGCTCACGCTGCATCTTTGTGAGAGCGGGATATGAGGTCATTTTAAGAATTGTTAGGAGTTAGGTCTTGTATGATGGTTGTGTGTGCAGAGAGACCTCATCAGCTGACCTTGCAGTCTTTGTTTTTAGAAAAGTACCTCTAGCCTCTTTATTGCAGTTTTTAGGTTGGTGAAATTTGTAGACAGTGGAGCTTGACCTCAGATTAGAGGAAAGCTTGCACCAATTTCCATTTTTATTCCTCACAGCCATGAGTACTCATTCAGTCCCCTTAATTTGTGTATATTAGACTCTGAGATCAGAGGAATTGGAGTTCGACCTTGAATGGGTGTCATGCAAGTGCACTAACTACCCAAACTATCCTGCAGCTAAGTCTCTTCCTTCATCATCTGTTTTTGTAGTTGTTGTTGTAGCAATTGTATTGGCTTTGTACGTGATTACTGTATATTTTGTTTATGTTTTGTGTGTTTCTGACAGTTTGTCCTGGGGGGTCGTTAAACAAACAACAACAACAAAAAGTGTTTCCGACAGAAACTATTTGACCGTTCCATGTTTTAGTAGCCATGGAAACAACACTGTGATCAAAACAGAAAACAGGCCAATTTTGGATGACTGGTTTATAGTCAGTGCTTGGTTTCTTCTTGTTGTTTTTGTGCTTGGTATGATAGAATACTTAGGATTTTGTGCATAGGTGAACGCTAGTTTTAGTACGTACAAATCCATATGTGTTTGGAGCATTGTCATTTTTGTTTGGTATTGTAGGTCAGTGGTCGGGTGCATTTTACTTTTTTGTTAGCAAATTTTGAATGCTTTATTTTGGAGACATAATTTGTTTAGGAGTGTGGTACTCCCGCCCCCCCCCCCCCCATCCCATTAAAATTACATCCCCATAGTCGAAATAAGGAAGAACCATGGCTTTGTAAATTTTGATTGACATCATTTGTGTCATGAATGGCCTAATTTTCTGGAACAACCATATTTTCCTGTTTACCCTCTGGAGAACATTTTTGATACATTCATTGAATGTTAGTTTGGAGTCAAGAAGACCCAGGTATTTGTACTCATGGACTCTCAAGTTCTTTCCCCCATAGCATGGCATTTCTAAGACACATATGCATGATTAATGTAACTGCAAGCTTCAGAAATGTAGGTTTTTATGTATGAACACTCATATATAGACCAGGATTAACCTCATTTCACCATGTCTATTTCCTACATAGATTCTTCTAGAGCAGATATATACACTATTAATATAACAGTCAACTTCAGAAAGGTTGGAAGTTATGTAGCTATAGTTGTTCATATATGGGCCATACTTAACTTGATTACACTGTGTCTATTTTCTACAGGTGCATTCTTCTAAAACCTCTTTTTTAAGTCTTTGGTGTAGATCATATGAAAAGGTTGTGTGCATTGTTTGAACCATTGAGACCTACATTCTTCAACACCAACACACCAAAACACACCTCACGGAAGTGAATACTTGCGCTATACATGTGATGTATTAGATGGTTTTGCAGCATCAGATAAGACAACTGGTTCCGGATAACCTTAACGGATTAAATACAGGTTTTGAACTCAAGGCGGTCACACTACGACGTATGGCGCCGGCGTGTGCATAACGTGTTGAAATAAATTTCAAATCAAAATAGGTTGGCATACGCCAAAGTTTTCGCGCTGCGAGGGATAAAAATGGGCGTACACACAACGTATGTAATGTATGCAGAATGTATCTTTGACCTATTGAGGGCGTTCATGTGCCTCACAAAATGTTTGCATACGCTGAAGGTACGCTGACCGACGTTATGTACATTACTCCATCGCTAGAAGTATGGCGTATATGTTAAGTATGCTGGAGATACGGCAGGCATATGTTTAAAGTATGTTTGGAGTACGTTATGCATCCATTGGCTGTATGCGGACTGCCCATTCCCAACAGGCTGAATGTAGGCTAACGTGTTCCAACCTATCCCGACCTAACCATAACGTGTGCATAACGTACGCCAACATATGCCGAGCGTACACCGAGCGTATGAGAAACGTATGAGCCATACAGCGACATACGTTGACAATTTTGAAAATGCACAAACATTTTTTAGCGGCTCGACCTACACCGCCCTACGACAACCTATGACCCCATATCCCAAGCATACTCGACGTATGCCCAACGTATATGTAACATATGATGCCATATGCCGACGTGTTGGTCGAAAATCGCATACGTCGGCATACGCTAAGGCCATACATTGTAGTGTGACAGCCCCTTCACATTATTTGATGGTGGTGCAGTTTTCATGATACTGTATTCTAATCACACATTGGCGCTGGGAAAAAAGAATATTCACTCAATACCTCTAAAGCAGAAAATGTCAGTCTGCCACAGTTGAAGCATGAGCTACATGGTTGGGATTTAGCAGTTCCAACTGCTTGCAGTGTCGATGCTCCTTTCCAGAGGTCTTTGTATGATGTAACAGTATCCGAGCGCTGTCAAGGAGAGAAGCTCCCGTTTACCAAGTTGACTGCAAGGAATCAGTAACAAATAACTTATTGGAAAAATATCAGCTCCAATTATACATCCTTTAGATTGAGTCGCACCTTTGCATATTTTGTACATAATTATTAAACCTCCCGGGAATATATTCTTTATGTTTTGGGGCTAAGAGTGTGCTCGTTGGCAGATATAATTATGCCTAGGGTGCTAGTCTCATGAAATCATCAGCTATGTATAACATGCAAACATAAAAAAGCTTCTGGACAGGGATTTGTTTGTCTTATGTGTCTGTCATATTTTTTTTAACCAAGTTCTTTGTTGAGATACTTGACGTGTTCTGTATTTGATCTGAAAATGTCTCGATTTAACTGAATACACGTGTCTCAACCAAGGTCTTGTTGATATCTTTGATATTTAGATGAATGTAGATTAAGCTATCTAGTTGCTTTTCATTAAGTATTTTAAGCAAGTTCTCTTTGATATATTTTATATCTAGATACAAGTAGATTAGGGTATTTAGTTGCTTTTCAATGTGCTGAGAGGGTTATATATTCTTTTTGTAATTAAAAAAAGATGGCTTGCAGCTCGAAGACATCTATTGACTAATTGAAAAGCAAGATATTTATGACAGAAAAGGGGAGTAACTCTTGAGCGAAAATCATTTGGGATGCAAGAAAAGAGCTGTCATCTACTGTTGGAAACTACAGGCCAATATCAATTCTTCAAACCCGAGGCAAGCTCATTGAAAAAGTGTTACATAGACACATAAATGAACACCTGGAAAAAAACGATCTGCTAAACGAAAGACAAGGGGGCTTCAGGAAACTATTCCACATCAAAAACAATAGCTAACCTAACAAATGACATACTGGCATCAATGAACCAAAAACAATTAGTTGGAGCAGCCTTCATTGACTTCAGCAAAGCATTTGTCACAGTAGACCATAAAATACTAATGGAAAAACTAAAAACCATGGGCATAAAATCTAACACTATGGATTGGATAAAATGCTGTCTCAGCAACAGGCAACAGAAAAAAAAAAAAAAATACACTATCAGACAACCAACCTGTCACATGTGGTGTACGCCAAGGGTCAGTGTTAGGGCCACTACTCTTTATAATCTATATATACAATCTAGAAAAATGGTTGCAAACTGAGTGCCTCCAACTATATGCAGATGACACACTCATATACGCAAATGACACCACAGAACAGGAGGTTATAACTAAACTAAATAAACTCCTACTAAAACTAGACGAGTGGTGTGAGTCCAACAAAATAACCATCAACACAAGCAAATCAAAAACAGTACTCTTCTCACATAAACAAATGCCAGAAAGAAAACTACACTGTAAGTTAGGAAACCAAACATTAGAAAATGTAGACCATTACAAATACCTAGGCCTTGAGTTGGACAGCCAACTAAACTACAAACTATGTATAAATAAAATTATCCAGAAAGTAAACCTCAAACTGTGGCTATTTGTGAAGCTAAGAGACTACATGACACAAGAAATGTCAATAAAAATCTTCAAGGGCATGGTGCTCCCCTATTTTGACTATGGAGATGTAAACTACATGGGTGCGAGAAAAGAACTACTAAAAAAAACTGCAAATACTGCAGAACAGAGCCCTACAAATATGTCTAAGAGTAGACAAGCTGCACCCCACCTATGACATTCACAAAAGAACCAAAGTGAAAATACTTGAAAATAGGAGAATAATTCATTTGAAAACATTAGCATATAGCTATAGTCAAAACAATAAACTCCTAACGAAACCACAAAGGGCTACTAGAGCAAATAATGTGCCACTACTGAAGCAGACCAGAAGGCAAATAAAAGCTGGAAATGGCTGCCAAGGTGTGGAATGCCCAAATGCTAAAGGAACGACAAATTCCTGACCTAAAAAGTTACCAAAAATATCTGCGAAAATTAGGCTAGGAAACCCCCACTAAGCTGCACTGCAAAGGGGCATGTGATATGTCACGGCCCACCAGCGGGACGCCCAATGGAAGGTAACCATGCCAAGAGTAGCCAGATAACACACCACACAGCTATGTACAAGCCTATTATATGTAAATAGGAATAGGCTAGGCTAGTAATAAGAGTAGAACAAAATAAAATACATATATGCCAAGAAAATTTAAAAAAAACTAACATAGGCTACTAACCATACCAACCAATTATCTATCTGCTACTGAAATACAGGCAATCAAATAACTTATCAGCAGCTACTGTGTGGTAAGATAACACCAACACTACAACTGGCCAGTATTGAAAACAAGCCTGGGTAGCCGGGCTTATATGCTATGGACAGTATAAATTGAGCCTCAATAAAAAGAAATACATTTTAAAAATCTACTGGAACGTCGGTAGCATGAACCTCTGAGTCACTCTAACGTTCACTTCCAGTGTGATACTCAAATAAGGTCTGGTGTGGGATTGATGGTCGGATTAACTAGCCGACCCTCCCACCCGAAACAGAACGAGGGGTTGTCTGCCAGAGGACGTGAAGAGACCTTCCTAACCAAACAACTATCTCACTCAGTGTGCATCTTAACGTAACATGATTAATTCGCAGGGTGGGGGCAGGGCCGAAACAACACTCTGATCAGACTCGACCTACCGTAATGCGAACAAACTAACCCGACCCCAGTGGCGCCACCTACCAGGAGCCCTGGAACCGCCCTGCCCGGTTACAGGAGGAGCCGGAATTGAAACTCCCACCAGAACCATCACCTGACCGGATTTCGAACCCAACTGCCTCCATGGCCACAACTCCTCCAGCAACCGACCTGACTACTCCACTATCATTTCTTCACCCACCCACCCACACCTCTAAGAACATAAGGAAGGGTTGAGGGTTCGGTCCGCAGCCCACTCAACATCACGGACTGGACTCCCGGGGGACTCCCAACACCATTTGGACTGACACCCTGCATTTGACCTGTAACGAAAGTGAAACCATTGTGAGCCTGAAGTAATAAAAGATCCATTGTATACCACTCCTGCCTCCGCCTTCGTGAATTGCAGGGGTTATAGACACTGAGCACTGCAAAATGTGAACAACTTAAGAACAAAACTGCGTCCCACACCCAGAATTATGGTTTAATTTATAATATGTGAATGCATGGCAAATTATATATAATTTAGACAACATGGTTAAATGTAAGCAAACACATGGGAGGTGTATACAATTACAGGTGATGTAAATGGGTCCCGTACCCAAGTGAATTGCATTATGGGCCTTTGTGGATGTAATCTCTCTCTGGATAAAGCATGTATGGGTCAACCGAAATGGCAGGTTCTTACTTGTTCTATGTAGCACACTTCAAATTCAGTCAGTGTTTGGAATAAAGATTGAATATTTATCACAAGTTTCGGCATTGGTGTCTTCTTACTTTAGAAATGGATTACTGTCTCATGGATACATCAATCACCGATATAAACCCAGCTCATGTCTTACCTTAGCTATAATATCTGTTCTCCCTCCCTGGAAAGAAAACAATATAATTGTAATTGAATCTGTAAACATTGGTGTCATGATGTAGTTACATTTTAGCATGTATCCTTACATGACTATTTACTACATCTTAAGAAGACATTCATATTTGATGAATGTTAAGTTCATTGTATTTAGAGTAGCCATATGACAATAAGTGTGATGGGCTTGTACAGGATAAGCCTGACTCACTGGGGTCCAGCTCAAATATCCCATTCGGTGTCTTCGCGCAGTAAAGGGATATGTGAAATTACATAGTTTAGGAGGTATAATTCAATGTTTCGAAATGAACTGTAATGGAAAGTTGGTTTCTGATTCCTTCAATAAGGGCCTCCATTGAAGAGAACTACTTTCTAGATTTCCTCTATAATTAGTAATGCATGACATAGCGGGTTTCAGTGCTATTCCATAGGGAAAGACCATCCAATTATAGAAGTACATCCTGACGTACATCATTCCAAGAATAAGAACTGAGAAGGGGTATTACTAGATGACATGGATATTAATAAACAATGTCGTAAGTTATATGCTCAGCAAAAGACACGCTCATCAGGAAATTTCAAATGTCAACAGCTGATGGCAAGGTCAATTTATTTAGGACTTTCTGTACCCTGTTGTATACTATATTGGTATGCAGGTATAGCAATACCTCAGGGAGCTTGACGCCCCTGCCTTGCAGAGTTGTAAACCACTGCCTTGTGGTACAGGTTCTTGACAGAACCGAAGGCTATGGGAGCAAACCCTAAACAGAAAACCATGTCACTGTGGCAGCATTAAGGGCGGTTGATGTATGGAACTCCCAACATCTCCCGACCAGCCACTGCAGGGACAAATAGTTTTGCGCCTGTCTTGACATGTTCTTGCGGTGTGAAACCTCTATTTGCTCCCCGAGAGAGTGCTGCTGGTAACTTGCAAAAGCCAGCAGCACTTCAACACTTTTTCAGGCAGATTTAGCAGACTTTGTCGCATCGCGACTGACAGCATGATGATGATGATGTATACTGTCTAGATTTGGTGCAACTATAGAATGTACGGCATTGTAGATTACTCAATGTACATCGGTATCAGTGCTAGTCAGCTATTTGCCAATATTGATGTGCCAGCCTTCCCGGCTGTTATCAGGAATCTAATATTTAAATTTATTACTAGACTTGACAAGTCAGAAAATGCTTATAATACAGGAACTTGCAAAAATAGGAGAGTGGTTCTCAGATTTACCTCTGCCATATGGATCTTGGTTATCCTCGTATTGAACGGGCTCATCTTCAAAGGTAGCTGCAATTGAAACTGTAAATATGAGTATTGGGCTCATCTTATTGCATTAGCAAGTTGGAGAAACATCCAGGGAAAAAAGCAATGAGGTTGAAATCTTATGTGTGGTTAATTTAGGTAATATAATCGATCGGCTCTACTATAGGGAAGTGAGTTGAATTTGTTAGGATACCGTACATGAACCTGCATGAACCCGTTATACCACTAGACAGAGAAATGCGCTGTAATACGTAAGTGGTTGCAAGATGGATCTGATAATCCAGGTAAGTGTAATTAAGGATTTAATTCACATTAAAACAGAAGTATTGTTATGTATGTAATGATGTCATGTCAGTTAGATTTTCAAGGATAAAGTCAAATGTCATGTAAGTAAGTATCAAATATCAAATAGTATCAAGAAGTAAGTATCAAATGTCAAATAAATTTCAATAAGGACACCAGGGAAATGTCAGGTAGAAGAAACGAACACCGAAGAGCCCTCCACCATAAAGAGAGGCGAGGGCTTGAAGGGGTCCAGCTTGGGCGAGGTGGGGGATGAAGGCATAGATTGCATCAGAGGTCCAGGTTCCCTGAGCCTTAATGTCCGAGAGGGCAATGCTGGCTCTCTGGCAGGCCTGAACCGCACCACAGCGCAGGCTATGGAGGGTGAATCAGTTTGGGCATCCCCCGCCCCCCGCTCCAGACGTCTCATGGGAGGTGTAACTCGAAGGCTGAGGGCTTGCCTGTGCCCCCTCCAGCCAGCTCCGCATTCCTGAGAGTTCTTGACCGAGGTGGGGTTAGTGCAGGTGGGGCAGAGGGAAGCAGTGAAGTCCGAGGGCAGGAGAGGATCGATGTCGTGGGCCACCATGAAGGTGATGTAGGCCGAGGCCTGGTGCCAGCAGTTGCACCAGCCAGAGGGGACGAGGGCAGCGAGGCATAGGCCAAGGACCGCGGTGACTTCCTCCGAGATGAAGCCTGGAATCATAGGCCAGGGTTAAAAGGGAAGTCATCATGGCAGGGAGTGACAATGTCAAGTTCATGGAGGGCTACCTCGGCGCGGGGCCACCTCAGACCAGGGGCCTGGAGGTGCACCCGGCGGAGGTCATCGGCAAGCGCGAGTTAGGTGCCATGCAGGCTTGTGTAGGACAGAGAGGGTGAAGGAGCCGATGGCTGCCAAGAGCCAGAGCTCCCTGGCATAGGTCCCGAGGGTAGGGTTACGGGCTGGACAGGACTCAAGGGTCATGACTGCGGCCATGTTATCAGTGTTCCTGAATACTGTGGTGCCTGCAATGTCGTCAGCGTTGGCCGCCTCCATCTTGTGTATGCTGGTGAAGCCAGCTCGGAAGACATCACCGTAGGTCCGGGAGAAGTAGGTGCGGTGTGAGAAAGCTCCCATAAGGCAGGAGTCGCATTCAATAACTATTGTCCTCACCTCAGGCTCACGGAGGAGATGGAGACCATTCGAGGCGGGCCCATAGAGGGTGAATCAACGGAGCTTGTGGCAGGCCTCATCCCTGAGGGTAATAGAGGCTGCCCCATAACAACTCCAGAGCCATGAACTTCCTGGCAGGAAGAACACAGCTGCCGACATGGTTGGGGCGGCCGAAGATGCTCTGGAGTTCACGGCGCCCAAGGGTAGGGTGGTCGAATCGGGCCTGACAGTCGTCGATGAGGGCCTCAACCTTCTCAGGGGCGATCCGTATGGTAATTTCCTCAGTCAAGGGCGAAGCCGAGCCAGACGGTGCGGGTGGCCAGAAGGTGGTATTTTCCCGGGTCCACATCGAGCCCGAGGGTTGTGGTGAGATCGATGAAGGCGTTGGATGCCTGCCTAGCCCTCAGGTAGCTGTGCTCACAAGCGATGTAGTCGTCGACATATATGAGTGTATTATATCCCTCGCGCAGGAAGATCCAGGTAAGGGTAGTGGTGACATGGACACAAGCCGCCATCGAGGATCGGCAGCTTAAGGGGCAGGCGAAGTCAACTGAGTTCGCCCCATCGACAGTAGAGAGGGCAGGAGAGAGGTTCTACTTGGAGCTGGTGGTAAGCCCTGGAGATGTCGGCAGTCCAGAGGTAGGCTCCCGAGTCCTCATGGAGAAGCAGACGCCCGATGTGTGCGAGAGCGGGGGAGCTTTTAGCTGTGAGGTTTCCAGAAGAATCCCCATGTAGACACTCCTACCCAGAGGGTAGGAGATGTCAACAATGATGTACCTGGGCTCAGGCAGTGAAGGGCTGGATATGGAAGGGCCCCATGAGGACGGCGTGTGCGAGCTCGACAGAGACAAAGTTGCGGTAGTGAGCTGGTAGTCGCTGGCCTCCAGGTGGTTTCTGTATGTGGTGACTGGACGGGTCTCTGCCAAGTAGTTAGCAGGGAATTAAAACTTGAGGAAGTCAACGACCTCGGCATCCGGGTAGTCCCGGAGAAGGGATCGCCAGGCCAGGGGGAAGTGGGATGTGGGCAGCCAAAAAAATACAGCGGCCTGCATCCCGGAATCTCTGGAAGCTGTCGATGAAGACGGGATAGCCAACCCACACCTCGCCGAAGGTGTGGGGCCATATTGAGAGGAGGGTGTGGGGGTAGTCCACCGGGGGGGGGGGGGGGGGGGGGGGAGGGGGGGGAGCAGGCAGGGATGGCAGGGAGAGTGTCCTGGAAAGCGGTGTCGATGCCACCGCCGTCTGATGGGGTTACAGCGGCACAGGGGGCGATGGTCGCGTGGTGGTGGCCATCGTAATTGAAGACATCAGGGTGACTGCTGTCAGGGGTGCTGAGGGCCTAGCGTGGGTGGTAGCGCTCACGGGCACTGAGTGGGCGATAACTTCCGGGTGGGTGAGGCGGCTGTGGTGACGTCATCATCAGAAGGGTGGTGTGAGGCAGGGGAGTGGTGGGGGGGGAGTTGGCGGCATGGGAGGTAGGAGGTCACTTGCTATCCGGACTGCACTTCGTCCACACGTCTCTCTATCTCCTCTCTGCTGGCCATGCTCCTCCTTGATTATGTCTGAAAAGAGTTCCAGGAGGGGGAGCTCGCCAGCATTTCGCTTTCTTTGTTTACTCTGTCCGTGTCTTTGGCTCGACAGCTGGTCACTATAGAGCAAATAGATACGGTCCTTTGACTCAACTGTCCTCATTTCTCTTTCCTATACTCTACCTTTTTTTTTTCTCCCGGGCTTACTTCTCCCCCTGATCAAGGGAGTTGTTTGCTTGGGTGGGGCCCTTTACCTTATCATTTCTCTCACTTCGTTCTTGTTGCTGGAACCACTGGACCCACCTTTACCCGTCCCTTCCTCCTAAATCCTTACTGCTGTCAGCTGGATACAAATGCTCTGCTACCGCTGGACTGGAGAGATTTGGGGCCGCCCAACGCTTCGCCGTTTTGAATGTTGTAAAGACATCCCCAGCTTCTACAACCGCCCCTACTGAAGATTAATCTTCAACCAATGATTGGACCAGTCCTGCAGCCAGTAACTGTCATAAGATTACAAACAATCCCACAAGCATGCTCCCAGTCACTCTGCCTCCAGCGCTCTCCAGCCCCATGTCTCTCCACGCCTTTCTTTTCCGCCCACCCACAAGCAAGGGAGGTAGGAAGAGGGCCACTGTCGGATAAAAAATCCCCCATGGGGGAACCTGTAATCACCCGCTCACGGTACTTTTGCGTATAGGAGATTGCCTCATTGTGTGTGCTTAATATCCATCTCACATTGGTGCAGCATGCGTAGGCGTGTCACTGCCTGGTCGAGTGTTCGCCTTGGACTTCGCCTGCAGGTGCAGAATCGCATGAAGTGGGATCACGGTTGGCCGCCGACGCGGGCGTGTGGGCGACTGGGTTGTGGAGAACCGGCATCAGTGGGGGGGGGGGGGGGGGGGGGGGGGGGGGCATGGACTGTGCCAGAAGGGCCAGGGACCAGTTCCTGGAGTGGTGCTGATACGCATGGTGGAGGGTGGGCATCATTGGCGGTAGATGTCCGGAGGCAGATGGGAAACACTAGGCGAGCGCGTCGCGGGGGTGGCCAAGGCAGCAGCTGGATGTGCGGGTGTGGCCGTCTGGGCCATGATGAGGGTCTCAATGAGACTGCTGAGGCGTCCGAAAATGCAATCGTTGGAGTCACTCAGGAGTCAGGTGAGGCGTCGCGGGGGGCGTGGCGGATGCAAAGTCCAGCGTGGCGCCTTCGGAAGCTCTCCTGTTGCTACAGCGTCTGGGGCATGGCCATGGGTGAGGTACAGCATCGTGGGGCGGTGTCGGGTGACTGGGCAAATACTAGCAAGATCTAGTGCCTCCGGTCCATGGGGCAGAGAAAAGGCGAGGAGGAAAAGGCCAGAAAAGGAAGAGGTACAGACTGGATCGCAGCTGGAGGCAGCGGCGAGAGCACCGAGATAAAGGAAGGGAGCTGGGGGGTGGGACCCAGTCAAGGGAGAGAGGGGGCTTTTCCCCCACCACAAATCAAACGCAATGTAAACATTATGACAAAAATTTATATTTATTATCAGACTTGACAAGTCAGAACATGCTATAATACAGACTTGTGAAAATAGGAGAGAGTGTTCTCAGATTTACCTCTGCCATATTGAGGCATTGGTACAAACTACTGTATGTAGACCAACATGTTGAACATTTTTAGTATTGTAGTATTCATACTATTCCTTGTATGTTATTTACATATATTTTTATATGTACCTACTATGGACCAATTTATGTAGCCGTAATAATGCTGAGTCTGAAATAAAGTACTGAATTGAATCAAAATTGAATAGTACTGGCAAATTGAATAGTACTGACAAAACACTTCCTTCGAATATCGTGATGTGAGAAGGCTGCAGCACCACATACGAGTCATAGGTAGTAAATATATTTCATTGACTTAGGAGGATGAAAGCAAATCTGCTGCTAAGATTGTTCTTAGCTCCATATCTATCATGGTTATCGTTCGCATCGTTTTGAACAGGAGTATCTTAAAAGTTAAATGTTATTGAGACTGTCAATATGAGTATTGGGCTCATCGTATTAAGTTAGCAAGTTGGGTGAACATCTGGGAAAAAGGTATGAGGATGCTAGATACTATAATTGATCAGCTTTACTAGGGAAGCGAGTTGAATTTGAATTTGTTGCGATACATGAAACAGCATAAACTCCTTATACCACTAGACAGAGAAATGTGCTGTAATACGTAAGTGGCTGCGAGATGCATCCGGTAATCCAGTTAAGCCTAATTAATGATTTAATCTACATTCAAACAAAAGGGTTTTTATGTATTGCTCATCATATCCTAGCGGTATTGTTGAACAGGTAGAACATTTTGATATGATTAAAAGAGGTATAGATATATACTAAGATATATGTGGAAAGGGAATTTATCTGGTAAATTTTGTGATATTGGTGAGGAGGAGTATTACCAGTTAATGGTCATAATTGTCAAATTTTGATCACAGGGAGTCTCTTTCTCAATTGATTTTAAATGACACCACAAGAATAAGGCGCTTGAATATGTACAAGCTAGAACTATTTGATTATAAGATATGTTATGATGATGGCTGTGAAATGAAAAGTTGAGTTCATCATGTCATCATGTTCCTGCCTCTTATATAATGGTAACACACTTTGAGTACTCTATCTGAATTTGTAATTTGAGTTAAGACAAAGTACTCTTGAATTTATTCTTTACCTGGGCTGAGTTTCAATATGTGTTTAGAATAAAAGCTAACATTTTTCTGTGCACATTAAAGCTGCATAGCCGGATGTAAACATAACATTTTCAAAATCGAAACAATTATCTAGATTTGATTCCACATATCTAACTTAGATACTGGTGCACTTATTAAGCATTTGTTGACACATAGAAGGGAATAATGAGGGAATTTAATCAAACCTGTTACTGCAGAATGTTATGAGGTGTCAGAGGTTTGGTGCGCTTGCCAAAATTAATTTTGCATGTTTGCACTTCAAATATCTAAAAAGATAGCCATTTAAAATAAAAGTTACTTCAAACTACAGTAAGGTAGATCAACCTAATATATTTATATCAGAAAATGACAGAAATCCTTATTTATTTCTATATGAAAACTAAGTTGGTTTGCAATACGCCTTGAAAGACCAAGACAGCTTGATAATCCAGTGGTGGTCCCTACCTCTTAGGCATTAGTTTGTATTTTGCAAGGCCTCTCTCATTGAGTCCTCTCTACTCCTTGAGAACCACTTTATAATGTTCTTCATTAGAATTTCAACTTATTTCTATCAACATACACTGTTGTCAATGAGCAAAAACAACACTCCTTCTGCCCATCCCTATAAGGATGTCACCCTGACGTCAGAATTTGTCAGCTGTGTTGGATAACGGAAGTCTGACCAGATGTTGCAAAGTGATCAGAAATTTGACAGTGGATGTATGGCTGTTGCAAAGCGACTGGAAATTTGACCTTGGAAGTCTGACACCGGCCAAATGTTACAAAACGATTGATAATTTGACAGCAGAAGTCTGACATCAGCTCAATGCTGCAAAGTTATCAGAAATTTGACATTTGAACTCAGCAGGTGGCACTACAAGTCTATCAACAATAGTGAATGAAATCTTTGAGTTAATCAGAGACAAAGTGATTCCCTTGCTAAATATGTTTTACATTGCAGACTAAATTAATAACTGAATTAATCATTTAATAATATTATTACATTTGACATACATATATATATATATATATATAGATATAAGCAGGGACAAAGAGTAATGTAGAACAATAAAGAGACAGAATAATTGTATAAAATATGAATTGCCTACAGTCACTTTGCACCCAATCTAAGTAAATACAAGGAAGCACCAAATATTGCATTCATAATCAAACTGAGGATACTTTGGTGGGGTTGCCCAAAGATTTACTCTTCAACTGCCATGGATTAAAATAAATAATTCCCGCCAAATTAATTAACCAAAAATAAATGTGCATGAAATATAATGGATTTTCCACCATCAGTTTCAAATCGGAATCTGATGACATGTAAGCATTGTATTTACACAGGTATCTGACATCATGCCAACTTATTATGAACTTTTTCAAATGGCTTAAAATAGTGTCAGGCTGATATCGGATAGTGTTGTCGGGCAGACACAGGCACTGACATCAGGATGATATTGAGATGACGTGGTGCTGCAATTTGGGTTATTACCAATTTTGATAATTATTATGTTTAGTAAATATAAATAAAATTGTTTTGAATTGGAAGGCTAATTTTAGTATGAGGCTTCTACTTAGTAAGTCTTACGACTGGGATTAGTAGGTAATCTGGAAAGAAAGAAATGAATACATCACTAGAATTTCTATACAGACATCAAACACATTAATGATGTGTGATATTGTTTTGAAGAGAATGCAGCAATTTCTTATGACTTGAACAAGGTATGGCTAGACTTCAGGGCTGTGAATTGTGAATATCCATTGCACTTTTTGATTCACTTACGTACCATTTGGGGTCTCACTGGGGGGCGGAGTGACTTCAGGCTCTTCATCCAATTCGTTGCCCGTTGTTTCTTCCTCAGCCTCTGAAAGTTTATTGAAGCATAGAGAGAATATAAAGCAATCTAAGAACCAAGTTGTTACTCATGTTTTCTATCAATTTGCAGCCAGTATGTTATACAACACTCATCACTATTGCATAAGAAAGGTCTCCTTCCAGCAGAAACTAGAATGGCCTGGTATTTTGTAGCTACTCAAAGAGTTGGACCAGAACTTGCAAATTCCAGGCCAAATACCTGGTATCTAGCCTCAATTATTGTAGATATATTTATTCAACAAAATATACCAAAGGTTATCCAACAATTTAATCACACTCATGTTCTCCAGTCAATTGCATTATATTCATGATACAATAAGATACAGTTTTATTAGCAGCTGCTTCTTGACGTTGATAACGAAGTTTGTACATGTCTTCAATTCCAAACCCCAGTGAACTCAAAAGTGGATACTTGTCACCACAACCTAGCCTGGTGCTTGATATTACAGTATAACCCTGTTAAACCAAACTTGGAGGGCCCCTAGAAATTTGTTTGGATTAACCGATCATTGTGTAAAAATATACGGATTTTCAGTTAAGAATTAGATATTGGCAGAGAGCATTATTATTCTTGGGCGATGGAGTGGGGACGATGTTATATAAACTAAAAGTAATAATATCCCACTCCCATTATGACATGATATAAGCTGTGTGCTATATATGTTCATATATTATGCCTGAGATTAATGAAGAGAGGTTCCTATATAAGAGGCAGTACATGATTTTTGAAATGTTCTCTATGCATCCATAAAGAGTGCAATTGGAGAAAAGACCATTTTAACAGAGATCTATTGTAACTGTATGCAGCTATCTGTCCCTACATGACCACTGGGTGTGCACACCAGCCTAATTTGCATATACACACAGGGCACCACCTGGAGCTGGGTTGAGTGACAGCCACCCCTAGTGGGGGAGGGTGCCACCCACCCTGACTGTGGAGGTGCCTGATTGGCTGGCTGTGGACTGCCCAGTCACCTGCATCCCATTGGCCCTCTGACAACACTAGCCTCAAACCTGAGATCATTATTCTAGATTCTGCTTCAGACATGCTGAAGAGAGATCACTCTACTCCTGGCTCTTGAGTGAGACACACCTACTCTTGAGCAGGAACCCCAGACACTCTGTCTGATGCTATCAAAATTCATCTATTCCAATTGAGTGTGTACACAGCCATAGGACTCCTGTCCCATGGGCTGTAGGCACTGCTTCTATACAGGCTAAAGTGGTAATGATATTTTCTGTGGCTAGAAGGCAAGGGGTGTGGATGATAGGTCACTGGTAGGTGGACAGGAGTTGGTGTTATTAAAGCACAACTTCTCCACTGTTTATCTGTGTGACTTGTCTTCATTGTTCCTTAGCATTGGTTAATGAGTTGATAGATAAGTGATATGAAGGGGAGAGTTTCTGTAGTATTATCTGGTGTCCCAAACGTGGCCGGGCATTCAGTAATATTATAGTGGTGACCGCGACTGAAGACAACAAAAGACACCCGTGATGGTCAGGTAAGGCCCACTTTGCCTATATTGCTTGTTCTGTACGCTGAGGTGTTGAAAGGGGATATGACACTGTGTACCGCCATGTGTATGAGTATGTGATACTGTTGTACTTGTTGTGATACATGTATGTATGTAACGAAGGCACACAACCGGAGAGGAGGACCATCACAACCACACGGCATGCACACTGCCAGCACACACACAGTATATTCAAACAAACAGGTATGGGTAAGTGTTGACCTTGACTGTATATGTCTGGGGTGAGTACGAATGAGCGAAGAAGAAGAATGGAAGAGTGTATCAGAGGATGAGGGGTTTTGATGAAGTGGTGAAAGAGATACCGGTGCCAAAAGAGGATCAGGAGATAGAGAGACAGTTAGATTGGGATTGGGAGTTCTCAGATGAGGGAAAGCAGTTGGGAGAATAATATCAGCTGGCCTACCAGTTAGAGGGAAGGTTAGGGGATGAAAAAGAAGTGTTAGGCAAGTTGTGGGAGCAGGAGGCATTGGATAGAGTTAATGTGTTGGAGAGAGTGGTTAAAAGGCAGTGGATACAAATAGGTTGGTTAAATGAAGAGTACGAGGAGATAGTAAAGAGAATTAAAGCAGACAGAAAGAAGGAGATATCAAGGGAGGAAAGATACAAGAGATAACGGGCAAAAATAGAACAATAGGTGATGGCTGAGGGGATTCATGTGGGGATGAACGAAGAAGTTAATGTGGTAATGCATGTGGGAGTTAATGTGGGTGTTAATGCGGGATGGGCACAATTCATGACAGAAGCAACACCAGATGAAGGGTTCTTTGAGGGAGAAACAGAAGTACAGGCTGCGGACTCAGACTCAGAATTTCATATTCAGGTCTAATCGATACTGGTGGCAATTTTATAGTGCTGCCCCACTGGGAAATCAGGTCGTTGGCACCATGACTCGATATCCCACTCAGTCACATTATCCTGAGAATGAGCTAACCAGTCCTTGCCCTATTCTATGAATGCCAATCGCCAGGCTAGGAAGCGACTGGTATCAATTTTAAAGTCAATGGTTTGACTCGACTGGGAACCAAACTCCCAGCCTCGCCCATGCCCTACTGACTAGGCCACCACACGCGGGGGGATATGGCAAGGAGTGGTGACATTACTGGCCCGGGCAGGGAAGAATGAAGAAGCAGGGATCGCAATAACACAACTTTAATACAATGACAATCAACCGGAGCAGCATTTCGTAGTTACATTCATCATTTTTAGCAGGACTGAAGGCGAAGTTGACACAAGCATGAAGTTAGGCAATCAAATAACCTAATTATGAGCAACATATCTACGATATTTTTTTAATGAATGGGCAAGTTAATGAAACAGTGATATCAATCAAGCAGTCATCTCAATAAATCAGTCAAATCATCAATCAAAGAGCATCAATCATCAAGGTAGATCACCAGTACTCAAGTAATAGCGAAACTAATAATAATGACCACATCACATATCAACATGTAATCAGTTAATCATAGTTTTCAGAGTAGAGTTTTTCTGGAGTTCACTGGTTTTTGTTTTTTAGTTAGCTCTGTGACAAGTGCCAAGGCCAAATTATGTGGTTGAGTGTTTAGCTTATGGCTGTTATTAGTGTTTTGTTGACCTTGTGAGAGTGTGTTGTGCTTATTTATGTGTGGTGGGCCTGGGAGGCTCAGCCATCGAACCTTTGCACCTCCAGTTATGTGCTGCCTGATGCATGGGCCACAGTGGCGGCTGTCTTTCTTATCACATGGAGGGTGTACCTTGTGGTGGTATCGATTGCCACCTCTGAGTCTTTCCAGGTGGGGGTGATGTCTGGAATAGTCATAGTTTCATCGTCTGTGGGGTAAACCAGTAGGGGTCGTGTTGGGTTCCATGTCCGGTCTTCGTTCATCATTCTTTTGTAGGCCATGATTGGGCATAGTACCGGTGTTGCGGTTGGTTTCCCAGGGACACCAGTTTGCGAGGGACACATCGCTTCTGCACATGCGTCAAAATCGAACAGCATCGTCACTAACCTTATATATTTAATATAATGTTTTAGGTAAAGATGTTTTCTATATGTGTACCAAACAATTCGTTTCTAGATGGTGTAATTTGAGAGATATTTGACTTCTTTTGTATTTACTGTATGAACATTACTCACAACCATTGACAATGCCTTGAGTTTGATGGTACGCGCAGTGCAAAACGTTAGTTATATTCAAAATTAATAGAATTCAAGAACCCTAACCTTATAAATTTAATATAGTCTTTATGGTAAAGATGTTTTCTATATGTGTACCAAGAGATTTGTTTCTAAATGGTGTAATTTGGGAGATATTTGACTTCTTCTGTATGAAGATTTGCTCACGGCCGTTAACAATGCATTTGAATGGAAGTGTCCCTGGCAAACTGGTGTCCCTCGGAATCGGCATCACCGGATTGCGAGCTGGAGCAAACATTAGGATCGTTGACTGGGTGTTGCCGTGAAGGTTTTTCGCCTTCTGCTGTTTTGAGGTTTACCTCCGCTATTATGTTGACATCTTCCCTTGTAGTATGACATGTTTGTTCAAAGGTGTTTGCTGCTATGGTGACCACCTTTACTTGCTTCGCTCTTGTGTAGTACATTATGAGTACAGCAAATGCCACCACCCTGTGCTTTTGTGTATCCTGTAGCTTGACTACCACCATCTTCATAGTGGCTATCGGCATGAACGGAGTGGGGCATGGCTTGTGGGTCTTGGCTCCCTTGAGAGCATCCATTGAGACCTAGACCATGATGTTGTCCAGTGGGTGGGGGGATGCTCTGTTAAGACAGAAGTGCATGTGGATGTGCGATACCATGTTGACCACGGATGAGGGGCACTGTCCAGCCACTACGTCTTCTATCCAGTATCCCCAGTGGGCAACTGAGGTAGGATAGTTCCCTTGCACCCCCTTGCAGATTGTAAAAGGCAACAAATGGGGCGACTTGTTTGCCATGAATCGAGGCTTGTGTCGGTGGAGGAAGGGATCCTCTGCACTTTGGCCCCAATACTGCACTTTGGCCCCAACTTCACCTAGGTGAGAGGTTGCACTGGTCTGGTCCAATCAATCGGCTTGTCACGCTAAGCCCTCGGAGTGGTGATATGAAGAATGTATTTATTTCAAACATATTGTATTTATACATAGATATATATATATATATGGATAGTAATATATATATATATATATATATATGGATAGTATACATATATATATGGATAGTAATAAACCATTTATCGTGCTGAATAATACCTGTGGTGTCCTGCACTCCCCCCCACCCCCCTGTCCGGGTTGGGGGATGAGACCTGCATCATGCACCACTCCACCTCCTCCGCGGGGCATAGCCTCCACTCGCTCAGAGGATTTTGTTTACATATTCATCCTTCACTAGTCCTAGAAGGCGGTGGCTAGGGTCAATCTAGTATTTGTTAGTGCTTTTTTGCCACCATACTAGAATATATTATCCTTGTATCCCTGGTCTGCATCTGCCGGTTAATGAAGCTCTGCACATCCCATTTTTAGGGCTCCATGATGGGTCGGGAGCAAGGATAATGAATCACAATAAAACAAAATATGGATAACAAAAAACAAACCAAACTGGCAAGAAACGAAGGACTGACTCGGATTCCGATTCGGAAATCCAATCCCAATGGCCTAGATTCATAATTATTGAATCTAGTGTACCCGACCAACCAATAACAAAGCTATCCCCTTTTGCCATACAAAAAGGCATCATGGGGATTGCTGGCTCGGTTAAAGATGTGAAGAAACTGTGGTCTGGCTATATTCTTGTGGAATGTGTGAGGAAGGCTCATGCCGACAATCTGCTACGCGGAAGCACGCTAGCAGGCATCGCCATCAAAGCCGCTCCTCATCGCATGCTCAACTCTAGTAAGGAAGTGATCCATACTGGAGATCTGGATGATTCCGATGAGGATGAAATCGCACAGGAACTAAAATCCCAAGGTGTGTTAAACATTCGATGGATAGTGATTAAGAAGGATAACAAATCCATCAAAACAGGGACATACATCTTCACATTTGGTACACTTGTTCCGCCCAAGAATTTGAAAGTTGGATACCTCAGAGTTGCAGTGGATTCGTTCATACCAAATCCGCTCCGCTGTTTCCGATGCCAGAAATTTGGTCATGGTAAAGATTCATGTAGTATCAAAGTGACATGCTTCCGGTGTGGTCCGAAGGGTCACAATAGCACTGAGTGCCATGACCAGGCAAAATGTGTCAATTGCCTGGGTGACCATATGGCCGCATACAAAGACTGTCCTGTTTGGATAAAAGAAAAGTTGATTCAACATGTAAAAACGGGGAATGGGCTTAGCTATCCAGCAGCTCTGAGGATTGTTGAAGGTAAAATACCTTCACCAACCACCAAGAGCTATGCCGCAATAGCCAAGCCCACAAATAGGTCCGTCCACTGCCAGACTGAATTGATGTGGGTGACTGGAGAGAAGCTCAAGGCTGTACCCCCATTCATCACCCTATGACCGAGACGACAAAGAGAGCAACGTCAGTGCAAACGCCAGGGATTACGAATCAGAGTCAGAGTCCTATTAAAAAGATTACGGTCTTGAAAAGAAGTTGTTTCTGACAGAGTCCCGAAAGGGATGCTGTCCCTAACACAAAACAATTCCAGGTGCTGGAAGTAGAGATGCCTTAGGCCTCGACTAGTCGAAGTCGCAGTTTCTCCCCTAAAGCGAAGGGGATGGAGAGAACACCTGTCACTGCCCCAAAATGACAGTGCAGGTGGTTCTCTAATTCAGTGGAATTGTAGAGTCTTCAAGCACAGCATTGAGGCGTTATCTCTTCTGTGCTACGTCAACCCTCTTGTTTTTTGTTTACAAGAAACTCACTTGAGAACTTCTGACCGGATCGAGAATGAGCTGCTGGTTAGACGTGACATTGTATGTATGCCAGTGGCGTTAGACACAACACTACAGGCTGTAGCTGTTTGTCTGATGCTACATAAGATTATAACTCTCTGTTCCATTTCTGTTCCTCCAAGCACCATTCTCACTTTCCAAGAATTGGATGCTCTTGTGAGCCAGTTACCATACCTATATGTAGTTATGGCTGACTTTAACGGCCACAATGCACTGTGGGGAGGGAGCATTAGGAACGCAAGGGGCAAGAGGATTGAAGACCTTGTGGACAGTCATGCACTGTGTGTACTGAACGATGGTTTGTACATCCCGCCTATGGAATATACATTGCCGTCGACCTCAGCAACTGTGATGTTCTGAAGACCTCTGCAACTCGCAAGTGTCTGATGCCTCCATGGTTGGATGACAGCTGTAGGAGGGCTATTAAGGAATGGAAGAAAGCTCAGCGTAGATTTTACAGGAGACCAACTGCTGAAAATCTGGTGCTCTTTAGAATTCTGTGCGCTCGCGCTTGCAGAACAATAACAAAAGTGTGGAGGCAGTGCTGGAGCCAATTGGTTTCCGACATTACCAAAGCCTGGACGATGATCAGAAGAATCAAGTGAAGGGGAGATGATTCTTCTGTAGTCCAGCACTTGAAGCACAATTCTCACATCACAGGTTTCTCTGTCGAGTCAACGGACAACAATCTAAGGGATCGGTTGTTACAAACTCACAATTTGTCATTGGGATGGTGCTTACCTATGTGTTGGGTAAGTAAACACAGTGCTGCACACCTTAGTGACAATGCCAGCTCAAGTGCAGGTGAGCAAATTGACGCGATATCAAAATTCAACAACAATGTAACATAACAGCGATAGTTACCAGCTTGTAAACAACCATGACAACAATACAATTCTAACGTAGCACGATTTCAATGTTCATGGTGATATGCATAACAAGGGACAGTGTCCAGCTAAAGACAAACAATGTTCTGGATGTAGGAAATTGGGAAATTTTTTGAAAATGTGGAGAAGTTATGGTCTGTGAAGGTCAGCAGCAAGATCAACACAGCATGAAACAACAAACTCACGGAGTGGACACATCATCATGCTGTCGGTCGCGATGCGACAAAGACTGCTTTCATTACTTGACTGCCGCTCTCCATTTAGCTCTCTGCTGTGAGAGTTGTGTCCATGAGTCGGTCTTAATGTCTCTCAGCTTCAGGTTTCTCTTGATGGTATCTTTGAACCGGAGACGGGGGCGCCCTCTCTTTCTGTAGCCAGAAGACAGTTGAGAATAAAGGATCTGCTTTGTAGCCTGTCTGATGACATCCTCATGAGGTGTCCAGTCCACCGGAGATTCTTTTTGATCAGAAGATCTTCCATAGAGGGCAGCCCCATCCGTTCGAGTATTTCCTTATTCGTCACTTTGTCCTTCCAGGTTAGCCTCATGATTGAACGCAGATGTCGCATCATGAAGGCATGCAGCTTTTTCACCTGCTGTCTGTACGCTGTCCAGGCCTCGGCTCCGTTTAGTAGGGTGGATAGCACGATTGCGCGGTAGATCTTACCTTTGACCCAAATGGACACATGGTGGTTGTTCCAGAGTCTCTGGCGTAGTCGGCCGAAAGATGCGCTAGCCTTGGCCATCCTCCTCTGTATCTCAGAGGAGGATGTACAGGACTTGTGCATGGGTGGACACACCCATGCACAAATGAGGCAATGGGGTACAATTTGTTTGTTGAAACTGAAAGCTTGAAATTATGGTACACTGATGTCATGATAGGATACTGCAAGATCAAGTTCAAACGTGGCACAGGCTCGGAAGTGAACATTATTCCAAGAGGTCATTGAACTTCCCCACTGCACACAATATGTTGTGTACAGTGATTCGTTTTCCTGCCTGTAGGTGATTGCTGGGCTAAAAACGGTCCACCCTTTCATGGCAAAGGTCATTTATAAAATGAACCAGCTAGCAACAGATGGATATGACATCCACTTGTGTTTGGTGCCTGGCCATGCCGGCATCCGGGAAATGAACGAGCTGATAGGGCTGCGAAAGAGGCTCTGAACTGTACTGGGCACGGTGGCCTAATTGGTAGAGCGTGGGCTTTATGTGCGGAAGGTCGGGACTTTAAAATTGATAAGTGTGGCTTCCTAGCCTGACGCTCGGCATTAATAGGAGAGGGCAAAGACTGGTTACCTCAGTGTCAGGAAAATGTGACTGAGTGGAATATTGGGTCATGGTACTGGCGGTCTGATTTCCCAGTGGGGCAGCACTATAACGTTGCCATGAGATGCACATTCACAAGTCGGTAGTTGTCCTGGTATGACCTTAGATGTTGCCAGGACGTACAACAACAACAAAAAACAACAACTGAACTGTGATGTTGAACCAATACTAACTAACCAATTAAATCCAACTATACAAAAATCAAAGTGACGAGAAATACAGAAAAATACAACACAACCAACAGCAATACTTTGACAAACACGCCAGACATGCCCACTCAAAATTCAACACAGGTGACAATATAAGGTATTTGGATGACAGAGGGGTATGCGCCACAGGCAAAATAATCAGATCATAGGTACCAGGTCCGAGAGATTGCACAATAATGAAGTCACAAAACTACATGATTAAAAGGAATCGCAAACACATTTTCAAATACAATAAAAATAAGACACAGACACACTGTCCAGAGCACACACCAAACATACATCACTAAGTAACCACAACAAGCAGTGCACGTCATATCAGTCCTGGGCAGGAATTACCTAACATGATATGGCAGAACTAGTCGCCCAGTCAAATGACTATGTTTTATATTGAAAACATAGAGAAGCACAAAATACACAAATTGGCACAGAACGCTGTACACATTCACCAACAAGAAGCAAACAAAACAATTCATGCAATATACAACCATAGCATGGAACAATGACCTATCATCAAAAATCTAAAATAATATAAGATCGCATAAATGTTGTTTATCGATATTTACAAGGAATTGGGATATTTACACATATATGAGAAACCTGAAGCTGAGAGATATTAAGACCGACTCATGGATGTAACTCTCACAGCAGAGAGCTATATGGAGAGTGGCAGTCAAGTAATGAAAGCAGTCTTTGTCGCATCGCGACCGACAGCATGATGATGATGATGACACATATATTGAGTACGGTCAACAAATGTAACAATAGATAATTCAAATAAATGATGCCATTGCATGTCGTTTATCACCGTAATTAAGAAATTAACCTGTATGTTATTACAAATAAAAAATTTTAACATTTCAATAAACGTATTTTAATGCATTATAATGTTATTATAACCAACCTATGATGTCAGATTTAAGTATTTAGGTGAGTTTTATCAGCAAAAACAACACAAGGGAAAAAAAGGGGGGGGGGAGTAGATATGTATTTGATTTATTGCATTAACTTGCACTAAAGAAAGGGAGATGTAATGTACGTGAATCACCCGATCACTTGATGATGTCACAAGGTGGGGTGTAGGTGTGTGGTGGGGTGTAGGTGTGTGGTGGGGGATTAGGGATGCTAAAGATTGTGAGGTGCCACTCTGCAAGACAACCCTACACCTCCACCACAAACCACCGACACCCCCACCACACACACTGTCAACCCCCACCACATCCCTAAGCCCCCACCACACACTCCTAAATCCCCTAAATCCCCACACACCTACAACACACCACACACACCTACACCCCCACCACACACCACACACCTACACCCCCACCCCACATCCCTAAACCCTCACAACACATCTAGACCCCCACCACACCACACACCTAAACCCCGACCACACACACCCCCACCCCTAAACCTACATCCCCACCACACACCAAACACACACCTACACCCCCACCACACACCTAAAGCCCCACCACACACCTACACAACTACACCCTTCTATCCAACCATGATCACCGACTTGGACCGGGAACGGGTGCTGCCACCTAGTGTATAGCGAGAGAACTGGCTCATGAAAGCTCCCCATTGGCAGAGGTGGGAGGGCATGGGGAATCGAACCACCAACCTTCAGATTAGGAGTCTGACCTAGAAAAAAGTCAGACACTCTAACCACTCCGCCACAGAGAACACCACCAACCATGGGCATGTTGCATCGTACAGGACTAGTAAATAAAGCCAATTGCATAACAGAACTCGATGTGTCAACTTATATCTTACATCAGTGACAATGCTGACCCATGTTTGCTAAGAAGCGGCAACAGGTAACTTCACTCTAGCAGGAACAGTTGGTGGACTTTCTAGATATTGTAGTTTGACAGACCACTTACATTAATCCATGGCAGTTCCTTGGTCTTACCTATTAGGGTACCTTCCTTATTCATCCCTGAAAGAAAATAATTGATTGAAATTGTATGTGTAAACATGCACTGAAATGGCAAACACATCCCCCGTTTCATATCTCAGATTTATTTGACATGAATAAACCTCATTAAACAACATGTTGTTCACAGAGAAAAACAGGTGGTGGCAGACAAATATACCACACAGACAAAGTAATCGCACTCCATTCCCACACACCTCCAGTGGTCTAACTTCTGTAGCCTGCTAAAACAACAATGGTTTATATGCTGTCATGCATCATGACTTTCTCATGTACCTGTTTATTTCCCATTAACTATGTCTGTGGTTTTGAATCTAAAAATAAGTGATCATTCGAAAAGCCCACAGTGGTTCCCCAATAAAAGTGTCTAATTTCACAATACAAACCTCACAATGCTAGAAATAAAAAAAGGATTATCTTTTCATCTTAGAGTAACTTTAATAGAATATTATGGATACACTACTCACAGACACTGCAAAGGAGTTGTTTAAGTCAATTCTAATGATATAGTTTGTCAGATTCCTTATTCTATATCAAACTAGTTGTGGACTTTGACAGCTCATCCTTATTTGTTTCTATATGAAAACGAACTGGGTTTTTCAATACACCTTGAGAAAGCGAGACAGATTGAGTATCCAGTGGTGATCCCTATCTTGTATTACTACATTAGTTTATATTTTGCAAGTTAGTTCTCGCTACTCCTTGAAAGCCATTTTATAATGATGTCCTTCATTAGAATCTCAACTTATTTCTATCAACATAGGCTGATGTTAACGAGCAAATTGGCCAGATGGTGAAAAGTGATCAGAAATTTGAGATTGGATGTCTAGGTGTTGCAAAGTGACTGGAAATTTCAGCTTGGAAGTCTGACATCGGCCAAATGTTACAAAACGATTAATAATTTGACAGCAGAAGTCTGACATCAGCCAGATGCTGCAACGCTACCAACAATTTTACATCTGAACTAAGTCTGATATCGGATTATGTTGTCAGGCGGACAAAGACACTGACATCAGTATGCTATTGAGATGATGTTGCCTGCAGATTGCGTTACCACCAATTTTGATAATTGCTATGTTTAGAAAAATAAACAAAATCGTTTTGGATTGGAATGCTAAGTTAAGTATGAGGCTTGTACTTACTAACTGTTACAGATGGGAGTCGAATAAATTCTGGAAAGAAAGAAATGACTATATCACTAGAATTTCTATGTATACAGCAAACAGATACACTTTGTTGAAATAATTTGAAAATGTGAGTCATACAAAGATCTGGTCTTAAATCCATAGTTGTGAAATAAGATGAACACATTAATGATGTATGATATTGTTTTGAAGAGAATGCAGCAGTTTGTTATGTCTTGAATAATGTATGGCTAGGCTACATGGCTATGAATTGTGAATTTCCATTGCACATTTTGATTCAGTTACGCACCATTTCGGTTCTCACTGTCATTCACAGACTTTCCCGACTCTCTAGGAAAATCGCTGCTGCCTGTTTCGCCCTGAGAATCTGAAAGTTTGATGAAGAGTAGAGAGAATATAAAGCAATCTAAGAACCAAGTTGTTACTCGTGTTTTCTATCAATTTGCAGCCAGTACGATATATACAACACATTACTATTGTCCTTTCAGGAGAAACTAGAATGACTTGATATTTTGTAGCTATTCATAGAGGTCATATAGTTATTTTTGCTCTGGCGATGCATAATGTTAGAAAAATAGCCACTTGAATCAAAATTTCCAATATCCAGCCTGAATACCTGGTATCTAGCCTCAATTCTTGTAGATACATTCATTCAACAAAATATACCAAGGCTATCAAGTAATTTAATCACTCTCATGTTCTCCAGTCAATTGCATTATATCCATGATATAATAAGACAAAGTTTCATTAGCAGTTACTTCTCGAAATTAATAACTAAGGTTGTACATGTCTTCAATTCCAAACCCCAGCAAAATCAAAAGTGCATACTTGTCAACACCTAGCCTGGTGCTTGATATTACTATGTAGGGCAAGGAGTGGTGAAATTAAGGAAACCAATTGTCTCCACTTTAAATTCCCCATGCTTAATCCATGAACGCAACAAACAGGGGAATATAAATTACGCAAACAAGAAACCCTGATTTATTGGTAGCCATAACTATGTAGGTAAATAGTTATGTAAACAATCCCAGGGTACTCAATGCCACCTATCCCACATTCGTCCACTTGGTGTATCTCATGAGAAGCCCTTCTTTGCCCCTCTCCCAACCTTCTACCTCTGACTTCATTTTTACTAAGGAGGCAGGATGTGAAATAGAGGTGGCTGTGCTTCTGTTATGGTGTGACATGGATTGGATAAATAGCTCAATAGAAATGCATGATTACAGAACTGTTATCTGCACAATAGTAGTTTGTTGTCAGTAGCAGGAATGGTTCTTCCAGTGTTGGATTGATTGATTGGTGGCTTCTTTACGCCGTGTCGGCAGCATAGGCCATATTCACGGTGAGAATTGTTTGTTTTTTATTCAACCCTCACCTTTACATATAATGTAACAGCATACAATCAATTATGTATCAATAGACACTTATGCAATTTTTTAAAGCTCAGAATCATATAATTAAATAAAATAGATGAATTAATTGATAAACATTGTTTTAATGAACTATATGAGGTGGTACAGACCAGCTGCCCTCAAAAAGGCTAAAATGTCTTCTTTTTTTACTTTAGTAAAAAGGTCATGCATGCTGTTTGCAGTGTAAAATTGTTGGATCAGTGCCATAAAATCGACACAGTTTAGTAAAATATCCTTTACTGTCAGTGGGGACTGACATCCAATACATTCAGGGGGAGGGTCTGATCGGGCATGCAAATGCCAAAATTTGTTGCCCTGGCAAACTCCCGCAGCAGCTGCCTGGCTTAGGTCTTTCGAACCATCGTTATACATGTAGAAGTGGTCGTCAAACTGGCCTTGAATCTCTGCGTACAGTCGTTGATACTCAAGTGGATGTGTCCCAGACTTCCTCAGTTCCGTGAGTCGGAGGATGACCGATGGGTTCCTCAGCGACCACAGGGGATGTTCTGGGACCTGGGTATCCTCCAATACATCCAGATCCAAGTACAACGCCTCCAAATGAGGTTTCATCCGGAGCCCCAGGGGCCGAATGAAATTTGGCTTGGCTTCATACTTGGAGTTGTTGTGTGTCTCAAACACACAACTGTACACAGGATTTAATGCATTTGTTTTTAATTTAACAACATATTGCGTGGCCAGTATGGTTCTCCTATTGTCAAGGGATGGTTCGTTGGCTTTGATGTATAGGCTCTGAACTAGAGAGGTGCGAAAGGCACCAAGGGCCAGACGCAGCCCCTGATGATGCACCGTGTCCAGCAGCCCAATATACGACTTCCTTGCGGGACCGTATATTATGCTGCCGTAATCTAGCCGTGACCAAACTAGGGTTCAGTACACGGCGAGTAGATGCAGCCGCCACCTCCTCTCTAATTGGAAAGTGGTCACTCCTGCAGAGTTCGTTCCAGACCCTCCACCAAAAGTCCAGCACCAGATCTGGTTCAACAATGCTGAGGTCGATGGCAGAGTATGTTCCGTAGGTGTTGTAACTGGCTCACAAGAGCATCCAATTCTTGTAAGGTGAGAATGGAGCTTGGATGAACATAGATGGAACAGAGAGTTATAGTCTTATGTAGAGTCAGACGAACATCTATAGCCTGTAGTGTTGTGTCTAACGCCACTGGTGTACATACTATAACACGTCTAACCAGGATGGAGGAGCCGCCAGTGGCTCAGTCTCCATCTGGTGCAGACTTGTCAAAATTGATGTAGCCTTTAAGAAGCTCTCAAGTGATTTTCTTGTAAGCAAAGGGCAAGAGGGTTGAGGTTGCAGCACAGAAGAGATAACTCTTCAATGCTTCCCTTGAAACCTCTACAATTCCACTGAATTAGAGAACCACCTGTCACTGTCATTTTGGGGGAGTGACAGGTGTTCTCCCCCTCCCCTTAGGTTTGGGGGAGAGACTGCAACCTTGACTAGTCGAGGCCTCAGCCATATCTACTTCTTCCAGTGCCTCGTATCTGTTTTTTGTTAGGGACAGAGACCCTTTCGGGACTCTGTCCGAAACAACTTTCGGTTTGCGTTTCAAAACCGTAGCCTTTTTAATAGGGCTCGGATTGATTGATGATTGATTTATGGTTTCTTTACGCGGACTCGGACTCCGATTCGGAATCCCTGGTGTTTGCACCGACATTGTTTTCTTTGTTGGCTCGGTCATAGAGTGATGGACTGGGGGTACAGCCTTGGGCTTCTCCCCAGTCAACCATGTTAACTCAGTCTGGCAGTTGACTGACCTGTTTGAAGGCTTGGCTATCACGGCATAGCTCTTGGTGGTTGGTGAAGGTGTACCTTCAACCATCCTCTGAGCTGCCGAATAGCTCAGCCCATTCTCCGTTTTTATACGTTGAATAGATTTTTCTTTGATCCAAACAGGAAAGTCTTTGGATGCGGCCATATGGTATCTTCGAGGGGTTCTGGGCTTTTATAACCTCGCCTGTCCAGAGCCTCTATTTCGAAGGCCGAGAGCCCTCCCTTAAGAGTAGAAGGCTCAAACTGTCTATGCAATATGTGGTAAAATTAAAAGGAAATATTTTAAATCCTGCATATAAGTCCTTTTTTATGCCGCCATATGACCGCCTCTATGAAGCAAGGCCAACATACATAAAGCCATTAGGCCTGAGAATAAAGCCTCATTTGGAGGCCCTGCGAGCAAATCTACATAATATAGCACCCTCAAAATATTCAGATATTCCTCCTTGGCAGCTGAGAAAACCAAACATTATCATCCAGCTGGCCATGTCGAAAAAATGTCATGTCATGAAAGCTTTATTGATGTGCGAGGTGCTTTCAGTTCCCACCTAGCTGTTTATACTGATGGATCAAAGACAGACAACAGAGTCTCTACGGCAGCAATCGTCCACGGACATGAATTAGGTATGCATATTCCAGATCAGAGTTCCATCCTTACTGCTGAGGCACGAGCACTCCTACTCGCATTAGAGTGCATTGAAACCTCAGCCAGTCATAAATTCATCATTTTCACTGACTCGTTTTCCTGCCTTCAGGCTTTAAACAATAGGAAACTGGACCACCCAATACTACTTAAAGTACTCATTAAACTAAACTCTCTTTCAATAGCAAAATTTGACATTCACCTATGTTGGGTGCGCAGTCATGTGGGTATCCCAGGAAATGAGAGAGCAGATCAAGCAGCCACTCGAGCCCTGACTGCTCCTTTGGAACGCTGTCATATTGCCCACTCTGATCTGAAAGCTACCATTCAAAAATACATCTGGAACCTATCGCAGATCGAATGGGATGAACACCCAGACAACAAACTCCATAGAATTACCACCTCAGTGAACGGACTGCCGCAGAGTCGCCTGGAAGGGCGACATGACCAGATTGTTTTAACAAGATGCCATATTGGCCACTCGTGGCAAACACGTTTTTCTGCTCAAGGGGGACCCTCCACCTGAGTGTATTGGATGTCAGTCCCCACTGACATTAAAACACACTTTATTAAACTGTGTGGATTGCATGGCCCTGCACCAACAGTTTTACACTGCAAACAGCATGCACAACCTTTTTACTAAAGTAAAACAAGAAAACATTTTAGCCTTTTTGAGGGCAGCTGGTTTCTACCACCTCATATAGCTTTTTAAACAAATTTCATCAGTGAATAATACTATCATTTAGAATTTTGTTTACCTTGACCAGAAACTATATGATTGTGATTTTATTTTTTTAAAGAAGAAAAAAAGAAGAAATTCATGAGTGTCCATTGACACCAAATTGATTGTATGCTTTTACATGTAAACGCGATGGTTTGAACAGAAACAAACATTTCTCACTGTGAATATGGCCTATGCTGCCGACACGGCGTAAAGCAACCACCAATCAATCCAGGGGTTCTAGTTCTAATTGACAATTCGAACTAGAACTTCTTCCAGTGGTTCTAGTTCCAAATGTCAAAGCGAACACTTCTCACACCTGACAGATAATACAGATCCAAGATTGGGATCATTAAATAGTTCCATTTCATGCCATTCTATATAAATAGCCATATATATGTATATTTATATATGTGTATGTTCCTTACACAGTTTCTGCATGTGAGGTTAGATATCTTTGCACTTAATAAACATTGATTATAATTTGGAATTTACACTATTGCTTGTCTAGTGACAAGTGCCAAGACAACCATAATCTTCACAACCACACACAGCTAGTAACGCATGGAAATAGAACTGCAAGTGAAAATGCCAAAACTGTTAGCTTACTTATTTCTGCTAGCTTGTAATACCCTATGATACAGTATGTGACAAACATTATTGCAGTACCAATAGTTTCAAATATCTATATAACCAGTAGTTTATTTTGAGAATGGACCTGTGTCCCTACAGTATTCCTACTCAGCGTCTTGCAGAACATCAAGTCAGCAGATGATCATCTTAAAACCAAAATAACCAGGCAGAAGTAATGACCAGCAAAACTGCCCCACCTATTGCATATCAACAAGATTATTCAATCAAAATGTACCTTTTTCAACTTAGCTAATGATGAAGGACCGAGAGCATAGTATTTACTTAAATATTACAAGACCCTCTACTTGTTGTAGGTAGTTGGATAAAGTACTTCTCAGCCAGTCTGAAGCTGGTGTCATACCTATTTCATCTCTCTTTTTTCCTACATACAACTTATGATGTGTATTCAGTTTGTTAATTTTATGTCTTTCACATGAAATATTTAGGTTGTATGATTGCCTGTTTTTCTTCATTCCAATATGATCATTTTGAGGTATGCTATTTATAGTGTGTACTGCAGCATAACTATGACGGGTACAACATAGTGATCAGAATTTTGGTGAAATACTGGTTCATGTATCTATGTCATGAATCATGATAATCTTCATACATAATTGCCCAAAGCTTATTGTAGTAGTTCATAATAAGCCCCACTAGCATCCAGTGGTCCCAGTGACAATGCTGACCGAAGCTCTCGACAAATGCATTACACCTCTTCCCATTCCTCACACAGACCTCAAAAGGCACATCAGTGCACTCATAAGGAAAAAGTGGCAATTACAATGGGATGAAGCTGTCATGAACAAGCTTCATGCAATTCAGCCCACCCTTGGCAAATTTTCAGGTGCTTGTCATAGAAATAGACGCGAAGAGACCGTTGTTGCACATATGCAAATTGGACATAGCTATTTGACTCATAGTTACCTTTTTAAAGCAGAAGACCAGCCAGAATGCATACCATGTGGAGTGCCTCTGACTGTGAAACATATTTTGATTGAATGCATTGACTTTGCAAATGTTCGAGCACAGTATTTTAATGTAGCAAGCATGAAATGTTTATTTGACACTGTTAGTACTGCCTTAGTTTTATCGTTTTTAAAGCACATTGGACTGTTTAATCGGTTTTAAGACATTTTTGATGGCATTGTATAGCCCTTAGTGTGCTGATATGCCGTTAAGCATTTATTCATTCATTCATTCCAGTGGTCCCAGTGACAATGCTGACCGATGTTTGCTAAGGAGTGACAATATGTGACAGCACTCTAGCAGGAACAGTCGGCGGACTTTCTAGATATTGCAGTTCCACAGTCCACTTACATTAATCCATGGCAGCTCCTTGGTCTTACCTATTACATAACCTCCCTCATCCAGCCCTGAAAGAAAATAATTGATTGAAATTGTATGTGTTAAAATGCACTGAAAAGCCTGGTTTATGACACCAAACACATCCACCGTCTCATATCTAAGCCTAAATCGACATGAATGAATCTCATTAAACCACATATTGCTCACAGAGAACAACTAGTGGTCGGAGACAAATATACCACACAAACTCAGTAATCCCACTCCACACCCACACTCACCTACCGTGGTCATACTTCTGTAGACTGCTAAAACAACAACCCATGTGCCTGTGTGTATATTAAAGTAATGCTTTATATACTGTCATGCAGTATTATTTTGTCATATACCTGGTTATTTCTCAGTAACTATGTCTGGAATTTAGATTTGACAAAAAGTAATTATTCAAAGAGCCCATGGTGAGTCTCAAATAAAAGTGACTAATTTCATAATACAAACCCCACAATGCTAGACATAAAAAAGTATTATCTTTTCATCTAAACATAATTTCCATAGAATATTATTGATACACTATTCACCAACACTGCAGAGGAGCTGTTTAAGCCCATTCCACTAATATAGTTTGCTAGGTTTCTTATTCAATATCAACCTAGTTGTAGACTGTGACAGCTCATCCTTATTTGTTCCTCTTTGAAAACAACTTGAGGTTTCAATACACATTGAGAAACCGAGACAGCTTGAGTATCCAGTGGTGGTCCCTACCTGTTATTAGTTTATATCTTGCAAGGCATCTCTTATTGAGTACTCGCTACTCGCTACTCATTGATAACCACTTTATAATGATGACCTTCATTAGAATCTCAACCAGAGTGGTCAGAGTGGCTGACTTTTTTCTAGGTCGGACCCCTAATCTGAGGGTCAGTGGTTCGATTCCCATGCCCCCACCTCTGCTAATTTGGATTTCCACCGCTGTGTATAACTTACAGCGTCAACAAAGGCCAGTTGCTCTCATACCATGTCTATGTGGTATGGGAGGTTAAAAATCCCTTGGGTCGGTAAAAGTGTAGGCTCGGGCTTTCTCTCGACAAACTGTCTAATGGTAAAAACTAGTCTATTCTGACTTATCCATGAACAAAAAATCAACATACAGTGTGTTGGATAATGGAAGTCTGACATTGGCCAGATCTTGCAAAGTGATCAGAAATTTCACATTGGATATTTAGCTGTTGCAAAGTGACTGGACATTTTTCTTTGGAAGTCTAACATCTGCTAAATGTTACAAACTGTAAAGTCGTCGGAATACATTCATGAACCTGGCCCTATACATCAGTTACATTAATGAACCATATCAGGTGGCTCTAGCAGTCTTTACATGTTCTTGAATTAAATCCTTGAGAGAATCATAGACAAAGTAATTCCCTTGCTAACTATAGTTTATATTGCGGACTAAATTAATAAAAATCAACAAATCATTTAGTATTATTATTACATTTGGTATATATATATAATTATATATATATAATAATATAACAGGGACAAGGAGTAAGGTAGAACAATAAAGAGACAGCATTTGTGGTATAAAAGATGAATTGCCTCCAGTCACTTTGCAACCAATCTAAGTAAAACGAAGGAAACACCAAATATTGCATTCATAAGTAAACTGAGGTTACTTTGCTGGGGTGGGCTAAAGATTTATTCTTCAACTGCCATGGATTAAAATAATTTTCCTTTCAATTCCCCCAAAATAATTAAACAAAATAAATATATATGAAATATAGTGGATTTTCCAACACCATTTTAAAATCGGAATCTGGTGACATTTAAGCATTGAATTTATAACAGAATTTGACATCATCCCAACTTAGTATGACCTATTTTTTTGTTTTTTTTTGTTTTTTTTTGTTTGGTCCATTAGTTGTTTAAGCAGGGGAAATTTCAGTCATAGACGACTGGTCTTCCTCATTCCACTGCTCGTCGATAGAAAGCCCGAGCCTACACTTTTACCGACCCAAGGGATTTTTAACCTCCCACACCACATAGACAGGGTATGAGAGCAACCAGCCTTTGATGACGCTGTAAGTTATACACAGTGGTGGAAATCCAAATTGGCAGAGCTGGGGGCATGGGGAATCGAACCGCCGACCCTCAGATTAGGAGTCTGACCTAGTAAAAAGTCAGACACTCTAACCAATCCGACACAGAGAACGCAGATGGATTAAAATAGTTTCAGGCTGATATCGGACTGTGTTGTCAGGAGGACACAGGCACTGACATCAGATGATATTGCGATGATGCCACGCTGGAGATTGTGCTAATACCAATTTTGATAACTGCTAGGTTTAGTAAATATAAACAAAATCGTTTTGAATCGGTATGCCGATTTTAGTATGAGGCTTGTACTTACTAAGTGTTACAGCTGGCAGTGTTATGAATTCTGGAAAGAAGGAAATGAATATATCACTAGAATATCTATGCATACTTCAAATAGATACACTCTGTTGAAATATTTTGAAAATGTGAGTCGCATAAGAATCTGGTCTTAAATCTGCGGGTAGGAAATGAGGTGAATACATTAATGATTTAATGATGTGTGATATTGTTTTGAAGAGAATGCAGCAGTTTCTTATGACTTGAAAAAGGTATGGCTAGACTCCATGGCTGTGAATTGTGAATATCCATTGCACATTTTGATTCACTTACCACCAGTACTTTCACTGTCAGTAGTTACCGTCTCTCCATCCGATGAGCTGGCCGCCATTTTACCTGCAGCATCTGAAAGTTTGGTGAAGAGAGGAGAATATAAAACAATCTAAAAACCAAGTTGTTACTCATGTTTTCTATCAATTTACAGGCAGTGCGATATACAACAGTCATCACAATTGGAGAACACATGTGTCCTTCCAGTAGAACAAGGTGACGTGGTAGGCCTACTTTGTAGGTACTCAAAGAGTTCATATAGTTGTTTTGCTCTGGCGATGCATAGTGTTGGAAAATGTGCAATTTTTAGCCCATTGGATCAGAATTTCCATGTTCCCGCTTAATACCTGGTATCTGTGACATACGTAGGTGGGCGGACCCGGCCAGGAACGGGGGTAGTCACGTGAGCTGAATAAACCGGCAGTTGATATACAGAACTCATGGCGTTCGGGTCATTGCTACACTGCACTACACTACACTACATGGGGCGTAATCGATTAATCGACTCTGGTCACCCAAGCCACTTTTTGGCGCATGCGCACATCCTGCAGACTCGGGTCGAATAACCGAATAAGCTTCTGCACGCTCGGGGTGGACAAAATGGTGGCTTAATCTAAAACCTAATTATTTGTTTTACTAACCAATATAAGTACAGCAAAATAGGATTTAAAGTATTTTAGGATCGTATAAGCTGACAATCTGTGTTATTTTAAAAAAAGCATTAAAACAACGAATAGGACTTGTAGTGGTAGCTACAGGTACCAGCTCAGGTGTGACGTCATTGTTCCTAGCAAACCCCAGCCAAGAGGTGGGTTACTGGCGTCGGGTCGTTTTGCACACGGCACGTGTTTTTGTCGACTCCACTCGCGGTGTTCGATTTGAAATTCAGAAGACTCGGGTGACCCCAGTCGCCCGGGTCGTGTTAATCGATTACGGCCATGGTGTCAGATAGTGGGATGGTCAGGTATGGCATCAGCAGTTCTATCGGGGTTGAGACCACAGCACCCCCTGAACAGGTAGGGGCCACGACTTCGATTTCAAAACGTCTTGAAAAAGCAAGACGTTCTGAAAAACCAAGACAGTTTACATATAGAGACAAATAGGGGTGAGTTATCACAGTCTGCAACTACTTTAATATTGAAGATGGAACCTAACAAAATATATCATTAGAATGGGTGTAAGTAGCTCTTCAAAGTTTATATGAAGAAAATGCTCCTGTCAGTAGTATGTTCATAATATTCAATTAAAACTACATTAAAATAAAGACATAATCCTATTTTGCCTATGAGATTGTGATGCTTGTATGCTGGAATTAGTCATTTTTACTGCTAAACTACCATGATATATTTACAAAAGTACTTTTCTTAAAATCAACATCCTGAACATAGTTAATGAGAAATAACCAAGAATATGAACAAATCATGATGTTTGGCATCATATAAGCCATTACTCTAATGTACACACATGCAGATGGGTTGTTGTTTTAGCAGTCTACACAAGGATGGCCACTGGAGGTGGGTGTGGGTGTGGGTGTGGGTGTGGTGCAGAGTGGGATTTCTCTCTGTGTGGTATATCCACCACACAGTATACATGTATGTGCATATACACACACACATATATATATATATGCACACAGATATATACACATATATTTGCATATAAGTATATATGCATATATATGTATATCTATGTATATAACGGCATGTTTCTAAGCATAAATATGCATAATTATATATATAAACACGCATATATGTGGATATATGTGCCTATATATGCATATATGCACATATATAATGTCCAGATATGTTTATATACACATATATACTCATATATGGAGGTGGGGGGGTAGGCTCCTAGTATGTGCTGGTACTGGTAGTACCCCTATCCTCAAACTTAAAAACAATCTTTGGCACCAGTCATGCCTCAATGACCATGACCCACATCCACCTTAAGTTGTGTTGGTGAAACCCTGCCAGCCATATATGCCAGGGTAGGTGTTACCCCACCTGATACCTCCTTGCACCCCCCCCCCCCCACAAACAAAGTAAGACAACAGTCCCACCAGTCCACCTCTAGCTACACCATGCTGGTCAGTCATGAATCAATGGATGATGTGGTGATATTTATACATATGTTATTGAATTTATTTTCATATTTACTTATTTATTATCCTTACTATTGAATTTTGTTCATATTATTCCTAGTGATATTGATTGCTCATATTCACATGCTTTCAGGACCTCCCAGCATTCTGACACCAGTTGGACAGTTATAGGGTGCACTTCTTCTGTAGCTCAGGTGGCAGAGTGTTGGTCTCAAGATCAGAGGGTAACCGGTTCGAATCTTGGAACTGGATTTTTTTTTTTTAAGAATGTCTTACTACTTTTATTGACTGAATGCATAATTATATTAATATTAATAAATATGCCTTTACCTAACTCGACATTGCTCGACTTTACCTGACTTGGCTTTACCCGGCTTGGCTTTACCCGGCTCGGCTTTACCCGGCTCGGCTTTACCCGGCTCAGCTTTACCCAGCTCGACTTTACCCCACTCCACTTTACCCGGGTCAACTTTACCCAGCGCGATGTTACCCGGTATGACTTTACCCGGCTTGACTTTCTCGGCTCGACTTTATCCGCCTCAACGTTACCCGCCTCGACGTTACCTGCCTCGACATTACCCGCCTCGACATTACCCGCCTCGACATTACACGCCTCGACGTTACCCACCTCGATGTTACCCGCATTGACTTTGCATGGCCTAAGCTCACCTGCCCCTACTTCACCCGACTCGACTTCAGGCAACTCGACTTCACCCGACTCGACTTCACCCGACTCGACTTCACCCAACGCTACTTCACCCGACCCGAGTTCACCCGACCCGAGTTCACCAGACACGACTTTACCCAACCTTACTTTACACGACCCGACTTTACCCGAACCTACTTTACCCAACCCGTATTTACCCGACCCCACTTTAGCCGACCCCACTTTACCCGACCCCACTTTACCCGACCCCACTTTACCCAACCCCACTTTACCTGACCCCACTTAACCTGACCCGAGTTTACCTGACCCGACTTTACCCGACCCAAATTTACCCGACTCGACTTTACCCGCCTCGATGTTACCCACCTCAATGTTACCCGCCTCAACGTTATTCGCATCGATGTTACCCGCCTCGACATTACCCACCTCGACGCTACCCGCCTCGACTTTACGCTACCCGACCTCACCCGACCCGACTTCACCCGACCCGACTTCAGCCAACTCGACTTCACCCGACTCGACTTCATCCGACTCAACTTCACCCAACCTGACTTCACCCGACCCCACTTTCCCCGACCCGACTTTACCTGACCCTACTTTACCTGACCTTACTTTACCCGACCCCACTTTACCTGACCCCACTTTACCCAAACCCACTTTAGCTGACCCCACTTAATCTGACCCGAGTTTACCCGATCCGACATTACCTGACCCAAATTTACCCGACTCGACCTTACCCAGCTCGACTTAACCCAACTCGACTTTAATCGACTCGACTTTACCCGCCTCGACCTTACCCACCTCGACCTTACCCGCCTCAATGCTATCCGCCTCGACGTTACCCGCCTCGATGTTACCTGCCTCGACGTTTCCCGCATCGACATTACCCGCCTCGACGTTACCCGCCTAGACGTTTCTCGCCTAGATGTAACCCACCTCGACTTTACCCGACCCGACCTCACCCAACCCAACTTCACCTGACCCGACTTCAGCCGACTCGACTTTACCTGACTCGACTTCACCCGACTCGACTTTACCCGACTCGATTTCACCCGACCCGACTTCACCTGACCCGACTTCACCCGAGACAACTTTACCCAACCCGACTTTACACAACCCAACTTTACCCAACCCAACTTTACCTGAGCGCACTTTACCCACCCCTACTTTCCCCAAACACACTACGTGACCCTACTTTACCCGATCAGTATTTACCTGACCTATTTTATCCGACCCCACTTTACCCGACCCCACTTTACCCGACCCACTTTACCTTACCCAACTTTACCTGACCCAACTTTACCCGACCAGACTGTACCTGACCCAAATTCACCCGACTAGACTTCACTCGCCTCAACGTTTCTCGCCTCGACGTTAACCACCTCGATGTTACCCGCTTCGACTTCACACGGCTCGACTTTACCCGGCTCGACTTTATTAGGGTTGACTTTACCCGGCTTGACTTTACCAGGCTAAAGACGGGTCAGGTAAAGTCCGATCGGGTAGAGAAGGGTCGGGCAAAGTCAGGTTGGGCAATGTCGAGGCGGGTAACGTCGAGACAGGTAATGTCGAGGGGAGTAACGTCGAGCCGGGTAAAGTCGAGCCGGGTAAAGTCGAGCTGGGTTAAGTCGAGCCGGGTGAAGTCGAGCCGGCTAAAATCGAGCCAGGCAAAGTCGAGCTGGGTAAAGTCGCGCCGGGTAAAGTCGGGTCGTGTAAAGTTGGGTTGGGTAAACTTGGGTGAGGTAAAGCTGGGTAAGGTAAAGTGGGATTGGGTAAAGTGGGGTCGAGTAAAGACGGGTCGGGTAAAGAAGGATCAGGTAAAGTTGGGTCGGGTAAAGTGTGGGCGGGTAAAATGGGGTCGGGTAAAGTGGGGTCGGGTGAAGTTGAGTCGGGTGAAGTCGGGTCGGGTGAACTCGGATCGGGTGAAGTCGGGTCGGGTAAAGTCAGGTCGGGTAAAGTTGGGTCGGGTAACGTCGAGGTGGGTAACATCGAGGTGGGTAACGGCGAGGTGGGTAACATCGAGCTGCGTAAAGTTGAGGCGGGTAATGTCGAGCCGGGTATAGTTGACCCGGCTAGAGTCGACCCGGGTAAAGTCAGGTCAGGTAAACTTGGGTCGGGTAAACTCGGGTGAGGTAAAGTGGGGTGAGGTAAAGTGGGGTTGGGTAAAGAGGGGTCGGGTAATGATGGGTAAAGTAGGGTGGTGCGTGGTAAAGTCAACCTGGGTAATGTCGAGCTGGGTAAATTCGGGCCGGGTAAAGTCGAGCCAGGTAAAGTCGAGCCGGGTAAAGTCAAGCTGGGTAAAGTCGACCCGGGTAAAGTCGACCCAGGTAAAGTCAGGTTGGGTAAACTCGGGTTGGGTAAACTCGGGTGAGGGAAAGTGGGGTGAGGTAAAGTGGGGCCGGGTAAATTGGGGTCAGGTAAAGACGGGTCGGGTAAAGTAGGGTCAGGTAAAGTCGGCTTGGGGAAAGTCAGGTCGGGTAATCTGTGGTCGGGTAAAGTCGGGTCGGGTAAAGTCAGGTCGGGTAAAGTCGTGTTGGGTGAACTCGGGTCGGGTGAACTCGGGGCGGGTAAAGTGGGGTCGGGTAAAGTGGGTCGGGTAAAGTGGGGTCGGCTAAAGTCATGTCGGGTGAAGTCGGGTGGGTAACATCGAGGCAGGTAACGTTGAGGCGGGTAACGTCGAGGTGGGTAACATCGAGGCGGGTAATGTCGAGGCGGGTAACGTTGAAGGGGGTAATGTCGAGGTGGGTAACGTCGAGCCGGGTAAAGTGTAGTCGGCTAAAGTGCAGTCGGATAAAGTCGGGTCGGGTAAAGTCGTCTCGGGTGAACTCTGGTCGGGTGACCTCGAGTCGGGTGAAGTCGGGTAGGGTGAAATCGGGTGGGGTGAAGTTGAGTCGGGTAAAATTGACCCGGGTAAAGTCGAGCCGGGTAAAGCCGAGCCGGGTAAAGCCGAGCTGGGTAAAGCTGAGCCGGGTAAAGCCGAGCCGGGTAAAGCCGAGCCGGGTAAAGCCCAGTCAGATAACATCGAGCAATGTCGAGTTAGGAAAAGGCATATTTATTAATATTAATATAATTATGCAGTACAAAAAAAGTAGTAGGACATTCTTTAAAAAAAAAAAGTGTCCCAGTTCCATGATTCGAACCGGTTACCCTCTGATCTTGAGACCAACACTCTGCCATCTGAGCTACAGAGGAAGTGCAACCCACAATGGTCCAACTGGTGCCAGAATACTGGGAGGTCCTGAAAACATCTGAATAACGAGCAATCAATATGGCTAGGAATAATATGAATACAATTCAATAGTAAGGATAATAAATAAATAAATTTGAAAATAAATTCAATAAAATTTAAATAAATATCACCACATCATCATTGATTCATGACTGACCAGCATGGTGTAGCTAGAGGTTGGCAGGTGGGGTGTGGGTTGCAGACCAGAGTTGCAAAATAGACATACGCCACAAACCAGGAAAGGACCTGATCCTCGCAGATGCCCTGAGCAGACGAACAACCAACCAGAATGCTTGTGCCATGGCAGCAAACATATGTAGCCAACTAGCACTAACCGAAGTAATAGCTGACTTTACCAATGTCTTCACAACTGGCCTGTAGTGTAACCTGGCTCGCTAGAACGTATTTGCTTCTCTCTCACCAGGATACCCCAACGACCTACATAAACAAATAACCTGGAGGAACAAGTCGGCACCGGCAAATCGCTACCTCCACTTCGCAGCGTCATACAACATTGAGCCACTAGCACCAACACAATATGACTTACTAGCCTACATCCTCCACCTAAAAGAATCCCTCTAAACACCAAGGGCGGTGCTCAACTACATAAGCGGGGCCAAGCCATGGGTCCAGCTCTTCAGTGGGAATGTGTCAGCCTTCAGTACCTACCTCGTCACACTAATGAAGTGGGGGATGCAATGAGTGTCAGCACATGTACTGACACAGGCACCGCCCCTCACCCCAAGAGACCTCCAGCAAGTCATCAACTACCTGTCAACGGCAGGCCCCACAGCACAAGTGCACACAGCTGCACTGCTAATAGGATACTACTCAGTACTACGCCAGGGCAACCTCCTACAGACAGGAGCACAAGACAACCCAGGACACACCCTGGCGGCCAGAGACATCCGCATAACCCCTATGGGCCTCACCGTCACAGTGAGGTCAACCAAAACAAGATGGAGGTGGGGCCAAAGTTACCAGGTGCTGGTCCCAGCCACGCCCCTCTCTCCCTACTGCCCGGTTAAGGCCTGGTAGGCATACCATGCCTACCAATGCCCATATCCCCTCGGCCCAGCCTTCCTGGTGAGAGGGGGCGGCCCCCTCCTGCCTGCAGCGCTCCTCGGAGCACTCCGGCTGGCCTTTGCAGCTTTTGGAGTTGCTCAGCCAGCCTCCTACACACTCCATAGCCTCAAGGGGGGCGCGGACCAGGCATGTGCCAATGCCGGGGACTCCCTCAAGGACATAATGGAACTGGGTGTGTGGACCTCCACTGCAGTCCACACCTACGTACCCAAGGAGCAGATAAAGGCTGGACCGCAAACCCTCGCCACAGTACTTGGTTGAGGGTTCGGTTCCAGCCTAACATCTACTGTGGGGAGGGGTGAATCCCCGAGGGACTAATTAGCATGACAACGACACACCTGTATATGATTACCTGACCTCTACCTGAATAAACAGCCATTTTATACAACACTGTCTCCGCCTGTTTGAATTATGTAAAGAAACCACCTTGATTAATAGGTAGCCACAACTACATAGATAAATAGCTATCACTAACTATGTAGACAATCTCTGTCCACTCAACACCACCTACCTAACCCACATCCGTCCACTAGGTCTACTTGGACTCTCTTGTGAGAAGCCCTTCCTTTTGCCGGTGCCACCCTTCTACCTCTGACTTCCTTTCTACTGAGGAGGCAGGATGTGAAATAGAGATGGTTGTGCTACTTTTGTAAAATGATGGCGTGACATGGATTGGATAATAGCTAAACAGAAATGCATGATTTCAAAACTGTTATCTGCACAACAGTCCTCCATTGTCAGTATAAGGCAGGGTTCTTCCAGGGGTTCCAGTTCCACTTTTCAAAGTGAACAATTCTTACACATGACAGACAATACAGACCTAAGATTGGGATCATTAAATAGTTCCACTTCATGCCATTCTATATAAATAGCATATATATGTATATTTATATATGTGTATGTTCCTTACACAGTTTCTGTGAGCTTAGATGTCATTGTACTGAGTAAATATTGATGGTAATTTGGAATTTACACTATCGCTCCTCTATATATTGACAAGTGCCAAGACAACCATAACCTTCACAACCACACAAAGCTAGTACCACATGGAAATAAAACACCAAATGAAAATACCAGAACTAATATCTCAAAGATTGTCCCCCTGCCTTTAATACCTTACAATGCAACAGCTAGTAGTATGCACCCAACAATATTACAGTACCAATTGTTTCAGACATCTATATAGCCTGTAGTTTACTTTGAGAATGGACCTGTGTCCCTCCAGTATTCCTATTCAGCCTGTTACAGAACAGCACTCAGCAGATGACCATACTTAAAAACAAAATAACCAGGCAGAAATAATGACCAGCAAAACTGTTTCACCTATAGCATATCAACAAGAATATTTGATCAAAATGTACCCCTTTTCAACTAAACTAATTGTGAAGGACTGATAGCATAGTGTTTGCATAAATATTACAGGACCCTCCACTTGTTGTAGGTAGTTGGATAAAGAACTTCTCTGCCAGTCTGAAGCTGGTGTCATACCTATTTCATATCTCTGTTTTCCTACATACACATTATGATGTGTATTCAGTTTATTATATCTTTCACAGGAAATATTTAGGTTGCACGATTGCCTGTTTTTCTTAATTCCAATACGATCATTTGGAGGTATTCTATTTATAGTATGTATTGGAGCTTAACTATGACGATCACAACTTAGCGTTCACAATTTTTTGGGAAATACTGCTTTATGCATCTATATCATGAGTCATGATAATCGACATCCTTAATTACACGACACTTATTGTAGTAGTCCACAATGATGCTAACCACCATCCGGTTGTTCCAATGACAACACTGTCCCATGCTTGCTAAAAAGTGGCAAAATCTTTCTAACTGCCACCGCCCACAGATTATATGCAACCCAGCTGGGCAGTGGCGGGTCACATCTCTATTTTGCATAAGCATATTCAGCGCTGAAAGGAGAGGGACAACCAGTCACATTTGAACTTGTCTGAGCCTATTTGAACTTGCAGGAAATGGATTTTCCTCTTCTCATTTGCACGAGAACTCAGTGTCAGCCAAAGTTGTCACCTCCATGGGGGCAGCCATTTGCAATAAAAAAGAACAGCTATGATTGGCTGAGAACAGCTCTCAGTGTCAGCCAATCAGAGCTGTTCTTTTTTATTGCAAATGGCGGCCCCATAAGGGGCGGCCATTTGCAATCGAAAAGAACAGCTCTGATTGGCTCAAATTATGGAAAGGTCCCATCCAATACATCAATTATTATTTTTAGTAGTTTCTTGTTCAGACATAGTTACACATATATATGTAACTTTTGCACAGATTAAAGCACTTGAAGTATATTTTTAATTTATCTACATTGACTTCTGTTTAAATCACACAATATCAGGACTTAAAGAATGGGAAACTATTCCTGCAAGGGTATGCTCAATAAGGGACAGTGGTCACCGGTTTTTCCTCCTTTCCTCGCTGTGGACCCTTCTCCTATTTTGGCCTATGATGGAATATACCGTGGAGTGCCCTGGCGTTCAGACAATATCCATCACATAATCATTTAGGTCAAATCTAATGCAGATTCAGTTTAATGTATTTGAAATAAACACTATATTTTAGATGTCTGTTACACTGCAAACAAAGCTGATGTCCAATTATGACTTTGGTATCGTTCATGTGACATTATACAATAAATCATTGTAGTTATGATTGCATATTTGTCTATTTCGGATATATTTACCAAAATATGACAGAGTCGCCTGAAGGAAGATATCCAGATAATAAACTCGCAGAATAAGCATCATGATAAATAAGGGAATGAGGCATCCTTGAACAATCACCACAATCGTCATAATTCTACTCCCATACTTCGTGAGATAGATGACTCCCGGACTTGCTAAATGGTGAAAATTGACATCTTATTAGAAAATGTTAACTGAAGTGGAAAATTGCACATTGTGCACGAGCATAGAAAACGATTTTCATGCATTTCAACCAGTCTAATTATATTGGCTGTCAAAAATCCAGGTAATATTTAATATTTTGAGCAGTTATTTCTCAGGGTGGACCTGAGAAACAACAACATTGAGGATCATTAAACATTAAACATGCAAGATCAATTCAATTACCAAAGGGACAAATATAGCAAAATAAAACCTAGTCTTAAACAGGGACATATCATTTATGCATCGCACCTCATTCTACTGCAGAGAGAGAAAGAGGTAGCAAGCGGAAGAATGGTAGTCAGGAACACCTTGATAAGGGGGCGCAACGCCAAAAAATGGCCACATTCAATAAGAGATCGTGGACATAATGGAACTTTGTTGGGAAGTCACTCCACCTCTCTGGATAAATAAAATGACAGGGGATATAATGTTGCATCAGCAAATTGTTTTAGAGGAGAGATAGCGCAACCCACTACATCATTATATAATTTATCTGGCCACATCAAAACAAAGACAGCAAAGAGAACTCTAAGCAGTGTACACACGTGTTGGATACATCACCAAGCTGCAGTTGGTACCCATGTATCCTTGGGCACATCCACTTCTGAAACAATGGCCAGTATTTAGATTACACTTCTCCAATTTGTTTTGGCAATTACATTTCTTCTTACACCTTTTCCCATACCAGCCAATTGCACAATCTGCAGACAATAAGGAATATGTGAATTTCTTATGATTCTTAGAACAATATTATTGGATATCTTCCAGTATTACTATTAGAATCCACCGACATGTGAATTTGCTAAGATTTAATGTCTAATTTGGTTTGTGACTACACCACCATCATCATGAATTAAAGCTATCTGCATCAAGGCAATTTTATTCCATCAAAAAAAGTTGACATATTGGGTAATATATTTTAAGGGTTCTGGCATAAAAACTGCAAACGCTATCCTGTCCAAAATAAAACCAATCCTACCACATAGGACATTCTCACATTCTGAAAGTCAAATCTGTTTGTTCACAAAAGCTGCCACATCCCCTATATAACGCCCTACTCAATATGAAATTGATAGAAATTAACAGGAAAGCACAACACTAAATTCCATTTTACAGAACAATGTGGATTTCTCGGGTTTCATGCCTGAACCCATCATTTCATTTTTTATTTTTGTTGGTCGATTAGTTGTTTAAGCAGGGGAAATTTCAGTCATAGACGACTGGTCTTCCTCATTCCACTGCTGGTCGATAGAAAGCCCGAGCCTACACTTTTACCGACCCAAGGGATTTTTAACCTCCCACAACCACATAGACATGGTATGAGAGCAACCGGCCTTTGATGACGCTGTAAGTTATACACAGCGGTGGAAATCCAAATTGGCAGAGCTGGGGGCACGGGGAATCGAACCGCCGACCCTCAGATTAGGAGTAAAATAGTCAGTTAGTTAAATAAATGAAAATGTGCAAGACATTGAGTGTATTTAATGGATTCTTCATAGTTTATGTTGCCTACATTTTGCCGTGTCCAATATTGATGGCCCTCATCCAAGCCAATATAGCTGTGCAGTCGTAGGAGTGGTCAGATCCAATGGCACTCAACCAAATAGAGAAGAGAGTGCGAAGGGTGCTGAAGTAGGATCTGGGGATGCAGACACCCACATCATTAGAGATCTGCGTACAGACTTCTTTGATATCCACAAGCTGGGTGACTTGCTGGGTGCAGGGCTATTCACCCAGCATTATATCCTGTGGGATGTTCAGCAGGTGTTAGGACTAGTGTCGTGGTTTCAGCCCTCCATCAGTTTCAGCTCTCCGCTGTCGCTTATGCGCATGCGTGGATTTCCTGCACATGCACCAAATTCGACCGACGCCTTCAAACTGCAGAGTGTTGCGGTTTCAGCCCTCCATCGGTTTCAGCCCTCCGTGCTTTTATATTATTTTAATTATTGTTTCAGATATCTTGGGGAGGGGGGTACTTCATCTTTTTTTTTGTACTATCTCTCGAGGGGGAGATTATTTTAATATTTATTTGTGTATCTCTGAGGGGGGGGGGGGGTAATTCTTGTTTATTGTTGTTCCCATGTCTGAGAGGGGGGGGGTACTTTATTTATCTATTCATGGCTTGGGTTTGGGGGGGGGGTTGTATCTCTGAGAGGGGGGGTAATTCTTGTTTATTTTTGTTATTTTTGTATCTGAGAATGGGGGGCGGGTGATTCTTTTTGTATGGCTGAGGTGGGGGGCACTTTTATTTATCTATTCATGGGTTGGATTTGGTGGGGAGGGGGGTATTTCCTACCTCTATTAACACAGCGGCTGGCTTGTTTTTTTTTAATAGATCAGTGTCACACTTCATCTCTTTTTGTTTACTATCTCGTGAGGGGGAGGAGATTATTTTAATAATTATCTTTGTATCTCTGACAGAGGGGAATAATTCTTGTTTATTTTTCTTCCTATCTCGGGAGCGGGAGGGGATTGTTTTAATAATTATTGTTGATCTCTGAGAGTGGGGGGGGGGGGTTATTGATCTATTCATGGCTTGGGTTTGGGCGGGGGATTGTCTCTTGGGGGGGGGGGGGGTCATTCTATTCATGGGTTGGTTTTGGGTGGGGGTGGGGGGGGGGTTATTTCCTACCTCTATTGACACAGCGGCTGGCTTGTTTTTTTGTAATAGATCAGTGTCACATATAGCTGCCATGAATTCTTTGTTGAATTCTTATTCGCACGCAAGGACGTTTCACGCAGATGTGACACTGACATCAGATACAAAAAGAATGAATACAATAATCCCCTCCCCCCCCCCCCCCCCCTCCCCCCCCCCCCCCCCCCCCCCCCTCCCGATATGACACCGACACTATAGTGACAGTATGAGTGCAGCGATTTGCGGCGATCGGCGATGGCTTGAATCTGGCTCGATGTTGACGCATGCGCAGAAGTGATGCGGAGAGCTGAAACCGACGGAGGGCTGAAACCGCGACACCAGTCTGAGTGACTTGAGCAGGTGAGAGGGAATCACAGGAAAAGAGTTTAGCATCAGGAAGGATGGGTCATATACAGGTGGTGGTTCAGGCCAACTACCTCTCGCATGCAGATCGGGTGCTGAAGGAAGGAAATGTCATAGCACAGCTGTGCCTTCCATAATGTCTTTGTTAACCTAACATGAATGGTACAGCCTAACATGAATGTTACAGTCTGAGTCCATGAGGGTCAGGTTGCGTTATGGAGAGCATTTCCTGGGTCACTGGGGGCGATGGAAGGAGGGTGGCCTGCCTGAGTAGCAAATAGGAGGGTGGAAGTCAAAGCTCAAGCTAAAGGCACGGGAAATGCCACCATGGTGAACCAAGGTGCCTGGGTTGGGCAATGGAATTACATTATAGTGCTGCCCTACATGGAGACCAGGCCACAGGCACCATGCCCCGATATTCCACACAGTCACACTATCCTGATACTGTGCTAACCTGTCCTATCCTAATAATGCTGAGCGCTAGGCTAGGTAGCAACAAGTATCAATTTACTAAATCATTGGCTTGATTCTGCTGGGATTCAAACTCTGAACCTTCCACAGGAAGCTGGCACTCTAGCGATTTGGCCACTGGGTATGGTTGAGTGATAAAAGAGAATATAGTGGGTGGTATATGGGGGTGTCGAAGTAGCTTAGGACTACAGGTTGGTGCAAAGTATATGGCTATGGTTGCGGTAGGGCACATGGGCGCGGAGGGGCATGAGCAGCAGGAGTGACAGGTTTTTTTCCCCTCAACTTAAGTTTGTCGGAGAGCCTTTGCCCATGATTGTCCGTAGTCTCAATATCAGCTAGTGCATGCAGGAAGCAGGTTTTTGGCAGGAGCCTCCCTCTCACATTCCACCCAAATTGTCCAGAGTAGAAATTCTTCACACTATCCACCTTACAGGAAATCCCGTGAATGCCCCTTTGGATAGCAAAGAGGGAGAGATTTGCCACGGGAAATCTTTGGTTATTGATTCAATACATATGAATCATGGCCATTCACTAGTGCCTACAAATTAACTTACAGATCCTCTTCTGACTGATCTAGGCCCTGTTGGGCATTTAATGCCAGCTTGACATGGTAAACAAAACCTATTTTGTTGCACAACTATGGAGGTGGACGGAGACGTGAAGTCATATTCTTGTGGGTGTCCTCTCCAATATATACTCAGCCTTCTCTCAAATGCTTCTACCATTGGTGCTTCAACCACTTGGTCTGGAAGACGTCCATGGATCTGTCACTCACAAGAAAAGTGAGTGTTTCCTGACCTTATACCGCTAGCCTCTAGTGTTGCTGTTTATTCTGAGGTTGAACAAACCTGTTGTGACATCACTGTCATAGACTCCACCAGGATTCCTTCCAGCCCTGACACAAACTTAGTTCTTTGAAGCCAGCCTTGAGAGATTGGCAGAGATGGGACAAAGTTATCCTGTCGCTTCCTTCCGTATTGGTCATACGTTCTTGACGCATATATTTATTTTGGCTGGGAACTGTCTGCCTCAATGTGAGCACTGCCCATGCATACTGACAGTGCATCACATTTTGGTGAGATGTCCTCACCTACAACTGGTTAGAGATGATATGTTTTGAAAGGGGGGTGTAATGGAGCCGTTCCATTTCCATCCGGAACTTGTTATTACATTTCTTCGGAAAACAGGTTTTTACTCAAATTAATTTTCTATTTTTTACTTGAAATCTGTTACTGTTGATTTTATTTATCATGTACCACTTCTGATTTGACCGCAGATTTCAGGATAATGATAATTGTCTGGGTGAGTTCAGTCCACTTGTTCGATGTTGGCTGATGGTAGAGGGAGGACCTGGGAGCTCGAGGAGGTAGGCCCGGGAGCCGACCCCCACAAAGTGGCCTTAAAAAGAGGGTGGGTGGGTGTGGTAGAATAAAGCAGTTTGAAGGATGGAGCCCAAATGGGAGCTCGAGGAGGTAGGCCCAGGAGCCGACCCCCAGGAAGTAGCCTTACAAAGAGGGTGGGGGGGTGTGGTAGAATAAAGCAGTTTGAAGGATGGAGCCCGAATGCGGGTCAAGCAGGGTTGGGGGAGGAGGAGGAGGGCACGCATGTGCCGCTTGGTGATGTGAGCGTCTGGGGCCTCCCCCGCCGGATCAACCACAATTCTGAAATTATGGGCCGAACCGGACAGAGGAAGCTCGAGACTGGTGTGGGAGAAGGAGGGTTTATTTGAGACAGGTATACAGTGTTAGAAGGTTAAATTTCAGGATAATCATAATTGTCTGGGTGAGTTGTTCACTTGTTCGATGTTGGCCAATGGTAGAGGGAGGACCTGGGAGTTCGAGGAGGTAGGTTCGGGAGCATGTGGGCATATATCCCGGGGATCATCGCAGGGGTGATGGCGAGGGCCCTCCTGATCGGGGTGCTGAAGAGCTTCTCACCGCCCCTCCTGACGCGCTCCACGAAGGGGGCGTCAAAGGAGCGAGGTCCCCACCCCCGCCTCCCGTACCCAAGAATGGACACCAGAGAGGGCATTCGTGACCGAGGCGGGGGAGGGCAGCTCGCGGTGGAGGTGGGTGATGAACTGGCCGTTGTCTTAGGGGGTGTGGGCCAGGTGGTCGATGCGCCGCTCGAGCATGAACTCGAGGTACCTCCTCGCATGGCGATCGTGGTTGCGCCAGGTCCCGGGGGCGAGGGCGGCACGGTGCCGTATCTCGCGGGCGCACACACCGAGGGTGGGGTCCGTTGCTCGCCTGGACTGGACGGCCAGGACCGAGGCCGTGTTGTTGGTGTTGACGATGACCTCGTACCCGCCGGAGCTTCTGGCCTGAGGAGGGTCACGGCCAGGACGAGGTTCACGGCCTCAAGCTCGTGGATGGAGGGGTATGCGGCGATCATGATGTCACCGTAGCCTTCGGAGAAGCATTGGTCGCGGGAGAAGGTGCCCCCGCCAGTCAGGCAAGAGTCGCACTCGATCACCCATTGAGACCGCGATGGGGGGACGAGCAAGCACACTCCATTTCCCCTGGATGCAAAGTTGCAGAACCAGTGGACATCGCGTTTTAGGTCGAGGTCCACGTGGGTCGCGCCGGATATGGAGGCCGCTCTGAGGCTGCGGAGGATGTGGCACATGAATTTCCCGGCTGCCGGGATGCACGTCCTTATGTGCGGCAAGCGGCCCACGAGCCTCTGGAGGGCCTTCCTTTTGAGAGTGGGGTGGGCAAGCCAGTGCTCAGAGTCGTTGAGGACGTCATCCAACTTCTGGTCAGGAATGCAGAGGACCAAGACCTCTGTATCGAGCTCAATCCCCAACCGGGTCAGCCTGACGGTAGGGGGGGCAGCACTTGTCAGGGGTGAGGGCCAGTCCAAGGAGGGCGCAGACTTCGCAGATGGCGTTGAAGGTGCTCATCGCATCCAAGAAAGACTCCTCGTAGCCGACGAAGTCGTCCAGATACACCAGGCTGAAAAAGCGTCGCCGCTGGAGGATCCAGGACACCGCCACGGTGATGCGCATGCAGGTCACGCCCAATGTGCGGCAGCAGAAGGGAAGTGCGATGTCCAGATAGAGGTTGCCGTCGATGGTGATGCCGAAGAGTGGACTCGACAATAGGTCTGCCCTCAGCTGTCAGTAGTCCCGGGACATGTCCGCGTACCAGCAGAACTAGCCCCGGCCCGCGAGGGAGATGCGGCGGCCCATATCGGAGGCTGCCAGAAGCTTGTAGTGGTCGGGGCGCGGAGCTCGTCTGGGTGGCCCCGGAGCATGTCGTGCCATGCGGGCATGTTGAGGTCCGAAGTGACCGGGACTCGGGTGGCCAAGTAGTTCGGTAGGGCCGAGTTCCGGGCGGTGGTATAGGCCGCCGCATACTCAGGGTACCTGGCCCAGCCCTCGCCGGACAGGCTGGGCCAGAAGCTGTCGAGGGTTGCCCTGTATTCGAGTGGGGCCGTGCCGTAGATGGGGACGTGCTGCCCAGGATTGAACCGGCTGCGGGCGTGACGTCATTTGGGGGTTTCCCCAGGGAATCCCGGGGATGGGGCTGCTTCGCCTGTTCCGGCGTGTATGCCGTGTCTATGGGGCGAGCTGAGGCGCCGGGAACTGGCTGCGGGCTTGACGTCACACGGGGGGTTCCCCAGGGAATCCCGCGAGCCGGGAGCGCCCGGGGGGAAGCCACAAGGCTTCGTGAGAATGTCAACAAAGTGTGCGGGGCAGCCAGGGGGAGTGTCAACTGGCTGTATGGCGGTATTGGATGTCGGGGGACGTGCATGGGGGTTGTCTTCAATGGTGCGGCAGGATGAGGATGGTCCAACGGCCCGCCGCTAAAAATCCAGCTCGGACCTCTTACCGGGTTTGTCCCTGGATTTCTTCGAGTAGCAGCTGGCCTCGGTGTGGTTGGTAACAATCCTCCTCATGCAGCAGTAGCCGCAGACGTGCGCTAGCTTCTGCGCGCCCGTACCATGCGATCCTCCTTTTTCTGCCTTGTCGCACGTCCCGGGGTCTTTGTTCCAGGTGGGGCAGGCTCCGCCCATCACAGCCTTGTCGTAATGGCTGCGGGGGTCCGCGCTTGCCTTTTGCTGCTGGTCTTTACCGTGTTGGTGGTTGGTCGAGCTCGCGGAAGCGGTACAGGCATGACCCGCCATCACGATAATCTCGATCCTGACGGCGTTCACGGCTGCCGTGTCCCTCCAGCCGCCCGTCTGCGATTCTCATAAAGAACTCTTCGGAGTACCTCCTCACGACTGGCCATGACAACGGTGGCGTGAGAGGGCCTCTAGGGCAGTAGCCGGGAATGTGCGCTGGTACTGCAGGCGCTTCAGACCCAGCGTATACTCCTCTCGGGTCGCCTCCCCCATTTTTATGGATTTTCCCTCATCCCCGCTCTACCAAATTGTAAGGGAACAAATACATTGCAGGAATACCTTTCTTTCTGGTGTTGGATTTCCCATCGGTCCGCTGATACGTGCCAGCGCCAGGCAGGAGGAGTGCGGGGCGCGGATGGAGAGCGGTTCGCTCCTAGGTGGCTTGCGTTGGCGGTGGCGGCTTTCCGCGAGCACCTTGCTGTGGGCCGCCATTTCGTCCCGTTGTTGAGCGGCGTGCTTCTCGAGTGCTTCCCATCGCTTCTCGATGGCGTCGGTGGATGCCTGCATTCAAATCCTGCTGTCGGCCTGTTTCGCCTTCGCCGAAGGTTTCTTTGCGCGTGGCGACTGCCTAGCCGGTGGCGTGGGCGGTTCCGGGGAGGCGCCGCTATCTTGCGAGCTGATGGAGTCGCTGGGGTCGACTTGTGGCGTGGCAGTAACTCTCCGGGTGGCGGGCTTTGCCGGTCGGCCTCTAGGAATTGTTGCACGGCGGGTTCTCTGCATCTTCATTTGTGACGTGGGTGACTTTTTTAAATGTGCTTTCGCAGCTTTGTGACGTGGGAGTGTGTGGGGGTCGGTTAGAATAAAGCAGTTTGAAGGATGGAGCCGGAATGCGGGTCAAGCTTGGGTGGGGGGAGGAGGAGGGTGCGCATGCGCCGCTTGGTGATATGACCGTCTCAGGCCTCCCCCACCGGATCAACCACAATTCTGAAATTATGTGCCAATTACCCTGACGCATTGCTAGTGCATTCTCGCACATCACCAATATCGTTGTAGCATCCGTATCACTATGGGTACATAAGGTTTCATGGCAAAGCTAAACAATGGTCAACTCACATCACGTGAGCATCTGTGTCATACCTACAGGACTTTTGGAAAGCTTGCCGAAATGATTTTGGGTTCTTTCAGCGCAAATTGCTCCAAAAGTAGCCATTTTTTCATCAAGGTTACAAGATTAATAAATACTAGGTTATAATGGTCAATCTGATATACTTATATACACAATAGGCAAACTTCAAACACCATCGGGCAATGCAACTTAAATGAAATGTTATCAATATCTTACTTAAAGCTGCATAGTCCGATCAAATATCAAATTTTCAAAACCAAACCAATTATCTAGATTTGATTTTACATATCTAACTTAGATACTGATGCACTTATTAAGCATTTACTTCTGCGTAGAAGGCAATACTGAGTCAATTTAACAGAACCTGTTACTGCAGAACTCTATGGTGTCAGACTTTATGCAAACTTGCCAAGACTAATTTCCATGTTTGCACTCAAAATATCTCAAAAGTCTATATTTAAAATAAAAGTAACATTCAACTAATGTAAAGTAGATACTAGTGATCGATCTAATATGTTTATCTCAGAAAAAATAGTGAAATGCAAAACCATCGGACTATGCAACTTTAAATATAAAAAACGAGATCCTTGGATCTTGCATATGAATGATGTTGGTCATAAGTTTGCGATACACATATATTCCAATTAACTAGCATGGATACTTACTTTGGCATTTTCCGGTTTTCTCATCGCAGGTGTACTTACACTTACAATTATCTTCGCAATTTTTACCCCAGAATCCAGGCGCACAACCTATGGTTAAGGAACGCATACAATTACATCTTAATTTTGAAAAATTGTAATTCGACTGGACAGGTTTTCTTTAATCTTAAGGTAGAAAGTGCCTTTTAAAATCATATATTTTTTAAAGCCATTCTTTAAACACCATAACCCCTTTATTATTCAAGATAACTCCATGAGACTTTCAGTGAAGCAACTTCAGGCAGTTATGTAAGGACTGTTGGCAGGAATTGTCAACACTTGTTCTATTATGTGTTCATTTTATGGTGTGAATATATCATTTGTATCCAAACATGTTTAAAGAAATTGTAATTGTTTCAGAATAACGATTGAAGCCACCTAGACAAAGTCTGTCTCCCTGAAGACAAACATATTGTGTAAAACCTATGGAAAATGCATTACTGCTATGTGAGACAGCTGCGATATCCTGCATTTGTTAGCGAAGACGAAGGTTTGGCACCCATTTTGGCTACCTAATTAGCATAATTTATGTAAATATATAATTAGAAAATGTACTCAAATTGCTATACTTCCGCATGGTACTTAAGGTTTTTGGCTAGCTTCAATAGTTGTGATGAGACTCATCAGCTGGAAGCACACATCCACTGTTGTGTTGGTACAAAGACCTGGTCTCCCTTATATATGTGGGTTATTTTTTTAATTTGGGAGAAGTAGGACTGTAACTTATTGTAATGGTGCTGTCATATTGGTCGTAATGCTCGCATTGCGCTTGATTCGCAGGGAAGGAGGAGTTCCCCCCCCCCTCCTCCTTCCGCCCGACCGTTGGGTTACGCAACCCCCCCCCCCCTCTCTACTTCCCTTATAAGCAGCCCCTCCTCTCTCCTTCCTCACTCAGCCTCCATCTCCAGCCGCACGCAGTCCTTTCTTCTTTTTGGCTCGCCTCCCGGACCGCTACTTCACGCCTCCCGGACCTCCCCTCGCACCATGCCGAGAGCACGAGGCCGCCCCGCAGCACGCGCATCCGGCGGGGCGTCTGTGACGGCTCCGTCCTCCTCAGCCGACTCCGCCTCCGCGACATCGGCCCCTTCCTCCCCTCGGCCCGTTGCCAGGGAGGAGGCCTCCGTGTCAGCCCGCGTCGACCAGAACGCCCGCGGCCTGGAGCACCTCACCACACTTGTCGAGAGGCTCCTCATCCAAGGGGCGCCCCGGGATCCAGCCCCCGCGACCGACGCCTCGCCTCCCGCTGCTCCCGCGCCCGCGCAAATTGCGCCGGCGCAAATCGCGCCCTCGGCGCTCCAGCAGATGGCCGACCTCATGGCGACCCTCACCCGGGAGGCGGAGGGCGCCGCCCCTACGGCAACTCATCAGCGCCCGGCCCCGCCCCCAGCGGCCCCGGACGTCCACCCCCTCTACCTCCGCCACATGAGGCGGGGCGCCTCCCAGACGCCGGCCCCGGGGACGCACACCTCCGCATCGCATCTCCTCCTCAGCTGCGCCGCCCGCGCTGCTGCCGATCACTCCCCGACCTCCGCGGCCGAGGCGGTGCGCACCATCCTGGAGACCGCCGAGGCGCACAACACGGGCCGCCGCCGAGGTATACCCCACGGCTACATCTTCCCCCACGATCTCATTGAGCGCGGCCCGGAGGGGAAGGCCCTCAAGAGGGGGGAGGCAACCTTCGAGGAATACAACCTCGCCCTCAGGATGCTTGAATCCCACCCCGCCTTCCCCGCGGACTCCATCCCGGGCCTGCTCTACCATAATTTAACGGTTCAGCGAGACTGCATCACCCATCGCTGGCCTACGGTCCGCCGGTGGTCCGAGGCGGTTTTCGCGTGGGTGGCCGATGGACGCCTCCCAGACGGCTGGCACGACCCCGTTGCCATCAACGCCGTACGCCTGGACATCCTCACCGCCCCCGCGACATTCGCCTCGGCGGCCAGGGCCCCCTCCATCCGCGCGGCGGCCACCCCCCGGACCACGGCCGCCCCACAGCTCCCAGCCCAGGCTGACGCCAGGACCCCCTACAGCCGCGATGCCTACGGTACCCCCTGCGCGGCCTGGAACCGGGACCCCGCATCCTGCGACCTCGCCCCCGCCGGCGAGGCCCACGCGGAGCAAGTGGCGCGGTGGCGCCACGCCTGCGCGTATTGCGCGAACGTCCGCCGCATACTCACCAGGCACAGCGAGGCCATGTGTAACACAAAACGCCTCCGCGAGCGCACCTCCGCCGCCCCCGCAGCAGCCGCGGCGGATTTTTGAACCGTTGGCGGTGACTCGCCCACCCGGTACGGGCGAGGCGCGCGAAGGGGGGGGGGCCCGCCCCCCCGCAGCGTCCCACCGCCACGCAGCCAGAGCTCCAACCGCTCCCAGCAGCGGTTCCACCCCGGGAGGGCTCCTCACATCCCCCGACATCACAGACCTGGCCGCTATCACCCTGACGTAACCGGCCGCCACAACGGCCGCATTAACCCTCCTAAAGCGCCCCGGCCGGAAGTCCTAATTAGCGTCGCCAGACGCCCCCGAGCCCCCCGCAGCGCCTGGTGGACCCCCAGCCCTCCCTCTCCTCTCATCCTCGCGGCCCGGTTACGTAACCCCGCCCGCTCCTCCGGCCGCTGCCTAACCGCCACAACCACCCCCCGCCCCCTCCCTGCCTCTCCCCGCCAGCAGTGCACCACCACCACGCGCACGCAAATTGCGCCTGACCCTGCCTCTCCCCGCCAGCACTGTATCACCACCCCCCGCACGCAAATTGCGCCACACGCGCAACTCGCGCCCGCCCCCGTCCACGGTCGCGCCTTTCACAAGGCGCCTCCCCGCTCCAGACACCCCTCCGCGCACATCGCGCCGCCCCCTCCCCCCCCCCCCCTGCCGCTCCCGCCGGGACCCCTCCCCCTCCCCCGGCGACACCGCGTACCTCCACCACCTCCCCGACCTCCCCTACCCCCTGACACCAGCCCCCCCCGCACACCCACCCCCCCTGCGCCCCCCTTCCCACCTCCACCTTCGACTTCGCCCGTCCCCTCCCCCACAACAACCGCGCCTCCTCCCCCCTCCCCCCCCCCCCATCTCCCCCCTCAGCGACCTAGGCGAACCCATCGCCGACCCTGACATCCAGGACACCCTCCCCGCCGCCCCCGCCTGCGGCCCCGCCCCCCACGAATACCGGCCCGTCCTCCTCTCCATCTGGCCCCACCTCTCCGCCCCCGCCTGGGACCGCTACCCCACCTTCTCCCGCGCATATCACGCCCTCCGGATCGCGGGCCTACCTAATTTTTTGGCTGCCTGCATCCCCCTCCCCTCAGGTCTCCACATCCCCGCCTGGCGCCCTCGCCTCCACGGATACCACGACGTAGACCTCGTCGACCTACTCGAGTTCGGCTTTCCCGCCAACTACTCTGCCAGCACCCCCCCCCTGCCCCACCTACACAAACCACCACGAAGCCCCCGAGCACCTCGCCCACCTCCGCAGCTTCGTAGCCGCCGAGCTCGCCCACGGCGCCCTCGCTGGCTCTTTCCTCACCCCCCCCCCCTTCACCCCCTGGGCCCAGGTCTCCCCCATGATGACCCGCCCCAAGTCTGACTCGGGCAAGAGGTGGGTCATCGTGGACCTCTCCTTCCCCCCGGGCTGCAGCGTCAACGCTGGCATCCCCAGGCGCGAGTTCTTAGGCCGCCCCCACGCCTACACCCTCCCCAGTGTCGCCGACATGGGTCGCCGCCTCGTCGCGGAAGGCCCCGGAGCCTACCCCTGGACGGCGGACATCTCCCGCGCCTACCGTCAGCTCCGGGCCGACCCCCTCTCATGCCCTCTATACAGCATCACCCTCGACGGGGCGACCTACGTCGACCTCGCCCTCCCCTTCGGGTGCCGCTCCTCCGGTGCCGCCTGCGTACGAGTCACCTCCGCAGTCGCCTGGGTCCTCCGCCGCGAGGGTTTCCACACCCTCGTGTACGTGGACGACTTTGTCGGGTCCGAGCGCACTTTCCTGAGGGCCCGCCAGGCCTTCGACGCCTTCATCGGGAAGTGCCACCTGCGTCTCCTGGCTCCGCGTCTCCTGGCTTGGCTTCGCCATCGACAGCGAGGCCATGACGATACGCATCGCCCCCGACAAAGTCGACGACCTCATCCGGGACTGCGAGGTGCGGATCGCCCGCCCCACTCTCGGACGCCACGAGCTCCAGAGCATCCTCGGGCGCCTCAACCACATGGGTAGCTGTGTCCTCTCTGCCAGGAAGTTCATGGCCCGCCTCCTGGCCGCCCTCCGTACCTGCCACGGAGCCGCCTCCGTCACCCTCGGGGACGACGCCCTCCGGGACCTCGGGTGGTTTGCCGCTTACGGCCACGCCTGTCATGGCCTCTGCCTCCTGCGGGCCCCCGAGGTCCAGCGGGTGGTGATTGAGTGCGATTCCTGCCTCACCGGCGGGGGCGCATACTCCGCTACCCACTGTTACGCCCGAGGGTACTCCCTCGCCTTCCGGGAGCGCTTCCCCTCCATTCACCAGCTCGAAGCCGTGAACCTCGTCGTCGCCCTCCACGCGCTCCTCCCTTGGGACGTCGCGGGGGCCACCGTTGTGATCAACACCGACAACCAGGCCTCCGCGGCCGCCCTCGACTCCGGCCGGGCCCGTGACCCCGCCCTCGGCACCTGCGCCCGTGAGCTCTGGCTCATGACGGCCGAGGGCTCCTTCACCCTGAAAATCCTCCACAAGCCCGGGGCGGAGCTCATCCTCGCCGACGCCCTCAGCCGCGCCCACATCCCTGGGCCCTGCGCCGAGGTCGCTCGGACCGAGGTGGCCCGCCTCGGCCTCACTTACCTCCATCCCGACCATGACGCATTCTCCTACAATCCCGGCCTCTGATTACAGGCTACTCCCCCTCTGAGGTCGCCGCCGTCGACGGCCTACGCGTCGCCGCCCTCGCCCCGGCGACCTGGAGAAACCGCCGCCGCCAGGCCGAGGCCTATGTCACCTTCGCCTCGGCCCACGGACGCGACCCTCTGACGCCCACCGCCTTCGACGTCGCGGCCTACGCCGCCGCCCTCTACGCCCGATCCATCACCCCGGCCTCGGTCCGCAACGCCCTCTCCGGGGCCCGCTCCTGGGTGGACGCCGGGGCCGCCGGCGTTGTCCCCAGGGCCGCCCTCCTCCTTGGGTACTACAGGATGCTGAGGCAATCCAGCCTCCTCTCGCCCAGCCCCGAGGCCTGGGGCGGCCCACACACCATCACCCGCGGCGACGTCCTCCCCGCCCCCGGGGGGCTGCGCATCACCCTAAGGACATCCAAGACCATCGCGCTCCCCTCGGGGGCGGTCAGCCTCCTCATCCCCGCCTCACCACAATCGCCTCTCTGCCCCGTCGCCGCCTGGCACGCATCCCGGACCCTCGTGCCAGCCCTCTCCTACGGAACCGCCTTCATACTCCCCTCGGGCCGCCCCCTCGACCCTCGGACCCTCACGGCACTTCTGAGAGGCGCGCTTCGCGCGCGCGCAATTCCCGCCCCCGACAGCTACACCCTCCACAGCCTACGTCGGGGGGCCGCTCAGGCATGCCAGCGCGCCGGGGTCCCACTCCAGGACATAATGGCCCAGGGCACCTGGACATCCGCGGCGGTCCACGCCTATCTCCCTCGCCTCGCCCCACCAGCTGCCCCTCGAGTCCTCTCCTCTGTTTTGGCTCAGGGCTCTCCGGGGCACCTGCCTCATTGACATTATTCACATTGACACTGCTCATTCATCATTGCCCTGTACATGTTTCCCCCCGATCATTGTACATTGCCCCCCTCACACTTTACATGCAATAAAGTGTTTTTCTTCCACCCCCGCCTTCGCCTTCCTCCTTCGCTGCGCATCATGACGCATCACGCAAACGGACGTCAACCGTGTGATTTTTTGCCTCTACGTCGGGATACATCATTATGCATTACGCATGCATTAGGCGCTAGTTGGTATATGTCAATGTACGTCGACGTTCGTAGAGATACGGTGTCGCACGTCAGGGGGTGGTCAAAGTTTTGTGCATGCACAAAACTTTCGATGCATGACAATGTTTGACAACGTGTTGATTTTACGTCCGCTGTACATTATGTATGTGTTAGCAATACGTCGATGTACGTTAGACGTATGTTAGTCAAACATTGTTCACTACATTGCACTACATTGACCTACTTTAAAGGCAGTGGGAACGTACAGTCCGCATACTGACAGCGTATGGATAACATATGCCTAACATACGTTTTGCGTTTATCCAGCCTATGTAACGTATGATGCGTAGTTCTGGCGATTGAATAACGTATATACCGTTCACCGGCGTTCTGTGAACGTACCATGAGCGTAATTTGAGCATTTTACGCCAGGAAGTATGTTAGCCATACGTTGGTCATACATTGGCCATAAGCTGTATATACGGTATGTATACGTCCAACTTTGCCCCCCCACGGCGAAAGGTTTGACGCTTCTCCACGTAAAAAAGTGATTTTACGTGTTGGCGGCGTGCTGGCGAGATGCGTCGTAATTTGACAGGGCCATAAGGGTTTGATGAAACATATTTAGTGTGCAGTAGCCATGATGAGTCCAGCTATCCAACTCTGCGTACCCAGTGTATCCGGTGACTAGTGAACTGGTGTTCCAAACATTTGTCGTGAGCTGGCAGTTCTAGTCTTTTCATCATCATGCTGTCGGTCGCGATGCGACAAAGACTGCTTTTATTACTTGACTGCCGCTCTCCATTTAGCTCTCTGCTGTGAGAGTTGCGTCCATGAGTCGGTCTTAATGTCTCTCAGCTTCAGGTTTCTCTTGATGGTATTATTTCATGAAAGCTGCCTGCAGAAGTGTTGAAGTGCTGCTGGCTTTTGCAAGTTACCAGCGGCACTCTCTCGGGGAGCAAATATAGGTTTCACACCGGCAAGAACATGTCAAGACAGGCGCAAAACTATTTGTCCCTGCAGTGGCTGGTCGGGAGATGTTGGGAGTTCCATACATCAACCGCCCTTAATGCTGCCACAGTGACATGGTTTTCTGTTTAGGGTTTGCTCCCTTAGCCTTCGGTTCTGTCAAGGACCTGTACCACAAGGCAGTGGTTTACAACTCTGCAAGGCAGGGGCGTCAAACTCCCTGAGGTATTGCTATACCTGCAATACCTGCATACCTGGTCTAGTCTTTTACTGATGCATTAACCCACAAAATGACACATTGGTGACGAGGAACTGTGCTGAGAAGTGCATCTGGGACAGACAATCAATAGTTGAGGAAACTAATGGACTGACATTGCGCAGGCTATAGCTGGTTTGAACTGTATGTGGGAGCATCTCGTGTGGTAGGTGACATGCAAAAAAGACAACTACTCCTACACAGTGCAGGTATGGATGTGCAGGACATTTTGTTGTGGGGAAGGATGTAGCATACAACGTCCAAGGCACCGTACGGTGCTGCTGCCTATAGGATTGTGGGGGAATTAGATAAACAATAAATAAAGGGAGAGGGATAGACCATCACAGCAGCTGGCAGTTCTAGTCCTTTACTGGTTCATTAAACCACAAAATATCACAACATTGAAGTCAGACAAATTTGGAATAAATACCCTATGAACCACCACTCTGAAGACGCATTATTGGCCATGTTCATCACGCTCACTGAGCGAGACAAGATCGGACCGCTCACGGAGGCGTTTCAAGCATATTGTGCCGGTAATTGTAATTTGATAATAACAAACTACCGTTTCAATTCTCATAATCAAGCCACACAGAACATGTCCTCGTATATCATGGCACTTAGAGACAGAGTTAAAGATTGCGAATATGGACCGGTGGAAGAATCACTTTTGCACGATCGTTTGCTGGCTGGTGTAAAGAACAGTAATTTGAGAAACAACATGCTTCAGACAGCCTATCTTACTCTGGAAAAGTGCATAAACATGTGCGAGCTCAGTGAGTTCAGTTCCGATCAGTTGGAGGACAAGAAATCGGACGTAGAAGTTAAGGAAGTTGATTTTCTGAATAGATATACAACTGCGCATACTGGTGCACCGGTGGTTCGTCCGTCTGGGCCGCCATCTTGGAAGTCGCCATCTTGGAAAGCTGGCAGCACAGGTGCAGGCGAATTCAAAATTCAATGTCAGAACTGTGGCTATGAACACCGCAGGGGAGTCCGTCCGGCCAGGAGCAAGACCTGCATTGCCCCCAGGAAGGTTGGGCACTTCGGGATGTTTGCCGGAGCAAACTTGGCAGAGTCAATGAGGTGACCGTGGAAGAACCCGACCCTCAAAACGCTGAACAAGACCCAGATCCTGTGGAAGTCAATGTGTAGATGACGGATCTGTTTGTTGGTGCGGTCGACCGCAGCACCGAACGAGATGCCAAACTCTGGTATGCGACCATCCAAGTAAACAGTCATCCAGTCAAGTTCAAGCTTGACACAGGATTGGAGGTGAACATTCTTCCGAGGAACGTCTTCGGCAGGGTCGCACCCGGACGGCTGACGAACACCCGGTGCTCGCTCATGACATTTTTGGGACATCGGATCACTCCCAAAGGTGAGGCGTTGATAGGGACCACCCGATAGCATGCACAACGGCAGAAACTTTACATTCCAAATGGTGCGGGACTGCCAGCTCCGGTGTGCCAACAAACATTTCCACCCCGAACGACATCGACAGCTCGAGAGCCGAAGATCTGGTAAGCAAATATAAAGACGTTTTTCAAGGTGTTCATGTTGATAAATCTGTACAACCTGTTGTCGACCCGCCAAGGAGGATCCCATATGCGATTCAAAACAAGGTACACAACAAGCTTAATCATTTGGTAAAAATGGGTGTAATTGTTGAACAAGATGAACCTACTGAGTGAGTAATTCCATAACAATCGTAAAAAAAACTAATAAGATAAGGATTTGTCTGGATCCAACTAAGTTGAACAAAGCTATCAAGATAGGGCCATTCCCTCCAAAAACCATTGACAAAATTATCGCTAAGACAGCGAACGCACAGTATTTCTCAGTTTTGGATGCCATGACCAGGTATTTGCAAATATAATTAGACTGAAAGTTCACGGTTGTGCACATTTAACACTCCATGGGGCTGGTACAGGCACACCCATCTGCCTTTTGGCATTAAAACAGCCGGTGACATTTTTATTCAGGAAATGCACCGTGTTACTATACCTGGTTACTATACCAGGTATAGTAACGTACATACCAGGTATGTACATTACTATACCTGGTATCGGTATAGTAACGGACAACATTTTTGTATTTGGTCAACCATGGAGGAACACAGTGACAGACTGAAGGCAGTGCTGGACCGAGCTAGATCGGTAAATCTTTGATACGCAAAACTACAGTAAAGTATGTAGATCATCAACTTACCCAACAAGGGGTGAAGCCAGATCCAGACAGAATACAGGTGATAGTAGACATGCCAGAGCCGCGTGACAAACAAGGCGTCCAAAGTTTTGTGGACATGGTTGGGTATGTGCACAAGTTCATACCGAATATGTCCGAGATCGCCAAACCACTATGCGCGCTCCTTGCTAAGGATGTCGCGTGGCACTGGCAAAGGGAACAACAAGTTGCGTATGACAAACTTAAAGAAAAGTTGAGAACTGCTCCTCTATTGGCATATTATAACGTTGAGAAACCCATTGTCATTCAGGTAGATGCTTGTCAGTCAGGTCTGGGTGCTGTATTAATGCAGGAAAACAAGCCAATCGTACTCGCATCTCACGCTCGTGACTCAGCGCAGTGTGGCTATGCTACTATCAAAAAAGAAATGCTCGCCATATGTTTTGGCTGTCAGAGGTTTCATGGCTATATCTTCGGCAAAGAAGTTCAAATTCAAACGGACCACAAACCGTTGGTGGTGATAATGCAAAAACCAATACATAAACTGTCAGCATGGATGCAAAGAATGCGAATGCAATTACAGAATTACAACATCCAGTTGTGTCATGTTAAGGGTTCTCTAATATTCTTTGCAGACACGTTGTCCAGAGAACACAGTGCCAATGTAGGTCACACAGACCTATTTGATGACACACTCAGCATCACTGTAGTGGACATGCAATCATCCAGTCTGTTAAGTAAAATTGTATGAAGAGTATGAAAATGATGTATCCATGTCCATGTTAATAACACACATTGAGAATGGTTAGGACATTACACGCATCCAGACACCGCCATGTCTACGACAATACATTCCACACAAAGACAAACTCACAGTAGAAAACAACTTAGTGTTGAAAGGCAATTGGGTTGTGGTGCCTCCAAAGCTCTGCAGTGAAATGATTGAAGCGTTGCACGAGACGCACATGGGTATCACTAAGTCCAAGCAGTTAGCACATGACTGCATGTTCTGGCCTAACATCAATAAACAAATTGAGGAAAACATCAGTCGGTGTGACACATGCCAAAATAACTGGAAGAATTTGCATAACAAGCCACTGATAAACCACCCGATAGCATGTCAACCTTATGAAAAAATAGCGGCAGATTTATTTGAAATAAATCATGGGAATTACCTAATAACCATAGATTACTACACTAAATAACCTGAGGTAACTTTATTAAAGGATACGGCGTCTGCCACGGTTATCGAGGCCATGAAGGATAACTTCGCTAGGCATGGTATTCCAAACCAGGTGAATTGGACAACGGTCCACAGTTTAAGAGCCACAAGTACAAAGAATTTGCACAACACTATGGGTTCACGGCCACGTATTTGAGTCTGCAGTACCCGCAAAGCAACGGCCAAATCAAACAATTTGTGTAAACAATCAAAAACATGTTAAAAAAATGCTTGGACACGAAAACAGATTTCAGTTAGCGTTGCTTAATTACAGGAACACTCCCTTGCCCATGCTGAATGCACCCCTGGCTCAGCTGCTCATGAGCAGAAGGTTAATGATGGCGGAAGATAATTTAATACCCGAAACACAAAATCCAAAAAGGGTGCAACCGGCGAAGCGGCAACAAAGTCAGAAAAGTCTCCATGACAAAAAATGTGGCAAAGCGCCATAATGTGGCAAAGCGCACAAACCACTGAAAACTGGCGATAGTGTCAAGTACAAAAACAATGCAGGGGAATGGAAGAAAGGGGTAATTTTGGGTCGTACAGGAATTTTGGGAAGGGAGTATCAAATTTTAAATGAGTCAGGCAACATGTGAATTCAAGTTATAAGAGCTCCAGAAGTGGTACACCCCTAGCCAGTCAGGCAGGAACAAAGTGTGCCGACCGCGCAGGCAAATGTAAACTAATCTAACTAGGTCAGGACTGGGGCCATATGCAGGAGTCAGTGTTAGCGGGGTTTGGTGTTAGAGCCTCTTACCGTTTAGCTATCACCGACGTCGGGAACTGTGTCAAGTCGTATGCAGGAGCGCGTAACACTTTCATTATAGCTAAACGTGAATTTATTTATAGATTTGGGAAATCCCTCTGCATCTGTACCCATATATTAGGCTTAAATCTATTAAATGCTATCATATTTAACAGAATTAAATATGCAATAAGTGAAATTTGAGGAAATTAACCCTAAATTTGAAGCAATATTAACGCTGCCGCCGTAACGGCGGCGATATTAATATTTATATTTTCGAATCGACGAGCGTAAAGTAAACAAATCGCTAATACATTGCCGCCAATGCGTCGACGTCGCCCAGTATGGATGTCGACGTCGACGCGGCGGTGGCGATTTGTTTACTTTACATTCGTCGATTCGAAAATATAACTATTAATATCGCCGCCGTTGCGGAGGCAGCTTTAATCTCGCTTCGATTTTAGGGTTAATTTAATAAAATTTCACTATTTGACTATGTAACTTTGTTAAATATGACACAATTGAATAGATTTGATACCTTACACCGCTGTAAACTAGCTAAATTTCTGGTTTACCTTAACCTTGGTTAAGCTTCTGGTGTTAGGCCTATCACTGACTTGTGCATACCCTTTTTCGCCGCTAAACGGGAATTCCCGCCAAACACCGTTTTGCCTCGCTAACACTGACTCCTGCATTCGGCCCCTGGGGCCGTATGCACGAATCGGGGTTAGGCTTAACCGGAGTTAAGGCACTAGCCGCGGATAGCTACCTCAGGGTAGCGGGGGGTTTGAGAAATATCTGAATCGGTATGCACCAATGTTTTAGCCACTGCGAATAGCTAACCGTGAGTTTATTTATAGATTTGGGAATTCCCTCTGCGTGTGTACCCATATATTAGGCTCAAATCTATTGAATGCGATCATATTTAACAGAATTACATACGCAATAAGTGAAATTTTATCAATTTAACTCTAAATTCGAAGCGTTATTAAGGCTACCGCCGCATTGGCGGCGATATTAATAGTTATATTTTTGAATCGACGATCTTACAGTAAACAAACCGCCGCCGCCGCCAGTATGGAAAGCGACGTTGATGCGCCGGCGGCGGCGATTTGTTTACTTTACGTTCGTCGATTCGAAAATATAACTATTAATATCGCCGCCAATGCGGCGGTAGCCTTAATAACGCTTCGCATTTAGGTTTAAATTGATAAAATTTCACTTATTGCGTATGTAATTCTGTTAAATATGATCGCATTCAATAGATTGAGAGCCACACACGCACACTAACCGCCCCGGCTAGAGGTAAAACCTGATTTGAAAGTGGTTTAGATTAGCCTAGGCTAAATTTCGCGGTTAGCGCCAACACCGATTCGTGCATACCGATTTCTCACATTTAGCCATGTGGAGCTAGCCAAACCGCGGTTAAGGCCCTAACCCCGATTCGTGCATATGGCCCCTGGTGATTAGACTGGCAGACAGGCTAGACCTATAAATTAGTCAGTTGCAAACTGTAATCACACATGAACACATGTGCATGTTAGTTTAAGTCGTTATATTTTTATTGTATGTCAAACTGGACACTGCATCGTACAGGAGGAGGCTAAGCAGCCGGACATTTTCGAAGGACATAAGTGACTGGGTACATTTGTTTGTTGTTGTTTTACATCCTAGCAACATCTAAGGTCATATCAGGACGGGTACCGACTTGTGACAGTGCACACTCATGGGGCGACTTTATAGTGCTGCCCCACTGGAACACCAGGCCACCAGCACCATGACCTGATATCCCACTCAGTCACATTATCCTGACACTGAGACAACCAGTCCTTGCTCTATCTTAATAATGCCGAGTGCCAGGCTAGGAAGCAACAAGTATCAATTTTTAAGTCATTGGTTTGACTCAACCGGGGTTCGAACCCACGACCCCACGATCTACCAACACGGGAGACAGACGCTCTAACTCATTCGGCCATCCCGTCTGGTGGGACTGACTGGGTACAGTTGGACAATAGCTAATCTGTGGTTGAAAGCTAAGTACCTGTAATATTACCTTTTATTGCTGTATTATTGTATTGTAACATGTAAGCTTGGTGTGACGGTGCCAATTTTTGAGATATTGTATATCTCAAAATTCTTTTGAAGGGAGGATGGTAATATATGCATAATAGACATCCAGGCACAAGCTGAGAACAAAGGAATATGTAAATGAGTTGATGTCAGAGATAAAGGGTGTGAAAGGACAACGTCTGAACACTTTGACTTCTGGATACTGAATGCTTTATTCACCATCCAGGGCTCACTGAACCGCTGGCTAAACTTTCCATGACGTCACCTCATTAACATACTCCTTTCTCTCACTCAATGCCTGGAACATTATGCATCTCATAACCATATATTACATCCCCCCTTCAAAGTATTTCTGAAACATGATATGTTTTAAAATGACCATACACTATACATACATACCCAGTGAAATGAATAGCACAATAATATAAAATATATATGTGTACTTAGCTTAAACCACAGGTATTAGCAATGTCTGAGCGCACTATGGCAGTGAAGTCCTCTGACTGTCCAGTTGCTTAGCCTCCATATGATATATTGTCCATTATAGTACAACACACACACCAAATGCAGCTGAAAATAAAATACTTAAGCCTAACATGCACATGTGTTTGTGTGTATATATTCAACGTGAATGACTCACTACAGGTCTAACCTGCTTGCCGGCCTAACCACCCGACCTGACCTACTTAGATTAGCCACACTGTTTACATTTGGCTGCAGCGCTGTCACACTTTGTGTCTGCTCGATCGGTTTGGGCTGCCTCCCCTTGGGTGCCCTTATAATTTGAACCCTGTTCCTGTACAACGTGTTCCCTAACTCATTAAAAATCTGATATTCTCTCCCTGACACACCTGTACGACCCAAAATTACTCCTTTTTTCCACTCTCCTACATTATTCTTGTATTTTATACTGTCCCCAACTCTCATAGGCTTGCGTGGCTTACCACATTTCTTGTCATGAAAAACTTTCTGACTTTGCTGTCTTTTCGCTGTCCATACTTTCTTCGGATTTTGTGTTTCGGGTATCAAGATTTCTTTCACCATCAGCAACCTCCCTCTCAGCCTTCTGACTTGAACAGCTGAACCGGAGATGCATTCAAGACGGGCAATGGAGTGTTTCGATAGTTTAACAAAGCTAACTGAAAATCTGTCTTTGTTTTTGCATATTTTTGTAACTTGTCTTTTACTGTCTGCACAGACCTCTCCACCTGGCTGTTGCTCCGTGGATATTGCGGACTGGAATATACGGCTTTAAAACCATAATGTTGTGCAAACTCCCTGTACTCATGGCTCTTAAATTGCGGACCATTGTCCGAAATGACCTGACTAGGAATACCGTGCCTAGCAAAATTATCCTTCATCGCCTCAATGACTGTGACAGATGACGTATCTCACAACAACGTCACCTCTGGATATTTTGTGTAATAATCTACAGTTATAAGTTAATTTTCATGATTTAATTCAAACAAATCTGCTCCTACTTTATCATATGGCTGACAGGCTATTGGGTGGTTTATTAACAGCTCATTATGCAAGCTTTTCCAGTTGTTCTGGCGAGTGTCACACCGACTTACCTTTTCCTCAATTTGTCTATTTATGTTAGGTCAGAACATGCAGTCTCGCGCCAGCTGCTTGGATTTAGTTATGCCCAAGTGAGTTTAGTGTAGCGCCTCAATCATTTCACCGCAGAGACCTGGAGGTACCACCACCCGATTGCCTTTGATGACTAGATACTTTTCTACTGTTAACTCGTCTTTGTGTGGGATGTACTGTCTAAGACACGGTGGTGTCTGTATGCGTGTAGTGTCCCACCCATCTTCAATGTGTGTGATCAACATGGACATGGATACACCTTTTTCATACTCTCTGACAATTTTACTTAACAAACTTGACGATTGCATGTCCACTGCGGCAACGCTGAACGTGTCATCGAACAGGCTATCCTGACCTATATTAGCACTATGTGCTCTGGACAACGTGTCTGCAAAAAACATCAGAGAATCCTTCACATGACACAGTTGAATATTGTAGTTTTGAAAACGCATTCGCATTCTCTCCATTTTGCCCGAAAGCTTGTGAATCGGTTTTTGCATTATCACCACCAACAGCTTATGGTCCGTTTGAATTTGAACCTCCTTGCCAAAGATATAGTCATGAAATCTCTGGCATCCGAAACATATGGCGAGCATTTCATTTTCTATCGTGGCATAGCCACACTGCACTGAATTGAGCGCACAAGATGCGAGTGCGATTGGCTTACTTTCTTGCATTAAGACAGCACCTAGACCTGACTGACAGGCATCTACCTGAATTACAATAGGCTTGTTTACATTGTAATACAACAACACAGGAGCAGTTCTTAACTTTTCCTTCAACTTATCAAAAGCACCCTGCTGTTCGGTTTGCCAGTGCTATGCCACATCCTTTAGCGAGGAGCGTGCGCAGTGGTTTGGCAATCTCGCTCATGTTAGGGATGAACTTGTGCACATACCCAACCATGCCCAGGAACCTTTGGACGCCTTGTTTGTCACACAGCTCTGTCATGTCTACTATTGCTTGTATTCTGTCTGGATCAGGCTTCACATCTTGCTGGGTAAGTTGATGACCTACGTTCTTTACTGTGGTTCTGTATAACAGAGATTTTGTCTTGTTTAATTTGAGATTTACCGACCTAGCTCGGTCCAACACGGCCTTGAGCCTCTCGTTGTGCTCCTCCACTGTTGACCCATATCCCAAAATGTTGTCTCTGACTATCCCGATACCGGGTAGGTCGCCCATGATACGGTGCATTTCCTGAATAGAAATGTCACTGACTGTTTCGATGCCAAAAGGCAGGCGAGTGTACCTATACTGGCCCAACGAAGTGTTAAATGTGCACAGACGCAAACTTTCTTTGTCTAACTCTATTTGCCAATACCCTGTCATTGCATCCAAAACTGAACAATATTTTGCATCTGCCCTCTTGGCGATAATGTCGTCAATTGTTTTGGTAGGGAAAGGCTCTCTTTATAGCTTTGTTCAACTTAATCGGATCCAGACAAATCCTTATCTTATTTGTTTTTTTTACGATAGTTATAAAATTAACCCACTCGGTAGGTTCATCCTGCTCAACTATTACACCCATTTCTACCATACGATCAATTTCACTACGTAATTTACTTCGAATTGCATATGGAATTCTTCTTGGCGAATCTATCACAGGTTGTACAGATTTATCAACATGAATGACAGATTTTGCTTTGATCAAACCTAAACCCTGAAAAACGTCTTTGTATTCGCTTACCAGCTGTTCAGCCCACGCGCTAGGCTTGTCATCTGGCTTAGAAATGTTTGTTGGCACGGCAGAGCGCACCTCGTCGACCCACGCCAACAAATTGAACGTCACACAAGCCTGTTTCCCCAAAATAGGCTGACAGTTCCGTACCACTTGGAACCTGAAGTCTCTGCCATTCACGTCGGCCGATGCCTCACCGTCAGGAGTGATCCAATGCCCAGAGAACGTGACCAACGAACACTGGGTGTTGGTTAGCTGCCCCGGTGCGACTCTGTCGAAAATGAACCTGGGAAGCACGTTCGCCTCCGACCCGGTGTCGAGCTTGAACTTGACAGGGCAACCGTTCACTTGGACGGTTGTGTATCACAGCTTGGCGTCTTGCTTGGCACCGCGGTCAACGGCACCGACGAACAGATCTGTCGTCAAAACATTGACCTCCACCAGATCCGGGTCTTGCTCAGCATTGTGAGGGTCAGGCTCTTCGACTGTCAATTCGTTGACCCTGCCCAGTCTGCTTCGGCAGACCTTACCGAAGTGCCAGATCTTCTTGCAGGCTATGCAAGCTTTGCCTTTCGCTGGGCAGACTCCCCGGCGGTGTTCGTATCTGCAGTTTTGACGGCGGATCTTGAACTCTCCTGCAGCGGCACCACCAGAATTCCAAGATGGTGATTTACAAGATGGCGGCCCTGATGACCGAACCACCGGTGCACTGGTATGTGCAGTAGCATAGTTCTTAAGAAAATCAATTTCCTTAACTTCAACATCTGATTTGGTGTCCTCCAACAGATCCGAACTGAAGTCACTCATTTCACACATACTTAGACACTTCTCCAGAGTTAACTCAGTAATTTGCAGCAATTTGTTACGCAAATTAATGTTCTTAACGCCAGCAACCAACCGATCACGCAACAGCGACTCCTCAACTGACCCATATGCGCAATCCTTTACTTTGTCTCTTAGCGCAGTGATGTATGTGGCCATAGGTTCTGTAGCTTGATTATGCAAATTAAACTTGTACCTTGTTATTATCAAACTGCAGTTGCCTATACAATATGTCTGGAATGCTTCTGTGAGTGGTCCGATCCTGTCTCGGTCAGTGAGCGTGATGGACATATTGGCGAAAACATTTTGGGCTTCTTCGCCAGTGATGTGAAGAAAGATGCAGCATTGCACTCATTCTGTCTTCAATATGACGCCTGCAGCAGTGGCGTATATGTCATAAGCTCTGATCCATGTTTTCCAGTTTGATCTTGCGTTGTTGATGAGGACAAGCTGACCAGGCGGCCGCAAACCTGGCAGTGTATTAGCGGGCAGAATTCTTCCTCATCTGACACCATGTGAAAGTACCTCTGAACACTTTGACTTCTGCATACTGAATGCTTTATTCACCGTCCACTGAACCGCCAGCTAAACTTTCCATGACGTCATCTCATTTACATACTCCTTTGTCTCACTCAATGCCTGATACATTATGCATCTCATTAGAATATATTACAAAGGGTGCCAGCGGTTCAGGACCCTGGACATTGAATAAAGCATTGAGTATCCAGAAGTCAAAGTGTTCAGACGTTGTACTTTCACAGAGGTCGACGAAGCCCTGAAGTCATATAATTATAGGTGTCCTCTCCAATGTCTATCCAGCCTTCTCTCAAATGCTTCTACCGTTGGCATACTCAGAATTGCAGAATTCAATGGTTTTAGGTTTGTCTTGTTTTTGGGGTAGATAAATATATTAAGTTCATCTATTTTACTTCCTTTTATTGGGATAATTTGGAATTATCTAAGGTAAAATACTCACATTGATCTGACTAATATTGATCTGGTTATATGACACTACTGTACCATATTGTTATGGAACTTTTGGGTTTCAGAATTTCATTGTGTTACATGGTGCAAATTGTGTGTTCAACAGGTATTGTACACCTTATTCTATATACCTTTTGTGTAAATAACCCTGAATTGAAAAATGGCTGGAAGCCCAGTGCTTCCGCACTTACAAAAGACTTATTCAGCAGAATAAACATATTTACCAACAACAACAAAAACACACAAAAAAGGGATAATTTAATTTGTAAGCGCATACTAAAAGGCTGGAAATCAGACTTTGCTTAGTTATCACGTGGGCGAGCCTAGACATGTGTGGGCCTAGGACGAGTGACATGCATTTAGACCAAATATATTGTGTTGAAGTTGGTGATGGTCCCTTTGATCAGACAAATCAGGGATGGGGGGCAGTATCAATTCTATGCTACTCTGATTCATTTCTAATAGTTAAAAAAATATATATATTTCAGGGACGGGCAGGGACGATCACCAATATTTTTGGGGGCCTTAAGTCTATTTTACATACCAAACTTTTTGTGTATCGTAACACTGCAGTTCAAACCAATGTATCCCGGGGCGCATTGGTGGCATTTACCAGAGTGAGGATCGCATGATTCAATTTCATTTAAACAATTACAGTTTCCCATACATGCCTTGCCAAAGTAACCAGGTTTGCAGTCTGAAAAGAGAGTAGCGTAGAGATATATTTAGTGGGGGTTTTCTGCCGTTCACGTTACACAATGTTCCTGCCACAGATTGAACAAAAAAAGATTTAAAAAAGTTTGTTTTATTTAACGACGCCTCTAGAGCACATTGAGTTTTATCATCAGCTATTGGATGTCAAATATTTGGTCATTCTGACATATTTATTTGGAGGAAACCCACTGTCACCACATATGCTACTCTTTCCGATAAGCAGCAAGGGGTCTTTTATATGCACTTTCCCACCGATAGGAAACCACATGCCACAGGCTTTGATGGACCAGTTGTGGACCACTGGTTGGAACGGAAAACAGCCCAAACTGCAAATGGGACCACTGAGCAGGATTTATCGGATGACCCACACCTTCACAGGTGGACACTCTACTGCCTGAGGTATGTCCCGCTCCTGCCACAGATTGATATCCAGCCAGGGGGAAGGGATAAGCAGTTGATATAAAATGAGCATTTATCAACATTTTATATCAACAATTAAGTTTGTTTTTTGTTTTAAGGTCATATAATGACGGGTACCGACTTGTAACAATGCACACTCATGGCAACTTTTTAGTGCTACCCCACTGGAAGACCAGGCCACCAGCACCATGACCTGATATCCCACTCAGTCACATTATCCTGACACTGAGCCAACCAGTCCTTGCCCTATCCTAATAATGCCGGGCGCCTGGCAAGGAAGCCACGCGTATCAATTGTCAATTAATTGGTTTGACTTGACCAGGGTTCGAACCCATGATCCCATCATCTACCAACAAGGGAGACCGACGCTCTAACTCATTTGGCCATCCCGTCTGGTTCAAAGCTGATTAAGTAATCTAGTATACAAATGTATTTACAGACAGAACCTTGTTTTTACCAAAAGTTCGTTTTCCATTTTTAACTTGAAAAGTGTTGTACTGTTTTTATTTATCATAGACCACTTGTGATTTTACCACAGTTCTATGCTCTTTTGGCATACATATATCTATGCTCTATTTTACCTTTTTGATCAAATGTATTAAATTATAATATCTTTTAAACTTGTAATTTTTTAGGCGGATTTGTTTAAACCACTGTCTGCCCCCCCCCCCCCCCCCAATAGCCGATGTCTACTTTTTGCGCTGGGGGGTCGTTAAACAAACAAACACAAGTATTTACATAAGTTCAGTTATTTTCACTAGTATTTAACCGTGCAGAGATTCTAGTGGCTAATGTCCCCTCCTGATATGACCTCAGATGTTGCTAGGACGTAAAACAACAAACAAACAAACAATGTGTTGGCACAGACCTACTTTCCCAAACACACACATACATGCACCCACATATACATGTTCCACTTCTGACTTGATTATCACTTCCTAGCCAGCCACTCGGCATTATTAGGATACAGCAAGGACTAGTTGGCTAAGTGTGTCAGGATAATGTGACTGAGTGGGATATCGAGCCATGGTACTTGCAGCCTGGTCTCCCAGTGGGGCTTCACTATAAAGTTGCCATGAGTGTGCACTGTCCCAAGTCAGTACCAGTCCTGATAGTTTGTTTGAAATTCAAAATCAGGACGTGTATATACATTAACAAATTACCTTATGTGGTGTCAAGCACTCCAGTTTACCCATTCTAATGTAACGTCAACATTAGATAAAGAAAAACAGGAAGATCTTAAAGGATCTTATATTTGGAGGTCTGGGGGTACTCCCCCAGAACAATTTTTGGCCAGTCATATCCATCTGCTGCCAGTTGGTTCATTTTAGAAATGACCTTAGCCAGAATAGGGTGGTGTGTTTTCAGTCCAGCAACATCCTGGTGGCAGAACAACATAGTTAGTATGGTTGGAAACCTCAACACACTCCAACATGACGTAGAGTGCTTGGGCTTCTGCTGTGAAAATCGAGCTCTGATTAGGCATGCAAATGCAAAGATTTTTGCATTGGCAGACTGCAGCAGCAGGTACCCGGCTTTGGTGTTTTGAACCATCAGTGTATATATCGAGGTGGTCTTCAAACTGGCCATGAATCTCTGCATATAGTCTTTGATATTCGAGTTGATGTATCCCAGACTTCCTCAGTTCTGTAGTTGACCACGGGGGATGTTCTTGGACATTGGCATCCTCAAACATATCTAAATCCTTGTCTAAAATTTCCAAATGAAGTTTCATTCGGAGCCACAGGGGCGGGATATAATTTGGCCTGTTTTCATACTTGGATTCATTGTGTCTCGAATAGACAATTATATGCAGGTTAAACACATGGTGAAAGCTGCATAGTTCGATGAAAGTGTAACATTTCCCAAACCGAGATTTGATCCGACATATCCAACTTAGACATTGGTCGACCAGCACATATTGATAGTTCTTTGCGCTAGATTCATTTCTAGGAGGTTCCATCATGTTCCTATTGCGCAGTGGTCTTGTTCAAAGAAACAGCCCCGCTAACACTCCTAGAAAACTATAATCACTGTAGCACAAACAAGGGAAGCTCCACTATGTGGCACATCGGCAGAAACCAATAAAATTGGCTCACAATGTTCCATCGTAATTAACAGAAATTAATATACTCAACGCCATGGCCAAATTTGTTGACCACCAATGGTGGGGTATTCAAACCTCAGCAAAGTGAAAAGAGTGACTTAGCAATTTAGACTTGCTCCTACTTTGCTTGGCACTGCAGATTACTAGAATATCGCAAGGAGCAGAGCAATATTCTGGTTTGAAATGTTGCTTGTTTGATTATTGAGTGCTACAAAGAAAAGTAAAAGTAATAAAGATGTTTTTATAATTATGCCTACCTTCACATTTTCCAGTGACATCATTACAAGTATTCGGACATGGACAGGCACGTTCGCAAAGACGACCCCACATTCCCGATGGACAAGCTAAGATAGCAAATATTAATTAATTCACATAATAAACAATAGCAAAGCTACAATCAACCATATTGTAAAAATATACGCATTTTCGGTTCAGAATTATATATTGGCAGAGAGCATTATTATTCTTGGCCGACGGAGTGGGGACAATGTTATGTAAACTAAAAAGCAATAATATCCCACTCCCATTGTAACATGATATAAGCTATGTGAAATATTTGTTTATATGTGATGCCTGAGATTACTGAAGAGATGTTTCTATATAAGAAGACAGTACATGATTATTGACATGTTTCTCTATGCATCCATAAGGAGTGCAATTGGAGAAAAGGTCATATTAACAGAGATCTATTGTAACTGTTTGCAACTACCTGTCCCCTCATGACCATGGGGTGGGCCCACCAGCCTAATTTGCATATGCACCCAGAGCACCACCTGCAACTGAGTTCAGTGACAGCCACCACCACTGGGGGGTGGCTCCCACCCCACCTGTGGGGGTGCCTGATTGGCTGACTGTGGGACTGCCCAGTCACCTATGCTCTCTTGGCCCTCTGACCACACTAGCCTCATTCTGAGATTCATTAATTATTTAAGACTCTGCTTCAGACACACCGAAGAGAGATCGCTCTACTCGTGGCTCTTGAGTGAGACACAACTACTCTAGAGCAGGACCCCAGACACTCTGTCTGATGCTAGCAAAATTCATATCTCTAAATTGAGTTGAGTGCAACACCCAAGGGACTCCGGTTCAATGGGCTGTAGGCACTGATTCTTATACAGGCTAAAGTAGTAATGAGATTCTGTGCGGCAGAAGGTAAGGGGTGTGGGTGATAGGTCACTAGTAGGGGTACAGGAGTTGATGCCAATAAAGCACAACTTCACCACTGTTCATCTGTGTGACTTGTCTTCCGTTTATTCCTTAGGAGTTGTTGAAGGGTTGTTTAAGGGATGGATCAGGGAGTGAGATGAACGGGAAGAGTTTTGTAGTATTATCTGGTGTTCATGCGGCCGGGCATCCAGAAATATTATAATATGTCAATCATTACTAATATCATGCAGCACAACACATATTTTCTTCATTGTATAAGTCAAGATCAAACTTTCTTCCACAAATTGTGCATAGGTGTGAAGTGCTAAGCATTTCATTGTCCATTTATTTTCTAATTCAAGACGAAACAGAAGTGGCATACATAACTTTTATTCAATCAGGCAGGCAGGACATTAACAGAAGAATAATACAGGACTACAATAAAAGGACTATGAAGGGACAAATAAAGAAGAACAATACAAGAAGAACAATGAAAGAAGAACAATGCATACAGGACAATCAGCGCTCTCAACACCACCCATTAAAGTGTCTTTGGTTAGTTGAGGGGCGAGCGGTGGCAAAGTTAAGGGCGATCAACCTGACCTTGCAGGTTTGTATCCAGGCGGCAAGTGAGCGATGGAGATGTTGTGTGATGTCAGTGGTGGAGAGAACCCGCTAGGTGGCGACAAGAACTATATTGGTTCGCAAGTTAATGCGTGGCAGCGGCACCGTAGATGGTGGCAGCCCGGACGGCTATGTATATCGTGTGCAGCGCAGTTTGCGTGTTTGACAGGAAGATGGTGCCACCGTAGATGGTTGCGACCTGGAATATCTGCGCGGGTCAGTAGCAGTAGCAGTGTAAGTTAGTTTGTGGGAATTCCGACAGGTGGCGACAATTGGAGCAGGGGAGGGGAGGGAATCCCTACCACTTCCCGTTCCGCCGAGAATTACCAATGTATGCTAACAAGTACAATTTGACATCTCTCCTCACCTGTCATTCTTTACAGTAACACTTTACGGTATTTCATCTCTATATGGGTGGTCATTATAATATAGCATGAATAGACATCAATCTTTGTGAAATATGATAATGCATTCAGGATAAGAACGCCAGCATACCCAGGTTAACACTGACATAATGTATCGAATAATATTATAAAGTTGTGAAAGAATTGTGAATAAAATGAACACAATGCTTCTGTGTCGGTAATGGACAGAACTCAGGTTTGTTTCGCATATATTATCCTGGTTCAATCTGCCATCTATGGAGGGTGGTGAGAGGTCATTGCACTCTTCCTATTGTGTGCTCGGCCGGGAGAGCAAATAAATGAGCGCTTTAGTGAATCAGCGCTAACCAGGATTACCCTAAGCTGACACAAAGAATGGTAAAAGTTCGATTTTGGATTGTTTGCAATTTACAAACAGTGACAACCCATAAGCAAGAAATCCAAAATTACCACTTAGACACAATTCAAAAGATTTGAAGCAAATTGGAATAGTACTGCCCAGCAGTGAAAACAAGTGTCAACAAACTATGATACCGACTCCCTCGTTTACTCACTAGGAGCGCTAGTAGTCTTAGCAACGGCCCCAGCAGAATAGAGGAGCTTTATGGTACCGACCCTCTCGTTTACTCACTAGGAGTGCTAGTAGTCTTGTGGTTTTAGCAGCGCCCCTACAGTCATAGAGGAACTCTATGATACCGACTCTCTCGTTTACTCACTAGGAGTGCTAGTAGTCTTGTGGTTTTAACAGCGCCCCCACAGTCATAGAGGAACTTTATGATACCGACCCTCTCGTTTACTCACTAGGAGCGCTAGTAGTCTTGTGGTTTTAACAGCGCCCCCACAGTCATAGAGGAACTTTATGATATCGACCCTCTCGTTTACTCACTAGGAGTGCTAGTAGTCTTGTGGTTTTAGCAGCGCCCCCACAGTCATAGAGGAACTCTATGATACCGACTCTCTCGTTTACTCACTAGGAGTGCTAGTAGTCTTGTGGTTTTAGCAGCGCCCCCACAGTCATAGAGGAACTCTGTGATACCGACTCTCTCGTTTACTCACTAGGAGCGCTAGTAGTCTTGTGGTTTTAGCAGCGCCCCCACAGTCATAGAGGAACTCTATGATACCGACTCTCTCGTTTACTCACTAGGAGCGCTAGTAGTCTTGTGGTTTTAACAGCGCCCCCACAGTCATAGAGGAACTCTATGATACCGACTCTCTCGTTTACTCACTAGGAGTGCTAGTAGTCTTGTGGTTTTAACAGCGCCCCCACAGTCATAGAGGAACTCTATGATACCGACTCTCTCGTTTACTCACTAGGAGCGCTAGTAGTCTTGTTTCCGTTATGGGGAGGGTAAATAAATTTATCACCAAAGAAATTATAGTAAATTTCCTCAGTGATACCCACTGGTCTGCTTCTTTCGTTGTTGTTTGTTTCAGTACCTCTCAACAGGTTTTTGAATCCTGGTTACCAAGGAGGTGATCATATCGGTTCTCTCCCAGAAAACTACTAATTTCCTGATGTCTCTTGCCTTTTTATTACAGCTGCATAATCAAGACCAAAACAATTACCTAAATTTGATTTTACATATCCAACTTAGATACCGGTCTACTACTTATTAAACATTTGCCACTACACAGACCGGAATATTAGCGCACTTGAATAGAACTTGGTACTGCAGTATATATACTATCCCAGATAGCAGAGCCGTCGGGCCGACGTTGGTTATTGGTCGCACCGTCGCCACATATTTTCCACTGTCAGGCCACCGTCGGGCCAACGGTGGTGGTCCACTGCTTTTTGCCATTATTTTTGCACATATTTGCCACCGTCGGGCCGACGGTGGTGGTCCGCCGCTTTTTGCAATTCTTTTTGCACACATTTTCCACTGGCGGGCCGTCGGTGGTGGTCCGCCGCTCTTTGCCATTCTTTTTACATAATTGCCACTGTCGGGTCACGGTGGTGGTCCGCTGCTTTTTGCCATTCCTTTTGCACATTCCTTTTGGCCACCGTCGGGCCACCGCCTGACTGACGGTGGTGGCCCGCCGCTCTTTGCCATTCTTTTTGCACACATTTTCCACTGTCGGGCAGTCGGTGGTGGTCCGCCGGTCTTTGCCATTCTTTTTATATATTTGCTACGGTCCGGCCACAGTCTGGCTGACAGTAGTGGTCCGCCGGTCTTTGCCATTCTTTTGACATATTTGCCACCGTCGGGCTACCGTCGGGCTGACGGTGGTGGTCCGCCGCTGGTTGTTTTCCACATATTTGCCACAGTTGGGCCACCACCGTCACGACGGTCTTATACCCCTGTCACACTACGACGTAACGAGCCAACGTGAGCCTAACGTGGTCATTTTTCGTCATTACGTTGCGTTACGTCATGATGACGTCAGAATGATGTTAGAATGACGTCGAGCTATGTCACATTACGTCGTGTTACGTCGAGTTATGTCAAGGTTTTGGACATGTTCAAAACTTTCGTAAGGGTTTACGTTCGCCGTATGTTCTGTTCACGTTCAGTGAACATCAATGATGTTAAACGGACGTTATTCCAACGCTGCTCACTACGTTCAACTACGTTCCACTACGATCCACTATGTTGACCCACATTAAACCGAGTGCAAATGCCTACGAGGCTTAATGGGAATGTCAGGAGAACGTCAGGAGAACGTGCATTCAACGTACGTTCAATGTCTCATGACGTAGCTAACGTCACGTAACATTCTTCTGGTGATGGAATAACGTTCATAACGTTCCGTGAGCGTAGTGACGTTGTCCTCTCTCATTGAATGACGGTATCACTACGCTTTACCGACGTTACGCTCTCGTCCACTACGCTGCATCCACGTTCAACTTGTGCCCAAATTTGCATACTACGCCGAGAAGTTCAACGTTCTTCACGTTCTCCCTAGGCTGATGTCATTATGTCGTAGTGTGACAGGGCCATTAGTATGTGATGGGCAGGGAAGCCGCAGTGAGGACGACGGTGGGAGGGTGGGAGGGTGGAAGGGGGGCAGGGGAAAGGGGTTGACAAAAGGGTCGTAACTTGTGTAAAGAGCGCCGTGGTGTTCTCTGTGGCGGAGTGGTTAGAATGTCTGACTTTTTTCTAGGTCGGACTCCTAATCTGAAATTTGGTGGTTCGATTCCCCGTGCCCCCACCTCTGCCAATTTGGATTTCCACCGCTGTGTATAACTTACAGCGACATCAAAGGCCAGATGCTCTCATACCATATCTATGTGGTGTGGGAGGTTAAAAATCCCTTGGGTCGGTAAAAGTGTAGACTCAGGCTTTCTATCGACAAACTGTCTAATGGTGAAAACAAGTCTATTCAGACTTATCCATGATAGGCAGTATAAATCTTCAAGAAAAAAAGAGTATTCTAACACATGTTTTTGAGGAGTTGATGCTGCCGCTGCTTGAGCCTTCTATTCTTGCATGCTAGCCGGCGAATTAAATCCTGGCCTGACTCAGTTTGAGTTGAAGGTGAGTCACAGAGAACGCCGAGAAAAGGGGGCATGGCAGGGACAAGGTTGTTGATTCCGGTGATTCTGACTCAATTACTGGCAGACACGTTGAACATACCTTCCGAAATGGTTGCTTCCTGGCTGTTTGAGTTTTAGGAGGCCTTCCACGCTTCTTACTCGGGACTGAAACGCGGCCAGAGGAAGCCCGTACAGGTGAGTCACGTAGTCCAAGAAATCAGGACACAAGCACAAATCAGGTGTTGAACGGTCGGGGTGGGCGAGGGAATGGCCGCTGGTTGCCATTCATTTTGCACATATTTGCCACCGTCGGGCCACCGTTGGGTCGACGGTGGTGGTCCGCCGCTGGTTGCCATCGGGGCATCGGCATTATGAGATGGCAACAGACAGGCAACTACAGAGCCTCCCCCATCCATCAAGCGGTAAAAAGATATGCTTGAGAAGGATGTTAAAATGTGCCTAACTAACAACCATAGGTGAGGTGTAATACGGTCGCTTTCAGAACAGGTCAGTGGAGAGTTTGAAGGTACAAATGCCTGCCAGTTCTCATGAAACACCATTTTAATTGCAAAAGTGTTTTAGTGAGGAGTGCTGGGTATTGTCAAAGACCCTATAATACTAAGACGGATCACTCAGCCTGTATTGTGTAATCAAAATGATCAAAACCACCACTTGGTGCGCTGGCTGTTCTCTTGGTTAAACAGGTGGTATATTATATGTATAAATGTATGTATGAATGTGAAAGATGTCTGATGATGGCGATGCTGATGATGATGCTGATGATGATGTGTATTTGTTCATAGCAATTTCATATTGATGTGTATTCATACTTACCTATCTCATGTATAATATAATTGTATGTGTTTACATGTGAAACACCAACCAGCAGCTGGGCTGATCAAACCCACCACAAGGTGGCACTGCGAAATTTGCATTACAATGGGAGAGATAGGGAGTGAGCCGTCTTAGTATTATAGGGTCTTTGGTTTTGTTTAGCAGTCATCACTTCGTAGCTTAACTTTTTAGCCAAGATTAGTGTCTTATCATCTTAATATCTAATATGAGGTGCATGCACCTCTATGATATTAAACTGATTTTGTTTAATTGGGGTTTACTGCTTTGTGACACAGGAGACATATTTCTTCTCCATCTGGTATCCAGAGATTCCTGTTTGGGGCCCACAATGTAACCCATATGGACCCTATATGGGCTCTGCGCTATCTGACAGTGCGGCCACCATTGGGCCACCGTTAGGCCACCAGTAGTGTATGCTGCTATGGGTGGCAAACGCCGCCGGGCCACCGTTGGGCCAACGGTGGCATATGCTGGTATGGGTGCCTTGCCACCGTTGGCCCGATGGCAGGTCAGTGGACAAAACAGCTAACGTCGGCCCAACGGCGGTTTGCCACCATTGGCCCGACGGCACAGGTACTGTTGGGCCACCATTGGGCCGCCGTTGGGCCAACAGTGGTGTATGCTGCTATGGGTGGCAATCGCCATCGGACCACCATTGGGCCAACGGTGGCATATGCTGGTATGAGTCGCTTGCCACCATTGGCCAGACGGCGGGTCAGTGGACAAAAGAACGTCGCCCCGACGCAGCCACCGTCGGGCCAACAGCTCTGTGCGATGGTGTTAGTGTGTTGGGATGCTTGCCAAAATTAATTTGGATGGTTGCCCTTCAAATATCTCAAAAGTTAGCCATTTAAAATAAAGTGCCATCTAACCAGATGGGATGGCCGAATGAGTTAGAGCGTCCGTCTCCTGTGCTGGTATATCGTGGGTTCGAATCCTGTTCGAGTCAAACCAATGACTTAACAATTGATACTTGTCGCTTCCTAGTCAGACGCTCAGCATCACTAGGATAGGGCAAGGAGCAGTGGAATGAGGAAGACCAGTCGTCTGCGACTGAAATTTCGCCTGCTTAAACAACTAATGAACCAAAAAAAAGAGAAAAATAGTGACTTCAAGCTAAAGTAAGGTGCATAATAATGATCAACCTAATGGATTTATCTGAGAAAATGTCAGAAACTCAAAACTATCGGACTATGCAACTTTAATAGTAAGAATTGGTTCATTGTTATATACTATTATAAGTAAGTCATCATCATCATCATCATCATCATCATGCTGGCGGTCGCGATGCGACAAAGACTGCTTTCATTACTTGACTGCCACTCTCCATTTAACTCTCTGCTTCAGGTTTCTCTTGATACATTTCATGAAAGCTGCCTGCAAAAGTGTTGATGTGCTGCTGGCTTTTGCAAGTTACCAGCAGCACTCTCTCAGGTAGCAAATAGAGGTTTCACACCGGCAAGAACATGTCAAGACAGGCGCAAAACTATTTGTCCCTGCAGTGGCTGGTCGGGAGATGTTGGGAGTTCCATACATCAACCGCCCTTAATGCTGCCACAGTGACATTGTTTTCTGTTTAGGGTTTGCTCCCTTATCATTCGGTTCTGTCAAGAACCTGTACCACAAGGCAGTGGTTTACAACTCTGCAGGGCAGGGGCATCAAACTCCCTGAGGTATTGCTATACCTGCAATACCTGCATACCTATAAGTAAGTATACCAGTGTTTTTGCAGTAGTAATATATGAACTTTAATTTAACGTAACAGTGGGTGCTTGGCTGGCAGATAAGCCTTGGGGAAGTTATAGTTCCCATACTACATGTTTGTGGTTAAATGAAAGTGAAATCAAATCAATCAAATATAAGCATACTTACGTACACATTTGCCAGTCATAGAATCACAATATACGCACTGGCAATCTTTGTCGCACTTTTCACCCCACATCTTAGGTGGACAAGCTAAGATAATAAACAATTCAAAGTGTTACATTCCAATCTCTGAGTATTTTATACATGCCTACTATGGCCACAAATTGGATAATGCCCTTACAAAATATATCACACCATTACCTCCATAATTCACGACGCAGGAGACAGAAATAGTGCACATTAACTTTCATTTTTACCATTAAGCTCATATCATCAACTGTCAAGTGCAATGTGTTTACATGCAAAACAATAAAATTGTCAGAGTCAATAAACATTTTTCCCAATAACACTGACATTTTTACATAGCTTCAAGCATTTTTATCAGCTGCACTTAACATCCAGCTACCATATGGTCTAACAGCCAACCAGTCCTTGCCCGGTCCTAATAATGCCGAGCGCCTGGATAGGAAGTGACAAGTATAAATTTTTAAGACATTGGTTTGACTTGACCAGGGTTCGAACCCATGATCTACCAACATGGGAGACGGACGCTCTAACTCATTCGGCCATCCCGTCTGATCCAGGATAAGTTGGTCCATAGTAGGTAGATATAAAAATGTATGTGAATAGGATATAAGTAATAGTATGAATACTACCATACTAACCAATATCAAAATGTTGGTCTACATCCAGTAGTTTGTACCAATGCCTCGATATGGCAGACGTAAATCTGAGATCACTCTCTTCTATTTTCACAACTCCCTGTATTATAACATTTTCTGACATGTCACGTCTAGTAATAAATTTGAATATTAGATTCCTGATACCAGCCTGGAAGGCTGGCACATCAATATTGGCAAACAGCTGACTAGCACTGTGAGACCTAGGTAGACAGAGTAATAACCTCATAATATCATTATATGCTATATTCAGTTTTCTAATGCTATACATTCTATAGTTCGACCAAATCTGGGCAGTATACAAGGGAGTAGAGAAAGTTCTAAATAAATTTACCTCGGCATCAGCTGTACACATATGAAATTTCCTGATGAGCATATTTCCCTGAGCATATAACTTGCGACAATGTCTATTAATATCCCTGTCATCTCTAAAGGCATCAGTCATAAAGTGTCCTAAGTACTTGACTTCAGTAGAGATTGACAGGGGAGCACCAGTCAAAATAAAATCAGGAAATACAGTATCCTTGTCATATTTTGATCGAATGATCTTTACCATACTTTTAATAGCATTGTATTTGATATCAGATTCTATGCCATATTCGGAGCATATATTAAGTAGCATTTGCAGTCCACTACTATATGGTGAGAATATTACCAAGTCATCGGCATACATAAGATGATTTAGAAGTAATAATCCATTAATACATCCAGTTTTACACTGATTTAACCTTTTCGACACATGAACATTAAATAAATAGGGGGACAATATCCCTCCTTGACGTACCACCATTACTGACTTGGAAGGGATCTAACATGGCATCACCCCACCTGACTACCATTGATTGGTGCGAATACCAAAATATTAATATCCTGATGAGATAGCCTGGAGTACCACGCTGAACTAGTTTTTCAAACAGTTTTGCATAATTCACTCTATCAAATGCCTTAGAGGCATCAAGAAAACACAAAAACATAGTAGAATTTAAACTATGATACTTCTGTATAATCTCCTTAAGAGCATAAATGCACATATCTGTCCCCTGCTTTCACTTGAAGCCATATTGATTATCATTTGTTTTTAAATACAACTCCAGTCTATCTACCAGTACATTTTCAAATATGTTTGACAAAATACTAGTAAGTGCTCTAGGTCTATAGTTATCCTTACTGTTAATCCTTCCCGTTGTGTCCTTAATTACTGGTACAAGAATAACAGAGATCATAGTATCAGGCAGAGTCCCATGTATGAGAAAGCCTTTGAGGCTATTGCTATCAATTTAACCTCTTTCCAGAACTCTTCTACATTATTGTTCTGCACCTTAGTGGCTAAGGCATCTCTCTCCCCTCATAGCATCCTCATTGTATTTAATGTATCTTAAAGCATATTTAAAACAGGAATTTGTCCTCTTTTTTTTCATTTCAGAAATACAACCCTTCGTATTGCTTCCACAGTAAGAAGGCTTCTCTTGCAGCTTTGTGAAGGTCTGCTACATGTACATTCCACCCTGGATGGCACTGAGTGTTACATTTAGGGAAATTCTACAATGGCTTAATTGCCACCTTAAGGTCCTTTACAATGTTTTCATAAAAACTACACAATTCATCTGCATGTTGAGAAACCTTACAATGCACTTTTCTTTTTTTTTCTTCAAGATTGATACTGCCTATTATGGATAAGTCTGAATAGGATTGTTTTCACCATTAGACAGTTTGTGAAAGCCTGAGCCTACACTTTTACCGACCCAAGGGATTTTTAACCTCCCACACCACATAGACATGGTATGAGAGCAACTGGCCTTTGATGACGCTGTAAGTTAGACACACCGGTGGAAATCTAAATTGGCAGAGGTGGGGGCATGGGGAATCGAACCACCAACCTTCAGATTAGGAGTCTGACCTAGAAAAATGTCAGACACTCTAACCACTCCGCCACAGAGAACACCACATCTCTACACACAGGAGCATCTATGGGTATTTTAACATTTTGCAAAAGAGTTTCAGTATTTACACTATATTTATGAATCTCATCTTGTTTTATTCTGGACCTATCTAGTGGTAACAATTGTTGACTTGATAGTATGAATCCATAATCTTGGCAGGAAGTGAGCAAATGTTTAGCAAACATAGAGTGATCATCCGAGCTGTCAGCATTATGATCACACATATACACAAGTAGTATCTAGATCTTCAACAAAAGCTGATATATGAGCCATTCTATTAATAAGTTTGTTTGTTGTTGTTTTACATCCTAGCAACTTCTAAGGTTATATCAGGACGGGTACAGACTTCTGACAGTGCGCACTCATTGCGACTTTGTAGTGCTGCCCCATTGGGATACCAGATCGCCAGCACCCTGAGGTGATATCCCACTCAGTCACATTATCCTGACACTGAGCCAACCAGTCCATGCCTTATCCCAATAATGCTGAGTACCTGGCTAGCAAGCAACACGTGTACATTTTTATGTCATTGCTTTGACTTGACCAGGGTTCAAACCTACATACCCATGGCTTCGGATCCCCCGATCTCCCAAAACAGGAGACGGACACTCAATTCATTCTGCCACCCTGTCTGGTACGGAGGAGAATATAGAAACACCCCTCTCAAATAGAAAAGTAGGCCCTGAGGAAAAATCGCAAGATGTATGAATAACTGAATCGAGACTTGCTTCCCATATAATTCCCTTTTTAATGCATGCACTATTGCACAGGATGTAACTAGATCACTGCTCTCGTGAGTTCTAGAGAAATACCTGAGAGTTCCAACGGCCCTGAGCATCTCTCTTTTGTGTACCAAGTGTGAAATGAAAGTTGGATTAGCGATATGTAGTGCCTACCAGCGTGGATGGAGATAGTGGCAATTCAAGCGACAGCTCTGTTAAAATGCCAAGAACTGAAACAAGTTATGATCATTACCACTACCCGAACACACAATGTAGTTGGTTGGTTGTTGGAGTTCTACATCCTGGCAACATCTAAGGTCATATCAGGACGGGTACCGACTTGTGACAGCGCAGACTTATGGCAACTTTATAGTGCTGCCCCACTGGGAAATCAGGCCGCTGGCACCATGACCCGATATCCCTCTCAGTCACATTATCCTAACACTGAGGTAACCAGTCCTTGCCCTATCCTATTAATGCTGAGTGCCAGGCTAAGAATCGACGAGTATCAATTTTAAAGTCATTGGTTTGACTCGACCGGGAACCTATTGATTTGTAACGGCATTGTATTGTACCATTATATTATATAAAGCCACTGCGGCAAATAAAGGTAGACAATGCAGATTGTAACCGAAGTGAGACAGTGTTTGAGCGTGGACGCACAACTCCTAATACATATATCGTTCAATAATAATAATATATAATTAAACCTTGGATTATACTTCGTTATTTATATTATTATAATCCATTATAATACACATAAAAATAATCTTTCACTTTGTTTATTATTAATGCAGTAGGTGTGGTTTATCATAACAGAATTGGCTTCATTCAACTTGATCTACCAACACACCTCTTTTTTGTTAAAACACTATCAGATGTTAATTTTCCTTATTCAGATGGTTGCCATCATAGAAAATCCCCACCATTTTGAATTTTTAACGCTTTCAGCAGAGGTGACTTCATAATTGTCTAAATCATATTAAATTGCACCAAAACCAAAGAAATGGAGGTCATCTTGGAAAATGTTAAGTAACTAAGATATAAGTATTTTTGAAGTGACACTTGAAGGATATGTAAATCCATTCACATACTTGTTTCACCTATTGAATGACTCTGCTAAAAGAAAACTCCATTACATCATGTATGGGATGGAGAAGAACAATTAAGTTAGTTTATTTGTTAGATTATTTGTTATAGGTTCAAATAAGGCCAACTAAAAACGAAATTGGCGATCGTCCCCGCCCGTGCCTGAAAAATCGCCCGCCCCTGAATTTTCTATTTATTTATATATTTTTTAAAGTGATAAAAATGTGTCGGGCTGGTAGCAATTCAACTTTCATAAGCACACAATATGTTCCAAGCACACAATATGTTCAAAAATTGAAACTAGTAGAACTGTATGATATAATGAATATCGAAATGAGAATACAGTGTTCATTCTTTGACTGAAAACATTGTGATGTGTACATGAGTGACTGGGAAATTTGGCCTAATACTGACATAAATAGTTTACATTATTAATAAAAATGACATGAGATTTGAAATAGGCTCACCATTATCCTTTTGTATAATCATACTGCAATTGTGACCTTGATATCCCCTAGCACACCCCGAATTACATTTACCAGTCTCATAATCGCAACGCTCGTCAGGATTGCCACAATTGCATGGTCTAGTGCATCCTCTGCCAAAGGTTCCAGCAACGCAGACTGAAAATAAAGCGGTACATGTGAACAACAAAATCCGACTACTATAAAACAGTCAATTAAATACCAACTCTGTTCATAGTCAGATACACTTAAATGTCTTTTGTCCTACTATTTTGAATAGCTGTCACAAATGAGGTGTTAATGATAACAGGTCAGTATGAAGAGCAGCATGGGGAGTTGCATTGTTAAAAAGTGCCGAATAAATTTATGTTATCCATTCATTTTCAAATTATCTGATCCTCGTTTGCTATATTCCAAATAAATATAAGTATACCTACTTCCACATACTCCAGACCTAGGATTGCAGGTTGCTTTACAATCACATTTCTGTCGACATTCGGGACCCCACATTAACGATGGACATGCTGGTTCATTGAAAAGGGATAGCTTTAAATCTTGTATTTGGTCACAGATGTTAAATAGAACATGTATATGAGTCCCAAACATGGCAACCAGTGTGCATCATATAATACATCTATATATCAAGGGAGTCTATTGACTAACCAAAGACCAATAAGGAATAAACTTAATTGCAACGCACAACACACACAAATTTAATATATCTCCAGCAAGAAATCTGTCACATACTTAGTAAAGATATCCCTGGAAATAAATAATGGGGACATAAATTATCCAACCTTTTTTCATAGATAAGTCAAGTATTTAAATATATTGTTTGTATTGACATGGTATGGTTATCAGTGATAGAAATAAGCAACAATTTTCACTTGTCCATAGGACAAGTCTACTGTGATGTTTACTTGTCCTCTTAAATTTGCACTTTTCCACATTTGGCGCTTGCATATATATGTGATGAATAATGTACTATACAAGTATAAATTGAAGGAGAACATGCACTTTCTTCTTATTCCTCCATAAGAGCTGTGGTGGAGTGCTTCTCCATTGTCAGGGTAATGTAATCGGGTCCCCTGCCCTCGCACCTAGCACACGGGAGGAATTATATATATATATATATATATATGTGTGATGTATAAAACTTATGCAAGTATAAAGGCGCGTAAGGGAATATCCCCTACGGTCACCCCAATGTTGTGTAATACGTTATGTTTGACCCCTCTCCTGGGTGGGACGGTGGCGCCACCATTCCCCCCCCCCCCCAGTGCCGTGAATACTGTCACTCGCACACTGGAATTTATATATATATATATACACATACAGATGAACCTCGATCCAATGGACTAATAGGGGGGGAAGTTGTCCGTTAAAGCCGTGTGTCCGTTGTAGCGACGAAATTGCTTTATCTATAGGTATATGACCTTAGATGTTGGTAGGATGTTAAATTTTAACAAACAAACCTGCACGGCTCTGTGCATGGCACTATGTGTGCATGGCACTATGTGGGTATGTTTGTATTTGTGAATGAGTATGCATATGTGTGAGTATGCATTACACATGTGTGGGAGCCTAGCTCACTCTAGCGGATTGTGTCCATTGGATCCGAAATCCGTTGCATCAGTGTCCATTGGATCGAGGTTCATCTGTATATATATACACATATATATATCTATAATCACAAAACGCCCTTTTCATCCCTAAGTTTTCACTTGTCCAATGGAAAAGCTTAAGCCATATTCTGCTTGTCCCTGACAACTCTCACTTGGACAAGCCTTATTTCGAACTCTGGTTATAATCACACTAACTAGTTGTCCTCGGTTGTGTATTTCAAAGATGGGGACTTTCCCCAACAATCCTTTCGTTTGAAGCTACAATTTAGTGTAAACAAAAATGCAAAACCTGTTAGCCAATGCACAGTGTATCATTTCAATTTCTTTTGTCATGAATTTATTTACTGTGCCGATAACAGATAAGTGTTAGCACTTGCTTTCACTGCAGGGCAGCACTAGTTCCCGTTTGATTCAAATCCTTATAGCCCTGTCACACTATGACACATCGTGCAAACGTGTGCCGAAATAGGTGAATTTGGACCTCTACGTCGTCGGTCTTGCAGGAATTGCAGGTATAGCAATACCTCAGGGAGTTTGACGCCCCTGCCCTGCAGAGTTGTAAACCACTGCCTTGTGGTACAGGTTCTTGACAGAACCGAAGGCTAAGGGAGCAAACCCTAAACAGAAAACCATGTCACTGTGGGAGCATTAAGGGCGGTTGATGTATGGAACTCCCAACATCTCCCGACCAGATACTGCAGGGACAAATAGTTTTGCGCCTGTCTTGACATGTTCTTGCTGGTGTGAAACCTCTATTTGCTCCCCGAGAGAGTGCCACTGGTAACTTGCAAAAGCCAGCAGCACTTCAACACTTTTGCAGGCAGCTTTCATGAAATGTAGCTAAATGGAGAGCGGCAGTCAAGAATGAAAGCAGTCTTTGTCGCATCGTGACTGACAGCATGCTGATGATGATGACGTTGGTCTATGTCGATATGCATTACTCTGACCTTACGCTTCGTTATGTGTACACTGGTATACATTGATGTATGTCGTTACACGGTATTGCTCATCAAGGGTTCACGAAAGTTTTGTGCATGCACAAAACTTTTGACATGCGACGACGTGTGGCTGTTACTTCGGGCCTACGTTATGCATACATTAGACATACGTCGATGAATGTTAGACGTCGGTTAGAGGTATGTTATACAAATGTTGAACTACATCAAAGACCCTATAATACTAAGATGGCTCACTCCCTATCTCTCCCATGGCAATGTAAATTTTGCAGTGCCACCTTGGGGCGGGTTTGATCAGCCCGGCTGCTGGTTGGTGTTTCACATGTAAACACATACAATTATATTATACATGAGATAGGTAAGTATGAATACACATCAATATGAAATTGCTATGAACAAATAAATACACATCATCATCAGCATCATCATCATCGCCATCATTACACATCTTTCACATTCATATATACATTTATACATATAATATAGCAACTGTTTAAGCAAGAGAATAATAGCCAGCGCACCAAGTGGTGGGTTTGATCATTTTGATTACACAGGACAGGCTGAGTGAGCTGTCTTAGTATTATAGGGTCTTTGATTACATCCATCGTAATCGATCCAGCGGAAATGTACAGTCTGCATACTGTACATCTGATGTATGTATTACATAGTTTAGCGTTTCTCCACTGTGTCTTGACATATTTAATGTATAAGGCCTACTTCTGACGATCGAATAACGTATATAACGTTCGCTGGCTTCTGTGAATGTTGTGTGAGCATATGCGAGAGTTTTTCGAACCAATGTATGGCCAATGCATGACCAACTTGCCGCCCACTGGGGATAGGTTACTGATACACTATGCATTCGCTGGCCATACACCGAGAACGCGGGACGCATGTTAGTCATAGGTTTGGCCATACGTTCTATGATACGCTCTCAGACACTAGCAATATGTCGCACATATGTTCTGCGTAGGTTTAGTATGTTGCGCTGACGTCCAACTTGTCCACCCCACCGAAAATTCTGACGGATCTTGACGTAAGAAAGTGATTTTAGCCATTGGTAACACGCGTGCGCAATGCGTCGTAATGTGACAGGGCCATTAGAATGTTGTTTTAGTAATAATTGTTGTTTTCTTGTTGTTTCTTGCTTATGGGTTGTAACTGTACATTGCAAAGGGTCAAAATCCTCACTTTGTGGTAGTTCCTTTACCTATAATTGTTTTTTTATTTGTTTTTGGTGCATTTAAATCTCACTAAGCAGATCAATGATACACTGGGTCGGTGTTGCCGTTCCTTTCCCTGTCCCCCCGCTCCCCCACTCCCAAACAAACACTGTAAACCCAACCAGTAGCGGCCAACTAGACCAAAAACCGATCTACAATGGAATGAGCCTGGAAATGATTGTAGTTGGATCCAACTGAGGTACATGATTAATCAATATTAACGTACTTACTAACTCAATAGGCCCCACCTGAGATTACCATGAACGTAAGTTCAATCACAAAGGCCCACCCTACATCCCCCATCACCCTTTCAAAGAGTATGTTACTACTAGAAAGATAACCAGCTGTGCCCCACCCCTACTAATGCCTACCATACTAGTCTAACTTAGTTACCTCCCCGCATGTGTTTCTATTTTTCTTATCTTGTTCTTACTATCATTCATGTAATGATGTTTTGCTTATTTTCCTGTAATTGTCTATTTGTATATTGTTGTAGATTTGTTTACTGTGTAGAGGCAATTGTGATTAGGGCTGGAAGACCAGTGCATTAGCACTGACAACATGTTATTCAGAGGAATAAAAACACTTGAACAAAAAAAAAATTTATTGTATAGCTTTTACATAGTGTAAGATAGCTATTGACCTATGTTAGTGTCACTCCGATCAGTTTCAGGTTTTGCCTTCAAGCTACAAAGTTCGATGAAACATTAAATTTTCAAAACCAAAACAATTATCCAGATTTGATTCTACATATATCTAACTTAGATAGTTGTGCACTTATTAAGCATTTGTCACCACATATAAGGGAATACTGACTCAATTTAATAGAAGCATATATGGTGTCAGAGTTTGGGGGTGCTTGCGAAAACTAATTTGGTATATTTGCACTTCAAATAGCTCAAAACTTAGCCATTTAAAATAAAAATTACTTCAAACTAATGTAATTTAGGCTATTGCCATCAATTGAATATATTTATCTCAGAAAAATGGCAAAACTCAAAACCATCACACTATACAACTTTAATATGGTATGGTGGACCGTATCAAAGGCTTTGCTGAAATCAATGAATGTTGCTCCCATTACGTACTTATCATTTATGTTATTAAGCGTCTTGTCCATTAGTTCTACAAATGCTTTTGTTTTTATTATAGAGTGGTATTTGCGAAAACCACCTTGCCTTGTGTTCAATCTTTTGTGTAACTCGAGGGACTCATCGATATGTTGGTGATATATTTTCTCTATTACCTTCCCTTGTATCGGTAGTATGAATATTGGTCTAAAGTTCCCTACTTTTTTAAATTTTTTTTTTGGTCCATTATTTGTTTAAGCAGGGGAAATTTCAGTCATAGACGACTGGTCTTCCTCATTCCACTGCTGGTCGATAGAAAGCCCGAGCCTTCACTTTTACCGACCCAAGGGATTTTCAACCTCCCACACCACATAGACATGGTATGAGAGCAAGCGGCCTTTGATGACGCTGTAAGTTATTACACAGCGGTGGAAATCCAAATTGGCAGAGCTGGGGGCACGGGCAATCGAACCACCGACCCTCAGATTAGGAGTCTGACATAGAAAAAAGTCAGACACTCTAACCACTCCGCCACAGAGAACGCCACTTTGACTAATGGTGTTATGCTCACAGATTTCCAGCTTTCTATGAACTACCATTGTTTGAAGGATTCATTGAACAGATGACAGATTATCTCTGTACTCCTAAAACAACATCTCTTATTATTTCACTTGAGATATGTTGTAGCCCACTTCTTTTGTTTGTGCCTAGAGCGTTTGATATTCTAAATACCCAGTACCTCTTTTGTGGTTGTTTTGCATGTCTTTGTGTGTGTTGTAAGTGCTTTCACTGTAATAGTCCAATTGCCATTGAATTTTTTAGATAATGTTCTGCAAGACCTGTGCATCCGGGAAAACACTATAAGTATTCTGAAAGTCATACTTTCAGTATTTATTTCAGACTCTCATTTTTTGTACAGACGTGATCAGTAACTTTTAGTGCCATCAAAAATAAACCCGCGTATATTTTATGGGTGAATGTCTAAAAACAACAAAATTGATCAACATATGTATATAGTTAAATATAACGCGGATACAAGCATTATATGAAGAGTTCAGGCGCCAAACCATGTAAAGGCCAATCCAAAAAGGTGGTTTAAATAAAAAATGTGTACCTGAAAATTATTTTAATTCTCACTAATTCAACTTTTCTCATGATCATATGTTTGAAAATGTTATGTTTATGTCCATTTTTGGATTGGCGTTTACATGGTTTTGCACCTGAACTCTTCATACGTACATCACATAATTATATGGGAATAGTATGTCATCACTATGAGGCTTTAGGGAAATTATAAATATAAAAGTAGAAAAACAACTCACAAACACAATTCAGAACACGACACGCGACTACTAGTGTGGACATTTATTAATTTAAGCAAGAGAATACATAGGCACAAGTCAATAGGAGATCAAGTCACAATAGGTAAGTTCAGTCTCTGGAAAACTGGGCACTCAACCACATTTGAAAGTAGGGTCGGGTGGGGCAGTGAGAAAAGGCAGGAGGAGGTCTGGGGTCAGATTCTGGAGGTGAAGGGCCGTCTGGAGAGGCGGGTGGGTGGAAGTGACAGCACAGGGGCGAGTCGGGTACAAGCGGGCTACCCGCGGCGAGGGGGGCGCCACCTGGAGTCGCCTCCGGGACCCCCTAGAGTTAAAAGGGGGAACTAAGATGTAGTAGGGGAGGGGGGGAAGAGGGGGCTGGGGGAGATAGCAGTCCCATGTCGATCCGAATTACCCATGTTGCCTCTACAACATGACCAATTCAGAACACGACATGAGACTACTAGTGTGGAAATTTATTAATCTAGGCAAGAGAATACATAGGCACAAGTAAATAGGAGATCAAGTCACAATAGGTAAGTTCAGTCTCTGGAAAACCGGGCACTCAACCAAATAGGGTAGAGAGTGCACGGGTCGCGCCGGAGAAGGCAGCAGCCTCCATGTAGGTGTGAACGGCGGTGGAATGCCAGCTGCCGAGGTCCTTGACGTCCTGCAATGGAGCCCCGGCCCGGGTGCATGCCTGTGCCGTTCCCCTCCTAAGACTATGTAATGTATAGTCAGTCAATCATAGCAGGTGGCCGCAAGGGCCGCTTGCAGTGCCCGTGTGAGGGTCCAGGCCTTTAGGGGCTGACTGGTGGTGGTCAGGAAGGCAGGGCCGGCCGGGGGAAGCATGCTATGGGACCTGTAGGCTCTCCAAGCACTTAGTGGGCAACAGTCGGAGCCTGGCAGACAGGGTACCGTTATGGTGAACGGATCAGAGGTGGTTCTGGAGGACTTTGTGGAGCGAACGACGTCTGTTATGTGTGATCCGCAGTCCCAGACGTCGGTTGCCCATATGGTGTGGGCCGGGTCGTTAGCGCGTTCGGTGGTCAGAAGGTTGCTTTGTCGTAGGAGGGTGAAGTAGCCCAGCAACAAGGTGCAGGTCAGCACATCAGCGGTAGCGGGCAACGGAGTGTAGCTGGTCGACCGTGAGGGGCGGGGCCCGGTGAACGAGGTGTGTGGAGGTCTTGTAGACGACGCGCTTGGTGACGGACAACAGGTAGGTGTCGAAGCCGGCGACCTTGCCGGTGGTGAGGCTTACCCAGGTCCGAGCCGCGCTTAGATAGTTCATGACGGCGCCTGGGGACCTCAAGGTGGCAGTGAGGGGGACAAAGAAGGAGGCAATGTCAAACTGGTTTGGCATGGAAGGGTCGTATCGGTTGGCCCGGGCGTGCTTGTGGTGTGTTGTTGTCTGGATCCTCTTGTTTATCCACGTCCCTCTGGTGAGTCCCGCCCTAAGGGGGGCCTGGATGTTGAGGTGGTGTCCGAGTATGCCTGGGGAGAGAGAGGCAAAGTTACGATCTCACCAGGCTAGTTGGCATATATAGAGTCTTGGTGTCAGACCGTGACACGGGTCAGGTCCATGTCCTCGACGAACTAGTCCGCCCGTTGGCGGGCGTCCCCATCAAAGTGTGCCCTACCAAGGGCATCAGCAAAGGTAAATTCTGCTCCAGGTTTGTGGAGGAGCCGGACCTCACAACTGTTGAGGGCACCCAAGGTCCAGAGTGTCCTGGCGGAGGCACACAGGACTGGATCCATGGTGGCGCAGGAGTCGAGGACCACCTGGGACACCTGGTTGTCGGTATTGATGACTATTAGGTAGTCTTGTGGGTTAGGTGGGGTAAGGGCGTGGAGGACGACTATGAGGTTTAAGGCCTCAAGTTGATTGATGTGATGCCCGGTGTCGAGGAAGTCCTGCTGGTAGGCTTCTGTGATGTACCCCGATGGTGAGAAGGCGCCTCCGCCGAGAAGGGAGGAGTCGCACTCGATCACCCACTCTTGGGCAGGCGGTGGGCGAAGGAGGATGACTCCGTTCGCGGCCTTGGCGTACTGGGTGAACCAGGCGATGTCAGCCAGCATCTCATTGGTGACCGGGTGCCTTCCTGTATGTGGTCCGTCTCTGAGTAGGCCGAGAATCCTTTTCATATACCTCCAGGCAGGTCAGATGCACTTCGAGATGTGTTGTAAACGCCCGATGAGTCGCTGGAGGTCTTTCTTGGAGGCTCTCGATCCGTATTTCTAGGTGGCGCACTCTTGTACCACCTCGGCCAGCTTTGCTTGGGGTATCCTCACCGTCATGTCGTTTGTATCGACGGTGAAGCCGAGCCACTCGATGTTCCTTGTCGGGGGGATGCACTTGGAGGGTGACAAGGCGAGGCCAAGGTCGTTGGCGAGCTCGACCGCATCCAGATATGCCTTTACCACGACCTCCTCCGTGTCCGCCACCCCGACAAAGTCATCAAGGTAGCACAGGACGAAGTGGTCGTTTCGCCGGAGGAGGTAGACAATGGCATTGGTAGTTCTTGTGCAGGCCATCGCGGAGGTCCTGCAGCCGAATGGGGGTGTGATGTCAAAGTAGGTTTGGCCGTCTAGGGTGATGCCCAGTAGGGGAACAGACAGCGGGCACGTCTGCAGCTGCCTGTAAGCCCTAGCGAGGTCTATGGTCCAAATATAGGCGCCTCGGCCGAGGCAAGTGACCTCGTCGGTAAGGTCAACAATGCTGGGCAGTGTGTAGGTCACTGGTCTACCTTGGTAGTAACCTTTCCGAATGCCGGCTTCACGCTGGCGCCTCTTGGATAGCTGAGGTCGACAATGACCCGCTGCTCGTCAGTGTTCTTCGTGGGGTGGGTCATCATCGGGCTGGTCTGGGCCCAGGGGGCAAAGGGAGGTTCAGTGAAGGGTCATCTATGTCTTCCAATGCATTGCCCCGGTCATTGAGTGTGAGCAGGGCATCGGGTGGTTCAAGGTTGATTGCCGTACTCACTTCTCTGATGTTATGGTTGGTAGGCTGCATGCGGGCTGCGGGCGGGCCATTCGGTGTGTAGCGCACTATCACCACTGTGGGCTGGTTGGGTGTGTGTACGGTTGTGGGGGTAGGGGGGTATGTTGTGTGGCGGTGGGAGGTTCCCGGGTCTGTGTGGTGTGCTGGGGTGTTATGTATTGTACTGCGGCTCGACGGCCGGGAACCAGCCCGCCGCTACAAGGGACCAGTGTAGAGAGACGCTGGCTGAATAAAGCATTATGTAACGAGACATCAACTTGTGCAGTCATTGGTCCTTAATCACATTAGATGGGCATGTTTCTACCGGGATTGAGGCCGTCTGGGCCATTGACCCTGGAAGAGAATCTGTCCTCCAATTGGAAAACATGGATTCATGCATTTAACAATTATGCTACTGTTGCAAGAGTGCAGAGCAGGCGTGAAAAAGTCCAATATTGCGTGTTTCTGCATGTAGCCGGTGCGGAGGCTCAGAAAGTGCACTAGGCTATGAAGTTTATTGCGGCAGATGTGGACAAGCTGCGTCCATTGATGGAGGCGTTCCGACAATACTGTGAGGGAAAAACTAACATCACAGTAACGCGCTACAAATTTAATTCATACAACCGGGGCCAAGAATCTATGGACACGTATGTGCGCGAGCTGAAGCATCGGGTTGGACAGTGTGAATATGGTGAATTGGAAGATTCGCTGTTGGGAGATAGGCTGGTCAGCGGGATCAAGTGTGACATACTGAGGGATCGCCTGCAGCTTTGTGAGGAAATGTGCCGGTTGAGTGAGCATCACACAAAGCAGCTCGCAACTGATAATAAGGCTGAGTACACACTGGATGCGATACAACAGTGAGAGTCCACACGACAAGCAATACGGGCATCAGGGACACAGAAACAGAACTACAGACGACCGCCCGGGAGGTTTAATCAACAGAGCACTAGCGGTAACGCACACCCCAAATGCAGTTGGTGTGGTTACTCACATCGTCGCGATCAGGACGCGTGTCCGGCGAATGGCAAGATGTGTGACATAAGTGGCAAAGTTGGTCATTTTGCAAAGGTATGTCGAGGCAGGACTGCTGCGGTGAATGAGCTTACGATGGGTGACGGGGATGAAGACGATGAGTGGCGATGTGACGAATCGCAGGCGGATTTGTTCGTCGGAGCTGTGTCCAGTGACGACAACAAGAGTTCCCAGTTATGGTACGAGACCGTAACTGTGGGGGGATTGGACGTACGGTTCAAGCTGGACACAGGTTCGGAGGCCAACATCATCCCCATGACGATCTTCCAGACCATGCTGACAGGAATGTTAATCCAGTCAAAGTGTCGGCTTGTGACGTATTCTTGGCAACGGATCACACCACTGGCTCAGACAGACTTACAGATGAGGGACCAGATGCTACAGTTCCAGATCACTAAGAGTGGATGTACTATCCTGGGAAAGGATGCATGCGTCCGACTACGCATCATTTCACGCATTGACAGCATCCGTGCGGAGGCCGACGGTGACAACAAATGAGCAGCAAAAATGGTGAAGGAATTTCATGATGTGTTCACTGGTTTGGGAACAATTAAGGTGGAAGCTAAACATCATGTAGATAGCAGTGTTCAGCCTGTGATAGATCCACCTAGGAGAATTCCGCATGCTATTGAGGATAAATTTAGAAAGGAATTAGACAGAATGCTTGATTTCGGAGTAATTAGTGGAGTAACTGAACTGACTCCATGGGTAAATTCTATAATGATAGTGAAGAAAAAAGATCAAATCTGTGTGTGCTTAGACCCGACAAAATTGAACAAAGCAATAGAGCAAGGGCCATATCCTACAAGAACAATAGAGGAAGTGGTTGCGAACCTAGACGGGGCTAAATACTTTTCTGTGGTGGATGCAAAAAGCGGGTATTATTAGTATTGTTCCCCCAGTTCAAGTCTTGAGTTGGTTTGTTGGTTGTTGTGGTTTTTGTTGTTGTTGCACTTCTGACTGCTTTAGTTACTTCTTTTCTCGCTGCTACGTCGTTTTCAGTTCCCTCTTTGCTATCGCTGTTTGCAGCTATTTTGCCCAGCTTGCGTTTTCCTCTTACCAATTCTGGTATGTGCTTATCAAACCATGGGTCCTGTTTATTTGTTACAACACACAATGATGGTGGTATACTTTTAATGGCTAGTGAGTTGAGCATAGAGATGTTAGAGCAGACAAATGTGTTATTTATATATCTGTTATTCAGTTTTAATCATTGTAATATTTTAGCCAGGTTTCAATTGGCTGTTGGCATTCAAAGCCCCATGACAACAACACAAATATGTGCACCTCCGTAATATGAGGTGTATTCTCAAATGATTTGTTGTTAAATACAGGACCGGCTTTTGCTCTAGTGTAGTGCAAAACCCCTATGTCTGTAACATTTACCTCATGAATGTAATCCGTCATAGGGTTCACCACCTATCAAGCTGTCAGGAATCCTCAAGCAGTATTGAGCAAACAAAATCAGTTTGCCTATGGAATTAAACACAGTTTCATTTTTTGAAAACAAGCCATGTGAAATCTAATATATAAGAAGTTGCATCTACCTATTTGGTTAAGCTGAACTTCCTTGCAGTCTTTCCCTGTGTATCCATCCTGACAAGCAGTCTGAATACAGCTACCAGTTCGTATATTACAAGGCTCATATGGGCTGTGACAATTACATCTCAAGGTACACCTCAACCCATAGAAACCCAAGGGGCATCCTGCAAGCACATGTTTGTTTATTGCTTTACGTCTTAGCAACATCTAAGGTCATATCAGGACGGGTACCGACTTGTTACAGTGCTCACTCATGGCGACTTGTTAGTGCTGCCCTACTGGGACTCCAGGCCACCAGCACCATGACCTGATATCCCACTCAGTCACATTATTCTGACACTGAGCCAACCAGTCCTTGCCCTATACTAATAATGCTGAGTGCCAGGATAGGAAGCGACAAGTATAAATTGTTAAGTCATTGGTTTCACTCGACCAGGATTCGAACCCACAAACTCAAGGAAGCGGATCTCCCGATCTCCCAAAACAGGAGACGGACGGTCTACTCAATCGGCCCCTCCTTCTGGTGCCTGTAAGCACAACATCGTATAATTTAAAGTATCCAACATTGTGGCATCCTGGATTTAAGTGTTTTTAACCGAACCAATAATAATGAATTGACCATATTCTTATAAAGGGAGTGTATATATATATATGGTCAACACAACTTTATTTATTCACATTTGAAGAGTTTTGGCGCAAAACCCTGTAAACGCGAATCAAAAACATTAATTACGGTAAAAGATTTTTTACCTGAAGCTAATTTTAATTCTCACAAATTCCACTTTTCTTGTGAAGAGAAGGTTATGGAGCAATGAAAAAAAAATAGGTACATACAAAACAACCTTCTGAAGGGTTTACACTAATGTTTATCTAAATTTTTGGAATGGCATTCACAGGGTTTTGCACATGAACTCTTCATTTATTATGACTGTTCATGAGTTGGCCATCCAGAAACAATACATTTTTTGTTAGGGGTCTATGACCCAACTAAGCCTGAGGATCTACATAGTAAAATTAGGACCTGCATAGTACTTCATCCCTAATGGTGCTGTCACATTACGACGCTTCTCGCCAACGCGCGTCGACGTATGTGATTTTTTGGCGCAACATCGGGATACGTCAGGAAGCATTCTGCATGCGTTAGGCATGCGTTGGTATTCGTCGATCTACGGCAACAGTCGGCGGTGCGCATCAGGGGATTGGCGAAGTTTTGTGCTTGCACAAAACTTTTGACGTGCGACAACGCGTGGGTGCCAACGTTATGGCAACGTTAGGGGCACGTTGAGATACGTTAGACGCGCTGGAATAAAGTTCTGCGAAACGATAGGCACACGCCGCTGTTTTGTTATTTTGTTTGTTTGTTGTTGTTTTATGTCCTAGCAACATCTAACATCATATCAGGACAGTGCACCAAACATTTTTAGGTTTTTTTCTCACCCATCGATATACATTAACACAACGTCGGCCGCATGCTACCAATACATTGCGCTGACACCGAAAAGTTTGACCTTTCTCGACAATTAAAAGTGATTTTGCGCGTTGGCATGCTCCGGCGAGAAGCATTGTAATGTGACAGCACCATTAGGGTCATCTCTAATGTATTAGATCAGGAAAGACTGTTTCACAGAGTCGGCTCCAACTTGGTAGGTAGTTCCTAAATATCCCAGGCCAAAAGTTGCTGTCCTTTATTAGGGAAGCAATTAATGGAAGGTGTTGGTCATATTTAGAGAGGACCCATCTTGTGCACTGACAGCACATGCCTGAATATACTGATAGCTAAATGAAGAATAACTATACAGAGTAGAATATTCATCAGTATTTATATGGTCAATCATATATTACTGCTAGGAGAAATATATTTGTTTAATCAAGTTTATTCTCTTGATGACAACATACCAGCTCAAGATGAGCTGCTGCCTGAAGACAACCTAATGTGTGGGTCATTCTGTGAAACTGGGCACTAAATTGTGACATGGAAATCAGAAGTGAAAACGTTCCAAATAATAGCAAAACCATTGTTCCTATGAAGGTTTGCATGGAGTTGGAAACAAAATGTCACCTTTTCATTGGGATCTTATACAAATTGAGTAATATGTTAATATCACCTGTGTAACATGGAAATCAAAAGACACATCCAGAAAATTATTTTAAAGCGTACAACAAAGTCAAACAAGATTTTATTGATGACAGTTAAGTAAACAAGATTGTCTTTCAAGAAAAAAGTTGAAAAAAGGTTTGGCTAAGTGCTCGGTGTCGATGTGTAAATTTTCACATTTTCACTTAGCACAGGTTGGTTGGTTGTTGGAGTTTTACGTCCTATTATTATTAATGCCGAGTGCCAGGCTAGGAAGTGACAGGTATCAATTTTAAAGTCACTTGTTTGACTCAACAGGCTCACATTACCACAAAATCATTCAAGTATACTTTTGATAGCTTTGGTGCGATATATTAAATATATGTAGTATTGGTAACATATTTAATACCCAGAGGATACACTAATTATTTGACTTGCTATCAATAAAAGAAAGAATTAATTATCAGTATTGTAACATGGAAACCCAAATATGTAGTGCCCAGTTTTAGTGGATAACCCATATACCTGCCTCGAGGAATATTTCCTCCAGTATTTCTGCAAGGTAAACATAATTAATCATTTTACATATGAAGAGCTCTTTTCCAAAACTTGATAAGCATCAATCCACAAATTTGGTTTGCAATGGTAATACCAACTTCATAGATCATGAGCTCCTCTTGTATTTATATATGAGACTGTCTCAAAAGGTGCTAAGCAATATGGGACAAAACTGTGTCCATTGTAACGATCAACATTCTATCTGCTTATGCATTTGCTCAGGATAAACTGATTTGTTTTTTACATGGTGTTTCATAATCCCAATAGAATACATATTGGTTTGAAGCAAATATCCTTGTGTTTTCAGTGTAACTGTTGCTGTGCTGTTTTGTGTCAATCGTTACAATGGACACAAAAAAAAGAGTTATTACCTTTTGAGACAGGCTCATATGTGAAGAGCCCTTTTCGAAACACGATCTAGAAACTTTGCATTGGCATTGCAAAGTAATTTATTTGGATTTGTACTTATTTTCGAAAAGAGCTCTTCACATATACTACTACACACATGCTAATATGGAATGAATGTAGAATTACCATCACAATATCCATTGACATCGTCACAGTGTTGCTCACATTTACACGTGTTTCGACAGTCCTCACCCCACTTCAGTACTGGACAACCTGTGAAAACGAAGACTAGATTACTTTAAATTGATTCAGACTCAGTCTAGATGAAGCTAAATGTCGTCATTCATCCTGTGTTTTGGCCTCTTAAAGTTGTCAACCAGTCCTTGCCCTATCCTAATAATGCCGAGCACTAGGCTAGGAAATGACAAGTATAAATTGTTAAGTCAGTGGTTTGATTCGATCCGGGTTCGATCCCACAAACTCATGGGTTTGGATCTCCCAATCTCCCAAAACAGGAGATGGCCGCTCAACTCATGTGGCCATCCGTCTGGTCGCCAGGCTCGGAAGCGACAAGTAACACTTTTAAAGAGATTGGTTTGACTCGGCCTGGAATCGAACTCCCGATCTCCTGCACGGGAGGCCTGCACTCGAGCAATTCAGCCACGGCGCCCGGTGAGGGTGAGGGGGGGGGGATGTATGACCATTGTATGTTTTCTAAAACTGATAAAAAAAATACTGGTAAAATAAACCCACACCCATTCTGGGCCTACCATGCTATCAATATCAACATTTTAATTGTGCATTTTGTTAGGGGGGAGTTGGCATTATTAGGATAGGGCATGAAAAATGTATATTTTGTATGCTTGATCAATGAATGTAAAACCATTCGCCTATTGCATATTGCAAAAGTATATAGCCTCGGTGCCAGCCAAATTAAGAATATTTCAAATATGTACAGATAATCATATTAAACAGTTAATCACTTCACCTTTGGTACTTAGTTACTAAGTTTGACTTCGAACAGAACAGTGACTTCGACGTCATCTCTGGTATGTCATTCCTATGTGAGGTTTGGATGGGTAGATGTACGGATGACGATCAAGGCCCTGTCATACTACGACGCATCGCGGTAGAGTGCGCCGACATAGGTGATTTGCGCCAACACATTGGTGTACGTCGAGATACGTTATGTGTACGCTGGTATATGCTGTCATACAGCGTAAAGCGGCGTCGCACGCCAAGGCGCCCACAAACTTTTGAGCATGTTTAGCACTTTCAACGTTCGACAACGTTTAGCTGTTAAGTTAGGGATACATACGCTATGTATAGATTAGACATACATCGATATACGTTAGACTACGTTATAATACGTTGAACTACATTGAACTATGTCCATCGTAAGTTCAGCCGGCGGAGAAGTACAGTCTGTGTATGACAACATATCGATAACGGACGTCTAACATATGTCTAACATACATTTGGCATCTCTCCACCATCTCTTGATGTATTTAAAGTTTAAGGCATTCTTCTGGCGATCAAATTACGTATATAACGTTCACCAGCGTTCTGCGAGTATACTGTGAGCATATTGAGCGCCTTTTGCATTCGGGTATATACAGGGATCAGAGGTCATCTTCGAGCAGACCAGCTCAGCTCTTCAGAGAGTATGGATGTCGCTGAGAGGCTCCTGGATGGATACCAACTAGCCATTCTCCAACATCAGCATGATATTAACCAATTGATACTTCAGGAGGTTTGTGTCTATAGAAGAACGAGAAGATATCGACTGAGGAGAGTGGATCAGACCATGGTTCGGGAGGCAGCACCAGTTTGGTTTGTACGACCAGCTTCTGATGGAACTCCGTAATGAGGACACGGCATCTTTCATCAACTTCATGTGGATGCCACCCCAGATGTTCGACAAGATGCTAGCCAGAGTGGGTCCCTGGATAACAAAAAATACATGACCTACAGAGAGCCAATCGAGCCTGGCCTGAAGCTTGCCCTGACTGTATCACCTAGCCTCTGGGAACAAATATGTCTCAATGGTTTGTTTTTTGTTCAAACCATCGCTTTTACAAGTAAAAGCAGAAAATCAATTATGTGCCAATAGACACTCATTAAAGTAGAAAGCTCACAATCATATATTTGTGGTCAAGGGAAACAAATTCCCATAGAAAAGGAAAGTTTTTATTAATAATTGATAGAATCTATTTAGTAAACTATATGAGGTGGTACAGTCCAGCTGCCCTCAAAAAGGCTAAAATGTTTTCCTGTTTTACCTTAGTAAAAAGGTCATGCATACTGTCTGCAGTGTAGAACTGTTGGCACAGGGCCAAAAAATCAACGCAACTTAGTCAAATGTGTTTGAGTGTCAGCGGGGACTGACACCCAATACATTCAGGGGGAGGTTCCCCCTTGAGCAGAAAAGCATGTGTAAGTCACGAGTGGCCAATACGACAGCGGCTAAGGACCACTTGGTCCCGCCGACCCCCGGCATGAGTCTGTGGTAGCCTTCCCACAGATGGTTCAATTTCTTTAAGGTTATTAATGTTTTCATCCCACTCATGTTGCCATTTGGATTTTACGTGGGTGGCTATTAGTGGTTTCAGACCAGAGTGAGGGATCAGACACGGTTCAAGATCACAGTTCAGGGCCTTCTTCGCAGCCCGATCAGCTCATTCGTTTCCTTGTATGCCGGCATGGCCAGGCAACCAGCACAGGTGGATGTCATACCCATCCGTTGTCAGTTGGTTCATTTTATAAATGACCGTTGCTAGAATAGGGTGATTTGTTTTCAGTCCAGCAACAGCCAGGAGGCAAGAGCACGAATCACTGTATATAACATAATTAGTGTGGTTGGATACCTCGATACACTCCAACGCGAAAAGGAGTGCTCGGGCTTCTGCAGTGAAAATCGAGCTCTGATCGGGCAAACATACGCCACATTTTTCCCGTGCAGACTGCCGCAGCAGCTACCCAGCTGTGGTCTTTTGAACCATCAGTGTATATGGAGAGGTGGTCTGCAAACTGGCCTTGAATCTCTGCATGCAGTCCTTGGTACTCGAGTGGATGTGTCCCAGACTTCCTCAGTTCCGTGAGTCGGAGGATAACCGATGGCTTTCTCAACGACCACGGGGGGATGTTCTGGGACTTTGGCGAACCAAATAGTACTGCGCATTAGCAGTTTTCACTATGATTTTATCAACCGTTTTGGCCACGAATGGGTCCCTTTTTATTGCTTTGTTCAGATTCGTTGGATCCAGACAGATTCTTATTTTGTTAGTTTTCGCTACAATGGTTATTGAATTTACCCATTCGGTTGGTTCGTCTTGCTCTGTTATCACCGCTAGCTTGACCATACGATTTAACTGATCATGCACCTTGTCTTGTGTTGCATAAGGGATTCTCCTCGGCGGATCAATAACAGGTAATACAGATTGATCAATGTGAATGACAGCATCAGACTTAATAAAGCCTAAGCCTTGGAACACATCATGATATTGGCTTACCAGTTTGTCTGCCTCATCCTGTTTTCCCAGTATGGGTTGACAGTCTTTTACCACCTGGAACGTAATGTCATTGCCATTGATCATGATCACTGCTTCTCTGTCCAGTGTTATCCGGTGACCCGAGAAGATGATGACCGAAGCGACCTTGTGGAACATACTGTATACTGTGATCATCATGAACCAGAGTTTGACATCCCTGCCATGGCTGGCTCTCAGTTCACCGATGAACAGATTGGCCATCAACTTGTTGACTTCCGCTGGCACTTTCAGTTTGTTGACCCCAGTGGGTTTGCTCAGGCAAACCTTTCCGAAATGGCCGGTCTTCTTAAACATGCCGCACACTTTTCCATGAGGGAGGCACGACCCGCATCGATGCTCGTAACCACAGTTCCTACAGTTAAGCTTAACTGCACCATTGTTAAATGCTGCACTCTATTTCCTAGGTGGCGGCCATGATCCAGGGCCGTGGATCTCAGGTGCACCGGTGTGCGGAACTGCATACTTGTTCAGATAGTCAATGTCCGATTTGTTGTCTTCTAACTGGTCAGCGCTGAATTCACTTAGTTCACACATGTCTATGCAACGTTCCAGAGTCAAACCGGCAGTTTGGAGCATTTTATTGTGCAGATTAGTGTTTTTTACACTGGCTACCAAATGGTCGCGTAAAAGCGAATCTTCAATGGGACCATACTCACAATCTTTAATTCTGTCTCGAAGTGCCGCTACAGACATGAACATGTTTTCACTTGATTCATTATGAGAGTTGAAACGATACCGGGTTATTATAAAGTTGGATTTACCGGTGCAGTACGTCTTCAGTGCTCTCATGAGCATGTCTATCTTGTCTTGTTCATTTGGGACAAAAACTATGTTTGAAAACACTTTCTGCGCTTCTTCTTATCGATGTTTTCCAGTTAGATCTGGCATACCAGCTGGCCCGGCGGTCTGAGTCCTGGCAGTGTATTATTGGACAGCATTGTCCTTATCTGACACCTTGTGAAAGTAGAATGTCTGAACGCTTTGACTTCTGTGTTGTGACTTAGTCTATTCTGCCGTCTAAGTCAGGGGCGTAGCTAGGCATACGCGCATACGCCAAAACGTCCACATCGTTTTGTCAAACAAAAATTTAATTAAAAAATAATAAAAGAGAGAGAGAGATTGAGAGAGAGAGAGAGAGAGAGAGAGAGAGAGAGAGAGAGAGAGAGAGAGAGGAGGCATATAGTAGTCCGGAGTGTCGAAAACTCAAGTCTAAAATGTGTAAAATCCGCCAGCTTAAGCTTAAGCGGACGCGCTAATCACCCTGCCAAAATTAGGAGTACACATCATTAAAGGTCTAGCTACGCGCCTGTAAGGCACTACAATCGAGGTACCAACCCCGGGGTCACGTGACCTGTTACTTATTCCTTTGTTCTGCCCGTGCCTGGATATCTACTATGCACATATATGACATACTTGGGTCGACTAATCTGTACTGCTGAACTCATCAATGATAGCTACAATAGTAGTCAGCAAATAATACAACAGCATGTGGCTTTGAAGGAAAATAATTGAACCGGGGCAAATCTAGTCGAAATGTCATCAACAACAAAATATATCAATAGTTAACATAAATAATCAAAATTAATTGAAATAACAATCTTATGTTTGAAGGAAAACAATACATATAACATATATACATATGTGTGGTATAAATATTATTTATATGAATATTATTGAATTTAGGTATAAATATCTTTGTTGTTTTACGTCCTACCAACATCTAAGGTCATATCAGGACGATGGTATAAAGAGGCTGGCCATATCAAAGCCCGCCATACTTTATTCAAAGTTAAAATTCTAAATGCCAACTGACCAATAATCTACTATTTTACCAGTTGCTTGCATTCCAGTCATATTTGTCCTATTTCTCAGCTAGTACCCAGCTCACCAGTCTGCTCTAACAATTCTATAGAAGCATGGAACATGTCAAAGTATATATATATCAAATAACCAAGCAACCAACTACCTAAGACATTCTCAATAATATTTGTATAAATAATATTTATACCAGACATATAAGTAGTCAGCAAATAATACAACAGCATATCGGTTTGGAGGAAAACGATTGAACCAGGTCAAATCTAGCCGAAATGCCATCAACAACAACAAAATATCAATAGATGACATAAAGAATGAAAGTTAATAGAAATAACAATCTTACGTGTATGTTCATATCCTATGACCATAACTTCACACAGTATTAAGTTGTCATGTACTAGTTGTACCACTTCTATTTCTGATATGCCTCGATTTGGTAGACACTGCACGGAAGTAACTGGCTGCGCTTTATCAATTCGTGCACACAAAGTCCGTTTCGGGACCTTGCCCGCGCTACTCTTATAGAGCCAAATCTCCATCAATAAAATGTCCTTCCCTAGGAACAGAACAAAATAGTGAAATGACATAGTGAGATGAGAATTGGAAAATGGTCAAACATTGTCATTCATACATACTTTAAACAATACCATCTGAAGACACAGATTTAGGAAAAACTTATTTTCTTACAGTATTATTTGTATTCTTCCATTTTTGACCATTTAAAGCTGTATTCACACGAGCAACAAGTAAAACGATCTAGGCAAAGCGTTTTACCTGAGGCGTTTTAGAGGCGCGTTCACACGGGCAGTACTTGGGCCGGAAATCGATATGAGCAAGTCCAGACTAACCAGCACCAGTTTGGGTTCGTCGACGTCGGCACGAGAGAGTGTGGGTTCGACCTAGATATGTATGGACTGAATCGTATTGGTTTGGAATGGTCAAAACTTCTGCTGGGCAGTGAAAACCTTAAAATAAATCATGAAAAAAATATCTGTGCACAGCTAGCAGTTTCATAGAGCAAATTTACGAGAAAGTCAACACACTCAGGTCTCGACTGTCACATTTCCCTCGACTACGCATGCGTGTGATGTCATAAATAAAACGATTCAGCGTAGATCGGTTCCTGTAGACCACCTCGCGAAGCGTTTTACAGTAAACAATTTATATGAATCGATTCAGCCCTAAAACGCCTCAGCGTCGCGTTCACACGGCAAATGTAAATCGATCTAGGCAACTGGTTTTACCGGAGGCGTTTTAACTTGCCTGTGTGAATACAGCTTAAGACATGAGCGAACGCTGGATCAGACTCCCTCAATGGCTTCTGTGTTTATTTATTGAGGCAAACATTGTGTGGAAGTGAATGAAGATGAGGGAAAGTGAGCTGATGGTGCCCCAGCAGCTCAAACTAACATAACCAATCACACATATAGACATAGCAAACTACCAATAAATAATAATGCAGATAAATAGTACCAGACATAGCACGTTAGGTTAGTGAGTTGTAGATAGAACAGGTAGGAAGTTTCAATTCCCTAAGCCTTTGTTCATAGGGTCCGTTATAACTGCAACTAACTTTGTTGCACATCTCTGAAACTTTTCGATCTCCAGAATATCTTTCCAAAAAATTGGGCTCCAAATTTGTGGACAGTATTCCAAAATTGGCCTAACCAGAGACTTAAATAGAATGAGCAAATTGTTCTTGTTGAGGCGATGGAAAGTTCTTTTAATTATTCCTTCTCTCTGGTTAGCATTTGAGATGATAGTCCTCATGTGTTTCTGAAAGGAGAGTTGGGAGTCGGAGGTTACACCCAAGTCCTTTTCATAGCTATCTTGTTGCAGGACAGTGTTCTTCATACTATATGCATAATGAGGATTAATTTTCCCTCAATGAATAATTTTGCACTTCTTTTCATTGAAGGGCAATTGCCATTTCTCGGACCATTGTGTGAGTTTCAGAATATCCTCTTGCAAGAGATTTTTATCTCTTACATCTTTTATTGCTTGAAAGACCTTTGTGTCATCCGCAAATATTTGTAGGTTTGATGAGACACTGCCTGACAAGTCATTTATAAATATTATAAATAATATTTGTCCCAGTACACTTCCCTGAGGTATTCCTGAGGTGACATTCTGAAAGGAAGATTTTGTATTACATATGACTACCCTTTGCTTTCTCTAAGTCAGGAAGTGCTGTATCAATTCAAAAATTGATCTGGATATTCCCAGAGCTTTGATTTTGTTTAATAGTCTTTTGTGGGGCACACAATCAAAGGCTTTAGAGAAGTCCAGAGAGATGGTGTCCCTCGCCAGGCCATAATCCAACCAGTCAGTTCAAATTTCCATCACTTCTAGTAGTTGTGTCAGGCAAGATTTGCCTCCAGTTAATCTGTGTTGGTCTAGAGATATCAATCCTAGCTTTTCCAAGTGTTCTATGACACAATCTCAGATTATTCTTTCTAGCATTTTAAAGCATAGTGAGGTTAAACTCACAGGTCTATAATTTGATGCCAAACGTTTTGATCCCTTTTTATGTAGGGGTTTGACATCAGCATCTTTCTATTGTTTGGGTATTTTCCTTTCAAATAGGCTTTTACGGAATAGAGACGTCAAAATAGGTCCAATTTGTTCAGAACACTCTTTGATGATTTTTGCATGGATCCCATCTGGCCCAGGTGCCTTGGAGACATTTAGTTTTTCAATTAATTTTTCTACTTCACCGTCTGTTATATCAATGTCACTGATGAACTCTGTGACTCCTGAATTTGGAGAGGGCGGGATATTATCCGTATTTTCATTGGTAAATACACTGACGAAGAAGTCATTGAGTAGTTCAGCTTTGCCTTCATCGCCTACAATTAGTTTGTTGTCACTATTGGCTAGAGCTGGTATGCCATTCCAATTTTTTTATATATGTGAAGCATAACTCCAGAAATTTGTTGGGTTATTTTTAACGTCTTGGAAATTTTTTCTCAAAAGTCTCTTTGTGTCCACTGACAATGTCTTTTGCGACATTCCTAGTGATAGGAACATTGAAACACCTGAAGTTGCCAAGACAGCATCTTATTACGTTCATTGTGACATTATTTGTTTGCTGGTTTGTTTGACTAGTCGGGTGTGTACCGACTGCAGTGAGAACGTCGACGCCATTTACCGGTGTCACACGACTCCAAGGACTCCAAGGACGCACATAAAATTGCCACGACCGGTCAACAATTGCTCCTGTCCTGTGCTCCTGTCACTGGTGATTGTGTCGGTTAAAGTAACAAGACAGCAGTGGGAACGTCAACACACCTGAAGTTGCCAAGAGAGGGCCAGTATCTTATTACGTTCATTGTGACATTATTTGTGTGCTGGTTTGTTTGGCTAGTCGGGTGTGTACTGCAGTGAGAACGTCAACGCCATTTACCGGTGTCACACGACTGCACGGACAAACATAAAATTGCCAGGATAAGAGCTAGTATTGCTCTATCTATTCATTGTGAGCGTGCAACGACAAACCTGAAGTTGGGCCAATATTAATATTACTATTCCTTGTCTGTTTTGCTGTTTGCCAGTAGTGTCAGTTGACAGGTGTCGGACATGTTATTGAGCTGCTGGTGTCAGTGTTTAGCTTCACAATTTTGAGCTTAACAAACTTGGCGCAAGAGGACTTAGTCCGGTACTTGCCAACCTGCAACTTGGCCGGTTATGCCTATAGCTTATTGCAGCAGTGGTGGTACTTTACACAGACGAGGTAGTACAGGACACTGTAATCAAATGGCGGACGATAGCCCCGTAAAAAGGAAGACTAGAAGTAGCACCAAAGCAAATCGCGACCGGAAACCGGTAGACTCCGATACGTCCGACTCCAGCATCGATCCGTCGATGTTGATGATAACGGAGAAGAAAATGTTGGCCCAGAAAGAGATAGAGGAGTTAGAATATAGTCTAATCTGTGATCTATTTTGGCTGACCTTGCTTTCTTATTTTTAACTCTTTTATTTTCCAAGGAGGACCCGGGACCTTGTATACCCAGTTTTTTGACCGATCAGATTTTTCCTTAGCAGCTTGTACATGTTCGTTACAAGCTTTACAATCTTCTTCGTCAAGATCGTAACATACTCCTAAGTTCTTTACTTTATCGGGAGCGATCTTGAGTTTGTTCAAGTTGCTCATAACAGACGCCTGTGTTTCGACTGAGTCGAATATAACTTTGAGAGGTCTGTTTAATTTCTGACCCTCCTTGTATTGGCCGAGTCGGAATACGTTTTTCAGTCACGCTTCTATGCCGATGGCTTGTAGCAAATCGTCTACCAACCCTAGATCATGGGTTTTCCTGGCTGTTGATTCACTACTGATTTTATTGGGTGGCCTGTGAATGATAACATTCATTGCCCTCTCTTGGCGATTTTTTTCGGTCGCCTTCTCCCTGACATTTTGAGCCACAATTGCTTTTTTCACAGCTGCCTATATGGGGCTGGATTTGATGACGGAACGCGTCTCTTTTTGTTCCCCGGTCGTGTTGTCTTGAACTACATCAGACCAGAGTTTTGTTATATTTTTCTCGACGGACATGTTTATGTCCGTCTTAAGTTTGCTGAAGCACTGCATTATTAGAGTCGGTAGCGCCTCTTCCATCGACTTAGATATTTGGGCTTGGATGGATGATTCCAAGTCGTCTATTTTCTTTGCCATTGTGTTTAGGTCAGGTTGGGGTTGTTTCTGGCCAACTAGACTTTCTTTAGCATTTAGCAGCAGTGTTTTTGCCGATTGCTCACAATAGCTGCATGCCCAGAAAATGCTGGTTTTTTTTTAGGAACACTGCCTCTTCTTCGCTAAGTTTCGTGCAAGTGTTGCACATCCATTTAGAGCAGAAATTACATTCTACCTACGTTCCCTTTGATTTTGTTGTGCTGCACTCTCCACAGCAGAAAGACTGTGTAGAGTCGCATTTGTTTTGTATGTCACTGTCAGTGACAGCATTTTGTTTGTCACTGTCAGTGACACCGATTTCAATGGCTTCAGAGTGAACGGAAAATGCAACACAGACAACAAACAGCGATACGAAAATATTCACAGACACAGCACAAATGAGCAGCAGAGACAACAAGCTGACTCATCCGATAAAGTTGCACGACAAGCAAAAAAAAACGGAGCCATCACCTATGATGATTCATGGGATGCGACCGGACCCAACCTCCCATCACCCAACCCACAGCAGTATAGAACAACACTGAACAGCATATGGATATACCCCAAAGCCCACCTCTGGTGGGAGAACAGCGATTAGATGGACCTATACACCAAAGTGCGAGACACCGCAGGACCCAACCAACTAAGTGCTCACATCCCTGTACCATTGGCCGTTAACATACCAGAATGGAGGAAAATGCTAAGAGGATACCACAACAACATCATCGTCGACTACCTGGAGTTTGGATGGCCAGCAGCCACCCACTCCCACCTGTAATGTAACGACCCAAACTCTATGATGTCTGGTACACAAGTGCCGTTTATTCTTAGCTACCACAGCCACGCCGCTCGCCGTTCCACACCAGTGACCTCGTGTCACCCGTACATATATATACATATACAACATCTCCCTTTTCAATGATAAAAAAAAACAAAAACAAAAAAAAACAAAAAAAACGATTTAGTTCTACATCAACATTTTTTTTTCTCTAACTTCAACAGAATTGTCACATAATACAGTTTGGTCATTCCAAGCGTCACCTGACTGCTCTCTATAATCTACATTATGACTTTGATACATGTTCACTATCTCTTTCTTGTCTATCAATTCGTTACTTACTTCATACTTCTTATCCTTGTATTCTCTTTACTCTGCCTATAAGTCAAGCCTGACTGTGGGTTTTATTTTACGCCCGAATCTGGATGTTTTGACCGCAGTCTCCGGAGCCACCTGTTTTGTTGGTGTTGGAATTATGTGATCCGCCGGTGCTATAAATACCTGCGATCTGTTTCGGTGCAGTGTGTTGTTTGCCTTGTTTGCTATCTGATATTCTCGGCCGGTACGGCCGGTGTTGCCTACCACTATGCCTTTTTGCCAGGCCCCTTTGTGAGTTTGATACTTCACTCTTTCCCCCACCGGGATCGCTTTGTGTGTTTGCCCAGCTGTTTTGTCGTGGTACTGTTTTTGTTTTTGTTGGATCAGCTTTATTTGTGTTGTCTTGTCCTGTTGTATGTTTGGCAATAATTGTTGTTTGACTATTGGTATTCGTGACCGGAGACGTCTGCTCATCAGCAGTTGTGCTGGAGACACGTTTATTATGTCTAACGGCGTATTTCTGTAGTTAAGCATTGCTATATGTATATCTTTTTGGTCCGCTGTCCATTTCTTTATCATGTTTTTTACGGTTTGGACAAACCTTTCGACTTGTCCATTGCTCCGTGGGTATAATGGGCTGGAATATGTCGGAGTGAATTGGTAGTGTTCTGCAAATCTTCTATATTCTTCACTCCGAAACTGCGGCCCGTTGTCTGAGACAACGTACCTGGGTATGCCATGTCATGCAAAGTTTCGCTTTAGTGACTCTATTACTATTGGTATCGCCAATTTGGTCTATTTCGGGATACTTGCTGTAGTAGTTTACCGTTAAGACATACGCTTTGTTGTGGATCTCGAACAAATCTACTCCAATCTTGTGGTATGGAATGCTTTCAACATCATGATTGATCAAGGGCTCTTTATGCAATTTGTTGCGGTTGTTTTGACATGTGTTACATCTACTTATTCTGTTCTCTATGTGTTTATTTATATTGGGCCAAAACACGGAATCTCTTGCTAACTGTTTAGTTTTTGTGATTCCAGCATGTGATTCGTGTAAAATGTCTAACATGGTGTGCCTTGCTTCCTGCGGTATCAGAACCCGGTTTCCCTTCATCACTAGATTATCTTCGATAGTAAGCTCATCTTTATATGACTGATATTGTCTCAGTTGTGGTGATAGGCTCTCAAATGGCATATCCCAACCATTCTTGATCTGAAACTTTAGCTCCGTCATTGCTTTGTCAGTTGTGTAATCTTGCATGATTCTTTCCAATATTCCCGAACGCGCGTCTATTGCTGCCACACTTAAGGTGTCATCGAACAGATTTACTGGATGCAGGCTGCAGCTGTGTGCCCTGGACAGTGCGTCTGCAAAAGACATCAATTTCCCTTTAACATGTGTGAGCGCGATGTTGTAGTTTTGCAACCGCATGCACATTCGTTGCATTCGAGCAGAGAGTGTGTGGATTTGTTTGGACATGATGGCCACCAGGGGTTTGTGATCAGTTTCCACTACTATTTCTTGGCCGAAAATATACTCGTGGAATCTGCTGCAACCAAAACAGATTGCCAGCAACTCCTTTTCGATTGTTGCGTAATTAGACTGAGCGCGATCTAACGCCCTAGAGGCCATTGCCACAGGTTTCCCCTTTTGCATCAAAACTGCCCCTAATCCCGATTGACATGCATCTACTTGCAATACGATCGGCTCCAAACTGTCATAATAGGCCAGTACAGGTGCTGATTTCAATTTTTCCTTTAAGACATCAAATGCAAGTTGTTGTTCATACTGCCAGTGCCAAACGACATCCTTTGATAGAAGCGTGCGCAGTGGTTTGGCGATTTCCGACATATTGGGTATGAACTTGTGTACATACCCAACCATGCCGAGAAATCGCTGCACACCTGCTTTGTCGGTGCGCTCCGGCAACTCAACAATAGCCTGGACTCTGCCTGGATCTGGTTTGACCCCATTTTGAGTCAGTAAGTGCCCAAGATACGCTACTTGTTTTCGGCATATTTTCGACTTACTCGGATTGAGCTTAAGGCCAACTGCTCGGGCCCTTTCCAATACTGCTTTCAATCGCGTATTGTGCTCAGCCACAGACGATCCATATATTAAAATGTCATCTGTCACAATCCCAACTCCGGGAAGGTCTCCCATCAATTTTTCCATCTCCTGTATGAAGATGTCTCCGGCAGTTTTCAAGCCGAAGGGTAGACGGGTATATCGGAACCGCCCCCACGGAGTATTGAATGTACAGAGACGCGAGCTTTCTGGATCTAATTTTATTTGCCAGTATCCTGACTGGGCATCTAGCACTGAGAAAAATTTTGCCTTTGCTGTATTTGCCAAAATTTCTTCAATCGTTTTAGTATGAAAGGGACCTCTTTTGACAGCCCGGTTGAGCTTGTTGGGATCCAGGCAGATCCTTATTTTATCTGGCTTGCGAACAATAGTGATCGAGTTCACCTATTCGGTTGGTTCTATCTGTTCTTCGATCACTCCCATTTCTAACATGCGCTCTATCTCTTTATACACTTTATCCCTGATAGCATACAGGATTCTCCGTGGCGGATCTATCGAGGGCGTAACATTACAGTCAACATGTATAACGGCATTTGTTTTGATTAGCCCCAGTCCTCTGAATACATCATCATACTGGCTTACCAATTCTTCGGCTTCTGGGCTGACGCACTGTTTTGTCGTATCACAGCTTTCTGATTTTTCTTTCTTAATGTCATCAACCCTGGCTAGCATGCCTAGGTCGACACAGGCATGTTTGCCCAGTATAGGATGCCCTCCGTTGATGACTTGGAACGTGATCATCTGGTCTTTGATCTTGATTCGTGCCGCACCTTCTGGAATAATGCGATGCCCTGAGAACGATATCAATGTACACTTGGTTACTTCCAGATTATCACACTTGATCTTGTCATGGATGTGCTGTGGGAGTACATTGGCCTCTGACCCCGTGTCCAGTTTGAACCGCACCGGAACGTTGTTTACCTTGATCGTGGTGAACCACAACTCCAACTTGCTCTTGTCATCGGTGTCTAACTCACCCACGAACAGATCGGCCATCAGCGCATCAATCTGCGATTCCTCCTTGTCGGCATCTTCCGCTAGCTGACGCGATTCCTCCATCTGTACATCATGCACTGGGGCTGACCGGCTTCGACATACTTTAGTGAAGTGTCCCACCTTCCGGCATGTAATGCATGTTTTCCCTTGAGCAGGGCACAGACCCCTCCTATGCATGTAGCCACAGTTGCCGCACGTGGTGCGACTGTTCTTGTTTTGGTTGGGGGGCCCTCTCCCGGCAGGCCTCCACGATGGCGCCGGTACGCGTGGCCCCGACGCGTATGATGCCCATGCAGCAGCTCCTCTGACTATGTCGTCTACTTTGCTTGCGCCATCTCCCATTGCTTTACCTTCCAACTTTGCTGCTTCAAACTCGCTCAGCTCACACACCTCTATCGCCCTCTGCAATGTTAAGTCCGTTGTTCGTAGCAACTTGCTGCGGAGTCGCGAACTTTTAACTCCCGCCACAATCCTGTCCCGTAGTAGTGAGTCTTCGGTCTCCCCGTAATCGCAGTCTTTTACTTCATCCCTCAGCGCTGTTAGATATGTGGCCATGCTTTCCGACCCCTGGTTATGGGTATTGAATTTACACCGTGTTATTATGATGTTCGACTTTCCAGTACAATACCGCCTAAATTCTTCTACCAGCGGCACTATTTTGTTTTCATTTTCTGCATCAAACTTCATGTTTGCGTGCACTCGCTGTGCCTCTATTCCTGCCACATGCAGGAATATATTGCATTGCACTATCTCAGTTCTCGCACTTATGCCGGCCGCTATAGTGTAAACCCTGAAGGCTCTGTACCACTCCTTCCAGTTATTAGCCAAATTTCTGTCAAGAACTAGAGGTCCTGGCGGCTTCAGACCAGGGAGCGGGGGCATTGTGTTCGGCATGTCTGCAGTGACAGTAGCACTGACAGTAGCAGTAGAATTGACAGTAGCAGCAGTGAGTGACAGCAGTGTCAGTGACAGCAGTATCACTCTGACACCGAGCATTGAAGTCTGCCTTGCAACAAAATGGCCGCCGGTGGGCGTGGCACCGGTGCGTACGGTGCTCTTGCGGCGATGTCCACACACCAGTAGGCTTCACACTTGCTTCAGTCACACACACAAGCACTAATGTTCTAAATACTATCGACATAGGTTCGTGAAGTACATTAAAATGGTTCTGTCGAAAACAAATGATAAACTGTACCTTTCGACGTACATCAAGGGCGACAAGAATGCAGTCAGACACATTCACGCTGCACTGTAGGTTGCCGTGGTTGAAGCAATTTTCGCGAGTCTACTCCACCCGAGCTGTTACGGTGAGACAACTGCTGCGACACAAACTATTTACTGTTTAAAACCACGATACCTGGTGCCGTTGTTGAAAGCTTCTTGTCCTCGTAGTCATAACCCAGTCTGGCCATTTCTCACTGTCCAATATGCCAGTCTCACCTACCGGTTATAGCAAGCTCGCAGAACCCCACATCTGACACCATGTAATGTAACGACCCGAACTCTATGATGTCTGGTACATAAGTGCCGTTTATTCTTAGCTACCACAGCCACGCTGCTCGCCGTTCCACACCAGTGACCTCGTGTCACCCGTACATATATATACATATACAACACCACCCTGCAGAACCACACTAGGGATCAACAGCAACTCGTAGCCATCAGCAACTACATAGAAACGGAGATCAACCATGGGGGTCATACTGGGCCCGTTCGAACTGGACCATGGAACCTGGTCAGCCCCATGATGACCAGACCGAAGAAACACCACCATGCTCCATGTCATAGTCGACATCACCTGGCCATGGGGAAGCAGCGTCAATACAGGCATTTGACGGGTTACTACCAGGACGCCCCATCGACGTACACACTGCCAAACGTGATGGATGCCACCGACCAGGTGGCCAGGATAGGCCCGGAAGCTTACATTTGGACAGCGGACCTAGCAAGGGCATAGGGATGCTAAAGGTTGTGAGGTGCCACCCTGCAAGACACCCCTACACCTCCACCAAACCACCTACACCCCCCACCACACACGTACAAGAACGTACTCGCTGTCCAACCCACTACTGGGCATAACAGTGGACGGAAAATATTATGTAGATACGGCCCAACCTCATCCCTGGCCTGTGCCTACACTACAGGGGCCGTAGTATACCTCCTGCAACAGAGGGGGAATTTCGTCCAATGCTACCTCGACGATTTCCTCGGGGTAGCAGCCACCAACTAGGAAGCTCTTGCAGGGTCCCAGGACGTCAGCGAAATCACAGGCAAACTGGGCCTGAAACTGTCATTCAAGAAGTGCACACCACCAACAAAGACCATGGAGTGGCTCGGCTTCACTATGTGAGGGTCACCATATCAGAGGAGAAAATGGATAAACTCCTCCACGAATACTCAACATGGATGAGTAAAGCCAACACCACTCGGAGAGAGTTCCAAAATCTGGCCGGAAGACTATGCCACATCGCCCGATTGTTGCCCCAGCACAGAGATTCATGTTGAGGATATTTGATGCGTTCATGCAAGCACCCTACACCAGGAGCTCAGGGCCGACATCAAATGGTTCCTGGGCTTTGGCCGGAGATCCGACCGACTGATACTGCTGCAAAAGGAGAAAAGACAAGACTGGATCATAGAGTGGGACGCGTGCCTGCGAGGGGCCTGAGCATACTCTCCTGTGATGTCCTATGCCCACGCCTATGATGAGGAGACCATTGAAAAGACCACCAACCTCATCGTGGCACTCACGGCCCTCAACCTCATCGTGGCACTCAAGGCCCTGGCTCCCGACTGCCCGCAAGCATACAACATCATGGTCAACACTGACGAGGCCAGCCAGCAAGTCCTGACGTCAGGGGCTGGCCGAGACTTGGTACTCACAACCTGCGCAAGAGTGCTCTAGTTGTTCACCTCAACGAGATCCTGTGAGGTGGAGATACGACAAAACCTCATCCTTGCAGATGCCTGGAGCAGGCTCAGCTTTGATAAGGGAGCCAAAGTCATCGCCCAGTCCACCTGTGCCGAATTGGGCCTAAACGAAATCTATGTGTCCTTCGAAAACATCCGACTGACAGCCTTTAGTGTAACCTGGTAAGAACATTAACTGTATCCGGACGAGACCCACAATAAGGTCCTCACCATCTACTTCGCTGGCCTGGCACCTGGAACGTGGAGAAACAAGGTGGCACAGTTCAAGAAGTACATCGCATTCGCAGCGAGGAGTGGTTTCCTTCCGGCAAACCCTACCCGGTACAAGATGCTGGCTTACATATCCCACCTCTCCGAGACGATGGCCTCTCCATGGGCCACCATCAAACTACATCAGTTGGGCCAGGACGGGCGTCCAATTGCTGGGGGGGGGGGGGGGGGGGGGGGAAGCCCCACACACTTCAACATGTACCAGAGTGGCATGATGAATCAGTTGTGTATCCATCTTAGCGAACTGTGGTATAATGTACCAGAGCAAAATCTTAGACAAACAGTTGTAGACAAACAGATGGCGCACCAACGCGGTCTCTGTAATGCTTTGGTGGGATAGAAGCGGTTCCTTCTACTACCAAGTGTGTGTAAATAAGAGGAAGTTGAGTGGGTGTAGCGGGGGGTGAGGGGGTGTAGTTGGATTGAGGGGTGTAGGTGTGTATGGTTGGGGTGTATGTTTGTGTGGTGGAGGTGTAAGGGTGTGGTGAGGATTTACGGATGTGTGGTGAGTGTGTATGGTGGGGTGGGTGTCGTTGGGGTGTAGATGTGTGTGGTGGGGACATATGTTTGTGTGGTGGAGGTGTAGGGGTGTGGTGAGGATGTTGGTGTGTATGGTGAGTGTATATGGTGGGTGTTTGGTAGGGGCGTATGTTTGTGTGGTGGGTGTGTTGTGGAGGTGTAGGGGTGTGGTGAGGATTTAGGGGTATCTGGTGAGTGGGTATGGTGGTGGGGGGGGGGGGGAGCTCAACACACTTCAACATGTACGAGAGTGGCATGATGAACCAGTTGTGTATCCATCTTAGCGAACTGTGGTATAATGTATCAGAGCAAAATATTAGACAAACAGTTGTTGTTCAACAATGTTTGTATAAGTGAAAAACCTCTAGTAGGGTCGTTACTGTGTGGATGCTCAAGGCCTAGTGAATCTAACTAACAGTTAGATTAACGACAATGTACGGGGGTGTCATAATGCATAAGTTTGTTAATGCTTATTTTTCACCACTGAACAGCAGTAATCCAATTTGATTTAAATCTGCTGAATTTTGTTTTAGTAATAATGTAGGTTTTCTTGCTTCTTGTTTATGGCTTGTAACTTTGTAGATTGCAACGCGTCCAAAATCCAGCTTTTACTTATTACTTATTTATAATTGCCACTAAATGCTTAACTGTCTTTAACTTTGTGCATAGACAGTGTGACAAACTACAATAGAGCTGAACCTCTCCGAGCCCCCTAACACACATCACAAGTAACAGCTTACAGGCAAGGATGTACACGATGGCGCAACTTACATCTCTTACGCACAATATCTCCACACTACCGTTAACTTAATTTAGCTGTATATTCATTAACATACACACAAAGGTCACAAACAATTGGTTTTCCTAATTCCCCTGTTCATTGACTATCCTACTAATGCCAAATGCTAGGCTAGGTGGCAAATGTTCCAATATTTAAGTCATTGGTTTGAGTCGACCATGGTACAAATTCCACCACCTACATACTAGAACTAGAGGGGAAACTCATTTAGGCATATCGGATAATCACCAAATGTTCTAAAGGAATGAGTTGGTCCTTTAAATTTTGATCTATCTTTTTACTTTTCCAATTCTTAGAGAAACCTTTACTGTTGGGGGGGGGGGGGGGGATATATAGATCAAACATAAGGCGATGTTTATTTCCTCCAAGATATTCATTCATATTGAGAGATTTGGAAATTGACTTTGCATACCAAAACGTTAAAATGTGAAAAACATTTGTTGATTGAACCAGTAATGTGCTTTCCATCTACAATGTACAGGCAGTAGTGCATGTTTTTGTGATCATTTCTTTCCAGTTGACGTCTGACTGAAACGATTGTGGTTAACATAATTATTTTGTTGCCTGTCTTAATATCCCAACAAAATCTGTGTCAGACCTGGACCAAGCATATATCATGAATCACACGTGGTCCCCCATTGAGTAGCTTGCCAGAAGATGTCAGAAAAGCAGCATCTCTTGAAAATGAAAATCGGTCCCACAAAACTCACCCATTTACAGTAGTTTTCAGTGGTAAATGAAAGTTTTCTATCCTTAAACTACTAGAACCAAGTTTTAAAGCTCATGTCAGGGTTTTTTTTACAGCACCTTGGAAAACTTTCATGCAATGGGGACCTTTCAGTTTGCATGATTCTCTCATCAGATGGCGCACCAACGCGGTCTCTGTAATGCTTTGGTGGGATAGAAGCAGTTCCTTCTACTACCAAGTGTGTGTAAATAAGAGGAAGTTGAGTGGGTGTAGCTGGGGGTGAGGGGGTGTAGTTGTGTTGAGTAGTGTAGGTGTGCATGGTTGGGGTGTATGTTTGTGTGGTGGAGGTGTAAGGGTGTGGTGAGGATTTAGGGATGTGTGGTGGGGGTGTATGGTGGGGTGGGTGTCGTTGGGGTGTAGATGTGTGTGGTGGGGACATATGTTTGTGTGGTGGAGGTGTAGGGGTGTGGTGAGGATGTTGGTGTGTGTGGTGAGTGTATATGGTGGGTGTGTGGTAGGGGCGTATGTTTGTGTGGTGGGTGTGTTGTGGAGGTGTAGGGGTGTGGTGAGGTTTTAGGGGTATCTGGTGAGTGGGTATGGTGGGGTAAGTGTCGCGGGGTGTGGTGGGGTGCATGGGTGTGGTGAGGGCTTAGGGATGTCAGGGGGGTGTAGGTGTGTGTGGTGGGGGTCGACGGTGTGTGTGGTGGGGGGTATAGGTGGTTTGGTGGAGGTGTAGGGGTGTCTTGCAGAACGGTACCTCACAACCTTTAGCATCCCTAAACCCTCACCACACCCATACCCCCTACCACGCATACCTATGCCCCCAGTACCCCTTACACCCCCACAACACACCTAAACCCCCAACACACGCTTACACCCCCACCACACTCACCTACACCCTGACCACACACACCTACACCCCAACCACACAACTACATCTCCATCACACACCTACACCACCAACACACACACCTACACTCTTCTAACCAACCATGATGACCGACTTGGACCAGGAACAGGTGCTGCCACCAAGTGTATAGCGAGAGAAATGGCTCAACGAAGGTCCCCATTGTGCAGGTGCTATTAAATTTACATTATTACATGAACGAATATTATTTTAAATGATGGAAACATGATACATGAGAAGGGGGCAAAACTGTTTCTTTTTCAAACATTTCAAATAAACTGAAATCATGTACATACCTGAGCAGCAAGCCATGTGCAAATAGAGTGTGACCACACGGACTATATAGGTCGTAGCATCAGAATTGCTGAGGTATAGACGCCACCATGGAGCATATTTACGCCGTATCCTATCCAGAACGTGATGCGACATGAACATGGCGCAGTCTGACTTAATTAATTGATACCTAATAATTCCATCAACAGCAAACCGTGGAAATATTCCATCACCTATATGCGGCATAGTTGCATGCTTATACCGTGCAATGTTTTCTGTGTGGATAAACAATGTATATTCATCTCACCCTTTGCCATTGTATATAGGTATGGACAGATGTAGACAATTAACAATTTGTCTCATTTCATTTCTTGGCAATACATCAGTACTGAGTGACCAAGGTTCGTACAAATATTTTGGAAAACAATCCACAGCCTTTTCAAGGAGTCTTCAAGGATAGTTGACACTTTTTCAAGGACTTGCCATACACAATTTACATTCTATTTAAATATAAGTGTTTGCTTATCACCAGATGAAAATTGTTTACGTCTGCACCAAGTGCTTATTACAGATCTTTCGGTGTGCTCGGTTTCAAATTAAATTCCTTCTCTATTTCTGCTACTTCATCCGCTTTTCGTTTTGCTGTAGATCGAAGTGAATTTGCTTGGACAAGATACTTGTGAGCCATTTTCTTCTTGATATCACCCATTTGGAGAAGCTGTCAGCTGATTACTTTACCTCAAACAAGAATTCTAGGATAATTGCAAATATTCAAGGAATTTCTTAACAAATTCAAAGACTTTTCAAGTTGAAAAGCTGATATTTCAAAATTCAAGGACTTTACTGGGACGGGTTCGGTTTTCAAGGAGTGTTCAAGGGCCTGTGAGAACCTGCGAGTCTGATTTGTAGGAGAGTGAGAACACGCCTCAGCTGTTCAATCAGCTGCCTCCTGCTGGACTCGTGCTTCACAGATCCAGGAGGCACTTCCAGCAATGCGCGACCACCTCACCAATTGATACCAACCAGTACGCTTCTGGGAGCTGATTGGGAAAGACTGACTTTCTTTCATCTCTCACCCACCTGAATGCTGTTTATTTACTTAATTACTTGATTCACTTCTTCTTGGCTACCTTATGGTCTGTTTTGATCACCTTCAACCTTGCAGGGCTTGAGAGACCTTCCTTACTGTAATAAACACCTTATTATTCCCATCCCCTCCTGCCTCACGTCTCTTCAATTGTGACTCACACTTTTGGGAAACTATGAATAGAGTAAGCGCCCTTATTTTTTACAGGTAAGGGACACCACTGGGTTCTCAATCTGTCGGGAATTATCAAACAGTACTAAGAAACCAATTCCGTTTCCCTCTGGTATTACACAGGAGTGATGCATTGCACTGTGCAATTCGAAACCTATTTATAATCATTGGTATGGGTTTAGATATATTTTTGACTGTCCATGTGTGGAATTTTGTTTCTTCAACGCATAATATCCAATTAAATCTACATTAATTTAAGGTGATTAAAACGGTCCTGCATATCATTGTCGGCTTGTCATTTTAACTAGGGAACCATAATAGCTTGTTGTAATAGGCATTTTTCTGCGAATAAAAAACACACATAGGTAACAAGAAACGATCAAGTATGGAATAACATAAACCATTTCTCTGCGGCTGAATCCAGCAGTGGTACTACTGCCCACCTGTGTAGCTTACACATAATTGATTAAGTCTTGGATTGTATTGTTTTAGACTCTGTTGTGGTGATAAACATGCCAAATACTAGAAAATCAAATAAGCATGAGATCAAGTCTGCAATCGTAACAATGTACAGGGAGGAGTTACCATTGACAAGTTTGATTGATTTATTGATTGGTGGTTGCTTTACGCCGTGTTGGCAGCACAGGCCATATTCACGGCGAGAAATGTTTGTTTGTTGTTCAAACCATCGCTTTTACATGTAAAAGCAGACAATCAAGTATGTGCCAATAGACACTCATTAAATTAGAAAGCTCACAATCATATATTTGTGGTCAAGGGAAACAAATTCCCATAGAAAAAGAAAAGTTTGATTAATAATTGATAGAATCTATTTAGTAAACTATATTTAGTAAACCATTGACAAGTAGATCTGTGTTCGATAGAGATGAACTTAGTGAGCATGTTCCGAAGTGGAAAAACAGCACTCTTTGACAACGGATCAAGCATTTACCTGACAGAATATAAAAGAGGTTCTTGTGCGTGAACTAGCAGCAATTAACAAACAGCTGAACTGACACATATATGCGTTGGGAAGCTTGGATCGTTTTCATCATAGTTTAATGTCGTGAAGCAAGGTTTGAGCGTCGTTACAAGGAAATATCAGAAATAGAGGGTCTACGAGGGATATGAGTAAGGTGGCATCTGGTGGAGTTGGCAAGCATAATAGGAGTGACAGACCACATAGTACGCAGATGGACAGCGATCTAGTGGCGCCTTGTGGCGCAGTAAGTCAAAGTCACCAGATGTAGTGGTTGAATCAGTAGAGTGCAGGCTTCCCATGTGGAAGGTCAGGAGTTTAATTCTTGGTTGAGTCAAACTAATGAATTACAAAATTTATACTTGTCACTTACTAGCCTGACGTTCAGCTTTATTAGGTTAGGGCCAAAACTGCTTAGCTCAGTGTCAGGATAATGTGACTGAGTGAGATATTGGGTCATGGTACTGCCGATCTGGTCTCCCAGTGGGGCAGCACTACAAAGTCATTATCAGTGTGCACTGTCACAAGTCGGTACCCGTCCTGATAATGATATGACCTTAGAGGTTCCTAGAATGTAAAACTCCAACAAACAAATAAACAAACATAGGTCAAGGTGGCAGTTTATCAGACAATTGTGCACAAGGTAAGCATTCTTTGATACCGAATGAGTTTGTGATAAGGGACAATCATAAAACCAAGTTGATTTGGGTGAAAGCGCCTGGTGTGAATACTTCTCACCTCTTTTCCGAATGGGTGATTCTCGTGATGTTCCTAGATGGTGGGTGCCACACTTCAGGGGCCGTATGCACGAATCGGGGTTGGGCTTAGCCGGAGTTAAGGCACTAGCCGCGGTTAGCTACCGCAGGGTATCGGGGGGTTGGAGAAATATGTGAATCGGTATTCACCAATGTACTAGCCGGGGCGGATAGCTAACCGTGAGTTTATTTATAGATTTGGGAATTCCCTCAATTTGACAATATGAATAACGCTGCCAATGCAGCGGGAGCGTTAATAATGGTTCGATTTTAGGGTTAATTTGATTAAATTTCACTTATGGCATATGTAATTCTGTTAAATATGATAGCATTTAATAGATTTGGGCCTAATATATTGCCGCCGATTCGGCGATGGCCATGTTTAGTTGACGCTGGACAGTATGGATATCGACGTCGCTGCGGCGTCGGCCATTTGTTTACTTTACATTCGTCGATTCGACAATATGAATAACGCCGCAAATGCGGTGGGAGCATTAATAACGGTTCGATTTTAGGGTTAATTTGAATAAATTTCACTTATTGAGTATGTAAATGTGTTAAATATGATCGCATTGAATAGATTGAGACCCACACACGCACACTAACCGCCCCGGCTCGCAGTAAAACCTGATTTGAAAATGGTTTAGCTTAGCCTAGTCTAAATTTCGCGGTTAGCGCTAACACCGATTCGTGCATACCGATTTCTCACATTTAGCCGTGTGGAGCTAGCCTAGCCGCGGTTATGGCCCTAACACCGATTTGTGCATACGGCCCCAGGAAACACATGGAACAGTTATCCGTTATGGCGTTAGACTGCAGGTGGTCTACTTGTATCACATAGTCAGAACAGATTTTAGCCATCTTGGAAGATCAGAGACTGCCACCAGGCTGGGATGACCTATATACAATCAAAGATGTGCGGTAGGGAATTGGTTACTGTCACGATTAAATGCTGGTAAAATGGACATTAGCCCTAATGATGCTAAGTGTAAAATAGAGGGGAGTAATGACGTCACGAGACAACTTCCGGTGGCCATATTGGATTACATACGAAAGGCTTGCAATTGTCTACATTGTGCTTATTTACAGATTTGTTGGTTTATTTGTCACTGTTTTGAGAGGGTTGCCCTCAGAAGTTGTTGTTAAAGTAAGTGTGATGTAAATAAACACATTGGTTTTTTTCAAAGTGTTTGTATGCAAAACAAGGGCTCCTCCTGCAATTGTCGCAGTCAGAGGAGCGAATATCTGGTGTCGTCGTATAAGCGCCAACACCACGGAATAGTGAGCATTATCGATGCAGCAGTTGGGCAAACTGGTTGTCATTTGCTAAATAAGGCCACGTAGAGAGTTGCTATTCACATCGGGTCTCTAATACTACCACACCATCACCGCCCTGTATATCCCTATTCATAAACATGGGTAAGGATTTTTACAAAGTTCTCGGCTTCGGCCGTGAATCAAACGAAGACCAACTAAAAAAGGCTTATCGCAAGATGGTGCTGAAATATCAACTAGACAAGAAAAAATCACCAGGAGCCGAGGACAAATTTAAGGAAGTCGCTGAAGCCTATGAAATTCTGAGCGCCCCCAAGAAACGTGAAATCTTCGATAAGTACAGGGAGGAAGGGCTGAAGGCCAGGGTGAACATACATTCACAACATGGCTAGGTGAGGGTGCTCGTAATCCAAGATGGCTGACCGCTGAGTGTTGACGTCATGTGCACTCCCTCTATATGCGTAATAGAATCCCAGGGAAGTGCAAAGAACAAATGATTTTGAAATTGATCACCTGATAGGACCGTGGGAGCTGGCTACTGTAGTGCCCTGGATGGCGAATAAAGTCACCCGTTAACCAGGGGCCATATGCATGGAGCGGTGTTAGCGAGCCAAAACTGGTTTGGGATGGGATTTCTGGTTTAGCGGCGAAACATCGCTCTGCATGGAGCAGTGTTAGGCAAACACCGCAAGTTTAAGGTCGGAGATTCTAACACCAGCCCATAGCAGGTTTACAGGCGGTGTTATATACCGATTAGGGCCAAATCTATTCAATGCTATCATATTTAACAGAATTACATACGAAATAAGTGAAATTTCATCAAATTAACCCTAAAATCGAAGCGATATTACCGCCGCCACTAAATCGGTGGCGATATTAATATTGTCGAATCGACGAATGTAAGTAAAACAAATCGCCGCCGAATCGGCTGAGATATTGGGAAATAGCGGTGCTCGCCGGCAACAGGCTCACCAGTAACAAGGCTTGCTGGTTCCCGGTGTGTGGAGAAGGCAATCACCGCATCGGCGGCAATATATTAGACCCAAATCTATTCAATGCTATCATATTTAACAGAATGACATGCTCAAAAAGTGAAATTTGGTCAAATTAACCACAAAATCGCTTCGAAGCGATATTAACGCCACCGCTAAATCGGGGGCAATATTAATATTGTCGAATTGACGAATGTAACCAAAACAAATCGCCGCCACCGCCGAATCGGCTGCGATATTGGGAGATAGCGGTGCTCGCCGGCAACAGGCTCAGAGGGATTTCCCAAATCTATAAATAACTTCACATTTAGCTAACACAAACCGTTTAGGCGCCCATGCATATGGTGTGAAATACTTCATGACGCTGCTGATAGCTACCCGGTGTTAGATGGTTAACACCACACGACGCTAACACTGCTTCATGCATACGGCCCCAGAAGTAAAAGTGTTCAGACGTCTTACGTTCACATGGTGTCAGATAAGAATGATACTGCCTATCAACACCCTGCAGGGCCTCAGGCTGCTGGGCCAGTTAATTCTAAGTAATAAAGCAAGATCGAACTGGAAAACATGGATCAGAGCATATGACATATATGCTACTGCTGCAGGAGTTGTTACAGGAATTGAACGAGTCCAGTGTTGCATATTCCTGCGTGTCGCCAGCGAAGAAGCACAGAAAGTCTTTGCAAATATGATTTTTGTGCCCAACGACCCAAGACAAAATCGACACGCTCAATGAGGCCTTCAAAGCATACTGTACTGGTAAATCAAACTTAATAATCAAATGGTATCGCTTTAATTCGCATAATCAAGCTAGTGAAAACATCTCTACATATGTTACAACGCTCAGAGATAGAATTAAAGACTGTGAATATGGACCCAGAAGAAAATCACTTGTGCAAGATTACTTAGTCGCTGGTGAAAAAAACACCAATTTCAGAAACAAAATGCTGCAAGCCGCTGATTTCATGCTTGAACGATGCATAAACAATGCATCGGTGCACCGGTTGCTCACAGGCCTAGATCCAGGCGCCCATGTTGGAAATCTAGCAACTCATTCGGCACCAGTGCAGTCAAAATATACTGCGGCTATGAACATCGACGTGAATCATGCCCGGCACAAGGAAAAGTATGCATTGCATGTAAGAAGATCGGCCACTTCGAGAAGGTTTGTCGAAGCAAACCTACTAGTCACAGAACTGACGGTTGATGAACCTAACCGTAACAATGTGGACTCAGACCCAGATCTGTTGGAAGTCACAGAACTGATGGCCAATCTGTTTGTCAGTGAAATCAAGACCAACGCCGATCAAAACATTGATCTATGGTACTTGATGATCAGGATCAACAGACATCTGGTGAAATTCAAGCTTGACACCAGTTCAGAGGTGAACGTGCTCCTGCGGAAAATATTTGACAAGATCGCCTCGACACGGCTGACAAACAGCAGATGTTCGCTCATCACTTTCTCGAGACACTGTATCACTCCAGATGGCGAGGCAGTGATAAAGATCGATGGTAGAGACATTGTGTTCCAAGTAGTACAGGACTGCCAAACCAGAACACAACTGCCGCAGCTATCGTCATCTAAGCGACCTTCAAGATTTTCTTCACCCACTCACCCCGAAAAATGAGAACAGGTAGGGCTGACGGTTTGAGTCCGGGAGCTTACCATCTGAGCTGACACGAGATGATGAGAGAGACCTGAATATACAAACTGTATCATATGGAGTTATTCCATCTAATAAAACAAACCAATACATACCTCGGTCTCTGCCTTATTGAATTATGTGAGCGGGACTCGAATATGGGTACTGATGGCTCGGCGAGCGGCTTTGACACATACCCCATATCACTGGTTAAAAGGGATGTAACAAGGTCATCTACCGTCACAAGCCATATCCCTCAACATTAACAACATTCGGAGTACAGTGTGATTCTTCCAGTTTGCTGGAAGAACTGTATATGTTCTGAGTGCCACAATGTTGATCAGTTTTTTCTCCTTATTAAGGCAGAGCAACCTGGTCCACTCTGGAAGTTGTAATGATCCAGGGTACTGGCTGCTGAGAAAAGACATTATCGAGGGAGACAGAGGCATCAAGATTAGGTCAGATCTACTAAAACAACATAGGGGGGCAAGGTATTCCTCACCCCACCCCCCTACCAGATAGGGTGGCCGAATGAGACAACATCTGTCCCCTGTTTTGGGAGATCGGGGGATCCTAACCCATGAGTTTGTGGGTTCGAAACCTGATTGAGTCAGACCAATGACTTAAAAATATATACTTGTCGCTTCGTAGCCTGGCGCTCAGCATTACTAGGATAGGGCAAGGACTGGTTCCCTCAGTGTCAGGATAATGTATCTGAGTGGGATATCAGGTCATGGTGCTGGTGGCCTGATTTCCCAGTGGGGCAGCACTATAAAGTCACCATGAGTGCGCACTGTCACAAGTTGGTACCCATCCTGATATGACCTTAGATGTTGCTAGGACGTGAAACAACAACAAATAAACAATATTCCTCCCCTCTATTCCAAGGTGATCGTGCTGCCCAGTTTGTGCATGGAAGAGGTAGGTGACTACGTTTCCAGGAAGCCCTGTGTCTTCGGCCTTTGTGCCACCGTGCAGCAAAGCTGTTCGGTGTGCGACTCTGCTGACTAGTGACAGCTATTGAAATGAAAAGGTTTTCCAGCGGGCAGCCCAACCCGCTCAGAGTAACATTATACCCCTGTCACACTACGACGTAACGAGCCAACGTGAGCCTAACGTGGTCATTTTTCGTCATGATGTTGGGTTACTTCATGATGACGTCAAAATGATGTTAGAATGACGTCGAGCTACATCACACACGTCGTGTTACATCGAGTTACATCAAGGTTTTGGACATGTTCAAAACTTTCGACGTAGGTCGAACGTAAGGGTTTACGTTCGACGTACGTTCTGTTCACGTTCAGTGAACGTCAATGACGTTAAACGGACGTTATTTCAACGCTGCTCACTACGTTCAACTACGTTCCACTACGTTGACCCACATTAAACCAAGTGCAAAAGCCTACGAGGCTTAATGGGAACGTCAGGAGAAGGTCAGGAGAACGTGCATTCAACGTCTCATGACATAGCTAACATCATGTAACGTTTTTCTGGCGATGGAATAACGTTCATAACGTTCCGTGAGCGTAGTGACGTTGTCCTCTCTCGGTGATTGACGGTATCACTACGCTTTACCAACGTTACGTTCTCGTCCACTACGCTGCATCCACGTTCAACTTGTGCCCAAATGTGCATACTACGCCGAGAAGTTCAACGTTCTTCACGTTCTCCCTACGTTGACGTCGTTACGTCGTAGTGTGACAGCCCCATAATACTGCATACGTCGCTGGGCTGCAAAAACCTCCACAAAGGCTGGAGGCACAAAATCAGTTGTCGCAGAAGCGGGTGGCCAGAGGTCCAAATTGGCTCTATAATTAAGTTCCAAAAAGCATATTCTCAACTGCAGCGTTGACACTCTCCTTTTTATTTGGTTATTTATTTTATTTATTTAATTAAAAATGTCCAATATGAGTATTCCGACTCTACTTTAACAAAATTAAGAGCAGGTCGCTCTGCCCTGGCGGTTTAAGGATGTGGTGGGGGTGTACGTGTGTGGTGGCGGTTTAGTGATGTGGTGGGGTGTAGGTGTGTGGTGGGGGTTTAGGGATGTGGTGGGGGTGTACGTGGGTGGTGGGGGTCAGGGGTGTGGTTGGACCAAAACAGTCTGCATGCACTTCTACCTGCTGCGTAGAATGCATGCGGAACCGAAGCTGACCCTGGAGGGGGATCCCATTAAAGTCGTTGAGAAAACCAAATTTCTGGGCCTCATTCTCGACGCAAAACTGTCTTTTGTGCCACATATAAAGTACTTGAAAACAAGATGCCTGAAAGCGCTAGATATTCTGAGGGTGCTGTCCAGCTCAGAGTGGGGAGCGGACAGAGATGTTCTGCTCTCCATGTACAGAACCTTGGTTCGGTCACGAGTGGATTACGGCAGCATAGTATACGGTGCCGCAAGGAAATCATATATTGGGCTGCTAAACAGGATCCACCACCAGGGACTGCGCCTGGCCCTTGGGGCCTTCTGCACCTCACTGGTTCAGAGCCTCTATGTCGTAGCCAATGAACCATCACTTAACAACAGGAGAATCAAACTGGCCATGCAATATGTAGTCAAGATAAAAACTAATGCATTGAATCCTGCACACAATTGTCTATTCGAGCAACATGATGAATCCAGGTATGAAGCCAGGCCGAATTACATCCGGCCACTGAGGCACCGAATGAAACCTCATTTGGAGGCCTTGGGCTGGATTTGAACGTGTTGGAGGATGCCAAAGTCCCAGAACATCCCCCGTGGTCGTTGAGAAAGCCATCGGTTATCCTCCGACTCATGGAACTGAGGAAGTCTGGGACACATCCACTCGAGTACCAAGGACTGCATGCAGAGATTCAAGGCCAGTTTGCAGATCACCTCTCCATATACACTGATGGTTCGAAAGACCAAAGCTGGGTAGCTGCTGTGGCAGTCTGCCAACGGTAAAAATTTGGTGTACATTTGCCTGATCAGAGCTCAATTTTCACTGCAGAAGCCCAAGCACTCCTTCTCGCGTTGGAGTGTATCGAGGTATCCAACGACACTAACTATGTTATATACAGTGATTCTTTCTCTTGCCTTCTGGCTGTTGCTGAACTGAAAACGGATCACCCTATTCTAGCAACGGTCATTTATAAAATGAACCAACTGACAACGGATGGGTATGACATCCACCTGTGATGGGTGCCTGGCCATGCCGGCATACAAGGAAACGAATGAGCTGATCGGGCTGCGAAGAAGGCCTTGAACTGTGATCTTGAACCGTGTCTGATCCCTCACTCTGGTCTGAAACCACTAATAGCCACCCACATAAAATCCAAATGGCAACATAAGTGGGATGAAAACATTAATAACCTTAAATAAATTGAACCATCTGTGGGAAGGCCACCACAGACTTATGCCGGGGGTCGGCGGGACCAAGTGGTCCTTAGCCGCTGTCGTATTGGCCACTCGTGGCTTACACATGCTTTTCTGCTCAAGGGGGAACCTCCCCCTGAATGTATTGGGTGTCAGTCCTCGCTGACACTCAAACACATTTGACTAAGTTGTGTTGATTTTGTGGCCCTGCGCCAACAGTTCTACACTGCAGACAGTATGCATGACCTTTTTACTAAGGTAAAACAGGAGAATATTTTAGCCTTTTTGAGGGCAGCTGGAATGTACCACCTCATATAGTTTACTAAATAGATTCTATCAATTATTAATAAAACCTTTCTTTTTCTATGGGAATTTGTTTCCCTTGACCACAAATATATGATTGTGAGCTTTCTAATTTAATGAGTGTATTGGCACATAATTGATTGTCTGCTTTTACATGTAAAAGCGTTGGTTTGAACAAAAAACATACATTTCTCGCTGTGAATATGGCCTATGCAACCACCAATCAATCAATCAAACACCCTCACCACACACACCATGACACGGCGGAAAGCAACCACCAATCAATCAATCAAACATGGGGGTGTATGTGTGTGGTGGGGGTTTAGGGATGTGGTGGGGTGTAGGTGTGTGGTGGGGGTTAGGGTTGTGGTCGGGGTGTAAGGGTGTGGTGGGATGTAAGGGTGTGGTGGGGGTTTAGGGGTGTGGTTGGGGTGTAGCTGTGTGGTGGGGGTTTAGGGATGTGGTGGGGGATAGGGGTGTGGTGGGGGTGTAGGTGTGTGGTGGGGGTTTAGGGGTGTGGTGGGGGTTTAGGGGTGTGGTGGGGGTGTAGGTGTGTGGTAATGGTTTAGTGATGTGGTGGGGTGTAGGTGTGTGGTGGGGGTTTAGAGATGTGTTACGGGGTGTTGGTATGTGGTGGGGGTTAGGGGTGTGGTGGGGGTGTAGGTGTGTGGTGGGGTCTCCGGGGTGTGGTGGGGGTGTAGGTATGTAGTGGGGGTTTAGGGATGTGGTGGGGGTTTAGGTGTGTGGTGGGGTTAGGTGTGTGGTGGGGGTGTAGGTGCGTGGTGGAGGTTTAGGGGTGTAGTCGGGGTGTAGCTGTGTGATGGGGGTTTAGGGATGTGGTGGGGGTGTAGGTGTGTGGTCGGCGTTAGGGGTGTGGTTTGGTGTGTGGTGGGGTTCAGGGGTGTGATGGGGGTGTAGCTGTGGTGGGGGTTTAGGGATGTCGTGGGGGTGTAAGTGTGTGGTGGGGGTGTAGGTGTGTGGTGTGGGTGTAGGTGTATGGTCGGTGTTTAGTAATGTGGTGGGGGTGTAGGTGTATGGTGTGTGTGTGGTAGGGGCATAGGTGTGTGGTCGGGGTTTAGTGATGTTGTGGGGGGTAGGTGTGTGGTGGGGGTTTAGGGATGTGGTGGGGGTGTAGGTGTGTGGTGGGGGTTTAGGGTTGTGGTGGGGGTGTAGGTGTGTGGTGGGGGTGTAGGTGTGTGTGATTGAGGTGTAGGTGTGTGTGTAGGTTTTTTTGTTGTCAGTTTTTGGCGCGTCCGGTACGTGTCCGGTTCTCGTCCGGTACTTGTCCGTTTCGTCCGGTCAATAGCGCAACATTTCAGTACATTTCGCCGGAATAGAAAATTCTTTGTCCGGTGGTGTACGGTACTCAATCCGGTATGGTCTGACAGGCGCTTCAACCAAGTTGAACTTTCAAGGTCAGCACTTCCACACGTCGGCATTTCACATAGACAATATGGACAAATAGCTCGACGTTAGCACCCGTGTGCGTCAAAGCATTCAGACTTTCACGGCAACGTTCCACTCCCCACCGTTTTGCGCCGGTGTTGCGGATTCCGAGGGACACCAGTTTGCCAGGGACACTTCCATTCAAATGCATTGTCAATGGCCGTGAGCAAATCTTCATACAGAAAAAATCAAATATCTCTAAAATTACACCACCTAGAAACAAATCGCTACGTACACATATAGAAAACATCTTTACCATGAGGATTATATTAAATTGATAAGGTTAGGGTTCTTGACTTCTATTAATTTTGAATAAAACTAATGTTTTTCACTGCACATACCGTCCAACTCAAGGCATTGTCAATGGCCGTGAGCAATCTTCACACAGAAAATATAGGAAAAATTAAATATCTCTAAAACGACACCACCTAGAAACAAATCGCTTGGTACACATATAGAAAACATGTTTACCAAAAACATTATATTAAATTTATAAGGTTAGTGACGATGCTGTTCGATTTTGATGCATTCTCAGAAGTGATGTGTCCCTGTCAAACTGATGTCCCTGGCAAACCACAACACCGGCACATGGCGCTAACCAGCATAGTTGACCGCGTCAGAATGCTATATATATTTGAAATGAAATGCACTCGCACACTTACTTTTGCATATGAATACCACCTGAAGTACATTCACTTTACTTTCGCATGGTGGAAAAAAGTCTGAATGGTCTGTGGCAAGTTGACAAGTATAACGACCATTGCAACGTTCCCTGAGAGTCCACACTGTTCCTTTTGCAATGCAATCCTTACGAGGATTTGTAATGAACTCTGTCGGGCATTCCATACGGTTTATATCGGTTCCATAAAAGCCAAACATAATTTCAATAAGTTCATAGTTAAAGCATTTGAGTACCACATTGCTTTTGCAGTATTGGTGTGTCCCACCTGGCACTGCAATGAAAGTAATACATAGTGGAAATTCAGTATATGCACACGGCTGATACACAACAGGAAAAGACTTGTTTAGTGTCCACCCATTAAAATTTGTCCAAGTCGGGCGGGAAGTTTTTATTTTATTATTGTATTTTGTATGTAGAACGGCATAGACACTTTCTAGCTAGAAGTTAAACAAGAAAACATTAAAATCAGTATAAAATCGTTATTCAACTGAAAGTTCAACTACATGTATTTAATATGTACCCAGATAGCACACAGCCGTCGGCCCGACGTCGGCTATTGGTTGCACCATCACCAGCAACTTTCCACCGTCGGGCCGACGGTGGTGTTCCGATGTTGGCTTTCAATCCCTTTCCACCGACGGGCCACCGTCGGGCCGACGGTGGTGTTCCAATGTTTGCTTTCAATCCCTTTCCACCGTCGAGCCGACGGTGGTGGTTCGCCACTGGTTTCCATTGACTTTCCACATTTGGGCCACCGTCGAGCCATCGTCGGGCCGACGGTGGTCTTCCGACATTAGCTTTCAATCCCTTTCCACCGTCGAGCCACTGTCAAGCTGACGGTGGTGGTTCGCGCATGCGCAGTTCTTTAAATTTGGTTTCCGGCTCGAGTCGCCAGTGGAACACGTGCGATCATTGAGCAGCGGTCTTTTTCAACAAATAACTCCGGATATCGCAGGAATTTTAAGGAATTATTTAACAGGTTTGTTTATTAATATGTTTAGATTATTTTGTAAAGTTTTGTAATTTATTAGGATGTATTAATGGAATTATTCGTGTTAATACGATTTTAATTACCCTGTACGGCATGTTGACGAAGAACCGCCATCTTGGTTTTTTCCGAGAAGACACTGTCACTATAGTGTCAATACGTACAGACTATATTAAATTTATAAGGTTAGGGTTATCGATTTCTCCTGTACGCATTGACACTAGAGTGACAGTGTCTTCTCGGGAAAAAAAACAAGATGGCCTTCGGGCTGACGGCGTTTGTCGCCGTCGGGGTGACGGCGGGAGGTTGGACAAAACAACGCCGGCCCGACGGCGACAAAATAACGTCGGCCCGACGGCGGCAGCCGCCGTCGAGTCGACGGCGGGAGGTTGGACAAAACAACGTCGGCCCGATGGCGGTTCCCACCGTCGGGCCGCCGTCTGTGTGCTATCTGGGTAGAATGTATTAAAAATGCGTAAACACAACAGAACTTGTTTTTATTCTACTTTGTCCCATTTCAGGTGGAACTCTAGTCCGAGTGGCTATATCTAAAATGAGATGTCAGCAGGTTGGAGAGCTTACCTCGTTTGGGCTACCAGGTTTATTCGATATCCGAATCAATTACCAAGGTTGTGTTGATATAACCAAGCAACCACATCACAATAGGGGTACCTCCAGTCAGCCATGGGTGTATATGTAGGTCAGTAGCAAACCCAGGTGCCCCCCCCCCCCCCCCCCCCCCCACCACCCCTACGTACAAACCGTTTACACCGTTTCATATTTATTGGCCAGCTTACTGGGTGTTGGGGGTAATGCTGCTTTCATATGAACTGGTGAATACGGTGTTTCCGACTTCACGACCTGTGAATTGCGTTCAAGTGAGTTCACAACTCGTGGACACCACCTGTGAACTGGAGATTTTGGAACCTGCTCCTGACTCACCACTCGTGAAGAAATGGCGGTGTCGCAGTTTCCGCCGTCCGTCGTACGTGTGGTGCAAAACATTAGCTTTATTCAAAATTAATAAAAATCCAGAACCCTAACCATATAAATTTGATATAATCTTTTTGGTAGATGTTTTCTATATGTGTACCAAGCAATTTGTTTCTAGGTGGTGTTCTTTTAGAGCTATATCACTTTTCCTGTATGAAGATTTGACAATGCCTCTATTATCGCCCAGCATGAAACAAGGGCTGTATTCGATTAACACAACTCGGGTCACCCGAGTCTTCAAAATTTCAAATCGAACACTGCGAGTAGAGTGTTTACCGCAAATTGCCAAATGAACGCTCTCAGTTTACATGGTCGTGTTCACCAGCAGTAAGTGGGAAGTTCACCATATTCACGAGGACCGTATGAATGCAGCATTAGTTCAGAGAGGGAAAACAGTGAAAATGACAGATTAGGTTTACTAGCTCTATTAGTACCTATATTTTTATCAATTATTATTGTCATTATTATCAGCATTGTTATTATTATTGTCATTATTATCAGCATTGTTATTATTATTGTCATTATTATCAGCATTGTTATTATGATTGTCATTATTATCATTATCATTATTATCAGCATTATTATTGTCATTATTATCAGCATTGTTATTATTGTCATTATTATCAGCATTGTTATTAGTATTGTCATTATTATCAGTATTGTCATTATTATCAACATTGTTATTATTATTGTCATTATTATCAGCATTGTTATTATTGTCAGCATTGTTATTATTATTGTCATTATTGTTATTATTATTGTCATTATTATCAGCATTGTTATTATTATTGCCATTATTATTATAATTATATGTTGTCCTTATTAATATCAATTATTATCATTGTCATTATTAGTATTGGCATTATTAATGTAATTAGTACCATCATAATTAATGTACTTATTATTGACATTATTATTATTAGGAAGTGTCTAGGCAGCCGGCAATGTCGGCTGCGGATTCTCAGAGTCTGCGGTTTTAACATTGTAGACCTTGCAAAGCCGACAATACTTAAACTTATATTACAGGCACTTTATTCTCTAGTTATATACACACTTTTTTAAATCGTTTAGTTCTCCTTAAACAGTTTTTGTTGCAAGTCACTCTGATTATTATAAGTGGGTCTGTGGCTGTACAAACGTGGTAGGTAAATGGAAGTAAATCAGATTTTGGTCTATTTTTTCACAACCCTACTTTGATGTCCTATGTACTTCATTTATGCATCGTTTTGTTATCCTAAATAAGCTATTTTAAACAGTTTTATTGCAAGTCTCTCTGATGATTAGAACTCGATCTATGCTCATCTCAAGTTTCTAGTAAAATTTAAAAAAATATCCAACCGGCAGCCATTTATTTTCACAACCAATCTCGACTTACCATAAACTTTACATATCACCATTATTATATTTGTAAATAGTAAAATAAGGTATTATATATAACAAACAATTACAGGATGAGAGTGGTGGGTAGGGGGAATTCAACTGTGGCAAATCTAGTTTGGCATGGAACTCACCATTAATTAGCAGTAAATATACATGTAAACCGAAAACAAAATACATGTATAGGCCTACAATTCGCAGTACAGTTGCATATGCGACCGTAGATGGCTGTATTATATCATTCCTTTTGTTACATTTGCCTCTTAGTAGATAAAACCGGACGCCTAGATTTTCAACGGGATGCCGAAATATCTCAACATAGGCGTCCGGTTTTCGCCTAGACCAAAATCCTTAAGTTTAAGCCCTAATGGTGATTAGTAGTTTCAGTTATCAATATGCAAGGAATGGCATTTTAGTAAAACAGGTGATGTAATATTGATATATAATAAATCTGATATTTAGTAAATGGATATAAGGAAAATATTGTCCATTATGATTTCATAATATAAGTGAACAGAATTAAAGATGCTGTAGAAAGGTCTGCAATATCAGTACTCTAAATGACAGACACAATATTTAAAATGTAGTGTTCAAATTCCAAGCGTATGTGAGCCGTACGCATAGCCTGGCAGTCTAAACGTATGTGAGGATGGGTGCGCATGCTGTAAAATTGTCCGATCTAATGGCATGAAGATAGATGTGAACTCTACTATAATAAATTGCAACTTGTCTATATAATGGTAAATGGTGATATATAAAATCCAAAGGCATATGAGGAATATGTAGAGTTGGTAAACTTTTACTCATTAGGTATAGAAACTGTATTGTAAAATAGTATAGAGGAGGAGTGTCACTTCTTAGATAGTCTTTGGAGGAGTCACCTCACATACCCCCCCACCCCCATGGTGTTATTTATGGATCACTGGCCACCACAAGGCACTGTAGCCAGCATAACAAGGCCTTGGATACAACAGATTGAACCCTGATTGGTGGATCAACCCATGTGACCACTGCCATCTTGGATTCTAGAAACCTATATAAGATAATAAACCAGGGAGTCTCACTCTGCTACTTTCACTCTTTACCTACTTTCCTTCATTACCTGTATTGATTTCTCTTAGCTTGTCCACACCATTCACACCACCAGCCGGCGACTTTACAATGCGTTTATCAATAAACTGTCGACCGATTCCCAGCCAACTGAACATACCATGGGCATGGTGTCAAATGTTTGAGCTGGAGGCCTACTGGCTTAATTAAGACCCATTGTTTCTCACTTAATTTCACAGATATCAGCTATTTCCAGCCATTTAAAAGTATATTTGAAGTCATTCCACGTAATGATCTGTCAATTAAACTTTTCCAGCAACATAATTATTAAATTTGGAGGAAACCCTGCGAATGAAGGTGGACATGTTTGACAGGCCCCTAAATACACAAAATAATTATATATCAATCCAAAATTGCTAGATCATTGTTCCTATAGACCCGCTGTGCGTTCAAGCAGGTTGCATAAAGGTATGGCTCATGTACGTGTAGCCATAACGCGCATGCGCAGTCAGTGTTGTGCATTTAGACCGCCAGGCTACGGGTACAATGTTCACCTATACATAGCCACTGCCTATTTAACAAGTGTGTATATAACTAGACAATAGAAGTGCCGGTAATAGAACTATATTGTTGGTAATACAACTAAATATGACATTATATTCGTCTTTGAATCATTGTGAAGCAAAACTTATCATGTTAATAATGTCAACTCATATTTGTAAATAGTAAAGTGACCTCACTTTACCCCACCTCACTTTATCCCACCTCACTTAACTCCAGCTCACTTTACCAGACTTCACCTTACCCAACCTCATTTTACCGACCTGACTTTACCTGACTTGACTTGACCCGCCTTGACTTGACCGACCTCACTTTACCCGACCTCACTTTACTCGACCACACTTTACCCAACCACACTTTACCCAACCACACTTTACCCGACCACACTTTACCCGATCTTACTTTACCTGACTTGACCCGACTGAACTTGACCGACTTCACTTTAGCCGACCTCACTTTACCTGACCTCATTTTACCTGACCACACTTTACCCCACCTCACTTTACCCGACCTCACTTTACACATGGGGTCGGGTAGGGTAAAGTCGGGTCCGGTCGGGTAAAGTGAGGTTGCTAAAGTTAGGTAGGGTAAAGGCAGGTCGGGTAAAGTCAGGTCGGGTAATGTCAGGTCGGGTAAGGCAGGTCGGGTAGAGTTAGGTCGGGTAAAGTCAGGTTAGGTAAAGTCAGGTTGGGTAAAGTCAGGTCGGGTAAAGTAGAGTCGGGTAAAGTAGAGTCGGGTAAAGTAGAGTCGGATAAAGTCGAGTAGGCTAAATTCGAGTCGGGAAAAGACGAGTAGGGTAAAGTCGAGTCGGGTAATGTCGGGTAGGGTAAAGTCAAGTAGGGTAAAGTAGAGTCGGGTAAAGTCAAGTCAGGTAACGTCGAGTCGGGTAATGTCGAGTAGGGTAAAGTGAAGTAGGGCAAAGAAGAGTCGGGTAAAGTCAAGTCAGGTAAAGTTGAGTCAAGTAATGTCGAGTAGGGTAAAGTCAAGTAGGGTAAAGTAGAGTCGGATAAAGTCAAGTCAGGTAAAGTCGAGTCGGGTAATGTCGAGTAGGGTAAAGTCAAGTAGGGCAAAGAAGAGGTGGGTAAAGTCGAGTCGGGTAATGTCGAGTAGGGTAAAGTCAAGTAGGGTAAAGTCGAGTAGGGTAAAGTCGAGACGGGTAAAGTGAGGTCGGATAAAGTTGAGTTGAGTAAAGTCGGGTCGGGTAAAGTCGAGTCAGGTAAAGTCCGGTCAGGTAAAGTCAGGTCGGGTGAAGTCGAGTAGGGTATAGTTCAGTTGGGTAAAGTTGAGTCGGGTAAAGTGATGTTGGGTAAAGTCGGATCGGGTAAAGCCAGGCCGTGTGAAGTCAAGACGGGTAAAGTGAGGTCGGGTAAAGTGAGGATGGGTGAAGGGAGGTCGGGTAAAGTGAGGTCGCATAAAGTCAAGTTGGGTCAAGTCAGGTCGGGCAAGGTCAAGTCATGTAAGGTCAAGTCGGGTAAGGTCATGTCGGGTAAGGTCGAGTCGGGTAAGGCCGATTCGGGTAAGATCGACTCGGGTATGGTGAGTACTGCATGCCGCCCGTTTGTACTTTCCGCACGCTTCCTGTGTGCTTCTCGCTTTATGTCCCCCACAAGGCGCGGGGGTGCTAATGCTTTGCATCAGATTTTATTCGCCTCGAGGGATGGGGGTGGGGGTGGGGGTGGTTCGCTCTTACACTGTCACCTCAGCCTCGCGCGACTCGGGTTGTCACGCCCCCGCTGGGCACCCCACCCCTACCCCCCGCACTCCCAACCCGCAGCAAAAGGGGAGAGGGGGTAGGACACAACAGGGTTCTTTTACTGTGATAATATCCGTTTATATATATCTGCATGTATGTGTATGCCTACATAATTATGCACATCTATGTATATATGTATATATGTGAAGTGGGCGAGACTACTCGACCGGTGGAAATGGGGGCTGGGCTGATTAGCTCGCATTCTGAAATGCGGGCTACTCACCAGGCTCACATTTGCCACCAATTGCAGGGCCGGGTTCCCTGCTGTAATGCGTTGCTAGGAGACGTCAATTGTGACTTTCCTAGCAACGGTGGAAGGTCGAGCGCTTGGGCTCCGACCCATCAGACGTGTTTATGCATGCTGTGATGTTTTAGACAAGATTTAGGCTTTTATTGTCGAAATTCCAAACTGATTTAACTTAACAAATACGGGAGGGGATACACTTATTGTACTTAGTCGTTATTCAGTGAAATTGATCTATGAAAGAACATTTATTGTACTAGTTAGGGTAACAATAAAGCTGTGAGCTCTTGGAAAGGTGAATTGGAACGTTCCTTGCATTCTTTACTATTCCCCAGTCTCCTTGTAGATTAACCGCTATGGACAACCTGATATTTGATTGCTTTATATGTAATTAAGGGCCTTATGCCTGGTAGGCCTTATGCAGCCGAGTAACCCATCTGTGGGAAGATAATAACTGACATATTAACAGAATTAACGTAGTGCTATTTGGCTAAAAATAAGACAGTAACTTAGGCTGATTATCAGTTACTGTAGCAGAGGCACAGGGCGTGTCTGCGAAGTTCTGGATTAATTCGAAAACAATAACACACACCGAATGGCGGTGAGGATAGCCAGTTAGTTGAAATAATAAATAACTGCTTTGGTATAGTAAATGTGGGTAGGGACAAGATCCGTATTTATATGATACTCTGGCTGTCCGCCCTTAGCCCGGGAATGACAACAGAGACGGTCTACCTGCAGACGGGAGGAGAGGCGTCGGCGGCCCGCGGCAGGACCCGGAAATTCACATGGAAATAAATACATAAATTAACACGTAGGCTAGCATTTGGCGGGGGCGGAATAGCCGAACGATTAAATATGTATATATGTATGTCAATGATAATGCAAATAATACGGTAATAATAACGCCAATTATGAGGACAATAATTATAATAATAATAATACTGACAATATAAATATCAATAATCACAATAACGACAATGACAATAATAATAACAGCAATAATAATGATAATACTTTCATTAATACTGACATTAATAAGAATGATATGAATAACAATAATTGTGACAATAATTATAATGATAATAATAATAGTGACCATATTAATAATTTATCAAAGTATAGGTACTAATACAGCTAATAAAGCTAATCTGGCATGGTCACTGTTCTCCCTCTCTGAACTAACCCCAATCCCCCGGTAAGCTGGCCACTGCATTTGAAAGGGTGTAAAGGGTGTAAAGGGTGTGTGTAAGGGGAAGATGGGATCTACAGCAAGAAGGTGGAAAGCGAGACAGTGAAAATGGAAAACAAAAAGGGCCTCACCCAAGCAACCAACTCCCTTGATCAGGGGGAGGAGTAGGCCAGGGAGAAGAAGGGAAAAAAAGGGTAGTACAGAGGAAAGAGAAGTGAGGAGAGTTGAGTCAAGTGGCCGTGCCTCCTTGCCCTGTGGTGACCAGTCGATGAGCTGGAGACATGGACAGAGGTGAAAAGCTGGCCGGCTCCCCCTGCAGGAACTCTTTTCAGACATATTCAAGGATGAGATCGCCATTGGAGAGCCAATAGAAGAGGTGTGGACGAGATATGGTCCGGGCAACAAGTGGAAGTTCTAGCAGAACTCCTTACATTACATAGTGTCAGACAAGGTGCTGTGGGCTAATCGGTAGAGCATGTATGTGCCTCGCGTGCAGAAGGTCGGGAGTTCAGTTCCCGGTTGAGTCAAACCAATGACTTATGAAATTGATAATTGTCGCTTCCTAACATGGCACTTGGCATTAATAGGATAGGGCAAGCACTGGTTAACACAGTGTCAGGATAATGTGACTGAGTGGGATATCAGGTCATGGGGCTGGCGACCTGATTTCCCAGTGGGGCAGCACTATAATTATATTGCCATGAGTGCACACTGGGTTTAATGATGTCACTAGACAACTTCCGGTGGCCATATTGGAATACATATGAAAGGCTTGCAACTGCTTACATTGTGTTTATTTACCCATTTGTTGGTTTATTTGTCAGTTTTGAGCAGTTTGGCCTCAAAAGTTCAGGGAACAGTGTTTTTTGATGGAAGGGAAATATATTTTTAACCACGTAGCCTCACATCGTTGCAAAGCGCAGTATCTTGACACTTTGGGTGCTCTGTCAAAGAATTAGAAAGGTTTGGGCAGTACCCGCTAGGTGGTGCCACATACTTTGGCGGCTGCTGACTAGGTAAGCCCAGTGGTGGCCGTAGTGTTTTTGGTATAAGACAGGGGGCGCCATAGGTGGTATTAAGTGTAATCCAAGATGGCAAACCGCTGAGTGTTGACGTCACATGCACTCCCTCTATAGGAGTGAACACAAACCCTATATAAAAGCTGGCGAAAACTGCTTTAGTATGGAACAGGAAGTAGAAACTCTGGCTCCAGTATCAAATGAGAAATGGCTACTCATCGGCACAGAGTTGGTGAAATGGGAGAGAATGCGATAGAACGCCGCCGATTTCGCTTTTCAAGTCAATTAAACTATATGTTTTATTATATTTTTCAACTCAAAAGTAGCGGGTAAATTTGAAGATTTGTGTTCACCCCTGTACTGCAAGTATGCGGTGAATCTTTTATCTACCCAATATCCCACTCAGTCACATTATCCTGACACTGACTGAACTAACCAGTACTTACCGTATCCTATTAATGCCAAGCACCAAACTAGGAAGCGACAAGTGTCAATTTGTTTTATAAGTCATTGGTTTGAATCGACTGTACACCAAACTCCCGATCTCTCACACGCGACACCCGCGCTCTACCGATTCGGCCACCGCGCCTGGTGCCTGTAGAGGAAGTTGGCGTGGTGGTCATGCTGTCTTGATATTTATTTCCATATAGTTTGATGCCCCAGCATTTTCATGAGACCAGCAATAGGTTACGGCAGAAAATTACTTTGGGAAGTTTGCAAAGTTATGCTTTTATCAATGCACACACCATTCTTAAGAACATTGTATCTAGACACAAAATACTAAGCGAAGCATTTAAGTACTATTAAGGAAAGTTCAGTTCAAAAGACATTAATAGATGGATGAGGCTATTCGCAGAGCTGCGGCGAGAATTAGCAGAAGAATGATTATTATTCACAGAGCTGATCTGCGAATTGCTTAGAGTGTGCTGATCATCACCAAAGACCCTATAATACTAAGACCGGCTCACTCCCAACTCTCCAATGGTAATGTAAATTTCGAAGTGCCACCTTGTGGTGGGTTTGATCAGCCCGGCTGCTGGTTGGTGTTTCACATGTAAACACATACAAATATTATACATGAGATAGGTAAGTATGAATACACATCAATATGAAATTGCTATGAACAAATACACATCATCATCATCATCATCATCGCCATCATCACACACCTTTCACATTCATATATACATTTATACATATAATATAGCACCTGTTTAACTAAGAGAACAGCCAGCACACCAAGTGGTGGGTTTGATCATTTTGAATACACAGTACAGGCTGAGTGAGCCGTCTTAGTATTATAGGGTCTTTGTCATCATTCAATTTTCATGAAAATTGGCCAATATATAGAAAACAGGTCTGTGGACATGAATATGGTAGATTCAAAGATGAATATTGTCAAATTTTAGTGATTTGCAGAGATTTTTTATAAACGATAAAAAAGAATTTGGAGCAATTTTCATTCAACTTCTAGTGTTGGATTCAAAAGATTTGAAGACCCAGATAAAGAAGATTTAATCTACATGATGCAAAACACAGCTTTTTATACCTCTAAAAGTGGCCCAAAGCAAAGGAAAGAGTAATGCATGCCGCAAACGTCGGGTAAACACTACGATGCATAGCTCTGCGAATAGCCAGTGTGTTATTGTTAATGGTTAACATATTCAACTAAAACTAAAACCCAACAATATTGTGCAAAACTGCAACATTTCTGTCTGGACCTAACCTGCACAGTTGATGTCGCAATACTCCCAGGGTAAGGTAGGGTTAGCGGTGTAGCACCATGGTCGTGGCTTTTTTACAGGACTTCGACAGAATTTGGATATAGGCGAAAAAGTTTCTGCATACCGCTGCAGGAACATTTTTGGAGAATATTCTGTTTTGTCCCAGAAGGCACACGTTTTGCCACTCGCAGTGTGCGAAAGCCCACCTTCGTAGCCATGCTTGCTCGAAGTATATGTGGTATGCCCACCGGCACAGTCAAGCGTTTCTACAAAATTTGTATAATGTTCTTATAATATCCATTCTATAATACATATGTAAATATGGTTTGTATTATTATGCTACACAGACAATGCAAGAATGTATAAATACTTAGCGTCACATCTCGGACTAGGTATAACAAAAATTGGTCATCCTCCATTGCCTGATAACTTTAATTTCCCAAAGCAATTGAGCAATCTTAAGCTGTGTTAAACTGGTTTAGTTAAAATAGTTGAACTAATCCAATCACAAACTGGTTTACATGAAGTGAACTGGTTGAGTCAACGTAGCGCTAAAGCGATTTAGTGGCACACTCAGACACAATTCTTAAAACTGATTAGTTCAAACGGTTTAGTTAAACCGGCTTAATGTGTATGTATGAACGGGGCAATAAATGCATATAGTGATTCCAAAACCACACGAACAAGCACAATGTTCCACGGTCAAAATTATATACATTGATTGTATAATCACTTATACCTAAATATATGGTGATACTTATTACAATGATCAGTAACCTGCCTGGTTTGATTATATTGATATCAGACCAGTTAGTTTCATATGACTTTTTGATATTCTGATAATTTGTTGAAATACGGATCATTCTCAGAAACTGTGTACCATAATTTTGGTTTCCATGTTACATTGGTAACGTGTTTGCTTTCTTTTTGCGGGGTAGAGAGTCAAATAATTATTGTTGACTCGGTGTATTAAGTATGTTAGCAATACTACATGTATTCAATATATACCACAAAATGTATCCAAAATATGCTTATATGATTTTGTGAGAAAGTGAAAATATGAAAATTTGCATATCGACATTATACATTTATCTACCCGAACGTTTTTTCCAACTTTTTTTTCCTCTAAGAAACAATCCTTTGGTTTAACTCTAATCAATAAAATCGTTTGAATTTGTTGTGTGTGCTAACGTGATGTTATGGATGTTTGCTAAAATGATGTTATGCATTTTTCAATTTCTATAACATCAAAATCAAAACGTGAAACTTGTTTTACAATTTTGACATATTGAGCAAAAATAAAGCTATGTATGAACATGGATTCTGCTACTGATTGGAATGGTTTCTGCTATTATTTAGAATGTTTTCAATTATGGTTTCCATGTCACAAATGTGGTACACAGTTTCATGGAATGACCCGTATATATATTCTAATATATGCTATATTCAGAATGAAAAGTAAAGTCATTGATAGACAATGTATCACCCTGATATGGAGTTTCAGACCTTGAAGCCTCTCAAATGACTACTTTTTAGATTTCAACTATATCTTACTTCCTAGTTGATACACGTACCAAATCGATCAGTAACTCACTGACCGATTTGCTGAAATTGCATGGTTTGATGGTTTTTGAGTTTCTGTCGTTTTCCGAGATAAATACTTGTTATTAGGTTGGTGGATCGCTATTATGTACCTTACTTCACATTGAAGTAACTTTAATTTTAAATGGCTAACTTTCGAGATATTTGAAGTGAAACGATACCAAATTAATATTGGCAAACATGTCAACATTCTGAAAGCGTAGACATACGCAGTAATAGGTTCAATTAAACTGGTTTAGAATTCCCCTACATGCAGCACCACATGTTTAATAAATGTCCTGGCATCTAATTTGGATATGTACAATAAAATCTAGGTGCTAACAATGTAATTCTTTCATAGGATTATGCAGCTTTAATGTTGCAGCTGCATCCTTTCTGTTAATGTTAATTCTGGCCACTGAACATACATTAATTACTGTAATTGTAATTGTTGTCTGATCATGTTGGGCACTGTGCAATATACTCTTTCATGGCGGTTTGTTTGTTGTTGTTTTAAATCCTAGCAACATCTAAGGTCATATAAGGATGGGTACTAACTTCTGACAGTGCATACTCATGGCAACGTTATAGTGCTGCCCCACTGAGAAATCAGGTCGCCAGCACCATGACCTGATGTCCCACTCAGTCACATTATTCTGACACTGAGCGAATCAGTCCTTGCCCTATCCTAATAATGCCAAGCGCCAGGCTAAGAAGCGACAAGTATACATTTTGAAGTCATTGGTTTGACTCGGCCGGGGTTCGAACCCACAAACTCATGGACGCTCAACTCATTTGGCCACCCCGTCTGGTCTCTTTTATGGGTGAGGATGCTATTTGAAATGTTTGGAGAGCCCCGATCTTCCAATGCTCTTAGAATAAAACACTAACTGGATGTCATCATACATGGGCTGTTGGGAATAACATCACATGGTTAGAAAACTCAACGATTCTACATTTGGGTGGTCAGGAGGACAAACAAATTAATTTGCCGGTATCAAGCCGGTGTAATTTATTTATCTGAGGTTGACATTCCGATTAGGAACCTGGATCGCTGACATATATTAACAATGCAGCTGTGTACAATTGCATCACCTATGCATGTACATTAATTTACAATATCATGAGTACAGGCATGTCCTTCGGCCATACATTTACATATAGTTGCATACAATATAACAAGCGCAACTTTGTTATTTGCATGGTCGCATTGTTTTCGTTAAAGGGACCAGATATAGGTCACTGAGACACTACCCTTACTCCGACAAATGCTCTCCAAGCATACGTTTGCCAGTTTTCAGTTTATGCAACTACATATGTGGGGGGAGAGTGCTGACATTGGTTGCTTCTGTTGTGTTGTATTTAGTCCAGCAGCACTGACACTTTTAGACAACCATATAGAGAACAAAATGTTAGAAATTGCAATCTAAAATGATAAATATAAAGTTCAAATGTTTATTTATCATAACCAGCTACTTTTTGTGTGAATAATTGAGTAAATCATGTAGATTAATACTTTGAAAGTTGAATTGAGAGCTTTCTGTGACTGCCATCTTGATGGTTGCCATGGCTTCCCCTGTGTGTGGGGAACCCCTCTAGGTCATGTGATGAGGGAATCCCACTTATGATGTCATTCATACATCACAGACCTCAACTCTCCTCCCACATGTTCAGTGGCATGAACTGAACAAACTAAGCAAAGGTATGTTTGGAGAGCATATGATGCTGGATTCGTTTGTATCTGGGTGAGGTATAGCCGGCGACTTTAACATATAGTACACAGTAGCCAATACTCTTTTTTTTCTTTTACTCTTCCTAAATTTATATTTAAATACAATTTGCACAGTTATACGCTTTAGTAATTTCCGTGGTAGTCAATGTCAAGCCATGCCATTCACAACTTGGGCTTTGCTGATTTGACTAGATTTGTGTGGTTTTGTGTCATGGTTTTGTTGTCCGCATTCCTGATTTTGTAATCCTTTGTTTGTCGGCTATGTCAGTATTTGTGTTTGTTATTACTCCTAGTGCCTATTGGAATCTTAGATATCTTATACGGTTACATACATTCAATTTTGGGTGTTGTTTGCTTGCGTGTTTGTCGAAAAATGTTTGCGGGTGTGTTGCATCTTTTCTATTAGACATTGTTCTGGTTTTCATGCTTCTGGTTTGACCTTGTCTTTTGTTGTAGGTTTTCTTTAGCAGAATTTGCCAGGTTCTGCCGATGATGCCTTTATTCGATAGAGTGGGGTGTGGCGGTAGTGTAGTAAATACATTTATAACTAGTAGTCTTTGTTGCCATGTATTACTTTTTCATCATTGTTATTATGATCACTACTGCACAGCGCCGAAAAGAAGTGCATGCACTAAAGCTAAGATTCCATATACGCGGTATGCAGTATGCGAATGCGGAAACAAAATCAAAAAGCATGTAAATGAATAGTGGTGCTTCCATGCGTCCGAATGAGAATGCGAATGCGGCAAATGGATCGACCCATGGACCGATCGGTGCGAATGCGAAGGCGATTACTGCTGCGTTTGCCATAGAAAACAATAGTAACTTTGATCTTCCTTCACAAAATTGGAGCAAAAAAACGCAAAAATATCATGGGTATTCTTTTTGGTGTTTGTACGTATAACGATCCCCCAGCACACAAAGTAAACATCGGCTATTGGGGGTTGGCATATATCTATGCCGCATATACTACATTCACATTCGCATGCCGCATATATGGATTCTTAGCTTTAACCATTATGAGCAGAATAAACAATCACTAAAAAAAAAAGAAGAAAAAGAGAAGAAATTGGTGCATAATTTCCTAATTGTGGTTGATTCGAGGAGGGGAGCCATGTACCCACTACGCCCCAAGCAGATTGGACGAACATCACTGACCTATAAACCTCCCCCCCCACCCCCCGGCCAACTGCCATTCAGCCTCGCTCCACTGTATCGAAAGCAACATTTTACCACACCCACCCAACCCCCAACCCAACCCTTTATAACCACTACTTGATAGGGGTCGGCTCCGGTGGCCTCCAAGGTCCAGGTGGTGGGGAGAAGGCTCTCTCGACTTGGATGACGCAGACTGATTTCACCCTCGATGTGCCATAAACCTGTAACTCTTTTCTCAATAAACCCGCATTGAATTCCCACATGGTCTCCGGCTTCCCTCATTCGAATCGTGTCGCAATGTCTCTGCACTTGCCCATTGTTCTGGGGATAGTGTGGGGTAGAGAATCATGGGATACACCTGTATTCTGCAAAAGTTTTGTATTCTGCACTCGCAAATTTCGGCTCCTTGTCCGAGACCACAGTTACTGGAATTCCATGTCTGATGAATATGTATTCAATTGCATTTATTACGGAGGAACTGGTAGTTGTGTGCAATTCAAGTATGTGTGTGTCACAGTGGTTAGAGTGTCTGACTTTTTCTAGGTCAGACTCCTGATCTGAAGGTCGGTCGTTCGATTCCCGATGCCACCACCTCTGCCAATTTGGATTTCCACCCTCTGTATAACTTACAGCATCATTAAAGGCCAGTTGCTTTTATACCATGTCTATGTGGTATGGGAGGTTAAATATCCCTTGAGTCTTTAAAAGTGTAGGTTAGTGCTTTTTATCGACCGACTGTCTCATGGCGAAGACAACACCATTCAGACTTATCCATGATAGGCAGTATAAATCTTCCAAGAAAATATATAAATAAAAAACTTAAGGACATTTTCAGAAATAATATACTATTAGCAGAAATGTGTGGTTGTTCAACTGGAATAGGTCTACGCTGACATTGTTGTATGGTAGGTCAAGGATTTCGTGCTTTGTCAAGGGTGCGGAATGTTTGTTGTGATGTTTGCAAAGCTCGCATATTGATGCAATGTCTTCGATTTGTGCTTGCATTCCTGTCAAGAAAACATAGTCACACGCCGACTGTTTAGTTTTGATCACCCCTAAATGGGTTTCATGCAGTTTTGATACATGGCATGTCGCATTTGCTTAGGGATAATTACTCTGTTATTTCTTAATTGTACATCATCTTGAACTCTGATTTCATCGCCATAGGTGAAATATGGCATGGTGCATGGTAATAATGTTATTTTTAATATTTTGGCCAACCATTCTCTATCAACCTTTTAATCTCTACCAGGGTATCATCATTCTTATTTTCGATGGCATTTTGTTTCAGTTTATCGTCTATGAAGGCGATTCCTCCTATGGTTAAGTGTCAATCAAAAAGGTTGTTATGGTGTACTGTGGTGCTGTGATCTCTCGATAGTGCATCTGTAAGATGCATATGTGTCGTTTCATGGTCAATGGGGACAATGCATTTTCCAATATGTAATGGTCAAAAATAATATGGAAAGAGTAGAGGAGGTATTTTCTTTATAGAATTGGTATTCTTACACTTTGGTGGATAGATATGAACAAATTAAGGCCTAATGTGACATAGTAAAAGAATGCCAACATTTTCATTCCAAAAATATGGTGTTTTAAAGACATGAATTTGCTATATTGAGAATGTGGACTTTTCTACAGCCTACTAGACCTATATTTTGCATAGAATATTACCTGTTACTCAATGAAATAATAAAAGGAGATAATAAATAAATGTTCATTTCGCCTGCATATATATATATATTTTTTTAATCTAATATTCCATGGTGATTAAACTGGTTCTGGACGTAACTGTCGTGTCCCGTGCTTGTTTCCTGATTGTTTTGTCAGCGAATATGCTATTCTGTGAATACCAGAGGTTCAACAAGAAAACCCTTGGTAATGTTGCCTGTGCAAGCATATTTTGGAGTACCATGACTAGTAATATAATTGTCCTACTAAGCTGTATGAAAGAAAATTGAAATTAAAGTCCCATATTATTTGTGGTGTCCCATTCCATTCTGTTATATCCACAACTCAAAACTGGGAAGAAGATAATCATCCTATGCAGATTTCTTTACAGTGAATTTCAATACTTAGGAGATCACAAAATAAACATTAATTGTTTCATGCAATACATTCTTTTAAATAATTGTATTGATTACTAAGTCCACACTTGGGGCTAGCTACTCAATTAGTTCTTGTTTTTCTGATAAAATGGTAACCTCAACTATCTTTTCATTCATGTTCCTAGTATATATATGGACAAGAGTTGGTTACTCAGCGAAAAACAAATTAGGAAAATACACTATATTCATTGTTGACACTCATGTCACACTTTGGCCCCATTTACCATGAAACGACCCATACTAAAACCATTGATGCGCGAGAAGGAAGAAAGCAGAGGCGGGGGTGGGAAAAGAGACGTTTTATTCACGCCTCAATGACATACAGGGCAAACAGTGTATCAATGAAGTAAATAAGTCAATGCACAGTGTAAGGTAATAAGCAAATGTATCAATGAAGTAAATAAGTCAGATGCACAGCGTAAGGTAATAAGGAAAGTAATGTCAAAAGTTCATGGTGTCAAATGGTAGCAGAGAGGTATATAAGAGTTCATGTGGTGTCAATGTCAGTGGAGTGAGGGGGTGCCGAGGAGCCCTCCACCGCAGAGGGGGGAGGGTAGAGGAGGGAGAGTTGGGTGGGTGGGTGGAGAAGAAGAAGGGGCAGAGAGCTGGAAGGCGGCTGGAGGCTGAGTGCCTGAGGGAGGCCGGCGGGCGGCCTTATAAGGGGGGAAGTGAGCAGAGGCAGGAGGGGGGGAGTCGCTCAGGGCCGGGGGGAGGTGAGCAGTGGCAGGGGTGAGTCGCTCAGGGGCGGAGGGAGGTGAGCAGTGGCAGGAGGGGGGGTTGAGTCGCTCAGGGGGGGAAGTGAGCGCGGTCGGGCGAGGTGAGAAGGCAGCGCGACACGCGGGGCGGGGGAGGGTCTCTCCCTTCCCTCGCATCAAACGTAATGCTTCGCATTACGACCGATGCGCGAGAAGGAAGAAAGCAGAGGCGGGGGTGGGAAAAGAGACGTTTTATTCACGCCTCAATGACATACAGGGCAAACAGTGTATCAATGAAGTAAATAAGTCAATGCACAGTGTAAGGTAATAAGCAAATGTATCAATGAAGTAAATAAGTCAGATGCACAGCGTAAGGTAATAAGGAAAGTAATGTCAAAAGTTCATGGTGTCAAATGGTAGCAGAGAGGTATATAAGAGTTCATGTGGTGTCAATGTCAGTGGAGTGAGGGGGGTGCCGAGGAGCCCTCCACCAAAAGTAGGAGAGGGCTCGAGGCGCGCCCGAGGCGGGGGTCAGGTTCCCTCTGGGGGCGGCGAGTGTCCGTGGCCTGTGTCGGCAGGGAGCGGGCGGCCCAAAAAAGAGAGGAGGCCCGCTCCTTGGCGAGATCCGGTGAGGAGGTCCGACGAGTGTCGAGGAGGGGGGCAGCGAAGTCCTCAGGGCTGGGCGGGGGTGGCGGTCGGGGGCGGGTCCGGTGGGTCGATGAAGGCGGTGTCGTGGGGGTCCACGACTGAGACGTCTACGTCGGTGAGGCTGGGCTGGGCTGTGGCCTGAGGCGTGAGGCGTGAGGCGTGAGGCCCGAGGTGATGGTCCCCGGGTGAGGCTGGGCGGCGCTGCGGTCGGTGGTCGCTGGGAGGATGTCGGTGGACGGCGGGGTCGGTACGGTCGGCGGCTGGGGTCCTGGCAGAGGGTTCCTCGTGAGGCTGGGCTGGGCTGTGGACTGAGGTGTGATGCCCGAGGTGGTGATCCCCGGCTGAGACTGGGCGGCGCTGCGATCGGTGGTCGCTGGGAGGTTGTCGGGGGGAGGTGCGGGGCTGTCGGCAGTGGTGAAGGTGGGGCGCCGGAGGGGGCCCCCCGGGCCGGCCGGGGGGCGGCCGGCGAATCAAAAATCCGCCGAGGTGGAGGGGGGGGGTCTGGCGCTCACGGGTTTGCTTCGTGATGCAGTCGGCCTCGCTGTGCATGGTGAAGACGCGCCTCACGTTGGCGCAATACGCGCAGACGTGACGGCGTCTGTCCCCCGCCTCGCCGTGGGCCTCCCCGAGGTGGGCCCGATCGCACGAGGCGGGGGTGCGGTTCCAGGCCGGGCAGGGCACCCCGTGGATCTCTCTATCGTAGGTGGTGCGGGCGTCGGCCTGGGCTCGGGGGAAGTGCGCGCCTCGCTGGAGGGGGTCGAGTGGGCGGACGGGGGCGGCGGTGGCATGGTCGTCGGGCATGGCGAGGCAGTCGAGTCTGTGGAGGTTGATGGCCACCAGGTCGTGCCACCCGTGGGGGAGGGTCCCGTCCGCGATGGCAGAGAACACACTCTCTGAGTATCGGCGGACGGTAGCCCACGGGTATATTAAGTTGTCCCGGCACACCCCGAGGAGGTGGTGGTGGAGTCCCTGGGCGGAGTGGGCGGGGAAGTCGGGGTGGTCGATGAGGTTGAGGAGGGCGAGCGTGTACTCGTCCTTTGTCGCCTCTCCTCGTTTGACCGGCTTTCTCTCTGCCCCTCGCTTGACAAGATCAGAAGGAAAGATGTAGTGTGCTGGTATCCCTTGCCGCCTGGTGGAGTGCCGCGCCTCGGCGGAGGCCAAAAGCTCCCGGACGGCGTCGGCCGCGGATGCGGGGCTGTGGCGGGTGAAGTCCTCCTGGTAGGCCGGGGACGTGGTAGATGGTGCTTGCGTGGAGAGGTGGCGGTACCTCTCGTACTCCGCCAGCGGTGCCCCGGGCAGGCTCGCGTGAGGCGGCGGCGGGGGCCGGGCTGCAGTGGTGGTGCGCGCCCGAGGCGCCGGGGCGGGCTCCTCCGGCACGAGGGCGTCGATCCGGGCGTGGAGGTCTGCCGTTGCCTGGCGGGCCTCGGCGGCGGCCTGGGCGGCGGCCTGTCGGTTCTCGAGCTGCATGCGCTGCATGGCCTCCAGCAGCACGGACACCTCGGAGCCCGAGGCGCGGTCCGAGGGGGCCGCGGGGGACGCCGCGGCTGAAGCCGGCGACTCCTCCCGGGGCGGTGATGATGTAGGCCCCGGCGTCCGGGGGGCAGCCCGGGAGCTCTTGCGTCCACGACCTTTCCCTCGGGGCATGGTGCGTTCGTGTTTTGGGCGGCGGTCCGAGGTGGAAGCGGTCCGAGGTTGAAGTCCAAAGAAGAAGAAGAAGGGGCAGAGAGCTGGAAGGCGGCTGGAGGCTGAGTGCCTGAGGGAGGCCGGCGGGCGGCCTTATAAGGGGGGAAGTGAGCAGAGGCAGGAGGGGGGGAGTCGCTCAGGGCCGGGGGGAGGTGAGCAGTGGCAGGGGTGAGTCGCTCAGGGGCGGAGGGAGGTGAGCAGTGGCAGGAGGGGGGGGTTGAGTCGCTCAGGGGGGGAAGTGAGCGCGGTCGGGCGAGGTGAGAAGGCAGCGCGACACGCGGGGCGGGGGAGGGTCTCTCCCTTCCCTCGCATCAAACGTAATGCTTCGCATTACGACCAATGTGAATTACTTCTAAATGATACTTTTAAAGGTGCATTCACTGCATGCGAGAGTGGGTGGAGTGATTTGCCTACCATTGCTACCAATGCTTTATGGTCAGTTTCTACTTTTACCTTTTTACCTAAAATGCAATTATGGAATTTCGTTCCCCCGAAGCAATTGGGAAGTACCTCCTTCTCACTGGAGCACACAGGAAGAAGGACCGACTATAGAGGCGTAGCCTGTGCTCTGAAATAGACCTGAGGTATCCTGAGGTATCCCAGACTGCATGGCCTGCACACTGAGAGCTTGTGATGCCATAGTGATCAGGCAGTTCTCTTGAAGGAGGGCTAAGCTTAACCTTGTCTTCGAGGCATCTACTCAGAGTTTTGCCTGCTTGTTGATATCATTGCAACACCGGTGCAGTGGTTAGAAATACTAGTGATTTCAACTGGTTGGATGCTTTGTCCTGCTCCTGGGTCCCAATGCCATGCCACATCTTTGTTTACTAGAATTCATAAGGGCATTGTCATACTACACTGCCACTGGGGATGAACTTTCCTGTGTATGTTATCGTTCCTAAGAAGCGCTGGAATGCAGCTTTGTTTGTGGGGCTCGGCATGTTGGTGATCGCTTGTACCCTTTCATTACTTGGTTCCAGACCATTTTGTGTGATTTTGTGATCAACATAATCGACCTCAGTTTTAGATTGCTGACTTCACAGAATCTAACCTCAAATTAATCTACCTCCCTGGTTCGATGGAGAATTGCCCTTAAGTTTTGTACTGTTTAGCTATTGTCTTTCTGTATCCAACTATGTCATTGGTGATGACATTTACGTCTATAAGTTGTGTAGGATGTGGTTCATTTCATGGGATGAAAATGTCACAGCGGGTTTTATTCCAAATTGCAATCTGGTGTTTCTGAACCTACCCCTTGGGCTATTAAAAGTGCATAACTTTCGGTGTCAAGCTGGATCTGCCAATAACTATTTTCACCATCGATCACTCAAAGTACTTGGCCCCTTCAATTCTTAATTACTACTTCATTAAGGTACCTGTAGGCTATGGACCGCCAATGAATCAATTAATAGGATACAGCTATTATAGACCGTTGGACCTGTCAGCCATTCTTAATTACTAGAAATCGAAATAGTTCTTCAAATTTGGTGGATTGCAGCAACTGTCACTGGCTCCAAGATGTATGTAATGCTTGACCAGTATACATACAGTAGGGACTTGAAACAGTTCACCGTATCTGCCATAACAACACTCTCTGGCAAGTCGTTCCACAAGTAAACCACCCTAAAGCTTAACAAGTTGTGTCGTAACCTTTAACGTGTTGTGCCTTGCTTTAATTACTCTACTTAATTTGGTAGGGTCTAAACATATCCAAATCATGAGGTGTTTATTTTAATATAGTTATTGAGTTAACCCATGGAAAGGTTTCAGTTTCGTCCATGATCACCCCTAACTTGATCATTCGGTCTAATTCCTCCCATACCTTGCCTTGTATCTCATGCATCCTCCTGGCTGGGTCTATAACAGGTTTGATATTAGTGTTTATGTGAATTTTATCCTCCGTCATTATAGTCCCAACCCCTTGAAACACATCATGAAAACTGTTTACCAGTTTGTCAGCTTCCTCGTTGAGAACCAGTGGTCTACAACTGGTTCATCAAAGGATGTAGTATATGCTGTCCTATCTGTCGGAAATTGAATATAAAAGACCCCTTCCTGCTTATCAGAAAGAGTAGCCCATGAGGCGGCAGCAGGTTTTGTCCAAAGAAATATCTCAGAATGCCCTTATGTGTGACATCCAATAGCCAATGATACGAGCCAATATCCAATAAAACAAGCTTTTTGCTTCCTTGTTGATCGTCCATCAGCTGATCGGAGGTGGTCCGATGCGATGCTATTGAGGCATGAGATAAACCGGAGTTTCACGTATGCCTCTTTTCCAAAGATAAGACTTCCTTCTTCGATGACTTGAAAGCGCAATGTTTGATTATGCAGTTTCAGTGTAGTTTTGCCAATTGATTGCATCCTCTGACCCGAGTAAGTGTTTCAGTCTACACCACAGCTGTTTTAGGGTCATGTCATTGATGTTCCTCAACATACTGAGCAGGATATGTTGGCCTCGGGCCCTTTATCCAACTTGAGTCGCAAGTCTGTTGGTCCAACACTGATCGTATTGTATCACAGGTCCAATGTTGTGGTCCAAACGGGATGGCCAAATGAGTTGAACATGCATCTCCCATTTTGGTCGATCATGGGATTCGAATCCCCAGGTTCGAACCCTGGTCAAGTCAAACCAATGACTTAATCATTGATACTTATCGCTTTGTAGCTGGAGCTGGTCGGCATTATTAGGATAGGACAAGGACTGGTTGGCTCAGTGTCAGGATAATGTGACTGAGTGGGGATATCAGGTCGCGGTGGCATGGTTTCCCAGTGGGGTATCACTGTAAAGTCGTCATGAGTGCATGCTGTCACAAGTCGGTACCCATCCTGATATGACCTTCGATGTTGCCAGGAGGTAAAATGCTAACAATCACATAGGCATGACTGGAGTGGCGGTGGGCATGTTGCCACTCACAGCTGGATATGGTATAATCTGTGTTTTCACTGTTATTGTTGTTTATAAATTGTTCTGGTCGTTCAACCTGTACATTTCTTATCACAGTTCCGTGGTTAGGTTGGGTGCTTGTAACAGGCAGAGTGCATTGCATTTCACACTACAGACTAACCCGTCACATAACAGTAACTCCTCTAAAGCCGTGTTCACACGGGGCAGTTAATTCGATTCATATAAATCGCCTTGCCTAGTTCGGCTCACATTTGGCATGTGAACGCGCGTCTGAGGCGGTTTAAGCCTGAATCGACTCATATAATTCGGATTTTATAAACCACCTATGTAGGTGGTTTATATGAACCAAATTTTATGATTCGACTTATATCGCCCGTGTGAACGCAACCGACTTAGTTGAGGCGGATTAAGGACTTCACACGCATGCGCAGTCGAGACTTGAGTTTGTTTATTTTCCGGTCGATCAAAAGCGCATATTATAGAATTTAGTCTATGAAACTGCTAGCTGCGCGCAGATATTTTGTTCATCATTTATTTTTAGGTTTTCACTGCCCAGCAGAAGTTTTTATCGTAACAAAACAATACGATTCAGTCCATACATATCTAGGTCGAACCCACACTCTCTCGTGCCGACGTCGACTAACCGAAACTGGCGCTGGTTAGTATGGACTTGCTCATGCGCAGATATCGATTTCCGGCTTAAGCCGGCCCAAGTACTGCCCGTGTGGATGCGACACACTTTCAAACTCGGTCCGTGTGAACGGGCCTCTAAATCGATTCATATTATTCGACTTGTCTAAATCGCTTTAAACTTTTCCCGTGTGAACGCGGCTTAAGTCACCATACAGTGGCTTATCCTGTTGCAGTAGTTGCTAGTGTATGTGTCCATACTCTCCTGGCCCTGGTTGTATGTATTGAATCTGGAACATGTCACAATAATGTTCGTTTTTCTTTCGCAATAGGATTTGAAGGCTTCAACTGACGGGATAAGTTTGTGTCTCTTCTTAAAGTCAAAGTTCATTGTGTGATGCACTTTCTGCGCCTCCTCCCCTGCTGCATGCAGAACAATGCAGCCTTGCACTTCCTCACTTTTTGATGACATATTGGCAGCACAGGCATAGCTATCGTATAAATGATACAATTCCTTCCAGTTGGCAGCAAGATTGTCCTCCAAATGTAGGGGCCCATGGGGCTTCAGTCTGGTCTGTGGAGACTTAAACTACCAAAACAAAATTGTCATATCATCATCTCAGGGGAGATATGATAGACTTATAAGATTATTACTGGAGTCTATGACAGTGATGTCACAATGGGTTTGTTCAACGTCTGAATAGACAGCAACACCAGAGGCCAGTGGGATAAGATCTTCAAAGAGAGGCTCAAACTGGAGGTCAAGAAACCCTCATTTTTCTTTTGAGTGACAGATCCATGGAACAGTCTCCCAGACCAAGTGGTTGAAGCACAATGGTAGAAGCATTGGAGAGAAGGCTGGATAGATATTGGAGAAGACACTCACAATTATATGACTTCAGGGCTCCTTTCACCTCCATATGTGTGCACAAAAAATAGTTACTTTTTAGCCTAACTAGATCAGCGAGAAGAGGATCTGTAAAGTGCCTGTCACACCTTACCGGATTGAGCAACAGACATAAACCGGACAAAGAATTGTCTAGTCCGGTGGTGTTCGGTATCAAAATGGACCGACACGTGTCAAACTGTTGCAACGGCCACCGGACGAAACGGACACTAAACGGACAAGGAACGTACATTAACGAATATCTACCGGACGATAACCGGACTACAACCGAATGTCAGACGGACGGACCAACCACCAAACGGACACGTACCGCACTAATCATGGATGCGCCAAAAACATATACTGAACACCATCAATGGACACTTCAGGAAGTAAACCGGAGACGTAACGGATGGGTAACGGACATGAACCAGACTAAATGGACTAAATGGACTAAAACCAGACACCAACTGTACACGCCAGTCCAGCAATGTCATGTACGAGTTTTGTGCATATTCAAAACTTGCTATCGTACACACCGGACACCACCAGACACAGAACATATAAACCATACATTGCCATATTTCACCAGACAGTGTCTGTTTTCTATAAGTGTGACTGAGCCTTTAGTTTATCTGTAAGTTAATAACTGTCCAATGGTTCTTTCTGACTCATGTAATGATGTGCATATAGAGGACTGTGCATGTTGAGGTATGTGTCTTCACGGGTTTATTCACCGGGTGTGTCACCGTTACTGGTCCTGACACTCTATGCTGGTCACGATACACTCGTGACCAGCTACATAAATATACATAGCCACTGTGTATAACTTACATCATCATCAAAGGCCAGTTGCCCTCATACCATGTCTATGAGGTGTGGAAGGTTAACAATCCTTTGGATCGGTAAAAGTGTAGACCCTTGGTTTCTATCGACCAACTGTCTAATGGTGAAAGCAAGAATAGTCACACTTATCCATGATAGCCAGTATAAAATCTTCAAGAAAGTCCCACTACCAAATGGTTACACTACCAACTACACTAACATTTGCCATCTTCAGAAGGACTCTCAGCTGGGATCATAACTAGTGGAGTGGTCCCGATGCAGGAGGTTATGGTGCTGTCACATTACAATGCTTCTCGCTGGCGCGCCACCAACGCGCAAAATCACTTTTAATCGTCAAGAAACGTCAAACTTTTCGCGTCAGCGCAACGTATTGGTAGCGTGTGGCCGACATTGTAGTAAAAGTTTGGCGGGTCATCCTGATATGACCTTAGATGTTGCCACGATGTAAAACAACAAAAAGCAACAGTTTGGCGCAATGTGTGGGAACGACCCTCACGCGTTCGCATAATGTTATTCCAGCCATGTCGACGTGCTTCTGACGTCGACATAATGTTGGCACCCGCGCGTTGTCGCGCATTGTCGGTCGTCGAAAGTTTTGTGCAAGCATAAAACTTTGCCGATCACCTGACACGCGCCGCTGACCGTCGCCGTAGATCAATGAATACTAATGCGGGCGTAACGCTTCCTGACGTATCCCGACGTTGCAGCAAAAAATCACACACGTCGAAGCGCATTGGCGAGAAGCGTCGTAATGTGACAGCACCCTTAGGTTTGTTTCAGTTTTACATCCTGGCAACATGTAAGGTCATATCAGGATGGGTACTGGCTTGTGACAGTGCGCACTCATTGTAACTTTATAGTGCTGCTCCACTGGGAGACCTGGCTGCCAGCACCATAACCCGATATCCCACAGAGTCACATTATCCGGATCCTGTGTTAACCAATCCATGTCCTATCCTATTAATGCTGAGCGCCCGACTAGGAAGTGACAATTGTGTAAGTAATTAGTTTGACTCAATTGGGAATCCCGATCTCCTGCACCAGACGTCTGCACTCTACTAATTAGGCCACTGCATCCTGTCATGAGGTAAGGTATTACCCAACTATGTAGCGGTAGGACATTCTCTTTTCCTACCTTATGGCTCTGTCATATTACGACACATCGCGCAAACGTGTGGCCAACGGCTAAAATCACTTTCTTACGTCGAGATACATCAACATTTTTGGCACGGGGGGACAAGTTGAACGTCAGCGCAACATACTAAACGTATACGGAATGTATGTGCGACGCATTCCTAGTGTATGAAGCAGATGAGAGCATATCATAGAACGTATGGCTAAACCTATGACTAACATGCCTCCCGTGTTCTCTGCGTATGGCCAGTGTATGAGTAACCTATCCCCAATGGGATGCACAGTGGTCATACATTGGCCATACATTGGCTTGTAAAATGCTTGCATATGCTCAAGCAACTTTTGCAGAATGCCAGCGAACATTATATATATGTTATTTGATCGTCAGAAGTATGCCTTATACATTAAATACATTAAGACAGGGTGGAGAAATGCTAAATGTATGTTATACATACGTCAGACTATGTTATCCATACATTGTTATACATTGTCAATACAGACTCTATGTTTCCACCAGCTAGACATAGTTACTATGAACCTAGTTCAACATTTGTATAACTTACCTCTATCGAACGTCTAATGTACATCAACGTATGTCTAACATATGCATAATGTACGCCCAACATAACAACCACACATTGTCGCACCTCAAAATTGTCGTGACCCCTTGACCAGCGACACTGAATAATGATGAACATCAACATACATCGATGTGTGCCAACATACGCATAACAAACGCGTAATGTCAGAGTAACGCATATCAACATAGAGGCCCAAGATCACCTACGTCGGCGCACATTTGCGCCATGCGTCGTAGTGTGACAGGGCTATTAGTGGGAATAATGGAGGGATCGACCCCAAGGACTAAAAGAAATGGACAAATAGCAGTTCACCACAGTATATTGCAAGATGCCACAACTTACTACTTGCACCTGCCAACTATTATACACATACTCTGAACTCCACTCAAATGAACAGCTTTGAGCGGAAAGAGAAAATAATGCTGAGTAATCAAACAAATGCGTACATCATGATTTGCCCAGCCAAAGCTGTAAAATCCAAAGGGAACCTTCAGAATAATTTAACAATCACTGGGTGTACATAATAGCCGGATTGACTTCACTCAGAATTTGTGAGCAACCACATTTAAAAAGGCATGGGTCTGTGAGGAACATGTGATTGGATTGAAATACAACACCTTATTTGATTTAATTATGATTATCACTCTCCAATCAATATATTTGTTAAAGTGTTGGGTGATCTACTCATTCACATTTTTAAGAAGAATAATTAAGATTTCCCATATGCTCACTAGCACAGCTTATATTACAAATCTCGATCTTGTCACTGAAGCCCTCAATTACACAAAAAGGATTGTCCACTTTTCGAGGAAGCCTGCAGAAATTGTTGATATCAGTCAATGAATCTCCAACTGCATAAAAATCTTCGATAGGATTTTCATGTCTATCCTTTTGTGAGATTATTGAGTCCCATCGTTGACAGACATGATTTCCAGCAGTAATTGTATGTCTGCCATCCTCCTCCTTTTCCCTGGATATATGTCGACTGTGTCCTTCAATGCATATTTCCATTTGACCTAAAGAATGACATCAGAAATGATGCACCTATAGTAAACCATAGCAGACCTATTGTGGCTAGTTATGACAGAATACATCTGGATTGCACAATCAAGCACAAGCAGGAACATAAAATCCACTTAAGCATACAAAAAACATATACGTAAAACAAAATGACCTACCCCAGGAACCAATGGAGCATATACCCATTATAGTTTTGGTATGTTGACATATTACCCATCGAGAATGTTAAATGTGGACCAGGAAGCTCCTTAGATAACTCTGAGATAAATACACTTGCAAATATTACTAACAAATCATTCAAGACAATAAACCACAAACTAATGACTATAGCGGTTCAGCATTTAAAACAAGTTTTATCATGAACTTAATGAAAGCCGTCGTTGTCGCATCGCGACCGACAGCATGATGATGATGACATGTTATGGTAGGGTAAATAAACCATCAATAACAAAATAAAAGATTAATGCAATGTTTAAAAATAAAGAAATTATATGATATTCTTCACATTCAACAGAATAGTTTAGGCCTAGTTAGGAAGCCAGTGAAGTGAATCATCTGAATTGGGTTTGCAACCAAATAGGGGGGGGCACTAGGAACCATGGTTTGATGGTTTTGACTTTCTGTCATTTTTCTGAGATAACTATATTAAATTGATTGTTATCTACCTTACTTCAGTTTGAAGTAACTTTTATTTTAAATGGTTAAGTTTTGCGGTATTTGAAGCACAAGCATGTCAAATTAGTTTTGGCATGCATGCCAAAACTCTGACACCATAGGCTTCTGCACTAACAAGTTCTACTAAATCGACTCAGTATCCCCTTCTATGTGGGAGAAAATACTTATTAATGCATAAGTATCTAAGTTAGATATGTAGAATCAATTCTAGATATTTGTTTTGGTTTGACAATTTGATGATCCATCGGACTATGCAGCTTTAAGTATGTATCCCACTCCCTCTATAACATTATCCCAGAACCTTATACAGAAAAAGTGAAATATCTCTACAACCACACGACGTAGAAACTCATCGCTTGGTACACATATAGACAATATCGTTACCAAAAAGATTATATTAAATTTATAAGGTTAGTATTCTTGATATCTATTAATTTTGAATAAAACTAATATTTTGCACCTGTACGTATTGACACAATAGTGACAGTGTCTTCTCGGAAAAAACCAAGATGGCGGTCCTTCGTCAACATTCCGTACCGGGTAATTCAAATCGTATTAACACGAATAATTCCATTAATACATCGTAATAAATTACAAAACTTTCACAAAATAATCTAAACATAATGATAAACAAACCTGTCAAATAATTCCTTAAAATTCCTCCGATTTTTGGAGTTATTTGTAGAAAAAGAACGCTGCTCAACGATCACACGTGTTCCGGTGGCGACTCGAGCCGAACCATCAACAAACCGTACCCGATAATTCAAATCGTATTAACACGAATAATTCCATTAATACGTCGTAATAAATTACAAAACTTTTACAAAATAATCTAAACATATTAATAAACAAACCTGTTAAATTATTCCTTAAAATTCCTGTGATTTCTGGAGTTATTTGTTGAAAAAGAACACTGCAAACGATAGCATGTGTGCCAATGGCGACTCAAGCCGGAAATTTAAAGAACTGCGCATGCGCGGATCAACACCGTCAGCCCGACGGTGGGCCGACGGTGGCTCAAAAGTGGAAAGGGATTGAAACCTAACGTCGGAACAACACCGTCAGCCCGATGGTGGCTCGAATGTGGAAAATTAATGCAAACCAGCAGTGGGCTACCGCCGTAGGCCCGACGGTGGCCTGACGGTGGCTCAAAAGTGGAAAGGGATTGAAAACCAAAGTCGGACTACCACCGTCGGCCCGACGGTGGAAAGTCGATGGCGACGGTGCGACCAATAGCCGACGTCGGCCCGACGGCTGTGTGCCATCTGGGATATGACAGACAAGGCCCAAGCACACCTAATTTTGTTCAAGTTTGCCCTGCTGTATCTCTACAAATAATGCATATATATACATGCTGGAAATAAGATTGAATGTCAATCTTTCTACTTTCCATCTGAGACCTTATAATATTTGAGAGTATGATTAAGTCACTTTAGTAGTTTGACTCCTGTGGAATGTATCATGATTCAAACTATGCACAGCCACTCTTGGAAAGTGACCAGACTGGCAATGCATTTTATACTCCCCAGAAAAAACATTACTGATCTTCTTAGCCTTGACCAATCAGAAATAAGCCTTATATCAATTGAAAACTATTATCTTGACCTATGATGTAGTGTGATTTTGGTATACACGTTTGTTTAAACACGTTAAAATTGACATATTCAGTTTGACACTTAGTACAATCTTAGGCTCTGATCAGTTCTCAAAGAACTCTATATCATTAAAAAGAGGAGAACTAAATGATATATAATAATGACCCAGAAATACTGCCCTCAGAGAGTCCATTTTTTGGTGTTTAAAATAAACGAAAAAAAGTATTGATTTACCATGCTCATTAAATTATTATGCTCTTTAATATGATAAATGGGTTCTTCTTCAGTGCTGGTCCAAATTGGTTGGTCCCTCACATTGTAACTGTTTTCGTCTAAATTAATTCTCATTTTCATACCAAATGAAGAAAATTCCTTTCATTATACCCCGAAGAAGCACTGACAGCAATCCAGTGAGAAAAACATGTTTGGTTTATTTTTTATTGCAAAAATAGATTCATTTGTCATGCAAATATGACAGCTAAAAATGGGAATGGTGAAACTGTACTGCTTGTGTTGGAAACTACTTCATTGTAGACCAAAATATTCAAACATAGCTAGTTTATTTGCAAAGTTGTAACATGCAAAAATGTCAGAAAACTGATTTTAGGACTGTTGAGTGTCTGTGTAAAACAACAATGCTTAAAAGTGAGCATAACGCATGTTTCATGAGGTGTCACATCATGAAACACACATTCACCTTCAATTTTCACAATATCCAACCATGCAAGCCAGGAAAAACCTGCTGCTTTAAATAGCATAGCATCATAGATGCCTAGTTCTGAACACAAAAGTTATAATATTATTTCCTAACATGCATTAAAAGTGAAACAAAAACTTTGTGTCACGGATGAAACATGCGTAACGGGAAACATTTATTTTGCGATACAAAATCCAACAATGGATCAAATCTCTTCTCACCATGATTTTTAGCTATACCATGGGCATCTACACACCTACTGATGATGTGGTGTCAAGTCTTAAACAGGATATTGTGCTATGAACCTCTTACTGTAGGGTGTCACACATCGATGAAGAAGAAACACGCGTTCACCTGTTGTCATCTTCATCCTCTAAGTCATCACAATATCTTTTTCTACATAAGGAAACTTATAACACTCAAAAGAAATATTTGCATACATGTAATGTGTACAAATAATGCCCTGAAGAAATACATTTTTGTGCATGCTATTAGCAGTGTCTAACCTAAGTCATTATTGAGTGTCACATGAAACATGCATTACATGTTACATGAAACATGTGTTACAATTCCAAGAACATCAGAAGTTAGGGAAGTGTTCCAAGATTACTTTGAAATATGTCCACACTATCAAAAACTAATAAACATGAATACATTTTCATCATCTGTGGTGCTTGTTTCATCATAAAGGAACAACTTTTCCTTTCCATGTAACGCATGTTTCAGTGTCACAATTTTATAAGTCCTCTGTTCTACTCTCAAGTGGATGGACCCTCATAAAATTGCACTTAGTTACTCCTAATGAGTGCAGTTCAAAACCGTACTAAGACAAAATAAGGGTCTTGTTATAAATCTGACACTAGGCAGCCTTTTGTGTCACACCGAAACATGCGTAACGTTCTCCCCTTAGTCGTGTTCAAAGGCAACCTGACTTGCAGTTGAGGTCCAAACTGCTTTTCTTTTAATTGTGCCTTAAAATAGGATATATGTGGAACATAACAAGGCTAACTAGGAAATGCTGTGACGTATTTATGTTTTTACCCCCGATTCCCCCTTTTTAGGACCAGCAGCAAAATAGAACCCAAATAACATGATCCGAGAATACCGCTCTCGGAAAGTTCCCCCCCCCCCTTTTTTTTTTGGTTAAAAGAATATATATGTTTCTGAATTTATTTACCCTGACCATGAAGTTTTTGGCTGTGATCAGTTTTCAAAGAACTCTATCTCATTAAAAAGAGGACAAATCGCCCTTCAAAGTGATATATATACCATCACCCGGAAATATCTCTCTCGGAAAGTCCGTTTTTTTTTGGTTTAGTTTTTTAAAAAAGAATGTATTTACCCTGACCATCAAACTATAGGATGTGATTAGTTCTCAAAGAACTCTATACCATTTTAAAGAAGAGAAACCACTCCTTACAAAACATTCAATGTGTAATAATGAGTTCCACAAAAATGGCAGCTTGGAGACAAATGACTCATTGCTATATTATATATATGTGTTTCTATATAATATACATATATGTGTGCAATTGAAGCCCAGTGGGTTATAATTCAAAACCAGACACAGATAATTAATTTTGGGATAATAAATTTATTAATCAGGCTTAATAAATTTTCACACAGCCTTTATAATTCTATCGCTACTGAACAACTACAGTCGAAGCTCCTCTCAATAGTACAATTGAGACTATTAGCTTTTAACTACTCTAAATTCGCAGGTAATACAACCTAGAGAGACACTATGGTTATTTTTATACATTACTTATGTGCAGTTCAATTGAGATTAGTTGATATCACACTAGTCATATGATATTCATTCTTGATTGCAGGGTTCTTGAAATTGAAGACATGAGGCATCATCTAGAGGGTGGATTACGGTCACACAGGCAACTCACATCCGGCACACATACACACATACGCACATTTAGTACACACATCATCATTCAACATAAGGATAAAAGATTTAGGGACCATCAGACCTCAGCCAAATTGGGACAGGAGAGTTGATGGTCCCTTCCTAAATAGATTTTTATTTACGTAGTTAAAAACACTCTCTGATTTCCATTGTCCCAGAGTTTGTATGTTGTCTAAAGACATGCCCACTCTTGCATATTCTTGGGCTCCCCCTCAACGTAGGCTATGGCATGTGACCAGTGGCCACCAGGGAAGTCCAGCAGATTTCAGTGCAATGCGCATGCATTCAGTGAATAACCGACCAGTCAGAGGAGCCCCGTTCGACATCACGAATGCTGGGGCGCCCTCGTGCACCGGGAAGTGGCGACTGTACTTAGTCCATGCATGCCGTGGGCAGAACTCGGGACTGTGTACCCGGGGTAGCTCAAATCTGTAGATGTCCTCTGATCTACGAGTTGTTTTCGTGCTCCTGACTGTTACTGTCAGGTGTGCTTTGTGTGCCCTGATGTCACCACCGAGCAGCATGTGACCGTCATCCCCCAGTACCTCGGAGTAAAACAAATTTGACTGTCTTAATAAACATAGGAAACCTATTAATAAAGCAGCAATCAACACCAATCCACCTTCACCAATTTTTCTAAATTTTAATACAAGTATCTTAATGTGTTTAATCTTCAGCGGAAATGCTTTATTTACAGTATTCTGTTTTAATTTGTACATGCCAGACTTAATTACTGAAAGTGCGTAACAGTCGAATGTCTCAGTGTTTCCCCGTAACAGCCTCACCCAGGTTCTGGCTCCACTCATATAATTTTGTATAGCCCCTTCTGTTTTCAATTTATCATTTAAGTGTAAAGCATACCACATTACCGTTTTAAGGGTTTCTTAGGATTGTCTCCCAGTTTTTTACAGAACTGCAAATACTCCCTAAATTGTACCCTTTTATTACGCCACGTTCCCTCCGACAGCCCCACCGTAAAATACACGCTAAGCCTATTCACTACTGCGCGGTTTTTGTCTGCAAGTTGATAAGGCCAATCAAACAAATTATCAACTAGCAGGCATCACAGGTATAAATCAAAAATATTACAGTCATGAGAAACATGTATCTCAGTCAACAGTTGTTTACAACATAATTCGCCAGCAAGCAGTTTAGCTTTAGCATCAAAGAACAACCTACTTAGGGTATCAGCCAGCACCAGGTCCTTTCCTGGCTTGTGAATCAGCTGCACCACGCAGCTATTAACCGCAGCAAAGCGCCAAATTTCCCTGGCACAGGCACACAAGACCGGGTCCTTCCCAGCACCAGACGATAGCACCTGTCGGGAAGCTGAATTATCAGTGTTAATAACAATTTGATAATTATGAGGATCATGGGGGGACAAATTTTGTAATGCCACGACCAGATTTATAGCTTCAGGCTGCGCAATATGGAAGCCATTATCTAAAAATGTATTACTATATAAAGTGGAGTCGAAATTTACACTACTAAATGCCCCTCCACCCAGCAATGACGAGTCACACTCAATGACCCCCTTTTCTTTCAGGAAATGCTTCAACAAAACCAGTCTATTAGACCCTTCTGCAAAACGCAAGAACCAAGCTATGTCCCTAACTAACTTCTGATTAACACCTATTTTACCTATGAACGGACATGATCGAAGAAAATCCAAAATTCGATTCATAAAAATCCTAGAGGCAACAACACATTTAGAAATAAATTGTAACCTCCCCACTAGCCTCTGGACATTTTTTCTACTAACCTGCTTCCCAACCGCCCACTTCTGACATTCCAGCTAAATATCTAATAACTTTTCATTAGGGATCCTAACTAACATATTTATCGAATCAATCTCGTAACCCAACCAAAGTAACTTAGCCGTAGGGGGGCTGCATTTCTTAAGCGAAAGCTGTAAGCCTAATAGACCTGTCAGTTCCAAGATATAATCATACGCTTGCTGTGCCTTATGCAAGCTAGCCTCAACGCCCACAAGCTAGCCTCAACGCCCAAAAAGCACAAAGCGAAAAACCGCTTTTTTCTCATGAAATAAACCACAGCCGAGGTCGTCCTGGCACAAGCCATGCTAGATGACCTACATCCGAAAGGGGGGGCCGTGTCAAAATAAAATTTCCCACCTACCTTAATCCCAAACAAAGGCACACTCAAGGGGCAGGTACGTAATTTACTGTACGCCCTTGCCAGATCTATTGACCACATAAAACACCCATTTCCCAATTTTGTAACTTCCTTAGCCGATGTCATTATTGTGGGCAAGTTATATTTATAATCTTTTCCCTGGTAAAAACCTTTAACTATTCCATCATTCACACTAGCACCCTTTGGATAACTGAGATCTACGATAATTCTACGTTCATTAGTATTTTTCTTTGGACGGGTCATAATAGGACTGATCTGTGCCCAGGGAGAGAAAGGCAAGTCATCAAATGGGCCCAGCATAGCATCGTGAGATAATTCAGGAGCTACGTACTTATTAATCTAAAACAAATCTTCCTCATTACATGTATGATTACACCTAGATGCAGTCGGCCTGAAAGTACCTGTAAAATTTGCTGGCCACCCACATTCCAGATAATCTAACAAGTCAGAATCTTCATAGTCCGCTAACAGATCTCTCCATTTACTAATTATCAATCCATTAAATAATTTGGAAGGCCAGTTCCTCTCACTTTTGCATAAATATCTGCATAATCCAGAAATAGGTGACAAGTGTCAGTTAGATCGGGCCAATCTTTCAACACATGACTTCTACATTCTATAGGGATCAATTCGCAAAATGGGATGGACTCTGCCTTGGTACTTTCAGAAACGCCGCCTACAGTCAAGTGGGTACTTTGAACGAATCTATCAACATGGAAACAATCCTTATCAATGAGCAACGGATCGACAACAGTATTCAAACGAACCAACTTATTTTCTCGATTAAGTAAATTAAGACTGGGCTTCATCTTACCGTCCGAATCACCCACACTTTACGCTAGTAAAGATGTGGGAGGCAATGGTGCCTCCCTGGCGGTGAAGCGACAGCCACCGCCAGTGGTAGTGTAACCACAACCAAGACTACTATTGTCTGAAGAAACACTAACAGTTATAGAATCAGATTCCTGCAACGCATGAACAGGTAAGGCATTAGAATCAACCAACTTGTGAACAGACAACTTGAAATCAGAGTTCTTGCTAGGAACTGACTGTAGAGGGAAATTATTAAGTAAGCTAGTGACAGGACTAGCTGCAGAAGAGCATGTCGGCACAAGGCCATTCATGGCGGGGAAACGACAGCCCCCACCGGTGGTAGTGCAACCACGATGCTGACAAGCATTAACAGAAGATGGAGAGAAGTCCAGCCCTAGCTGTGAGGGGGGCACTGTTATTTCGTTGCCATAGCAACCGCGTCGATGGAACCCAGCCAGCCGCGCATCTGTAGCCATGGGTGTACATACGGACCCAACATTTAAATTAACATTTATCTGGTTTACTCCCTTCCTATTCAATAAACGGCCACTACGTAGCGACCTCAAATCATTATTAAACCAACTAAACACATTAGCCTTTCGATACAAACCAACAAAAACTGAACTTTTGGGTCTACTATCAACAACACACAATTTGTTACTGTTGGTATCATCACAATTATTAAATGGACAACTACTTTTAACACCATACAGGGGCGAATGCCCATGAATTTTACTGGTATAATTTTCCAAACTGCTACTACTATCACCTGCAATGGGCAAAGATATAACCGGACTAACCGGCACAACCTGAGGCACGCCAGCAGGCAAAGGCTGAATACACACATTAACAGTAGCTTTAACCTCAGCAACAGGAAGGGACACAGACTTCAGCAAATTTAAAGAAAGACACGACGCTGTAACAACAGAATCACCGACATGACACAGGGATGAGCTGGCTGGGTTCAAGCTGCCAATGATGTCGTTGTCACCGTATTGGACAACCGTACTGTAGCCGCCCGAACTGTTAACCGCTACACGCACCGAGGTCGGGTGTTGTTCATCTCCGAGCCTACTGTCACGCTTGTCACACTTGCTACCAGTCCCGTGTCGACTGGAAGTTAAAAAACCTTTGCACGAGTATCAACGTCAGCTGCAGGATCCTTCGCACGCACTTTCGACTTACACTCTGTCTCCTTATGGAAACGCTTCTTTCTCATCTTATAAGCGCAATAGGAACAGATATGGAGGTACTTATTATTCCCATCGCCATGGTCACTGACGAACCAAGATGTCTTCCCACGATTCCAAATGATGCACGGGCAGCCATCAACATCCCTGTTATACTCAGATGTCCCAGAATCATTAGACTTCACAATTGTTGACACGGGCTGACCCAATCCACACACATCGCGACGGACTTCTATTATCCTAGCCTCGTCATCCCAGGCACTGGGCATACGCTTGTCGGAGATCATGTTGAACACCTTCTCGCTATAGTCTAGACAAGTCTGCCAGGTGTACGAGTGCGCCAGCTCTAATATAGTGTCAATATGGTTTTCCAGCTTGGGGATCCAATCAGCAGGCACATCACCCCGCCGAGCCATACGCCTGATCGCAGACAGATACTCATACCACTTGGACTCACCCATGCCAACCTTCCCCTTCTTCTCCTCCCTGATGACATATTTATGAGGAAGAAGCTTCTTTGTACCCGCCTGTCTAGCTTTCTTTCCGACCATGCAAATCAAATTTTTCATCATGCCATCATCACTGTCTGAATCATTTGCAAACGATGTATTAAGACCTACGGGATGTTCCTGCGTAAGGCCGCACTGACAGCCCCTATGTGAACTGGTGGTGGCGACTACACTCGACACAATACTGTTATCTAAAGAAACTTTGTTACCTTGATGATTGTTCTTGCTAGGGCTTCCTCCACAGCCAACGCACGGGCGAGCCGGTCGAGTAGCCCGTTTTGGAGTCGTGCGGACAACGGTTACTCCATCAACTTCGACTACGTCATCAACTGCTGCATCCGGCTCGCCCGGAAGCCCGTCCAATCTTGGTGAACTCGACAAAACATTCACTTCCAAACTCGAAATACGAGCCAACAGCGGCTCCTGCGACTCTAAAAGTTTCTGATCGAGCAGACGGGAAATATCCTCCAACGTCGCCGCCCGACCAGAAGCCGAAGCCACTGCTGGCGTAGGAGATGGCTGCAGATTGGCCAGGCGTAAACGCCCAGACGAAGAGGGACGATTCACCGATCGTCGACAGCCAGACGATGACGAACAACCTGGGATTTCCACTGACTCCAGGAGAGCACGAGAATATTTCCCTACATCCGGACGCCTCTGAGTCGACTTAGGCATGATAAAGCTGATAATCCGCACACGCCAACTGTGAAAATGTTGACGTATTAATGACAGCGATCCGTCCTCGTCGATTGCCAGGTAGGGACTGATTTAGCCTTTGGATCTATTACCGGAAGTCAACTTCGGTCATAGCAACGGATGCTACGAACGGTATCTAAGGTATTCATCATATCAAGCCCGTAGTCATGGTTTTGAATTATGCATGTTACCGGCAACATGTACAATTAAACGAGACCACTGTAAGCGCATCCTACTAGGGAATATATATAGGATGCCTAATGGCAGCCTAGATACTGCACTAGACTTATTAACTAACTGTTTGGACCAGATACCAGACTTAGACAAAATGGAGACACTGGTCATGGGAGATTTTAATGCAGATACAGCAGATCCAAGTGCACATACAGCTACAAAAGTTAGTCATTTAGCAGTTTTGCAGGGATTGGAACAGGTCATCAAATCTTGCACTAGAATAACCGGGAAAAACAAAGAAATTCTAGACCTAGGCTTCACAGACATGAAATACTGCACTACTACAGGGGTAATTAACTATAATATAAGCGATCATAAACCAATCTATGTTATCAAGAAAAAACCTAGGGATGTTAGGGGTCTAATAGAGTTCTGGGGTAGAACTTACAGTCAATACGCTACTGATAAATACGGTGAAACTCTAAGGCAGGAACCAATTGAAAACTTTCTCCAAACAGAGGATCCTAATGCATGTTGGCAACTATTATTGGATAAAATAACACTAGCAGCAAATGTGAATGCACATATGCAACTCTATAAGGTTAAAGAAAATCGTCCCATAAATGAAGTCTTAGAGCTACAGAAAGATAGGGATTACTTTGCACAACAATTTGAACATACTGGCAACCCTGAGGATGAGTTATAGCATCCGGATGTAGGGAGATTATGTAATTACAACTGGAATTTTCCCAGAAAAATGGAAGAGAGCAACAGTTACCCCTATACCCAAGGTAGGTAACCCAAAGTCCTGTAATGAACTGCGACCTATATCCATACTACCTCTCCCTGGCAGAATAATTGAACAGATAATTCACGACCAAATAAAAACATTTCTTGAGGACACTAACTATTTAGCCACCCAACAAAATGGCTACAGAAAAGAAAGGTCAACGGCTAAGGCACTTGCCTCATTAATGGATGAATTGTTGATTAGCACAGACAGAGGTGAGCTTACAATAACTGTTTTTCTTGATTTCAAGAAAGCTTTTGATACAATTGACCACAAAATCCTGCTATGTAAGATCAAAAGAGCTGGACTGGGAAAAAGATCATGTAGGTTCATATCCAACTACTTAAACAATAGACAACAAGTCACAAAAATTAATAATACAGAATCCTCCACGAGAACTGTCAGAACAGGAGTGCCCCAAGGTTCCACTTTGGGACCACTCCTCTTTCTGATATTTATTAATGACCTACCATTGCTGTCTACCAGTGCTAATTTCACACTTTTTGCGGATGATGCTGTCCTCACAGTGCACAATAAAAACATTATTCTGGCAGCTACTATGGTAAACAAGGTGTTAAAAAAGGTCAATATTTGGTGTGCTGATAACAGACTTACCAACAAATCAGAATATGTGATATTTGGAACAAAATCTAGAAAATCGCACGCGCAAAATATAGAGCTATGCATAGGCAATGCAGTGCTAAGAGAAGTGAACTCGTACAAATACTTAGGAACCACACTTGACTCTACACTGAATGCGAACCAGCAACTATCGAGGCTGAACCAAATTCTAGGTATGAGAATGACAACCTTTAGAAAAATAAGATGCTACATGAGTGAGAACACAGCGCTCAAACTGTATAAGGCAACTATACTGCCAATAATAGATTATAATGATCTAATCTATGGCCTTTTAACAAAACAACAAGAAAATAAATTACAGAGAACTCAAAACCAAGCTCTTAGAACAGTATATAGGGGCAAAGTTCTCTCAGTGAATGAGATGCACACTAGATCTAATATCACATACCTGAGCCAAAGGAGAGATGCACATCTGCTATCTCTTATGTTTATCTGAGCCAAGGATGAAAACTACATAGACCATACTACCAGAGTTACCAGGCAGGGGGATGCTACACTCCTCAAAGTTCCTAAACCACTCACAAATAGACTGACAAGAGCCCCTATCTGCAAAGGCAGCAAATTATGGAATGAACTCCCAGTCAGAATTAGACATGCACAAACACAACTAGAATTCAAGAACCTGGTAAGATTTCACCAAGCCAATCGGGCCCTTCTACAGGCCTAGTGATGAGGTCGCCATATTTAATTAGCTATCTATTATAAGCACCTATGGCCACCCTACCCCCTCCCACCACCTCACGCGCTCCTTTGCCTGCTGCCAACAAACCAAGTTATCCACCGTACAAATTATTTGCCCAGCAAATTCGGAAAGGTGTATCAGTCTGGTAGTATTGCTATAGACCGGGGGCCCTATGGTACTGGGACGGCTCACTCCCTATCTCTCCCATGTGATGTAAATTTTGCGGTGCCACCTTGTGGTGGGTTTGATAGACCCAGCTGCTGGTTGGTGTTTCACATGTAAACACATACGGTTATATCATGCATGAGGCGGGTAAGCGTGAATACACATCAATATCGGATTGCTATGAACAGGCACACATCATCGTCGCCATCGTCACACAGCTTTCACATTCATATATACATTTGTGCATATATTATGGCATCTGTTTAGCCGGGGGAACAGCCAGTGCACCAAGTGGTGGGTTTGATCATTTTGATTACACAGTACAGGCTGAGTGAGCTGTCTTGGTATTATAGGGTCTTTGTACAAACATAGACATTAATAAAGTCTGTACTAGACTACTAAATGACTGAAACGTACAATCCTCCAAGCATTGTTTATCCCATCATTACTAACAACCTACTTACTCAAACTACTTCATGTAGTCAAAAAACACACCTGAGGTATTAACCTTTTAAGCATAACCCTATAAGCTAACCACACTCTATCTAACAGAATAAACAAACCATTCTACTAACACTCACTCCATCTCAAAATGTTAACTCCAACAACATGATAGTTTTGCAATTCACAACATAGTAGGCATACAAACCTATGAAGGAAAACTATGCACCTAACCACTCCATAATGTAAAGGTCTAATCAATACACATGTATGTATCAAGTGTGTAGGAATACAACATATAACTGCTATTTTTGTATGTGAATTGTCAAACTATACCACATGTAAGTCTTTGAATGTTTGATATTGTTATTTCAGCTGATTTGGGCTAGCTGCATATATTGTAAATAACTGTATTGTCACATGGCTGGAAGACCAGTGCCACGGAGCTGACAAAAGACTTTATTCAATGAATAAACTATATTTACAAACAACTAAAGTATAAAGCAACGGCAGCCTACAGAGGTGCATGGGCCAAGTTTCTGAAAACAGGTATAATTTTGAATAAAAATAACTTGAGGAAGGCATGGCAGGTAATTAATGATATAGCTCCAGCACCTGCACAGACAGTGGGAAATCTAACCGATGAATTGACTGGGGATAAAATACCTAGGGGAGAGTTAGCAACTTTCATAAATAACTACTTTGTTGACATTGGTGAAAAACTAGCAAATCAATTAGAGGATATACCACTGAATGACAAAATATACCACCCCAAAGTTAATACTCATGAATTTGAACTGCACCCAGTCACAGAGCAAGAACTTATCAAGAAAGTGCAGTTACTCTCTGAATTCAAGTCATCAGGGCTACAAGACCTAAGTTCCAGGCTGATCAAAGATGCCATGCTAGCACTGGCTACTGAATTGACATATCTAACTAATCTGATTATTGATATGGGTATCTACCCAGATGCATGGAAAAGGGCAATGATTATGCCAATCCCGAAAACGTTGAACCCTAAAACGTGTAATGAACTAAGACCTATATCATTTCTTCCAATACCAGGCAAAATAGTAGAGCAACTAATCCATGACCAAATAACAGAATTTTTGAAAGTACAGATTACCTAGCAATAGAGCAAAATTGTTTCAGGAAGAACCACTCCACAACCAAAGCAGTGGCATGTGTGCTAGACACACTAATGACAGGGATGGATCAAGGAAGATTATCTATTGCTGTCTTCATAGACTTTCGTAAAGCATTTGATACTGTAGACTATAAACTTTTAATAGAAAAAGTGGCAAATAGTGGCCTGGGCACAGGGACAACTAAACTGCTAAAAAATTACCTACTAAATCGTTCACAGTATACTAGACTTGAAGGGGTTAAATCCTCACTGAGAGAAGTGAAAACAGGGGTACCACTATTATTCTTAATCTATATCAATGACCTCCCACTAGTACTTGAAAAAGTAAAGGGAAGCATATTTGCTGATGATGTGGCACTGGTAGCTACAGACGCTGATATAAAAATGACTGAATCCAAAATGAATCATGATTTAGAAAGAGTAAACCGGTGGAAAAAGGAAAATAAACTATCCATACATATTATAAAAACTAAATATGTAATATTTGCAACTAAAACTAAATGTTCCAGCTCACCAATTGTCAGTATAAAAATAGGAGAGTGTATACTTAAGGAGGCTCTAAGTTATAAATATTTAGGTACTACACTTGACCCTACACTGTCAGGAACCAGTCAATTAAATAGGATTAACAGAACATTGGCAGCTAAAATGAACACCTTCCGGAAAATAAGGCATTATATGAGCGAAGAGACTGCTCTTCTATTGTACAAAACCACAATACTGCCCATCATTGATTATAATGACATAATATATAATATACTAACTAAAAAGCAGCAAACAAAGTTCCAAACTATACAAAATAGAGGGTTGCGCACAGTATTTAAAGGAAAAACACTAAATACCATTGAGATGCACAATAAAGCTAAACTAGATGCCCTAAATATTCGCAGAGACAAGCACCTATTAGGCCTAATGTACCACTGCGCAAAAGACCCATATTACATAGACACACCTACACAAGCCACACGTGCAGCACAAGCCACCCTCCTGGAAGTGCCGCATGTTAAAACTAGTCAAATGAAAAAGTCACCGGTTGTTCTGTGGGGAGCACTCTGGAACCAACTACCAGCACGGGTCAGGAACAGTGATTGTTACAAAACTTTCAAGATAAACCTCCATGCACATTTAAATCAACCAGCCTAGGCCAAAGCAGATCAATGATAGTTGATACACTGGGTCGGTGTTGCCATTCCTTTCCCTGTCCCCCCTCCAAACAAACACTGTAAACTCAACCAGGAGCGGCCAACTTGACCAAAAAACCCATCTACAACGGAATGAGCCTGGAAATGATTCTAGTTGGATCCTACTGAGGTACATGATTAATCAATATTAACCTATTTACTAACTCAATAGGCCCCACCTGAGATTACCATGAACACAAGTTCAATCACAAAGGCCCACACTACATCACCCCATCACCTTTTCAAAGAGTATGTTACTACCAGAAAGATAATCAGTTATGCCCCACCCCCTACTAACGCCTATCACCACTAGTTTAACATAGTTACCTCCCCGCATATGTTTCTTTTTTGCTTATCTTGTTCTTTACCTATCATTCATGTACCGATGTTTTGCTTAGTTTCCTGTAATTGTCTATCTGTATATTGTTGTAGATTTGTTTACTGTGTAAAGGCAATTATGATTAGGGCTGGAAGACCAGTGCATTAGCACTGACAACATGTTATTCAGAGGAATAACAACACTTGAACAACAATTTTTATAAATTGTGAGTTCAATAAGATAAAGAATATGTACACAACATAATTTAGAAAGATATCTATATGTACCTATACCTTGTGGTTCAATAACCATCACCAAAGCAATGATATACAGCACGCAAAGCCCATTACTGAGGTTGTCCATGTGACCTACAATAAATAACCATGTTGTAGTGAGCAGATAGGCTACACCGCAGTGTTATTCTCATGTCAGTTTTCATACACAATAAATAATTTAAATAATCGCCTACCTTGGGAGAAGGCCATCCTCCCTCCAAAACCCTCCCTCTCTCCCCCGATCCTGAATAGGATTCCGTTGCAATCTCCCTCAGCCTAGCAGCAGGGATGTCGCTCATTGTGAGTTTAGATTTCGCCTCATTTTTCATGTTTAGGCATAACGATTAGCGCTATCTAAGTGGAACTCTTGACACCCCAATAGAATTGTGAATTGTTAACAGAATAACTTAATACTTTGGATTTCAACCTATGAAATGAGCTCTTTACACCAGTCCAATCGGCTAAGTTCTGCATCTAACATGTTGAAATATGGTGTAATTGTCAAGACGAAATGGGCAGCAGTGAAGTCTGAACATGGTGCAGAGTGGTTCGTCAAAGATGTACTATTTACATATTTGGGAATCGCAGGGAATCACCATTAAAACGTTTAAAACACATCTATGTAATGCAAAATAATGTGTATATTGCAAATTTGAAATATCTGATTCGTGAATTTTGAATTTTTGTTGTTGTCCAACTTTTCTGTGGAAGTTACCATAGCCACAATAATCTTTTAAAAAAGCGCCATCAGATGTTTCACTTTGAAATTTTGAATCCTTATGAAATGTCCTAGCAGATGACCCCCCAATAGCCGATGTCTACTTTTTGTGCAGGGGGGTTGTTAAAGAAACAACACCTAAGCAGATGATATACATTTTATTTTCTCTCAATAAAATATCCACCGATTCCCAGCCAACTGAACTGTTATGGTTTTATTAAAACCAATAGCTTCTCACTTGATTTCAGAAATATGGGCTATTTGCCCCTATATACAAGTTTATTTATGTCATTCCACATAATGATCTGTCAATAATTTGTTTCCGACAAAGTAATGAACTGTCAATTAATTTTTCCAACAGAATAATGATAAAATTCAGGGAAAACCTATCATGGGGAAACCCTGGAAATGAAGGTGGTTGTGTTTGACAGGCCCCAAAATATATAAAATAATTATATATCAAGCCAAAATTGCTAATGATTGTTCCCATAGACCCATCAATTAAGTACCAACAAAGACAATTGTACATTGTCGTTCGAAACAGAATTTAAATAAATTGATCCTTTCTGTATTTCAGCCTTTTTTTCCCAGTTTTGTACTGAAAATGAGTATGTCCAACAAGCGAAATTAAGGACTTTACCATTTTCAATGTGCTTTAATTAATTCCAAACTGTATTTTTAGTGTTATATTCATATGTATGCTAAACGGTATATAAGGCAATGGATTGAAGTAGTTTAATGATACACTAAATTGTCTATTTATAATTACCAAAAGGTAGCTAAGTTTTAGGGTCGCCACTACTCATCTTTCAATCGGCACTGCCAACACACACTGATGCTTCACCATGTATGCGTTGTTAATAGCTTTTTTCTGTGCCTATCAACCTATTTCATGACGGTTTTTTACTAACTTTGTTCACTTCAACAGAGTAGCATCCATTTTGAGTCACATAACCACGAGTGTCGTTAGCTCTGCCATTAGATAGTGCCACCAATATGGTTTACCGCATAATGGCATAGATGGATTCCACCAGATGATGGCAGTATATTGAAACAGAATATAGCAGAGAACATAGATCTATATAGACAATCTCTGAATATAGTCAGACTGAATATATATAAGACAGTTCAACACAATATTGGTCCAGGGATTGATGCGGAACCTATAATTTTAGCCCATGAGCAGGATAGGTTAAAGCTAGTCTATTTAGATTTTACAGTCCATATAAGATCAAAGATTCACCCTGTGCTAAGCCGATAATAAGTAATCATTTGATACTCGAACCAGGAATTCCCCTTCCTCAGCTCCTGTTCCATACTAAAGTATTTTCGCCATAGATAAAAGATTCACCCTTAGGGGCCTACTTACAGAAGGGGTCAATGACAAGGGAGTCTAAATACGGCCGAAAATAGCTTTAGTACGAACAAAGACCCTATAAGACTGTTAGAGGGTCTTTCGTATGGAACAGGAAGTGGAATTCTTGGGTCCAATATCAAATGGCTATTTATATCGGTACAGAGTTGCTGAAATGGGAGATAATGCAAACAGACAAGATGGCGGCGATAGAACGCCGTCGATTTCACTTTTAAAGTCTATTAATCTACATATTTTATTATATTTTTCAACTCAAAAGTAGTGGGTAAATATGAAGACGTACATACAGAATATATTTTGTTTCTTAAATTAAGAATGAATCTGTTCACTTCATTTACCCAGCATGTCAATATCTTTTACCAGTTTTTCTAATGGGTTGGTTTTCACCCCTACTCATCTACAAGTACGAGGTTATCTTTTATCTATTTTTTCCCGTATTTTAGACTACGGTCTACGTTGTCATTCACCCCTGGCCATGCACTGTAAGTACAGGTCAATCTTTTATTTAATTCGGAACTTGTACATGGTATGGTCAATACAAGTATACATCCAGTTCGTGTTGTTGTGACAAAGCATTCAGATAGATATAGTTAGTAAGTATATTGCTCTCATTAAATTTTAAGTCATTTCACCGCGATTGGAGTTCGGACCGTTTGAACACGTTTCAAGTGTTTGGACTTTGGGCAGCTTGCCGCTGGATTACAAAACATCTACTCTGTCTCTGGTAGCTTACCTACAAAATGACTGTGTTGGATTCCACTGTGTAGGATTCTTGTATTGTCCAAATGACGAAAATATGTTGACGGATCTATTATGTTATTTGCAGAAATATTGCGCCATTAGCACATAGGCATAATCAGAGCAAAGCGAGGGGGGCAACCGGCGCGTTTGAACTCTAGCTTGGTTCCGCGCCACGGACGGACAAGACCTTCGGCTTGGCACAAAGCATTGATTGACTTTTGGGGGGTTGGTAACCTTGAGGGTTACTTGCTGCAGGACTGCAGCAATAGAAAACGGCCCCGATAAATCAGTCCATTTTTTTGGATGAATATTAAACTTCAGAGGGGACGGTTGTAGAAGTGGGGGGTTCATTACAACAATAACAACAAGTCGTTGGATTGGTACCAGTTCACTCCGGTGTTGTGGATTCCGAGGGACACCAGTTTGCCAGGGACACTTCCATTCAAATGCATTGTCAACGGCCGTGAGCAAATCTTCATACAGAAAAAATCAAATATCTCTAAAATTACACCACCTAGAAACAAATCACCCCAGATAGCACACAGCCGTCGGGCCGACGTCGGCTATTGGTCGCACCGTCGCGATCGACTTTCCACCGTCGGGCCGCCGTCGGGCCACCGGTGGATTTCCGACGTTAGGGTTCAATCCCTTTCCACTTTTGAGCCACCGTCGGGCCACCGTCGGGCCGCCGGTAGTGTTCCGACGTTAGGGTTCAATCCCTTTCCACTTTTGATTCACCGTCGGGCCATCGTCGGCCCGACGGTGGTGGGCCGCCGCAGGTTTGCATTCATTTTCCACGTCTCGTACACCGTCGGCCCACCGTCGCCCCGACGGTGGTGTCCCGACCTTAGGTTTTAAACCTTTTCCACTTTTGAGCCACCGTCGGGCCACCGTCGGGCCGCCGGTGGTGTCCCGACGTTAGGGTTCAATCCCTTTCCACTTTTGATTCACCGTCGGGCCTTCGTCGGCTCGACGGTGGTGGGCCGCCGCAGGTTTGCATTCATTTTCCACATCTGGTATACCGTCGGGCCACCGTCGAGCCGACGGTTGTGGGCCGCGCATGCGCAGTTCTTTAAATTTGGATTCCGGCTCGAGTCGCCCGCGGACCACGTGCGATTGTTGATCAGTGTTCTTTTTCTACCTGTAACTCCAGAAATAACCGGAATTTTAAGGAATTATTGAACAGGTATGTTTATTAATATGTTTAGATTATTTTGTAAAAGTTTTGTAATTTATTACGAAGTATTAGTGGAATTATTCGTGTTAATACGATTTGATTCGTCCGATATGGTTTGTTTACTTCGAATCCCGGCTCGAGTCGCCCGCGGAACACGTGCGATTGTTGATCAGTGTTCTTTTTCTACCTGTAACTCCAGAAATAACCGGAATTTTAAGGAATTATTTAACAGGTATGTTTATTAATATGTTTAGATTATTTTGTAAAAGTTTTGTAATTTATTACGAAGTATTAGTGGAATTATTCGTGTTAATACGATTTGATTCGTCCGATATGGTTTGTTTACTTCGAATCCCGGCTCGAGTCGCCCGCGGAACACGTGCGATTGTTGATCAGTGTTCTTTTTCTACCAGTAACTCCAGAAATAACCGGAATTTTAAGGAATTATTTAACAGGTATGTTTATTAATATGTTTAGATTATTTTGTAAAAGTTTTGTAATTTATTACGAAGTATTAGTGGAATTATTCGTGTTAATACGATTTGAACGGTACAGAATGTTGACGAAGGACACTGTCACTATAGTGTCAATACGTACAGACTATATTAAATTTATTACGTATGGGTTCTCGATTTCTATTAATTTTGAATAAAACTAATATTTTTGCACCTGTACGTATTGACACTATAGTGACAGCGTCTTCTCGGCCCGACGGCGTTTGGCGCCGTCGCCCCGACGGCGGCAGCCGCCGTCGCCTCGACGGCGGCAGCCGCCGTCGGGGCGACGGTGTATGGTTGGACAAAACAATGTCGGCCCGACGGCGTTTGACGCCGTCGCCCCGACGGCGGCCGCCGCCGTCGCCCCGACGGCGTCGGGGCGACGGCGTCCGGCGCCGTCGGGCCGACGGCGGCCGCCGCCGTCGCCCCGACGGCGTCGGGGCCGACGGCGTCCGGCGCCGTCGGGCCGACGGCGGCAGCCGCCGTCGCCCCAACGGCGGGAGGTTGGACAAAACAACGTCGGCCCAACGGCGTTTTCCACCGTCGGGCCGCCGGAGCGGCCGCCGTCGGGCCGCCGTCGGGCCGACGACTGTGTGCTGTCTGGGACTGTGTACACATATAGAAAACATCTTTACCATTAAGATTATATTAAATTGATAAGGTTAGGGTTCTTGATTTCTATTAATTTTGAATAAAACTAATGTTTTTCACTGCGCGTACCGTCAAACTCAAGGCATTGTCAATGGCCGTGAGCAATCTTCATACATAAAATACAGGAAAAGTTAAATATCTCTAAAACGACACCCCCTACAGAAACAAATTGTTTGGTACTCATATAGAAAACATCTTTACCAAAAACATTATATTAAATTTATAAGGTTAGTGATGATGCTGTTCGATTTTGACGCATGCGCAGAAGCAATGTGTCCCTGTGAAACCGAAACACCGGTCCGATTGTAGCTGCATGTGCACTCGTGTCCAGTCGCCGATGAATTAGTAGGAAGGGGGAGGGGACTGCGCAAGAAGGTGAACAAGGAGGGCCCCCCAATCCTGCAGGAGCCAGAGGAAGAGAAAGTGAGGACAGCAAAAAAGGAGCAAGGGTGCCGAGCACAACCCAGAGACACGGATGGAGTAAGAGGTAGAAAGTGAAATACTGACCGGCTCCCACTGCAGGAATTCTTTTTAGACATCTATCAAGGAGGAGCATGGCAAGAGAAGAGGTGTGGACAAGGTGGAGTCCGGACAGCAAGTGCACAAAGCAGTGACTTTTTAGGTGGTTCGTAACCTTGGCGGTTACAGGCTGCATTACTGCAGCAATAAAAAACGGCCCCAATAAATCGGTCCGTTCCTAAGGTTGAAGAGTTAACTTCAGTGGGGGAAGTTGTAGAAGCGGGAGGATTCTTTAAAACAATAAAGACAAGTTGGAGAGGCACCGGTTAACTCCGGTACGATTGTAGCTGTGCACTTAGTGTCCAGATAAACTATTAACGACAATAAATGTTTTTCATACTTGTGATATAATTGATCTATTTAAAAAAAAGCTTGCTCGTTGCTAATTTATTTGTTTACCTTTATCAACTTGCAGTTTACAATATCGCATTAATAAATAGGCTAAGCGTATATTCCAAGATGGGACTGTCGGAGGGAACATGGAGAAATAAGAGGGCACAATTTGGGGAATATTTGAAATTTTGTAAAAAAAAACAAGATAACCCTAAAAGATCCTAACTTAAAATCGTAATGTTGTATGCTTTATATTTAAATGCCAAATTAAAGAGAGAAGGAGCAATTCAAAATTATGTAAGCAGAGCAAGAACATGGGTGAGATTGTTTTAGGGGAAATTGTGATGCTTTTGACTGTTATGCATTGTCAGTAATTAAAAGCGGTATATTTAAATTAAAAAATAACACTGTTAATAGAGCATTTCCATTAAAGATTGAGAATATTAAAATAATGGTATTAAAATTCAGAATAATTGATTCAGATGGTCTGGTGTTAATTGCTGCTTTGGTAATAGGATATCCATGTTTGTTAAGACAGTCAAATTTATTTAAATCCAAGATACTGGAGATGGCGGTCACACGCTGCTTGGGAGTGACATCAATGTGCATGCGATAAACTTGACTGTGACAATCAGAAGCTCAAAAACCACATGCAGACCAGAGGACATCTACCACATCGAACTGCCTCGGGTACCAATTTCCACATTCTGTCCATTGCAATCATGGAATAAGTACTGCCAAAGATTCCCGGTGCATATGGGTGCCCCAGCATTTGTACTGACGAACGGGGCCCAATCGACTGGCCGAATCTTCAAGAAATGCATGCGGATAGCATTGCAGGGTGCTAATCTTCGATGGTGGCCAGTGGTAACGTGCCATAGTCTTCGACGAGGGCAGCACAAGAATATGCAAGAGTGGGGACACTGGGACAATTGAAATCGAATAGTGTCTTTAATTATGTGAATAAGCTCTCTTGCCCCAATTTGGCTGAGAGCTAATGGTCTTATTTATTTCCCTTATATGAATGTGAAAGAATATACTGCAAGGGTGAGTGTGTTTCTGGTGTGCATCGACAGTGTGACCGTGATCCACCCTTGGATGATGCCTCATGTCTTCGATTAATAAGAATTTTGTCAATCTTCACCAATATATAACTATCTATATATTTCGTAATTAGCTAGTTTCTGGTAACCTGCATATAAGTAATGATAAATAGGACTTCTAGCCAATGTCTGGATTGTACTACCTGGCTGCGTAGAATAGATAAAAGCTAATAATCTCATCTGTACTGATGAATGAAGCTTCAATTGATATGTTTTCAGTGATATAACTATATAGGCTCTTGTAAAAATGTATTAAGCCTGATTAATAAATGTATTAGCCCAAAAAGTGATTAAATGTGTCTGGTTTTGAATTATCAAAATATGGTTGATCTTTGAACTTGAATTAAGCTAAATATAACCATTTGCTAAATATAACCATGTGCTTTACGGAATATGACTGGATGTGTAGCACCCAACAATCAGCTTAAATATTAACTACATAGAATGTCTACATAGAAATTAGAATTTCAATTTTACATTTCCTGAGTCTGATATTGTAGTCTGAATGGACTGTTCACACTGTCCATATCGTTATTATCTTGTTGCTTTGGTTAAATTGTTTATCCGTCAGTTTATTGCTAGGATTGTGTCGTTCCGTCATGTTTGGACAGTGTACATTTTAGACTGACAATAGGCGTCATATTCATTGGTTGTCAGGTGTCATTTGTTTGTACATTAGCCCATTGTGAGCGCATGTTTTCTGGAGTCTGGTGCAAATTATGATTCCTCATCAAATGTCTAAGAAGGTCTGTTGTGTGCAGCAGCTGTGTTCTTGTGCTCAACCCTTAGATTTGCCTGTATCAACTCAAGTACTTGACCTAGCTCGTCAAGTACTTGACCTAGCTTGTAGGAGCACTACAACTCCCCATTCAGTATGGGTGAGTTGAGGTGTTCTTTGGAAAGCTTGCATGACTCAGCAGTTGGACCTGATGGAATTCATTATCAATTTTTTAAACATCTCCCTGAACATGCACTGAGACTGTTGCTTCAACTCTTCAACAACATCTGGGAGTGGGGGGTCGTCCCCGCCTTTTGGCAGGAGGCGACAGTAATACCAATTCCCAAACCTGATAAAGACCAGAGTGAAGCCAACAACTATCATCCCATTGCCCTCACAAGCTGCATCTGTAAAACCATGGAGCGCATGGTAAACAACCGCCTCGTCTGGCTACTGGAGTCAGGACACCACCTGTCGAACCTTAAATGTGGCTTCAGACGGGGCCGTAGCACCCTGGACCATTTGGTGCGCATGGAGACCTTTATAAGAGATGCTTTCCTTAAGATGGAGCATGGCATCATAGCATCATGGAGGATCTTCATGCGATTGGCCTTCGTGGCCACCTGCCAATTTTCATCAGGAACTTTCTAGCCTTCAGGCATTTCCGCATCCGTGTCAAGACTACCTATTCCAGCCTACACTCACAGGAACTAGGAGTACCTCAAGGCAGCATACTGTCCGTGACCCTTTTCGGGGTCAAGGTCAATGGTATTGCTGCTGCTGTAAAGCGGGGGGGGGTCTCCTGCAGTCTTTTCGTGGACGACTTTGTTTTATATCACAGCGGTGCTAACATGAATTTCATAGAGAGACAGGTACAACCAAGCATAAATGGGATCCATCGATGGTCAGTTCTGAACGGTTTAAAATTGTCCAAGACCAAAACAGTCTGCATGCACTTCTGCCTGCTGCGTAGAATGCATGCGGAACCGGAGCTGACCCTGGATGGGGAACCCATTAAAGTTGTTGAGAAAACTAAATTTCTGGGCCTCATTCTCGACGCAAAACTGTCTTTTGTGCCACATATAAAGTACCTGAAAACAAGATGCCTGAAAGCGCTAGATATTCTGAGGGTGCTGTCCAGCTCAGAGTGGGGAGCGAACAGAGATGTTCTGCTCTCTGTGTACAGAACCTTGGTTCGGTCACGAGTGGATTATGGCAGCATAGTATACGGTTCCGCAAGGAAATTATATATTGGGCTGCGAGACACGATCCACCACCAGGGACTGCACCTGGCCCTTGAAGCCTTCCGCACCTCACCAGTTCAGAGCCTTTACGTCGAAGCCAATGAACCATCACTTAACAACAGGAGAATCAAACTGGCCATGCAATATGTAGTCAAGATAAAAACTAATGCATTGAATCCTGCACACAATTGTCTATTCGAGCAACATGACGAATCCAGGTATGAAGCCAGGCCGAATTACATCCGGCCACTGAGGCTCCAAATGAAACCTCATTTAGAGGCCTTGGGCGTGGATTTGGACGTGTTGGAGGATGCCAAAGTCCCAGAACATCCCCCATGGTCGTTGAGAAAGCCATCGGTTATCCTCCAACTCACGGAACCGAGGAAGTCTGGGACACATCCACTCGAGTACCAAGGACTGCATGCAGAGATTCAAGGCCAGTGTGCAGACCACTGATGGTTCGAAAGACCAAAGCCGGGTAGCTGCTGCGGCAGTCTGCCGACGGGAAAGATTTGGTGTACGTTTGCCCGATCAGAGCTGGATTTTCACTGCAGAAGCCTGATCACTCCTTCTCGTGTTGGAGTGTATCAAGGTATCCAACCACACTAACTATGTTATTACAGTGATTCGTTCTCTTGCCTCCTGGCTGTTGCTGGAATGAAAACGAATCACCCTATTCTAGCAACGGTCATTTATAAATGAACCAACTGACAACGGATAGGTATGACATCCAACTGTGCTGGGTGCTTGGCCATTCCGCCATACAAGGAAACGAATGAGCTGATCGGGCTGCGAAGAAGGCCCTGAACTGTGATCTTGAACCGTGTCTGATCCCTCACTCTGATCTGAAACCACTAATAGCCACCCACTTAAAATCCAAATGGCAACATGAGTGGGATGAAAACATTAATAAACTTCAAGAAATTGAACCATCTGTGGGAAAGCCACCACAGACTCATGCGGGAGGTCAGCGGGACCAAGTGGTCCTTAGCCGCTGCCGTATTGGCCACTCGTGGCTTACACATGCTTTTCTGCTCAAGGGGGAACCTCCCCCTGAATGTACTGGGTGTCAGTCCCCGCTGACACTCAAACACATTTTACTAAGTTGCGTTGATTATTTGGCCCTGCACCAACAGTTCTACACTGCAGACAGTATGCCTGACCTTTTTACTAAGCGAAATAGCGAATGGTAGCCAGGAAGTGTAAAACAGGAAAACATTTGAGCCTTTTTGAGGGCAGCTGGACTGTACCACCTCATATAATTTACTAAATAGATTCTATCAATTATTAATAAAACTTTAGATTTTCTATGGGAATTTGTTTCCCTTGACCACAAATACATGATTGTGAGCTTTCTAATTTAATGAGTGTCTATTGGCACATAATTGATTGTCTGCTTTTACATGTAAAAGCGAAGGTTTGAACAAAAAACAAACATTTCTCGCCGTGAATATGGCCTATGTTGCTGACGCGGCGTAAAGCAACCACCAATCAATCAATCAACTTAGCTCGTTCTCACCCTGGTAGGTATTCTCCTTCACTGCCTTATTGTGGATAGCTCTTCCTATACCAAAGAATGTACTGCTTGTAGCCTCGTTCAATTTTATATTGCCTGAGTCTAATAGTTTTGCTGCCATAACAGGGTTTTTTCTGAACTTTTCCTCCACAATTTCCATCAGGATGCGTTCCAGTTTAGCACGCCCTTCTGTTTTTTCCTCAATGCGGTCTCCTAGTTGTTTGGCCTCTTGTGGTGTGACAGCTGTCAATACTTCTTTTAGACAGTCATCACAACCATGTTCAACACATTTAGCAGCTTGCACTATGTGTGTGGAGGTCATGTAAACATTGTCATTTACTACAATTGGTGGCGGGTAGAAGTTTGATAAGTACGAGTGTTGGGAGTGAAAGTACAGTTCGCCATCTACCTGAATTGTCTTCAATCCCTGAAGTGAGCAGTCCTGTGGTAGGTTCTCAGGTTCTGAATGCTTTATCTTAGTACCATTTATGATGACTCCCTCACTATGAGCTTTCACATCATGTCCCAACTCCTGTGCTCGGATTGCTACTGACCGAAACTCTTCCCATGCTTTCCTAGTCTCTCCAGTAGTGTCATCATTTAGGTCTATCCCTTTGTAGTAATTTGATTCTTTGAGTTTTGTTCTGTTGAAGTACACACTATTGCGATCCTTGACTGCTTTGAACACTACTAGGGTTGACCTAGGTTTGTTGTTGTTTGCTCATCCATTCTGAAGCATCCCCAGCCTTGTGTACTCAATGTCTGCATGTTTCACACCATGTGCCCCAACGAATGCTACTAAATTCACAACATATTGTCATAAATCTTCAGCGTTGTCTTGTGGTTTGCCATAAATGTTCATGTTACTCATGCATTGTTTGTTTTCTAACTCATTTATCCGTGATGATTTCCATTTGTTTTCTTTTTCCATTATGATCACCTGATTTTCCATGATCTGAAGTGTCCTTTTTTTAGCAGTCTGTTGTTCCTGTAGAGTTGGGTTGGTACAGCACTTCCGTCTTCGTGATGTTAATCTTCATGCCAAACTTGTTTGACGCATGGGAGAAAGCATCCAGTATTCTCTGGATCTATTCAGCAGATTGGGCAACCAGTGCACAGTCATCTGCGAATAGCAGCTCTCTTACCAGTATCCAAGTAGTCTTGGTCTTTGCTCTGAAGTCTGTGACCTTGAATAGGTCAGCACTCTGTGTAGACTGTATATAGGCACCATCCCCCATGCCTCGGAAGGCCTCATTGAGCATGGCTGATAGGAAGATAGAGAAGAGCATGGGAGGCCAGCACACAACATTGCTTGACCCCATTTGTAACACCGAATGTTTCTGAGACTGGTTGATGGTAACAAGCGGAACTCTGTCCCGAAATTCATCTACCTAGGAAGCACTATATCAAGTGATGGACGCATTGATGCTTAGATATAGAGGAGGATGTCTCTGGCTAGCGCATCATTTGGTCGACTACGCCAGAGACTCTGGCACAACCACCATGTGTCCACACAGGTGAAAGGCAAGATCTACTGCACAATCCTGCTATCCACCCTACTACAGTATAACCCTGTTAAACCAAGCTTGGTTAAACCAAACAATCGGTTAATCTAAACTTTTGTCAGCGGCCCGGCAAAATACTACCATTTATCTTTTTAAAAATTTGGTTAAACCAAAGTTGGTTAATCCAAATTATATGGTAATCCAAACAAAATTGGCAGACCCCAGGCCACTCTGGTATGGTTAAACCAAACTTTCATGAGGTTGTAAGGTCATCTGGGACCACAATGACTTTTTATATATGATAAATGGTAGCCTACTATTTTTCCGGGCCGCCGAAAAAAGTTTGGATTAACCGATCATTTGGTTTACCTGAGCTTGGTTTAACGAGGTTATACCGTACATACATATCAAACAATTATCAAAGTGTTCACATACATTGTATATTATATGTGCAGTACACTCCTACTCAAATTCAAAGTTAAAACTAAAGCTTGGTTAAACCAATCATTGGTTAATCCAAACAAATGTTTAGGGTCCCTTCAAGTTTGCTTTAACGGGGTTATACTGTATATGGAGCTGAGGCCTGGATAGTTGTCAGACAGCAGGTGAAAAAGATGCAGGCCTTCGTGATGCGACATGTATGTTCGATCTTAAGGATAATGCTAAATGGAGAGTGGCGGTTAAGAAATGAAAGTAGTCTTTAATTGTCGCATTGCGACCGACATGATGATGATGATGATGTTCCTGTACAACTGTCAGTTCCACAGTTAATCTCATGATGTCATTTGTAGTTGATTTGCCTAGATCTCTCAGTATTGTAGGCCTAATTAGTTGTTTAATCTGTGAGTGTAGTTTATGTAGTTCTTTCTCAGATACCATAACCAGCTTGTCCCTTTCATTAGAAGGGTGCATGTCAGTTGTGGATGCAATGTCATGGGGTTTGTTTACATGTTCATCCCACTTACTTGGTTCTGTCTCTGCTGGTGTCGAGTTAGCAAGCACGAGAGCTGTACCTGATTTCTGTGACATGTTTTTGTCTGGTTCTCACTTAAGTCTTCTGTTGGTTAAGCAGTTTTTTAAAGGTGGTATCTGGTTCTCGGAAAGTTAATATTCACCTATGTTTTCAATCTAGATATCTCTCTTTGCTATTTGTGTCCTATTCTGTGATTAAAATATGCTGCCTTCAAAACGACGTGTTACCCGCACGCATACCCGACTGACTCACCGGATTGCACAAAATAACCGTAAATCGTGCCTATCAATGAGCTTAACGCCTTGACTGGCCCACCGCAAATTAGCGCACGCGCTGATGAACAGCTACACTGGTCCCGATGACGTCAGGCTTTATGCCAAGCCTAGGATCTGCTTGTTCTACTTCGTACACCCAAAGACCCTCTAACACATAGGGTCTTTGGTACACCACGAAGTGGCAACGACTATAGACCTATTTCATATGACGTCAGCATGGGTATTTAGGTCAGTGCGCGCACTGCTTGGCTGCAGGATGACACATTGTCAGTGTGTCACACTGCAAACTCAATGGCTATGAGCAATCTTCATAGAGGACAAGTGAAATAATTCTAGAAGCACACAACCTAGAAACAAACCGGTTGGAACACATCATTTATATGGTTAGGCTTCTGCATTTCTATTGAATTTGAATAAAATTGACGTCTGAAGCAGAATCTTGAATAATTAATTAATCACAAAATGAGGCTAGTGTGGTCAGAGAGCCAAGGTAGTGGAGGTGACTGGGCAGTCCCACAGTCAGCCAATCAGGCGCCTCCACAGCTGGGGTGGGAGCCAACCCCCAGTGGAGGTGGCTGTCACTCAACTCAGCTGCAGGTGGTGCCCTGAGGGCATACGCAAATGAGGCTGTGGTGGCCCCGCACCATGGTCATGGGTGAACAGGTAGTTGCAACAGTTACAATAGATCTCTGTTAACATGACTTTTTCTCCAATTGCACTCCTTATGGATGCATAGAGAAACATGTCAATAATCATGTACTGTCTTCTTATATAGGCACATCTCTTCAGTACTTTCAGGCATCATATATAACATATATTTCACATCACTCATTATCATGTACAATGGGAGTGGGATACTATTGCTTTTAGTTTACATAACATTCTCCCTACTCCGTCGCCCAAGAATAATAATGCCTTCTGCCAATATATAATTCTTAACTGAAAATCCGAATATTTTTACAATTGGTTTAACCAAGCTTTGGCTTCCACTTTGACTTTGAGTAAGAGTGTATTGCACATGTAATTCAGGACACGACACGGAACTACTTAGTATGGGATTTATTAATCTAGTAAAGAGAAAAACAGACAGGTAATGGTACAATAGAAGAGTCAATATTCATCAAGGTAGTGAGTTCAAGTCTCTGCGGGATCCGGGCACTCAACCCTAACAACTCACAGTCTTAAAGTAGAGTCGGGTGGGGCGGTAAGAAAAAGCAAGAGGTGGTCTCGGGTCGGGGTCTGGTGGTGAAGTGCCGTCTGGAGAGGCAGCCGGGCGGAAGTGACGTCACAGGGGAGTGCTCGGGTACAAGCAGCTACCACCAGCATGGGGGCGCGGGGGGCGCCACCTGGAGTCGCTCCCGGCCCCCTATAGTTAAAAGGGGGGACCTAAAGTATAGGTCGGGTGGGGGGGGGGGGGTAACGGTGGGATCCCAGGAGTCCCCAATTACCCATGGTGCCTATGCAAAATCACCAATTCAGGACATGACACAGAACTACTTAATGTGGGATTTATTAACCTAGTAAAGAGAAAAACAGACAGGTACAATAGAAGAGTCAATATGCATCAAGGTAGTGAGTTCAAGTCTCTGCGGGATCCGGGCACTCACCCAAATAGGGTGGAGGGTCCACGGTTCGCGCCCGAGAAGGTGGCTGCCTCCACATAGGTGTGCATGGCACCTGAGCGCCAACCGCCGAGTTCCTTAATGTCCTGTAGCGGTGCGCCGCCACCAGTACAGGCCTGGGCCAGGCACCCCTGGAAGCTATGTAGTGTATCGTCGTCCGGTCAACTGTGGCCGGCGGAAGTCAGGGTCACTTGCAGTACACGGGTGAGGGTCCTGGCCATTAGGGGTTGTCCGCTTGGTGTCACCAAGTTCACGGGCGGTGTCAGTATGGCTCTTGTACCTTCTCCACGCACGTAACGGGCAACACTCGGAGCCCGATATTTGGGGTATGTGTATGAAGAAGGCGTCGGAGGTCATCCTGGAGGTATTTGTGGAGCGGACGAGAACCGTTAGATGGGATCCGCAGTCCTGTATGTCCGCTCCTCGTATGGTGTGGGCGGGTTCATTGGCCAGACCGGTGGTCAGTAAGTTGCCTTGCCTCACGAGGGTGAAGAACCCCAACATGAGTGCAGATGTCAGCATCTCAGTGGAGGGCCCTGCGGAATGGAGGAATCGGATGACGGAATGCAATTGGGCGACCTTGAGGACCAGGTGCGTCGAGGCCTCGTAGACGCCATGCTTAACCACGGACACCAGGTAGGTGTCGAAGCTTGAGACTTTACTGTTGGTGAGGCTGACCCAGGTCCTGGCCGCGCTGAGGTAATTCATTACGGCGCCCAGGGACCTCAAGGTGCCAGTGAGATGGGCAAGAAATGACACAACATCCAGTTAGGTCAGCCTCACAGGGTCATAATCCTTGGTGTGGGCATGTTTGTGGTACGTGGCCATTTGTAGCTTCTTGTTTTTCCAGGTCCCCAGGGCAAGTGCCACCCTGAACAGGGCCCGTACATCGAGGTGGTGTCCGAGTAGCCCTGGGGAGAGAGAGGCAAAATTACGATTTCCCCAGGCTATGCAGCGTTATCAAAGCTAGATTTGTTATGGCAGACCCTGACATGCGTAAGGTCTATGGCATCGACGAACCGGTCTGGCTGTCTGTCGATGGGCAATGTTGTTGAAGATGGCCCTGCTGAGGGCATCGGCGAACGTCAGATCGACTACGGGTTTATGGATGACCTGGACCATGCAAGAGTTCAATGCGGCAAACCTCCACAGTGCCCTGGCGCATGCACACAGGACAGGGTCCCTACCAGCACCGGAGTTGAGGACCGTTTGGGATGCCTGGTTGTCTGTGTTGACAACTATCGCGTAGTATTGGGGGTTGGGTGCGGTAAGGGCGTGGAGGGCGACAATTAGGTTTATGGCCTAGAGTTGGCTAATATGGTGGCCACTGTCAAGGAAATCTTGTTAATAAGCTTCCGTGATGTATCCTGATGGTGAGTTGGCCTCCCGGGCGAGGACGGAGGAGTCGCACTCGATCACCACCTCGTGCTTCGGGGGTGGGTGAAGGAGGACGACTCTGTTTTCCGCCTCGGCATAATCGATGAACCAGGCTATGTCGCTGAGGATCTCCTCCATTACGGGGTGCGTCCCAGTGTGCGGGGCGTCCCTGGGCAGGCCAAGGATCCTGTTCATGTTCCTCCGAGGGGGGCGAACGCACTTTGTGATGTGTTGGAGCCGCCCAATTAGACATTGGTGGTCCTTCCTGGAGGCCCGGGATCCAGGTGGTGTCCTCCTGGAAGACCTCGGCCAGCCTCGCCGGTGGGATCCTCACTGTCATGTCGTCTGTGTCGACGATGAATCCAAGCCACTTGATGTTCTTAGTCGGGGGGATCCACTTGGAGGGTGGCAAGGCGAGGCCAAAGTCCTTGGCGAGCTCGACCACATCCAGGTAAGCCCTCACCACGTCCTCCTCCATTGCAGCCGCCCTGACGAAGTCATCTAGGTAGCAGAGGACAAAATAGCCGTTGCGGCGAAGAAGGTAGACCACAGCGTTTGTTTTCCTTGCGCACGCCATGGCGGAGGTCCTGCAGCCGAAGAGGGGTGCTACATTGAAGTAGGTCTGGCCATCCAGGTTGATGCCCAGTAGGGGGACAGACAGAGGGCATGTCCATAGCTGTCTGTAGGCCCTGGCGAGGTCTATAGACCATATGTAGTCACCTTGGCCAAGGCGAGAGACCCCACCCCATCCGTGAGGTCGACGATGCTGGGCAGGGTGTATGTTACCGGTCTGCCCTGGTTTTATGTATGCAGGTGTTGATGCTCGCACCCCTTGGGTAGCTGAGGTCGACAATGACCCGCCATTCGTCGGTGTTCTTCTTGGGTCAGGTCTTCATCGGCTGGTCTGCACCCAGGGGGGCGAAGGGGGATTCGGTGAAAGGACCAAGCAAGACGCCTCGCTCCACCTCACTTTGGACATACCAGGGTATCCACTTGAGGTGCCCGGGGTCTTCCTTGTGGTTGGCTTTGGAGAGGACCGGTGGTTCGTCAGCGGTATAGTCCGCGGGCCACCCAAACTCCAGGAAGTCGACGAGTTGGTCGTCCTGGAAGTCTGCAAGGAGGTCCCTCCACCGATGTAACCTGAGATCCGAGGGGACGGGGATCCTAGCCGCTACATGGTTGGGGAGGCCTGTACGCCTCACATCGTCATAGATATAGCGGTATATGTTGTCCCTCCAGATGGTCGGGACGGCTACTGACCACATGATAGTCAGAGTGGGTTTGTAGGATAGAGGGGTGTGTGGGGGGTTGTAGGGGATGGGACAGTCGGTGGGGGTGGTTTGTGTCATGTTGTTTTTGTCCTCCGACGTGTTCCCCCGGTCAGTTAGTGTGAGCAGGGCTTGAGTAAGCTCAAGGTGTGTGGCAGCCCTCTCATCTCAGTTGATATTGGCGGTGCAGTTGAGGGGCTGCACGCAGGCAATGGATGCACCAGTTGGTGTATAGCACACCACGACTGCGGTGTGATGGGGAGGCATGGGGGTGGGTGAACGGGTGGTGGGGTGAGTGGTGTGGGTGGAGTGGTAGGTGGGCGGGCCGTCTGGAGTGGTGGGGGAGGGGTGGGAGCACCGGTGGGGAGGGCATCGGGGGGCTTGGGGGGTGTGGGGACGCGGGTCGGGTGGGGTTGTCTGGGGGGGGGGGAGGTGTGTGGCTCAAGTCTTTCGGTGTCGTCGTGAGGGGGGTGGGGGGTAGCGGCCGTTATGTGTTCCTGAGCTAGTTCGGGGGGGGCGGTGTGGGGGGTAGCGGCCGTTATGTGTTCCCGAGCTAGTTCGGGGGGGGGGGGGGGGGGTGGGGGGAGGGGGGGCTCAGTTGACAGAGGGTCCTGTGTGTGTGAGCCGGTGGCTGTGTCAGGTGGGGGGAGGGGGGGGGGGGGGGGGGGGGGGGGGGGGAGGGAGGGCAGGGGCTGGGGGGTCCAGTCCAAGCCATTCCAGGGTCGTTCCAGCCAAGTCTGTTGGAGGCAGCGTCTGTGAGTGTGCCGGTTTTATGGGCATTAAGGTCAGCGGCGGCTGTGGGCGTCGTCGGGTAGGCGGCCGCCTGCAGTGTTGTGTTACCGGACTTCTCATGCGGTGCCATGCTCGTCTCGGGGGTGGGAGTCGATGGGTGGTGTCTGGAGGGGGCGAGCTGCTCAGCAGGCCATCCGTGTGTGCGGGGGTGTGGGTGGGCCGTTGTGGCCGCGTCACGTCTCCATGTGGTGTCGTTTTGGCGGGAGCATCTTGCGACCATTGTGGCCACATCGCGTCTCCATGTGGCGGCCCTTTGGCAGGGGCGTCTGGTGACCGTTGTGGTCGCATCACGTCTCCACATAGTGTCATTTTGGCGGTTGCGTCTGGCGGTGGCGTGTGGGACGGGGTGGCGTCGCAGCCGCTATTTAAGCTGGGGGTTTTGTCGTGCCACATGGGAGGGGAATTTTGCCTCCAGCGGGTTGATGATATCAGCTTCATGGCCGCTACTCCCACTGGCTCTGTGGGATCTTGTGTGGCGTTTTGGTCGAAAATCTGCCTTGTTCCCTTCCTCGTTTGTCTACCGCCGCTGCCTTCTTGTCTAGTTAGAGTTTTTTATTGTTGCATTCCTGCTCCTTGTGTGGGTTTGCCTTTCTGTATTTGTTTGCGCACCATGCGCACACATGCGCAAACCGCTCGCTACCCACACCGTGCAAGCTGGTGAAAGCACAGTCCGTTCCCCAGTTCCATCTGTGGCAAGGATGACCATTGCTGTCCGTGTTGAACTCGGGGCGTTTGTATGGTGTACTGGACGACTGGCCCGAGTGTTCGTCGGTGGGAGTGGTGTAGGCCCGGTACAGGTAGTCTGGCTTGACTGACCGTTTCTCTTCCTCCTTCGGGATCCCTGAGAGGCACATGCCTGGCTGGAGGTCTTTAATTGACTGTGCGTCTCACCACCCCCTGGGAAGTTGCCCGTCATCAATCATGGCGAATACCTTCTCTGACTACGCCAGACATGTGTCCTACTGCCACTCTGATGCCATTTAGAAGATTTCGTCCTGGTGGTCCAGCATGGGCTTGATCCAAGAGTGGGGCACCTTGGGGTCTTTCCGCATATGGGAGAGTGCGGCAAAGTACTCATGCCAGTTGCTCTCCCCCAGCCCCACCTTGCCTTTCCTCTCGTCCCTTATCATGTACGTATGAGGAATATGGGCCCTCCTACCTCTCTTGTTTAACCCGTTTGGCGCACGTGGGTCCAGCTGCCACATACAGAGGGTGGTGGAGGCAGTAGTTTACATACTATGCGGATGCGGGATAGCCACCACAATGTATCTGGACGATCTCATAGTCGTCGTACCTGATCGCCGACGCCCACTTCCGCACTGCCCGAGGCGTGTTTGACGAGCTCGGCCTCCCCGAGGCTGCTGAGAAGACCCAGCCTCCCGCGGCGGCCGTCCGGTGGCTCGGAATCCTCATAGACCCTAGCCATGCCGGCCGACAAGGTCGCGAGCAGCATGTGGAAGGTACACGCCACTGCTGCCAGGGCCCGCATAACCAGGAAGCAGCTCCAGTCCTTGCTCGGGAAGCTCCTCCACCTCTCTAAGTGGGTCCGCCCCACCAGGCTCTTCGTCGGACGACTGCTTGGGGCCCTCAGGGCCATTTCCAGGACCAGCGCCTGCGTTGACGAGGAAATGTGCGCGGACCTCGCCTGGTTCCCTGCATTTGCTGAAGGTTGGAACGGCATCGCAATCATCCCCCCCAACCACCCAGGAAGGGGCATAGTTGTGGACACCTGCCTTGGGGCGTGGGCGGGACCGATGACACCCACGCCTACTCCATGCCCCTCAGGGACGGCTACTGCAACGCCGATGACAGCATCACGCAAATAGAGGCCCTCAACGTGCTGGTCGCGATCCACATGCTGGCCCGCCCCCACGATACCGGTGGACACATAGCTATATGGTGTGACAATGCCGCGGCTGTCCACATGCTCTCGACTGGCAGGGGACAGGACCCCTGACTGCTCGCAATTGCGAGGGACACCTGGATGTTCCAGGCAGTCCGGAACATCCACATAACCTACCACCACATGCCAGGCCACCTGAATGTCATAGCTGACGCCCTGAGTAGGGCCCACATAAGCCACAAGCACCAGGCCACTGCCATAAACATTTGCATTGAAAACTGCTTAACTCATGTTACACCAGCTCTGCTCCATTATGCTCCCCTCCAACCTCTTTCTGCTCGCAAGCATGGAGTAGGAGTACGCGGGGCTCGCCCGGGCCGCGGTGGCCAGGCAGATGGAAGCCAGGGCCCCGGGGTCGTGGGCGAACTACAACGCCACCATCACCAACTACACGGCCCACTGCAACCACTACGCGGTGCAGCCGCTGTCCCCCACGCCGCTCCAGATCAGGTGCTGGATAGAAGAGCGGGCGGCCCGACTGTGCCCATCATCTGTGGCAAACTCGGTGTCGCACCTCAGGCTCTTCTTCCGGCTCAGGGAGGCCTCCACCCGACCCCTCGACCACATAACGGTGCGGCTGGCGATGGACGCATTCCGCAGGTCCAAGATCCACAGGCCCAAGGCCCCCCTGCACGCACCCATGAGCGTCATATGGCAGGTGGTCATCGACCTCAGAACCGACCCGTCCGGGGTGGTGGTGGCCTTCGCACTGCTGGTCATGTTCTTTGCGGGGCCCCGGCAGTCCGAGGTCGTGCCGAGGTCGGCGGCCACCTTCGACAGAATGCGGCACACCACCAGGGCGGACGTCTGGAAGCGGGACGAGCCCTGTACATCGACCAGAAGTGGGCCAAAAACATGCAGGCCAATAACCAGTCACGCATTCTGATGCTGGCCTCGGCCCTGGACCCACGCTTCTGCCCGGTCCGGGCATACTGCGCGATGCTCCGCATTGCCCCCACCACCGCCCCTGCCCAGCCCCTCCTGCTGTTCCCGGGGGACAAGCAGCCCATGACCATCCCCTACATCACGCGGAGGTGGAGGGAGGCCCAGGTGGCGCGGTCCGACCGCCCCCCATACACACTCCACGCGATAAGGAGGGCGGCGGCGAGGGTCGCATTCGCCTCGGGCAGCTCTGAGCTGGGGGATGGGCCTCTGATGCCTACAAACGCTACATCAGCACCCAGGCCACCAAGAAGGTCAACACCGCGCTCGTCCGAGCCATGACACAGTAGCGTCCATTACAACCAAACCTACTACAAACCCTGATATTACATTGGCTTGGCCAAAGAAATATAAACAATACCAATAATCATCAATTAATTAAACAATGGTCATGACCATTTCTCTAATTGACACTTATTAATTAATTAACCATCAATTATTATTATATAATATTCTACCTTACTCAACCACTGCTACCCGCTGGTTGACATCTCCTCACCTCGACTTGCTCACCTGCCGCACCTCATTCATGCCAATCTCATCCCCCACTCTGATCACCACATGCCACTGATTCTTTGCAGCTCGTGGACGCCCGCAAACCAGAAAGCCATCCATGTAATGCCCCCGGGGGCTGCCCAGAATAAAGACATGTTATCCCACCTGTGCCTCCTTGTCCTGTGTGCCATGGCTGCAATGACATTGCATTTGGATCATTGGAGCTTCCAAGAAAAATAAAATGTTCATGTTTGGACCCTTTTGAAAATTTTAGGAGGGTCCCAAACTAGTCAGTCACTATTAATAGACAATATCCACAACTGTGACATCTGACGGCGACGATGAACACTACGGTTGTGTGTGAATATCGTGTATTGCTATCATATTAGCATTTTGTGAATGTCAATCTTGAACCTTTGCCATCAGGATAATTTATTCTGATGTATTTGTGATGTTCGATATTTGATGTTATTTGCTGAATTTTATTGATGTAATTAATCAAATTGGTGCAATATTTCCAAATTGTGGTTAATTCGGTAGGGGGAGCGGGGTACCTACCACGCCCCAAGCGGCACGGACGAACAGCAACTGAAACCTCCTTCCGCACCTAGCCATTCGATTTCGCTTTCTCAAGGCTACAACATTTTACCATGCCCACCCACCCTCTATTTAAAGACTACTACAGAGGGGTCGGCTCCGGCAGCCTCAGCGCTTCCGGCGATCGGGGGGCCCCCCTCGACATCAATGCCCTGGACTGATTCCCGCGTTGTACCTTTGTTCATAAGATAAATTGTTCTTCCCTCCCACATCGGTCCCCGGCTTCCCTTACCCGAATCAGCACATAATTCACAGAACGGAGACAAAGTTGGTTTAGTGGGTTTTTTAATTTTCAGAATTTCACAGTTACAGTTTAGTTGATGTCAATGTACAGTAACCAGCACCGCGAGTGAGCGATTAGTCATCTGCTCAGTGCTCGTCTCGTCCATCTGGTCGCCCGGTGGTGATGTTCAAGTGGGAATCGAACCCTCAGCCCATTAAAGGGAGGGTTCGAGGCCCAGCAGCAACGAGGTCCCGAGGGATGTAGGTGTGGACGGCAGAGGAGGTCTAGGTACCAAGGTCCATAATTTCTGCGAAGGACCCACCTGCTACCGCCATGGCTTGGGCACCACCTCTACGCAGACTGTGGAGTGTATAGGAGTCTGCATCAGGGATTTGGACACATAGCCGACGCCCACTTCCGCATACCAGAGGAACCATCTGACATCACTCCAGAGTTTGTCAGTGATTTCTTGTCTGCCATAGAATGGTGCATCATGTAGGCATGCAAAAATTCGAGACATAAATCGCCTAGCAGGCGCTACACATTTGGCGACATGTTGTAGCCTGCCAACAAGTCTCTGAAGTTCTTTTCTGGTTGCTTTTTGTTTCTCCATCCATGCCGAGCACTCTTTGAGTATGTCATCAGGCTTCTCCTGTCATTTTTTGTGCAGATATGTTGAAACCAAGCCATTCAATTTCTTTATCGGGTGGGTGGCATTTCGTAGGGGATAAAACTAGTCCAAGTCTTGATGTTATATCGGGGAGGTCATTATATGCTGAGTGCGCACTCCTGCTGTCTGGTGCCACCCCAACAAAGTCATCTAGATAGCAGTGTGTGAAGTGGCCCTTCTTCCTCATCAGGTATACAATGGCATTCGTAGTTCTGGCACATGCCATAGCTGAAGTTCGGCAGCCAAAAGGTGGGGCGACATCAGTGTAGTATTTTCCTTCGAACATGAGACCAAGGAGTGGGGTGGAGAGGGGGCAGGTCCTGAGCTGCCTGTAGACTCGTGCAAGGTCGGCGCACCAAAGAAGACAGTCAGGACCGAGCCTAGTCACATCATCACCAGCATTCATCACGTTGGTTAGGGAATAGGAGCTGGGGTGGCCTTGGTAGTATCCTCTCCATATTCCACAGTTGACACTGGCCCCCTTGGGCCAGCTAAGGTAGACGATGACGCGCCTATCGGCAGTGTTCTTCTTCGGACGCGTCGTCATCGGGCTCGTCTGAGACCAGGGGGTGAAGGGTGGCTCCTTGAAGGGGCCGAGTAGTGCCCCATGGCTGAGTTCAGACTCTACGCAAATTTCCGAATTGTGGTTGATTCGGTAGGGGGAGCCGGGTACCCACCACAGCCCAAGCGGCACGGACGAACAGCAAGCAAAACCTCCACCCGCACCTAGCCATTCAGTTTGCTTCCTCAAGGCTACAACATTTTACCACGCCAACACACCCTCTATTTAAGGACTACTGCATAGGGTTCGGCTCCGGGTGCCTCAGAGCTTCCGGCAATCAGGGGGCCCCCTCGACATTGACACCCTTGACTGATTCCCGCATTGTACCTTTGTTCATAAAAATAAATTGTTCTTCCCTCCCACATCGGTCTCCGGCTTCCCTTACTCGAATTGGGTGTGCCAGGTGGCCCAATACCAGTGAACATCCCACCGTCACATTGTGCTGATACAGAGCAAACCAGCCCAGTCTGATGGCAGGAGCGCAAAACTATCATTGCTACTTTAGTTGTTTTTTAACCATCGATATTGTTTTTCTAGACGACAATAGAATATTCAATTCAACTGTATTGCCTCGAGTTGGAAAATACCACAATAGAGAGAGATTTGTGACAACAATGCAAGAGGGGTCTGGTGATGCTGCAGTGACATCTTTAGTAGAAAATGGTAGGAGACCAGACTACCTAAATTTTTGTTAAAATCTTAAGAATGCGTTGGGCTAGCAGCAAATCAAATTAGTAAATTTTAGATACTATTACATAACTGTATGGTTCACAAGGATGGCGTCAATCAGGGTGTAAAAATAAACGGATTTTCGGTTCGGATTTATATATTGGCAAAAAACATTATTATTCTCGGGCGACGGAGTGGGCCCCTGATTATGTAACAGACTAGCGATGGGTGCCCCACTCGCTTTGTGACATATGCGACTATGTGGAAATGTGATAACACATAGCGACCGAGATTGTGATGTGATGTTCATACTTAAGAGACAGTTAATAATTATTTAAATGTTCCCTTTATGCACCAGAAAGGCTGCAATTGAAGGAGAGAAGCATTGGTATATGTTTGTTACAACTACTGACGACTACTTGTTACCACAGGACGCTGGACAAGCACACCCATCCCATTTGCATATATTAGGGACACCACCTGCAGTCGGGGTTGAGTGACAGCTGCCCAATATTAGAGCGTCGCCCACCCAGGCTGTAGAGCTTGTCTGATTGGCAGGCTGTGTGAGTCAAGTCACCTGTATTACTTATCGCTGACACACAGACCCCACATGAAACACTCTTGTAGGAGACTCCACTTTCTACACTCGAACTAGTAACATCTATTCCAAAGACACTGAGCTGTGTGCAACAACCATTGGACTCCGATTCAATGGGCTGTAGGCAGTGATTCTTATATACACCAGCAATAGTCATGAGGATCTGTGTGGGGAGTTGGTAAGGAGTGAGGGGGATAGGTCATTAGTAGGTGAACAGGAGTTGATGCCAATAAAGCACAACCTCTTCGCTGTCAATCTTGCATGACGTGTCTTCCTTTCTTCCTTATGAGTTGTTGAGAGTAATCACAGGTGGGGACTGACAGGCAGTTGTCAGAACACACCTGTGGAGCATAGTAATGTTTGGGGTTCAGACAGCCGAGTCCCGACATATTACAAGGGGAACAGAATCAGTTACAATCAAGAAACGGGGGTCATATGAGGTCAGTTACATTTCATGAATTAAGTGTTCGTTTACATTTGAGGTCAATAGTGCTAGTTTATATTTTTCATAATACCGTGCTCATATTTCACAGGTTACATCGGTTCCATCACGGTGTCAGGGGTCAAAGGAGTTTGTTCACATTCCATCGGGTCAATTGTTGCTGTTTGCATTTTGGGGGTCAGTGTGTCGGTTCACATTTGAGGTGAAAAGGGGTCAGTTCCGTTTGATGATGATTTATCCCCTCCACCCCCCACTTGCCCCTTGCTGCGGACACTTGGTGGGCTTTGGCAGGAAGGTGGGTTGGTACGTCACCCGACTGCTCATTAAGGTTCGAAAGTGTCCGCAAGGTGGCGTCACCGGAACGTCGTGGCCGCTTCTTCAGTGTTTTGGGTATGGGATGGTGGCTCGGCGGTTTGAGCGTAGGTGGCACCTCGGCGGGCCCGGGATTTTGACCGTCGTTAGTTCGGAAAGGATCCGCTAGGTGTCGCTACCATAAGAGGCGGGCCGCCGCAGCAGTGGATTTGCTACGAGAGTTCGGTACAGCAGGTGGCGCCAGTTTTTGAGCCTCCGCCGCGAATTACTTCCCAGTGGGGCAGCACTATAAAGTCACCATGGGCGTAATCGATTAATCAACTCGGGTCGCCCGAGCCACTTTTTGGCACATGCGCACATCCTAGACTTGGGTCGAATAATCCATAAGCATATTCAGCGCTCTACGGAGCCACCCAACCAGCCACGGTTGAACTCGTTTGAGCTTGTTTAAACTTGTTTCCGGTACAAAGGCTAGGACCCCAGGTTTGAAACTGAGTGATAATAGATGAAAACTCCTGTGCCTCTGCCTGAGCAAATGAATGCCAGGGGACCAGGCTAGCAGTGTAGTCAAATATTATTTGACTAGTTTATTGTTCGGACATTAGCCCTGTTCACACGGGCAATGTAAATCGATTTGTAGAAAGCGACTTGCCTAGTTCGCCTCACATTTCTCATGTGAACGGACGTCTGAGGCGGATTAGGGCTGATTCGACTCACGTGATGCGGATCCTGTAAACCACCTAAGCGAGGTAGTCTACGTGAATCGATTCCTGTGATGCGGATAATTTTGCCCGTGTGGACGCAACCGACTTACGTGATGCGGACTAAGCACGTCGATCTATATACTATAATTTGGTCTATGAACCTGCTAGAGGTGCACAGATATTTTTTTTATCATTTATTTTTAGGATTTCACTGCCCAGCAGAAGTTTTGACCGTTCCAAACCAATACGATTCAGTCATTACATATCTAGGTCGAACCCACACTCTCTGGTGCCAGCATCGTCGAACCCAAAATGGCGCTGGTTAGCCTGGACTTGCTCATGCGCAGCATTCGATTTCCGGCCCAAGTACTGCCCGTGTGAACGGGCCGCTAATTCGCCTCACCTGATTCGATTTGCCTGATTCGCCTCACATTTTGCCCGTGTGAACAGGGCTATTATCACATATTTATGTATCTTTTGCACAGATTAAATTGTTTGATATATATTTGAAATTTATCAACATTGATTTCTGTTTAAATCACACAATATCACTACTTACAGAATGGGAAACTCATCCTGCAAGGGTATGCTCAATATTACCCAGTGGGCAGCTTTTTTTCATCCTTCTCGAATAATCGAATACGCTTCTCCATGCTCGGGGTAGAAAAAATGGTGGCTTAATCCCAAACCTTTTTTTTTTTTTTAATAACCGATATAATTACAGCAAAATAGGATTTAAATTGTTTTATGATGGCATAGTTTAGTGATACTTCCATTTCATTAATCTATGTTATTACCAAAAAAAAACATGTAAAACTGGTACCGGTGGCTATTATCCTGCAGGACGGTACCAGTGCAAATGTGACGTCATCGCTCCTAGCAAACCCTAGCCAAGAGGTGGGCTACTTGGGTTGGATCGTTTTGCACACGGCACGTGTATTTATCGAATCTACTCGTGGTGTTCTATTTGAAATTCTAGCAACTCCAGTGACCCGAGTTGCCCGGGTCGTGTTTATCGATCACGGTGTGGCGGTTTCAGCCGTGTCCCGTGCTCAGCCGTGTCCCTCGCTTCTGCGCATGCGTCAGAATCTAATAAGCATGGCCGTAATCGATTAACACTACCCAGGCGACTCGGGTCATCCGAGTCGTCAGAATTTAAAATAGAACACGGCGAGTGGAGTCGACAAATACACGTGCCGTGTGCAAAAAAAGAATAACTTAGATTAATGAAATGGAACTATAGCTAAACTCAATCAATCAATCAATAGTTCCATCCTCTAGTCGAGGGTTGGATGCAATGGTTCTCCACTTGTCCCGATGTTGTGCTGTTCTGATAGACTGTGAATAATTCAAGCCTGTCCACTGTGAAATATTTGTAAACCATGATGTTCTTGGTCTCCCTCTCCCTCTGCTGCCATTCACCTTCCCTTCCAACAATGTACGGTATATTGAACTCTGACGAAATGATGTGGCCAAAATAAATAAGTTTCTTTGTCTGTATAGTGGCAAACAAGCTTTTCTTATTTTTAATTTTTTCTGAGAACTTCTTTGTTGGTGATCTTCTTTGTCCATGATATTTTCATCATCCTTCGATAAGTCCACATCTCAAATGCTGCTAAACGTTTGTACATTTTCTTAGAGATTGTCCATGTCTCTGCCCCATACATTAGAGTAGACCACACATAACACTGAAGAATACGCTTCCTTGTTTGTATTAACTAAACTAGGCCATCATAAAATACTTTAAATCCTATTTTGCTGTAGTTTTATCGGTTATTAAAAAAAAAAAAAATAAATTGTCCACCCGAGCATGGAGAAGCATATTCGATTATTCGACCCGAGTTTGTAGAATGTGCGCATGCGCCAATAAGTGGCTCGGGTGATCCGAGTTGATACGAAATCCGTGCATGCGCAGAAGCAACTGGACACGGCTGAGCACAGGACACGGCTGAAACCGCCACAACGGCCCATGAGTGCGCACTGTCACAGGTCGGTACCCGTCCTGATATGATCCTTGATGTTGCCAGGACGTACAAGTAATAACGAACCAACCAATAGAAGTATTTCCCGTGACGTCAGCATAGATAATTAGGCTTGTGCGCGCGCAACTTGGCTGGAAAACATCAGCCAGTTGCACTACAAACTCAATGGCAACGGCCGTGAGCAATATTCATACAAGTGAAATATCTCTAAACCCCCACCACCTTGAAACAAACCGCTTGGCTCACAAACAGATAACATGTTTACCGAACAGATTATATTAAATGTATGTGTTTAATGTTCTGTATTTCTATTAATTTTGAATAAAATTTAAGTTTTGCACTGCATGTATCGGCAAACTCAATGGTAGTGCACATTTGTTTTGCAGCCAAAGTGGTGCGCATATACACAATGTTTGTAAACATAGACGGGTTCATAATTCCAACCATGCGGTGCATTGTGGGATGGCACATAGTAATAGACTGGGTGCAGCTATGAAATCTGTTAGTTTCAGGTCATTTCAGCTAATGCTTGAAACGTAAAATATATAGATCTAGACAAATTTCATATATATATATATCAATATATAATATAATCACTCACACTAGTGTTAGAACTATAACCAGAGTCAGTTTTACTTATTTTATTTGTGTTGTTATTTATATCCTATCATTAATAACATCCGTAGAGCTAGGAAATAGGTAGAGTTAATCAGACTTTGCTTAAATTTATTTCTTTGAAACAACTTTCTGTTGACATTACAATATTTAGATAGGCATCAATGGACACAGGGTTCCTGCACCTATCAGCAAATCACATTTAAGACCTTTTTAAGACTTTTTAATACCAATGTTCATACAATTTAAGACCTATTTTCACAGCAAATGTAATATACATATGTAATTAAATATTAACAAATTAATGAGGTGATGCAATCTATGGATATTTCAGCTCCACAGGCATTTGTGCTTTGTGAAGATAGCTGGAAAAGCATCTTGACAAAATATTGTACTGGCCAAATCCAATTTAAGACCTTTTTAAGACCTTTCACAGAAAAGTTACCATATTTAAGACTTTTCAAAGCCTTGAAAATGGACTAATCAATTTAAGACTTTTTAAGACTACTGGAACACTGGGAGAAGGCATATACCATGTCCAAGAAGTCACCCAAAGTCAGACAGGCATTGTCGCATTTGAACAATAGAGCAGTATCTCAACTCTGACAAATGTGCATCATAGCACCATTTCCACTACCACTTACATTGTTGACCAGACAGGGTGAGCAAATGAGTTGAGCATCCATCTCCCAATTTCAAGGATGAAAGTGATCTCTGGGAAAAAAAGCGGAAATGCTGATATTCTCCCATATGTTTAACAGTCAGGGAATCACGGACAATTTCCGGAAGTCAGGTTTCATATATATTGGTATGTGCTGAAAATGCTGCACCGTTTGAAGCATGTATAGTAGTAGTATACGCTGATAGTGCTGCAGCGTTTTGAGCATTTATTAGTGGTATCCACTGATAGTGCTGTGGCATCTGCACCACATATTAGTACAGATCTACGCTGATGGTGCTGCGGGATTGAACAATCCCGGAAATCCGCGGAATCGCGGAGATCTTTCACCCCTGCGATTTGAACCTTGGTTGAGTCAAAATAATGACTTAAAATTTATAGTCATCTCTACTTAGCCAGGCACCTGACATTATTAGGATAGGATACAGACTGGTTGGCTAATGTCAGGATAATATGCCTGAGTGGGATATCAGGTCATGATGCTGGTGGCCTGGTCTCCCAGTGGGGCAGCACTATAATGGTTGTGTTGTGTGTATTATGGAATCCGCAGCATACATCATTTGCAGAATACCCGCACACCATCTACATCCTCCTACAATTGTACATCAGTCATTTTAATTCAACCACATCGCAATAAACAACATCTAGTAACCCAACTATCTGCATTATTTAATCAGTAATCAACTAACCACATTTTTGTCACCATTAATATCAATACATTCCACATATAATCTTGAATGATCATCAATATCTTCTGGTCTGTAATTGCTTGCACAAGAATAATGACAAAACCTAAGTGTTCTGTATTCATTATCATCGCTCCATGTGACATTTGAATAGATAACCCGATAGTCAACTCAACTTATGCCTCGGTCACAAATGCATTACGGCGTGCTTGCTCTGACCGTAACTCGCTGCATCGGCCAGACCGTACGGTGACCACAAGGTGAGTTACAGTTGCCGTGCAGAGCCCGTAGGGTTTTTTGCTCGCCGCAAGGTGTTGCTTTTTTTCTAAGTCGGAGTTATCTCAACTTAGAAAAATCGCAACGCCGCAGGCCGCAATCCTGGCAATCCAGACTCCACAACATTGTACGATCACCTATGTTGACATCAATAAAAAGGTTGTTAAATGAATATCAATATAGTACAAAATTCATGTTTGTGTGATCAATATTAAGAAAATCATGACTGTTATTGTATATTAAATACGTGTATATAATCAAAACACACCGTACGATTTGTGAAGAGATAAACCGCAGACTGCAACGCCATAACATTAGCATAAACCACAAGACACACTGCAGACCGCAGCACCGTATGGCCCCCGCAGCCTTTGTGACCTAATCATAACCCAGCATGTTCTTAACCACAGTGTGCTAGTGTCATAAAATCATTACTAACACTGGTCCCCAGATTTGATATCAAAGCCACTCCCTTGGTGGTTCATCATCTGCCAGCATTTGTTTTTGTTTAAGTTCCTTTCTATATTATTGAGATACAGCAGCGAGGATTATTATATTCGTTCATACTGGAACACTGGGAGATACAATACATTAATATTACCCTGTGATTCAGCACTTCTGTTTCTACTAATTCTTGTCTTATAGTTATGTGGTATATAAAGACATTATATAAATATTATTTAACGGAGGGCCTATAGATTTTGTCCCGAAATGCTCAATCGCCCTGCCCGCTGGCAAATGCAGCGGTCCAGGTGAAGCAGGTTTGCACTCAGGTAGACAAACCTGCGGCGAGATGCCGCCGAGCAGGTGCAAGCACTATCATCGTCCATAAGCATATTCAGCGCTGAAAGGAGAGGGACAACAAGTCACATTTGAACTTGTCTTCTCGTTTTCGTGAGAACTCAGTGTCAGCCAATCAGAGCTTTTCTTTTTTATTGCAAATGGCGGCCCCCATGGAGGTGGCCATTTGCAATCGAAAAGAACAGCTCTGATTGGCTCAAATTATGCTTGTTTGTTTGTTGTTTTACGTCCTAGCAACATCTAATGGAAAGATCCCATTATTTTATTAGTAGTTTCTTGTTCAGACATAGTTACACATCTATATGTATCTTTTGCACAGATTAAAGTGCTTGAAGTATATTTTAAATGTATCTACATTGACTTCTGTTTAAATCACACAATATCAGGACTTAAAGAATGGGAAACTATTCCTGCAAGGGTATGCTCAATATGGGACAGTGGTCACCCGTTTTTCCTCCTTTCCTCGCTGTGGACCCTTCTCTCATAGTCCTCACTCTCATTGGAAATTTTGACCATAAATAAAATGGTAGGATAAAGTTGTTGCCCAGCCAGGGGTATCGATCTCAACCAACATATATGCAATTCACACTATTCATGCCGTGCCCATGTTGAAACCATACCGAGGTCACGTACGCGTCTGCGATGCACCGCTGTATGAAAAGTCATGAAAAACATTTTTGTCGAACAATACATCAAATTTAAGGGTATTCATTTTTTAAACTACCATATTTATCTTTGCATACTTGTTTTCTATCTATAAGCCAATTTTCACAAAGATTGGGTGACCCTTGCATGGTGCTTTTCCCATTCTTTAACTACAATGTGTCTGTCAACTTCAAGTCTGCATACTTATGGTGGTATCATGTAATAGTAGACTTGTAATGCAGCACTGTCAGCGTAGTTATCTGTGCAACACAGTTAAACAACTAGTCTTCAATCAATCAATAGTTCCATCCTCTAGTCGAGGGTTGGATGCAATGGTTCTCCACTTGTCCCGATGTTGTGCTGCTCTGACAGACTGTGAATAATTCAAGCCTGTCCACTGTGAAATATTTATAAACCATGATGTTCTTGGTCTCCCTCTCCCTCTGCTGCCATTCACCTTCCCTTCCAACAATGTACGGTATATTGAACTCTGACGAATGATGTGGCCAAAATAAATAAGTTTCTTTGTCTGTATAGTAGCAAACAAGCTTTTCTTATTTTTAATTTTTCTGAGAACTTCCTTGTTGGTGATCTTCTTTGTCCATGATATTTTCATCATCCTTCGATAAGTCCACATCTCAAATGCTGCTAAACGTTTGTACATTTTCTTAGAGATTGTCCATGTCTCTGCCCCATACATTAGAGTAGACCACACATAACACTGAATAATACGCTTCCTTGTTTGTATTAATATCTTACTTGATGTCAACACTCTATGTGCGAGTCTTAGTAATTACAAATTAATAAAAGCTTTAAAAGGGTTAATATATATTTTTAATATATATATATTAAGAAAGTTATGCAATTTTGAATTTAGGAAAAGATTGGCAGCCAAGGTGAGCAACTTTGTTGACATTCCCTACTGAAATGCATCTGATCATCACTCAATCTTCATGAAAATTGACCAATCAATAGAAAAAAGGTAAGCAAAAATTATTATGATAGTTTCAAAAGTGAACATCTTCAAATTTTACTCCTTTAATTTATGTAGTAGTTCATACACATCGGCACACACTAGTGTCTTATGGCCATTTCCAATACCGACGCTTACTCAGCCTCGTTCTGATGCCGAATTAGGTCACGCATGTATAGTGTAAATAGATAGAAAACAGGTATGCAAAGATGAATATGGTAGTTTCAAAAATGAATACCCTAAAATTTGAGTGATTTTGAGAGGTATTGGTCGACGAAAATGTATTCACATTACTTTTCATACAGTGGTCCTCACAGACGGGTACGTGCCCTCGATCTGGTTTCAATATGGCCGCAACGTGAATAGTGTGAATACGCTGATAGTGCTGCACAGTTTGAAGCATTCATTGGTAGTATAGGCTGATAGTGCTGTGGCATCTGCACCACAAATTAGAATAGGCCTACACTTATAGTTCTACGGTGTTTGGACAACATATTAGTAATAATAGTATACACTTATAGCTACAGGGAAACCCCGGAAATCCGCGAAATCGTGGAGATCTTTCATCACTATAAAGCCACTTTTGTATGCACTTGCATGTGTTGTGAACATTGTTGGTATCATCACACTGACATCCATTGACTCTACTTGATTCAAATACCTTCCATCAACGTTTGGATGCTGTATCCAGACTTTAAAACGGATGTTGCCAGGTCAAGTTCTGAACTGTTCTGCAGATGGAAGTACACTTTGTTCACATAATAATGCGATCAAACAAGATTCATTTTTAAATTATCCAAGCATGGGCATTCCACTCTCTTCTATAATAAGATCGAATGAACGGCTGTCTCAGAACTGTCAGTTCCACCATTTGCCTACTGGGAAGTAAAACATGCCAGACCGATGTGTTATGGCATCATTTTACAACTATTGTGAGTAGTGTTCATTGATCTTTGCTACAATTTCATATTCATCATGCTGTAAATCCTCAAAAACGAGATAATAATCATAGTGAATACATTTCCCACATAATCTATGCTAATGTATCATGCAATATTTGATCCATGAGAGTGGGAATAGGTTTTTGTCCATATATTCAAGTTTAACGCGTTCACTAGAATTCTGTGACACATTGCGCTGGCTCACATTGTTGCTAGATGAGACTAATTGAGTATTATTGCATCTTCAGTAGTGGCTATAACAATATGGTTTCTGGGAACCACGGGTGAGCAATGACACAGTTGAAGCATGAGCTTCCTGATATGCGAGTTGGCGTATAGCAATGCCAACTGCTTGCAGCATCGATGCTCCTTGCTGGTGGTCTTTGTATGAGGTAATAGTAAACCGTCTGAGCACTGTCAAGGACTCCCGTTTAGAAAGTTGCCTGCAAGGAATCAATAACAAATAACTTATCGGTTCGATAACAGCTCCTTTACCAACATAACATTGAATTGCACTTTTTCATATTTTGTGCATGATAAACCTTTCGGCTACATAGGCCTCTACTTGATGTTCTAGGTCGAAGAGGGCGCCCATGCATGTAGGTTTGCAGATACCAATATGCCTAGAGGGCTAGTGTAATAGAATCACCTCGAAAGGATATACAGTGAAACCTCTCTAAGCGACCACCTCCACAGATCGACCACTTCACTATATCGATCGCTTTATTTGGGTCCCAAACGATCGCCCAGACAATACCATTCTAACGAAATGAAAAGCTCTCTAAACTGACCAACTCCTTAAATGGACCATTTAACATTGATTTAAAGAGGTTTTACTGTAGTTAACTGTATGTGAAACTGTAGACACAGGAATTAACTCAATTTAACTGTTTTAGTGATCTAAACAAAAATGAGCTGAAGGACGAGTGGGAAGACCAATTTCCTAGGTCAATCATCATGGGCACTAGCAGTCTTCCGATATCTGCATTTCCATCCGTGGCAAGAAAGCTAAGTGATTTAGATTCTAATACCATATTCTAATACAGGGATTTTTTTCCCCGTACCACCCACCCCAATGGGCCCCCCTCCCCTGCCACCACCCTTAACCATCATGAACAAACCATCAACACACCGAACATCCTACACAACTATCAATCTGTTTAAACACATTGAACATTATATAAGACAGACAAAATGTCTTGTCAACTCTGAACTTAACTTGTTTTATAAGAGAAAAAATGTAACCCACAATGATTATTTGAGTTGCCCCGAGTATACACCTTCTACTCGGTGCTGCTCCTCATTTTTGCATGAACTACGGTGACTGTTGCTGTATATTATACAGCAGGAGCCACTCCCTTAATTCTACAGGATTGGTGCTGTAACTAATACAACACTGATCAAACTTATTATAATAGTAAGATGGCTGGAAGACCAGTGCCCCGGCGCTGACAAATGTCATGTTCAGATGAATAAATACTTTACCAAAAAAAAAAAAGAAAAAAATACTAAAGTCATGAGACGTAGTTCTCATGATAGCATTGCCTATCATTTAGTTATGTTTAATATGTTAGGCATAAATACCAATATATTTCTTTCTTGTGTAATTTGAACACAATTGGCTCGGGTTGTTATTCTAATCGAGACACTCATCAATTATTACACGACACCTTATCTTTGTGAACTTAGTGGTCGAATCATTGTACAGTTCTTTCTGCTTTACTCTCTGACCTACGCCACAGTTATCATTAACAGTTGTTTGTTATATATAGACAGATATGTGAAAGATTGAGTAAATTTTACAATTCTCAAACTTGCTTACAAATCGTTTACCACTCTCCAAGCTTATAAACATAATTCATTAAAAACTACGTTGGTGCTCAATGGTCACCTGGACACAGTGCTTATGAATATGTGATTGTGCTTAAACCCTCACTCACATTCATCAGTGTATTGGACACCTTCTGCATCTAAATCTAGAAATAGTTACATTTTGGTATAGATGGATCATCTGTTTTCTTAGTTGTATTATTCAAAACCGGGTGTAAAGTCTACTGCTCGAATCTGTGGTTGTGTAGGCAGGCTATAGTGAAATCAATACAGGCGAAGAGAAGGGAAGAGTATATAGTGTGAAAGAAGAGAGAGAGTCAAGCCCTCAGGTTTATTATTATATGGTACATGGATTCAGTGTAGAGTATCACCCCACCCTAGCTCTACCAATAGGGATCTAACATTCCTGGTCCCCATGGTTACCAGTGATCTGCCCACCACCAACCACCAAGCTGTGTGGCTCCGCTGGCTACCACCTGCCTTGAACCTGAGTGTGGTGATCCTGACTAGCAGAGGGGGGCGGAGGGGGTAGGCTCTGAGTGCCCCTTACACACAGTCCTGCCAGCACAACTATGTCTGTTTACATCTCACTCAGGCACCACCAGCACCTACATATACACATACATGCACCTGCTCATGTATACCCGATCAATAATAGAACATTTGCATTCCCCCATCAATGCATTAAATCAGAAGATTTTACACAGGGATGTGATTGGCCGTCAGCAAACAATTCCGAGAGTCGGGCCTGGAATTTGGTGTCCGGTGGGACTAGGTGTCAGAACCCCCTGAAATTAACTCAATTTAAGCATTTTAAAGGCCTAGTATTTTCTGCAGGAAAATATATATTTTCCTTTCTGTATGCACAGTAACACTTAACAATATCAATAATTAAAATAATAATAATCATCTTAATATAATTTATTTGTGACATCAATGCGGAAGAAAACAAAAGGTCAACCCATTAACCTCTAGATAACACCAAATACTTGTTCACCGGATATGCATGAATCACAAGAATGACCAATTCATTACATTTTTCATGTTATTCATAACAGACCAGGCGGGATGGCCGAATTAGTTGAGCATCCGTCTCCCGTTTTCGGAGATCGTGGGATTCAAGCACATTGGTTCGAATCCTGGTTGAGTCAAACCAATGACATAGGAATTGATACTTGTCGCTTCCTAGCAAGGCACTTGATATAATTAGGACAGGGCAAGGACTGGTTGCCTCAGTGTCAGGATAATGTGACTGAGTAGGATTTCAGGTCATAGTGCTGGGGGCCCGGTTTCCCCAGTGGGGCAGCACTATAAAAGTCACCATGAATTCCCACTGTCACAAGTCGGTACCCGTCCTGATATGACCTCAGATGTTGCCAGGATGTAAGACTCCAACAACCAACCAACCTGTTTTTCGTAACATGGGTAATTAAGTTCGGCCGGAATGTGGATCAAGTGGTTCTGCATTCTACCGCTAGGAATGAACAGATGTTTCTAGGGTTATGTTCATATAGTCAGGACAGGTGGCACCATCTTAGTTATTATAACCAATATTCGAGAAAGCAGATTAAAAGTTTGGTACCTGATATCCGGGAGGTGATCGTACTTCGGCGGACTCTTTGCTCCATTGAAAGGCGGCTTCTCCGGCAACTGAAAGGGTCGATTAAAAAACACTTAAGACATATCAATACCAACAATAAATACCAAAAATGGATCGTTGGTTGGTTGTTGGAGTTTCACGTCCTGGAAACAACTAAGGTCATATCAGGATGGCCAACAACTGGAAGAAGAAACCAGATAGCATACCGTTGTGGGGAACGCAGCTTTTGTAATGTGTAGGTGACCAGCTTTTGTGTTGTTTGTGACAATATTGGTAATTTCAGGATCATAGAGGCATGCCAATTGCTTACGATATTATATGGTATGCGGGTATTGCAGTACCTATCTGCTAAAATACCTCCGGGAGTTTGACGCCCCTGCCTTGCAAAGTTATAAACCACTGCCTTGTGGTGTACAGGTTCTTGATAGAACTAAAGGCTAAGGGAGCAAACCCTAACAGAAAACCATGCTTCCGTGGCAACATTAAGGGTGGTGATGAATGGAACTTTCAACATCTCCCGGCCAGCCACTGCAGGGACAAATAGTTTGTGCCTGTCTTGACGTGTTCTTGCCGGTGTTACACCTTTATTTGCTCCCCGAGAGAGTGCTGCTAGTAACTTGCAAAAGCCAGCTGCACTTCAAAACTTTGCAGGCAGCTTTTATGAAATGCACAACCGCACAAAATAGTGGTGGTTATGAAATAAAAGCAGTCTTTGTCGCATTGCGACCGACAGCATCATGATGAATTGGGTTTAAGTATGCGCTGGATAAGATTTCATACCAAACTCAATGTATTATTTTTAGGTTCCACTCATATAGTCAGGAGAGCTGGCAACATTTGAGGTAGTTTAATCAGTTATCTGAGAAACCAAATGAAACGTTTAGTACCTGACATCAAATAGGTAATCGTACATGAATTAGAATGTCCGATAAATAAATACATGATTGAGACAAAGCTTGGCTCAGACCTCACACTTGAAATACAAGAATGTAGACATAATTGAGGTGTCTGCAAATATGTACACATGTACAATAAGCTAACTCAATTTAGAAAGATGTCACAAGCACAGTGCACAGTCAATGCTTGGTATAAACTGTTTGGGAACTTTAATGGACACCTGGAAGAAGAAATAAGATTGGGAGAAGAAACAAGCTTGGATGTTTTGTACTCGACTTGAAGCGGCTGCAGATGGTTGCAAAAATAGGGTTGCGGTGAAAAGGCAGGCAATATTGTAGAATTTCTAGGAATACTTCAAACAGATACCCTTTGTTGAAATAATTTGAGAAAATGAGTCACACAAAGATCAATCAATCAATCAATCAAAGATCTGGTCATAAATCCGCAGATGTGTATGAAATGGGGCAAATAAGGTAATGATGTGCACTGATATTGTTTTGCAGAGAATCCAGCAGTTTCTTCAGACTTATACAAGTTATGGCTAGGCTACATGGGTGTGCATTGTGGATATCCATGGCAAATGTTGATTCACGTACGCACTTACCACTTGATTCATCTTCGTCAAGGTACATGTTTTCAAATTCCAAATCCAATTCATTTCCAAATATTGCATCATGAGAATCTGAAAGTTTGGTGAAGAGAACAGAAAATACAAGGAACTCTAAGAACCACATTGTTACTCATATTTTCTAACAATTTGCAGTCATTACGATATACAACACTCATTACTCATTATTGGAGAGAATAATTCCAGCAGAAACAGGTATAGCCTGGTACTATTTAGCTACTCAAATAGTCCATGTAGAATTTTGCTCAGGTGATGCATAGTGTTAGAAAACGTAGCCAGTTGGATCATAATTTCTAAGTTCCAGCCCGAATAGCTGGGATCTAACCTCAATTCTTGTAGATACATTTATCCAACAAACTGTAATATTACTGGATGCCTGGCCATCAGAGCCCCAGTTATACCAGAAACTCTTCCCATGTGCGTTCTGACAACTGTCTGTCAGATCACACCTGATGCCCCTCTCCCACATAGTTATCGGTATTAAATCTACTGTATGTCTCCGAAAGAAAAAAGGGAAGACAAGTCACGCAAGATTGGCAGTGAAGAAGTTGTGCTTTATTGGCATCCACTCCTGTTCACCTACTAGTGACCTATCACCCTGACCCATTACCTTCTGTCCACACATAGCCTCACTACTCTAGTTAGTATCTATCAGAATCAGTGCCTACAGCCCATTGAACCGGAGTCCCATGGTTGTTGCACACAGCTCAGTTTGTATATGAAAGGTGGAGCATCAGACAGGGTCTCTGGGTTCCTACCCAAGAGAAGAGTGTGTCTCACTCAAGAGTCAGGAGTAGAGTGTTCACTTCCAGAGTGTGTCTAGAATGATCAATATCAGAATGAGGCTACTGTGTGGTCAGGTGGGGCAAAGGGGTGCAAGTGACTGGGCTCCCACAGCCAACCAATCAGGCACCCTCCACAGCCTGAGTGGCGACGCCCCCAATATGGGTAGCTGTCACTCACCCAGCTGTAGGTGGTGTCCATACTGTATGTAGATGAGGCTGGTGTGCTTGCCCATCAGCCCTGTGGTAACAGGTATTTACCATAAATATATATATTAAAAATGTCCTTCTCCTCCACTTGCACCATTACTGGTGCATAGAGGGAACATTTCAACAAACATTAACTGTCTCTTACATAGGAACATCTCGTCATAATCTTGGGCACTATGTATTAACATATATTTCACATAGCCTAATATGTCACACAGCGAGTGGGGCACCCATTGCTTTTCTATTACATAACCGTGGTCCCCACTCCGTCGCCAGAGGATAATAATGCTCTCTGCCAATATATAATTCCGAACCGAAAATCTGTATATTTTTAAAATGTCCCTCTTCCATTCTACTTGCGCAAATGGCCAAGGAAAATGGAAGCCCAGCAACATTACATCTTTTTCAGTCCGGCCAGAGTGAGTGCTATACAGTGGAGACAATATGAGTTTTAATAGACCCTTCCCGTCCAAATGCCCACGCGTTGTATTTTACTTTAGGTACATTCTCCACTGTATTGGCCACTCCTCCCTTAGTCACTGTCAAAGTTTTTCTTCCCAAGTTTTCTATCTTTTTCCAGTTCTCCGCCAATTGAGTACCCATTCCCATCTACTTGTTTAACAGTAATTGTTTAGACAAGAACAGGCCCAAAATCTATACCAGAATGGCTGTCCCCATATAGATGGTGGCTTCGAACCGGCTATGTTACTACTTATCTACTCTAGTTCTACCCCCCTAGTTAACCTTAATTTATATTTAAAATGATAAAAATGTCTTTATCCATCCTGTCACTGTCCACGTTGTGTCCGCTAATTCTCTTGCACGCCCACGCCCCCTTAAACTTAATGACCAAAATCAAACAAAAATAAGTTTAAAAAATAGCCTACGCCAGGACAGAATAGCAACACAAGCAGAGACTAATGACAGGTTACATCATTGGACAAGACAAGCAAATCCAATCCAATAATTTCTTCAATCAACGATTGACCCAATCAACCATCGACCCCGTCAATCAAGTGACCCAAATCAATCCTTGACCCCATCAATCAACCTGATCCAAAATCAATCAACCGACCCGAATCAACCAAGTGACGACACAAATGAATCAAATGACCCCAATCAATCAACCAATCTGAATCAATCAAGGAACATTCTTTCTGGCTGGGGTCAGCTGATAATCTCAGCCAAGTCCGCCCGACTATGCCACTGGTACGGATCGGTGCCCGGCATCCTGCCTGGTGACGTTACCACGATCGGATGCTCCACAACCAATTAAGGATCCGTGATCCAACAGCGACGCCACACCCATGCGCCAGATACCACACAATCTTCATCAGAACGAGGTTTCCACACAAACAGTGCCCGGACGCCATAGCGCATCCGGGCAGCGCAGAGCGACCACGTTGCTCACGCAGCCTGCTGTTAGCGTTACCTGCCCCAGGTCTATGTGATACTATATACTCCTATACTCAGTCAATCTCCATATTGTAATTGCTCATCCTCTTGTGAACCCAGGCCCCCTTAAAACTTAAGCCAAACTCGACTCAAGTTCCTACAAATTGGGTAAGCCGGGTTAGAATAGCAACACAAAACATGGATCACTAACATTTCTACGGTATGTATATATTTATATATAGACATTTTTTTTTACTCAGACCTTGTTGAATTTCAGAAAGAAGTGTATATACTATGCGGAATACGCACTACCCCTAGTAGGAAGCTGGGAAACCTCTAAATAACTACGCAAATTTATACAGCATCCCTGCTCATCCCCAAAATTGTTGGTTCAGATGCCCCAGGCACTGGATAAACACGCTATCAACATTATTATGCCTTATACGGAAGCGCAGCCAGTTCCAACACTGAGCCGTGCGGCTTATACCATACCACGGCGTACCATCCCGTGCCCCTTCCTTGGACGTCTGCATCTGGTATAACAAGCTTGGATGGGAGCTCTAGCCTCGATGCCATCTGTCGTATCTTAACGGTCTCATGTTTCACTCTAAATGTCCGCAGGAGCCAACCTCTTCCCCCTACCATGCATGCCTCCGGCACCTGCAGCAATGCTGGGCCGGCGATCCTCTGGTTGATTTGAGGCTTTCCAGCACAACAAATTGTCACATCAATGTGAGGTTCATGGGGTGCAACGCTCACACCACCCATGCCCTCCACAGGTGCCACAACGGTGGCAGACACAGTCTTCCGGATGTTTGTGATCCGCAGCTTCCAGTCTTCCGGCTTCGTCCCCATCTTCACAGGCCTGGTAGGTCATCTCCATGGTAGGATAGCACACGATGGGCAGTCTGCCCATGCAAGCTTCAGGATAGAAGCTTGCCTTCCTTCTTGTGCTCACCGCTACCACAGACTTCCCCACCGGCAGATACGTCAAGTGGTATGCCGAATACGTGTCTGGGCTCACCATCTGCAGTCCCAGGCAAAAGGTGATCGATGCATCCGGACTCCACACCACCTCCACCCGTGCGTGCTGTTAGTACCAGTGTAGATCGAGACCACAAAATCCTGCCCCTCTGGCTGCCTCTATCACGAGTGTCAGCTGACCCGGCACCAGTAGTGTTTCTGTAAGCATGCCGCGCTCCAGCTGCATCTCCATGCGATGGTGCAAAGCCTGCTTTGACACGTAGTCGTCCACCTCACTCTCCAACTCCTCCACTGCTAGCCTCGCGCTGCAGCAGCAGAAAGTCACTGGAGGTGGCTGTCATGTCCTCTGCCTCTTACCACGCCAAGGCTAGCATCCGCTCTACTACAGAAACATGCTCTGCTAATTGCAGCTGACTATTTCGGGTCCTATTCATAATGGAAAGCATCAGCTCTTGGTTATGCTTCAGGGCCTGCGTCTGCAGACTGTTTGAGGTAATAGCCTGTTGCGCCTTGTTTAACTGTGCATGACTCACCATGCCAAACAGCCAGGATGCTGCCTACTGCATCAACCAGTCCCCTCTTATGCCATCCAGCAACCACCTGCTGAACTTCAGCAGGGTCCTGCTCTAACCTAGCCTGTAGAACACTGAGCTTCATATTCCAATGATGAATATTATCATACCACTTGTTCTTAGTCAATTTGTCCACATGGTCTCGCACCTGTCAGAACCAGTCCTCCACCGGTGGCCGGTTTGGGGGTGTGATCAATACCACCAGCTGCCACACAGCCAACACCGTCCTCACCTCACCCTGGCCCCTAATTAGGACCACATCCTCTTCAAAGAGGTCAGTGCTGCTGCCAATAGGCCATAGTGGCAAAACAAGGCCCACATGGTATAAACTGACTGGAATATACAGAAATGCCATTTATGGGTGATAATCACAATGAAATCGTGCCCTGTAGCACTATGTTAATTAGTGAGACTGGGCAGACCCTAATATCAGCCCCAACACTGCTATATTCGATGAACACGTGGTACAAATCGAAACTGCTGCAATCAATCTGGACAACTCCTGAATGCAATGTAATTGCACCCCGGAGTTTCCCAATGCGATAAAAACTTAATTTTAGTCTTAAAAACACGCCTTAGCTTCCAGGACGAGCATATACACAAAACATAATAAGAATACAAATATTTGAAAAATAATCAGTCACGAGGGCGAATGCCATAGAATGTCTGCCTGAAGTGAAAAATGACTCACTTGGTGCTGGAATCCACATAATGTTCGTGTAAATATATGTCAGCACCCAATGTTTGTGGAAATGATCACCTGATGCTGGCACACCACACAATGTTTGTGAAATGCTGAACTGGACACCATGTCTGTGGCAATCGCCTCCTATATGTGCAAAACGTGTCTATGTATGCAACGGCACACACCAAACACAAACAATTGTTATATATGCACTGTGAATGTATATATAATCTTAGAATTACAGACTAATGCTTCCTCCTCCTGGGATGTCCACAGAACAGGTTCACACAAGCAATGCAGGCGCGTTTTGCTAAGTGCTGTTCCTGTGGGTCCGGCATAGGCATAGTCAGTCTGGTCTTCTCATGGGTGTGAGAGCGTAACACTCCGGTAGCGTGACTGTCACAGCTGACTGGCGGTGGGCGTTTGATCACACCGGTCATCGTCTGGCAGTAGTCCATCTCTCACGTCGCGTCCAGTGCACAAGGGGACACACCCCGCGGTGTTATGTCAGGCGGAGTCACCATCCGCCACGCGTCACTGAGCGCCGCATCGGTGGTTGTGTAGGTGTTAATGATCTCTTGAATTAGCCCGCCGGTGCAATTGTCATTACAGGCCCGGGTCCATCCTGCCTCACTACCTGTTCGGGAAGCTGGGGAACAAAACACGGGCGAGACACACAAGTACTGCTAGCTGCCCCCCTGCCAATCATCCCCTTATTGCTTTCCGCACCTACAACCTTATTACTTTTACCACCTTGACCACCCTGTATCCAGTCAATATCACCCCTCACACACCAATTACACCCTTAAGACCCCCACTTATTTCCTGGTGGCTAGGTAATTCGGCACCTGTGACCGCATGTTCAATCGATGTGCGCCACATTTTATGGCCCCTATTGTGCCTGGCGGGTACCGTGTTGTCACAGCTCTTATGGCCCATCAGTGGGGAACTGTAAATTTCATTAGTAGGGCCTGATTGCCTCTGGCAGTTGTTCCTCACCTGTAATGTGGCCCAGCTATGCGTCACCATTGTATGTGCGCTAGGTAGGCCAGCCCCACTGTGCTCACTTTTATGGCTCAGTAGACCTGGTAATTGCCCTTGGAATTGCCCCAACGGCAATTGAGAATTTCCATCCCAATCAAACTGATCATAATTGGTGACATGTGCCTCCTGACACATCCCCTCATTTATGTTTCCTCCTCTGTCCATGGGTCAGCCTGGAGTTAATTAAATCCCATTCCATCTCTCCATCAGCCAATTTCACCTGATCCCAGTTTACCACCCTTTTACAATTCCCACGACCCACCAAAGTAATTACAGCCCGCCTAACATCTGCTACGCTGAACCCAGGATCAAATTGCCTGTCCAGTGGACCTGACTCATTAACCAGCAGTAAAACAGCATCCCATACCACCAGCTGCACAGTATTAGCCCTGCTAATTGCTCTGGCCGTATTATACCGCCTAACGTCTGTTACGCTGAACCCAGGATCAAATTGCCTGTCCAGTGGACCTGACTCATTAACCAGCAGTAAAACAGCATCCCATACCACCAGCTGCACAGTATTAGCCCTGCTAATTGCTCTGGCCGTATTATACTGCCTGCTTATGGCCCTGTTTCTCACTGCTTCCTGCAGTGAGTCTGCTAATTCATCAATTCGCCTGGCTGCATTCGACAATATCTCACCAGTGTGCCTGTATAGCAGCTGGGACTGTGGTTTATTTGGGTGCCTGCAAAACTATAGATAAAAAGGTGAAAACCCTGTGGGACCCAGGCACGTGCATCTGTATGCTAACATTGCAACCCCCAGATATTCCTCCCGTTCAGCCACCCTAGAGTTCACCAATTTTGCTAGCATGGTTTTTTGTGTTCTGTGGAAATGCTCCACCATGCCGCTTGATTGTGGGTGATAGCGGGTGAAGTCTCTCACCTCCACACCCACTTCTTCCCCACAAGGAGTTTATCGGTCAGGAAGACTTCTGGTGCCGAATATCTGGGTTTATACTCCCTTATTAAATAATCATAGATCCCCTGCGCAGACTTGCTGGGGAGGGGTTTTTATCTCGACTCAGCCTGTGCAGTGATCTATGATAGATAGCAGATATCTCTTTCCCTCTTTACTTTCTGGAAATGGCCCTGTCATATCTGCTGTCACCAACAGACCCGGAGCCACTGGGAGCGGCATTGCAGTGGGGAACGGATAATCCCGCTTCACCTGGTTTAGGGAGCATGTTGGGCATTTGGCTATAAATTTGGCAATATCACCTCTCATGCCCGGCCACCTAAAGTGCTCCTCGCCTCTCTGCAATGTTTTGGCCATTGCCATATGTCCCACATCTTTATGAGCCCGCTCTACTACTTGTTCCCGGCACTCTATCGGTAACATCAATCTGGGATAGTTTTTTCCCCCTGGTGGTGGCATCAGGGAATATATTAATCCATCCATCAGGATATAATCATCCTGATCCTCCCTTGCAATAAATGCCTGTACACTGTCAGCCTGCAGCCTGCCGATGGATTCCCTGTCCAATTGATAATACTCAAAAGGGACCATTTCCTCTATACCCTCTATCTCCACTACCGATATCTGTTCTGGCTCCTCGGCTATTTCAACTGGTCTCAGCCTAGACAGCATGTCTGCCCATACATTGGACGCCCCTGCAAATTCCTGGATGGGAGCTGAATACTCAGCCAGCAATACTGCCCATCGCCTTAAGCGGCTGTTCACAAAGTCAGCAGCATATAGATATGGCCTCAACTTTATGAGCGCAAAGATCATTGCGTATGCCTCCTCAATGGTGATACTATAATCTGAGGCATCTGTATAGAGCTTGTAAGGTTTTGTGGGATCCGGAAATTTGAGTATAACACACTCCAAAAGAAGCTGTTTCAACTCTCTCCAGGCCTTTTGGCACTCAGGCCCCCACTAAAATCTCACGGATTGCTTGGTCAGATGGGTAAGTGGTGCCACCACATCCGTATAATTGACCATCAGCTGTCGATAACCGTTGGCAGATCCCAACACATGACGCACTCTGTTTTTGTCAGTAGGAGGGGGTATGTCTCGGATTGCAGCAACTTTATCGGGGTCTGCTTGCAGACCTTCCGCACATACCACAAAACCTAATAGTTTGACCTCTCTCAGGCCAAATGAACACTTGGACTCTTTAATGAGCAGGCCAGCCTCCGCCAGGGTGGCAAGGACCTGGGCCACATGAACCCTGTGCTATGTCTCATGCTGGGAATAGATGACTATGCCATCTAGGTAGATTAGGCATGATTTCCCCAGGAACTTTGCCAGCACTGAGTTCATCATGCATTGGAACACCGCAGGTGCATTAGTAAGCACATTCGCTTAAACTGAAACAGTCCCCTGTGGGCACTGATTGCAGTCTTTTCCCTGCTGTCTGGGTGCATTCTCACCTGCCAATAACCCAATTTTAGGCCTATTGTGATGAAAACCTTTGCACCCGTGAGTTGGTCAAAGATGTCTTGGATTCTGGGTAGTGGGTAGGCATCCTCATGAGTCACCTCATTTAGACGCCTATAATCCCCACATAACCTAATAGAATCATCCTTTTTTGGAACAACCGTTACAGGACTCGCCCTTGCACTGCGACTTGGTTCTATTATGTCCCCTTTCAACATCTTCTCCAATTCTTCCTCTACCAGTCTCATTTTTGAGAGTGGAATCCTATATAGTCTTTGGTTGATAGGACGGGCATCCCCAGTGTCGATGGTCATTTCCACCACATCTGCAGTATTCAGGGGAGGCCCCTGGATGGGAACACTGTGGGGAATTTTTCCCTCCAGTACTCCACCTGCGAGACTACCCCCGACACACTAGCACATGTGGTTTCTGTGCCCAAACACCTGTGCTCCACACCATTCAGGATAATACTCATATCCGTGTATGACAGCACGGCGTCACACTGCTGCATGACATCCGTCCCTATCAGGAGATCATGCTGCAACTCCCCTACCACACAAAACTCCCACTCAACTCCCACCATGGTGACCTTCCCCACTCCCCTTGTAGAGATCAAATGTCCTGAGAGTGAGTGAAGCCTCAAGCCCTGCTGGGGTTCACCTCCTGCATATCCTCTTAATTTGAGAGCATTATAGACCCTACTCTTAATTGTGCTTTTGCTGGCAGTTATTCTATTTAAATTGTGTATTGTTGTATACGACTATAACTATGAAGAGCACTGTCTGGCAATCACAATTTTGTAGAAATTTGTGTTTAGGTATCTATATCATTAACCAAAGGCAAGGCTTGTTTTATTTAACGATGCCTCTCTACAAAGCTTATTGTAGTAGTCCATAATAAGCCTCACCACCACATGCTGACCTCTACTTGCTAAGAAGTAGCAACAAGTGGCAGCATGCTAGCAGGTTGGCAGGAACAGTCCCTAGGGTGAACTGTTCCGCACATTGCTAGCGGGTATCCCCTACAGGGGCCATATGCATGGAGCAGTGTTAGCAAGCCAAAACGCGATTAGGGCGGGATTTCTGGTTTAGTGGCGAAAAGTCGCTATGCATGGAGCAGTGTTATGCAAACACCGCGAGTTTAAAGTTGGAGATTCTAACACCAGCCCATAGCAGGTTTACAGGCGGTGTTAGGTACCGATTAGGGCCAAATCTATTCAATGCTATCATATTTACCAGAATTACATACGCAATAAGTGAAATTTCATCAAATTAACCCTAAAATCGAAGCTATATTAACGTAGCGGTGGCGATATTCATACTGTCAAATCGACCAATGCAAACAAAACAAATCGCCGCCGCCGCCACCGCCGCCCAATCGGCGGCTATATATTAGGCCCAAATCTATTCAATGCTATCATATTTAACAGAATTGCATACTCAATAAGTGAAATTTAATTAAATTAACACTAAAATCGAACCGATATTAACGCCGCCGCTACATCGGCGGCGATTTTCATACTGTTGAATCGATGAATGCAAACAAAACAAATCGCCGCCGCCACCGCATCGGCGGGTATATATTAGGCCCAAATCTATTCACTGCTATCATATTTAACAGAATTACATACTCTAAAAGTGAATTTTTGATCAAATTAACCCCAAAATTGAACCGATATTAACGCCACCGCTACATCGATGGCGATATGCATACTGTCGAATCGACGAATGCAAACAAAACAAATCGGCGCCGAATCGGCGGCAATATTTTGAACCAGCGGTGCTCGCCGGCAACAGGCTCAGAGGGATTTCCCAAATCTATAAATAAATTCACGTTTAGATAACACAAACCGTTTAGGCGCCCATGCATACTGCATGACATACTTAGCGACACCCCTGATAACCGGTGATACCTACCCGGTGTTAGATGGTTAACACCACACGCCGCTAACACGCTCCATGCATATGGCCTTTGAGGTTACACACAACCTGGCTGGGAATGACGGGTCACTTCTCTTGTTTGGCCTGAATAAACCAGGGGACATGCCCGGGTTTGAAGCTTCTACGTCTTTCCGTCATTACACACACAGACAGGGCCAATCACATATCATGAGGTACATGTAAAGCTTACACTGCAGACAAAACTGATCTAAAAAAATTACTTTGACACTGCTTATGTAACATTAAGAAATCATTGTAGTCATGGTTGCAGATATATAAATATTTTGTTTATCGTATTTACCAAAGTATTCCATAGCCGTGTCAGTGAATACATCCAGATAATGAACTCGCAGAAAAAGAATTAGGAGAAATAACGGAATGAGGCATCCTTGAATGATCACCACAATCTCTAGGATGAGCGTGCTATACTTGCTTAGATAAATGCGTCCCCGATGTATTGCTGATGGGTGAAAATTATTATGTTATTGAATATCTTAATTGGAAGAACTGAAAAGAATACGATGCCTCTAATTGAATATAGTAGAAAATAAGACATTGTGAATGAGCACAGAATACCCTCAAACAACATTCAAACATACAATTATCAGTGTGCTTTGAGATAATAGCTGAACACGATTTCCAGGGATCTCTACGAGTCTAGATATGTTGGCTGTCACAAATCCAGGTAATTAATACTAACCAGGTAGAGGCCAGGACTAGGAATTCAAAACGTCTTGGTGTCTCAAGGTGTATTGAGCAAACCCTGAACAGAAAACCATGCCACTGTGGCAGCATCCCAACATCTCCCGACCAGCCACTGCAGGGACAAATAGTGTTGTGCCTGTCTGGACATGTTCTTGCCAGTGTGAAACCTCTATTTGCTCCCCGAAAGAGTGCTGCTGGTAACTTGCAAAAGCCAGCAGCATTTCAACACTTTTGCAGGCAGCTTTCATGAAATGTAGCTGAGAGTCATTAATACCGACTCATGTTTTTCAGTTAGACAGTATTGTTGGTGTAACCCTGCCAGCAATATAGGCCAGGGTAGGGGTTACCCCACTTGATAGCTCCTAGCCCCCCCCCCCCCCCCCCCCCAAGTAAGACAATAGCCACACAGCAACACTGGTCTGCAACTCACACCCCCACCAGCCCACCTCTAGCTACTCCATGCTGGTCAGTCATGAATCAATGATGATGTGGTGATATTTATTAAATTGTTATTGAATTTATTTTCAAATTTATTTAATTATTATCCTTATTATTGAATGTTGTTCATATTATTCCTATGCTATCATTATTAATATGTTTTCAGGATCTCCCAGCATTATGGCACCAGTTGCACCATTGTAGGTTGCAGTTCCTCAGTAGCTCAGATGACAGAGTGTTGGTCTCAAGATCAGGGGGTAACCGGTTTGAATCTTGGAACTGGAATACTTTTTTTTTTAAAGAATGTCTTACTACTTTTTTTTTAAGGCATAATTATATTAATATTAATAAATATGCCTTTACCTAACTCGACACTGCTCGAAGTTAGCTGGGTCGGCTTTACCTGGGTCGGCTTTACCCGGGTCGATGTTACTCGCCTCGACGTTACCCGCCTCGACTTCACCCGACGCGACTTCACCCGACCCGACTTCACCAGACTCGACTTCACCCGACTCAACTTCACCAGACCCGACTTCACCCGACACAACTTTACCCGACCCAACTTTACCTGACCCACCTTTACCCGACCACACTTTACCCAACCCAACTTTACCTGACCATACTTTACCCGACCCACCTTTACCCAACCCAACTTTACCTGACCCGAGTTTACCCTCCCGGGGCAAAGTCAGGTCGGGCAAAGTCAGGTCGGGCAGTCAGGTCGGGCAAAGTCAGGTCAGGCAAAGTCAGGTCGGGCAGAGTCAAGTCGGGCAATGTCAAGTCAGGCGGAGTCGAGTTGGGTAATGTCAAGTCGGGTAATGTCTTGGTCTCAAGATCAGAGGGTAACCGGTTTGAATCTTGGAACTGGAATACTTTTTTTTAAAGAATGTCTTACCACTTTTTTGTAATGCATAATTATATTAATATTAATAAATATGCCTTTACCTAACTCGACATTGTTTGAAGTTACCTGGCTCGGATTTACCCGTGTCGCCTTTACCCGCCTCGACGTTACCCGCCTCGAAGTTACCCGCCTCGACTTTACCCGACCCGACTTCACCCGACCCGACTTCACACGACTCGACTTCACCTGACTCGACTTCAATCGACTCGACTTCACCCGACCAGACTTCACCGGACCCGAGTTCACCGGACACGACTTTACCCTACCCGACTTTACCCGACCCAACTTTACCCGACCACACCTTACCCACCTCGACTTTCCCCGACCCAACTTTACCTGACCCTACTTTACCCAACCCGTCTATACCCAACCCCACTTTACCTGACCCCACTTTACCTGACCCGAGTTTACCCTTCCGGGCCAAAGTCATGTCGGGCAAAGTCATGTCGGGCAAAGTCAAGTCGGGCAGAGTCAAGTCGGACAATGTCAGAGTCAAGTCGGGTAATGTCAAGTCGGGTAATGTCAAGTTGGGTGAAGTCAAGTTGGGTAAAGTCAAGTCGGGTCAAGTCAAGTCGGGTAAAGTCAAGTCGGGTAAAGTCGAGGCAGGTAAAGTTCAGTCGGCTAAAGTCGAGTCGGCTAAGGTTGAGTCGGCTATAGTCGAGTAGGCTAAACTTGAGTTGTCTAAAGTTGAGGTAAAGTCGAGCCGGAGAAAGTTGAGCCAGGGAAAGCTGAGCCGGGGAAAGTTGAGCCGGGTAAAGTCGAACTGGGTAGAGTCGAGCGGGGTAGACTAGAGCCGGTTAGAGTCAAGCCGTGTAGAATCTAGCCGGTTAGAATCGAGCCGGTAAAATTCGAGCCGGGTAAAGTCGAGCCGGCTAAAGCCGAGTCGGGTAAAGTCAAGCCGGGAAAAGTTGAGCCGGGTAAAATCGAGCCGGGTAAAGTCGAGCCGGGTAAAGTCGAGCCGAGTAAAGTCGAGCCCGGTAAAGTTTAGCCCATAAAGTCGACTAATGTCGAGTCAGGTAAAGGCATATTGATTAATATCAATACAATTGTGCATTTACGAATAATTAAGACATTCTTTAAAAAAAAAGTATTCCAGTGGCAAGAATAGAACCAGTTACCCTCTGATCTTGAGACCAACACTCTGCCATCTGAGCTACAGAGGAACTGCTCAACCCAGAGTGGTACAATTGGTAGCGGAATGCTGGGAGGTCCTGACAGAATGTGAATAATGAGCAAACAATATGGATAGAAATAATTTTATTAAAATTAAATAGTAAGGATAATAAATAAATAAATTTAAATATAGATAAAATAAAATGTAATTAAATATCACCACATCATCATTGACCAGAATGGTGTGTCTAGAGGTGGGCTGGTGGGGGTGTGGCTTGCAGACCAGTGTTGATGTGTGGCAATTGTCTTACTATGTGTGTGGGGGGAGGGTTCAGGTGGGGCAATCATGCATGACTACCTCTAGCATGACTACCTCTATATGGCTGGCAGGGTTACACCAACACAAAGAAGCTAAGGTGGGGATGCATCTGTGAACTGTCCAACTGAAAAACTTAGGGAGGATGTGGGTCATGGTCATTGAGGCATGACTGCTGCCAAACCTTGTTTTTAAGTTTGAGGTTAGGGGTACTACCAGTACCAGTATATCCAAACATCCATACATATATATGCACATATAGATGTGCTTATATACACATATATAATGTATATATATACACGTATATATGTGTATATATACATATCTACATGTATATATGTGTATATATGCACATATATCCACATCTATGTGTGAATATGTTTAGAATTATGCCTATATATGCATATATATATATATAAACATATCTCCAGTACAAATTAGGGAGAAACAAATGAGGTAGTGGGTTGAGTAGTTTAATCTCTGGCAAGGGTTATAGGCCCTTGCCCATAAAGAAAAGAAAAGAAAAAATCCTCCGGTGCGACTGACACTTGTCTACATCCGGTGGAGGTGAGGAGGGTAGGTGGAGCCACCCGTACAGTGTTGTCTTACGGAGTATAACAATAAAGTAATAATTAACCCTTACGTATCTTTATACTTGCATAATCCGTTATACATCACATAAACATATCTCCAGTACAAATTAGGGAGAAACAAATGAGGTAGTGGGTTGAGTAGTTTAATCTCTGGCAAGGGTTATAGGCCAAAGATCGGAGATCCCCCAACCCCTATCGTTAGTATATAGTGGTCGCCAGTGAGGTGGCCACGCGCATGTCGTTCATTATTCTTACAGTCAAAGGTGTTTTCAAGTATGTGAAGACTGTGTCGGTCGCCCAGTCCCCCCTGGCACGAAGCTCCTCAATGGTGGCCCCGCATAGGGATAGGTATGTACAGCCGCCCCGCCTGAGAGAGTGGGATGAGACCGAGGATGGGTCCAAGCCTGCCTTCCCCGCGAATATTCGCAAGGTTGTCTGGTACACGGCATAGGGGAGGGGCGAGGAGGCGCCCAGTCCGGAGGGGATCCGGAAGGCTAGCGCGTCCGGGGGGGCAGGGGTCCGGTCGAAGTGCAGTTCGGTCCAGTAAACCGCACAGATGTCTGTGTTCAAGCACCTGGCGACCGGTATTTCCAGGATGCGCTCCCGGAACTGGATCGTCTTTGATCGTCTGACCGAAATGATCATGCCCCATGGGAAGAATTTGAAATCAGCCCTGTGGAGTGCAGATTCAGACAGTGTCACCTGGCACTTGCGTAGGAGAGCTCGGAAGCTGCACAACAATGCAGCGCGCCAAGCGATGTGACCTTGGGTCATAGATAGGTAGGAGAACATCTTCAGCAGTGTCCCGGGCAATATCGGGGCCGCCTGCCGCGGGGCCGCCGATCTCTCTCTCCTGATTCCACGGAGGGTGGAGGCGACTTCGTAGCTTGTGTATGAGATCGGTTCAGCTCCCCTTTGGCGGAGGAAGTAGTTCAGGCCGCTAAGGTAGTTAAGTATCGATGAGTATTTCAGGGTTCTGGCCAGCCAGGTGGCATATAGAGCCACCTGGGCAGGTGGGCAGGGCAGGGGGAGTGCGTCTCGGAGAAGTTCTCGACAAACTCCAGGTAACGCCTAACCTGCACCCCCCGTGTTGAGATGGAGTTTGTGGCGTAGGCGCTGCTCTGGAACAGCAGCTGCTCCCGTTTCAGCTGGGCCACCCCTGGAACCGGAATTGTCATCATCATTAAATATGAAGCTGCAGCACATACTGTTGGTAGGGTCGGCCTCTCTGAGGCGCCCTGGACTACCTTTATCATCTAACCTGCTCAAGGCATCACATATTATGTTGTCTTTGGTGCCTATAAACACAGAAGAGAATTCAAAGTTCCGCTCAGCCGCTATCCAGAATAGCCGTCTCAGGAAGAACATTATTTCTGGGCATCTAGATCTGCCAGTGTTAAGGGCGGCCCGTACTGTCGTGCTATCTGTTATCATGACCACGGCACTGTTCTCCCATAGGTGGCCCCAGTGTGCCGCAGCCGCAAAGGCCGCCCACATCTCACGTACATTTATGTGCGCCTTTGCGCAAGTCCCGTGGGGCGCCAAGTGGTGATGTCCGAGTCTAACTCTCAAGGTGGCGTCGTCGGACATGTTGAAGGCCCCAGCAATCCATGCGTTGCCATGCAAGGCCCCATATCCATAGTTTGAGGCATCGCTATATGTAGAGAGTGACGGGGCAAATCTCCCCAGGATCCTCGCCTTCCCATTAAATCTGTCAGCAAAGCCGCACCACCAATCAACATCTTCTCGGAAACCCTTAGAGAGGCGAACCATGAAGTGAGGTTCTCGTACGGTGTTCATACAGTCATAAATACGCCTGCAGAAGGTCCTACCCCCCTTTATCACCTTGCTGCAGTGCGCGAGTAGGCCGCCCAGCCTCTCAAGCTCCCTTTTAGTGGCCTTACGCCGGCCTCTAACCTGTTTCAGTATGGCGATGAGCTTCGTGAGCTTATCCGAGGGGAGCCTCATTTCAAGTGCGACTGAGTCGATTACTATCCCGAGGAACCTGACAGAGGTGTCGGGGGAAGTTAGTTTAGTAAAGCTGATTGAGAATCCGATCCTTCTGAGGATCGCTATCATCCTAGCCTGCTCCCGGCAGCCCGTAGTATAGTCGGAGCTAATGAGACAGTAGTCGTCGAGATAGTTTATAACCCGTGGGACTCCCTCCCTCACCGCACAGCGCACGGCAAAGTCAGATATCTTGCTGAACACATACGGGCTTGAGGACAGCCCCATGCAGAGCCTATTGTCTCGCATGTAAGTACAGTCTGCGCCCTCGGATGGGTCAAAGTCCCAGTGAAGCCCCTGCCTGTCACGGTCGTCAGGGTGTATACATACTGCCCTGTAGGCGTCTTTTATGTCAATAGTCGACATGTAGTCGCCCCTCTCCATTACTTCAGCCACGCTGTCTACACTGTTGTAGTTAAACTTTACGCATACCTGTTCAGTGAAATTATTAACCGAGTCATCGGCTGGCCTGCTGCAATCTACAATCGTCCTGCCCCCACCACCGTCTTTGGGGATCCAGAACATGTCATGCACGCAAGTCGGCCTATCGGTTACTATTGAGATGCAGCCATTTATTATTTCGCCCGAGAGTTTTTTAGTTATGCCTGCCCTGTGCTCTGGGTCACGGGTCATCCGTAACTTCGGACAGTATTTTGCTTCACAGTCCGGGTTAATTACCCTGAAACCAAATATCACTCCTCTGAGCAGGTACTGCCAGTCTGGGTCAGTGTCACCCCTCAGAAACAACTCGCAAAAGACCCGGCAAGGACGTAGTTGCGCAATGCAGCCCGTTATGCTGTGGGTGCATGCACAGAGACCCTGGGCACAATCATCCGAGATGTCAAAAACCACCGGCCTGTCCCCCGCAGTCTCTCGGGCTGTGACTCTGAGAGCGCAATTTTTGGCGCCAATATGTTCAACCGTCACCCAGCTGTCTGCGGCGTCGGGGAGGCCCTCCCAGCCCCTTATGTAATCGCTCCCAGGTTGGTGGCGGTGTCTGACCTCGCCCCCCCCACCCGGCCCCGCCGCCCCGCACAAGATCATAGGCGGTTGGGTCACTGGCATCTGGGCCCCCCCCCGTGGTTGTGGTGTGTGTTCTGGAGTTCTGACGGTTGGCGCATCCCGCCCTGCCATTATGGGCGGCCATAACGCCATCTCTGGGGTCGCTGCCCTCACCCCACCCTCCGAGCTACTGGTTTTAATTACTGACTCGCCGGCTTTCATATTTCGGATACCACCTTCCCTGTTATTTTTAAAATTATCAGTGATGGCACATTTGTACGTAGCCGAAGTTAGATTGGGAATATTCTCACCGGGGATGGTACCCACCATATCAGCACCGACATTGTAAGCGCTAGCAGTTTCACGGGTTGAATTCAATTTGTGGGCGTGTGGGTTCATGCCTGGTGTTGGCCCGCCGTCCGGGTGGCCGTTATCCGCCTTGTGGCGGCTTTCACTGAAACACTCGTCATAACATTTATTTATACTATTAGAAGCATGTCCGGGTTCCCCGGTGTCCCCACTATCTATGGTGGGATTGATATTATGACCATTCACATTGTGATGTACAGTGTCAGTTTGGCAATCCGCCTGAGTAATTTCATATTCACAGGGTGTATTGCGTATCTTACTTTCGCCGGAACCTCTACTTATAGTAGGGTGATGGCCCGGAGACCTAACGTAACTGCCTTCGTATTTAGAGCAATCTTTACCTGCTTTTGGTTCAACTGAATTACCACTTACATCTCGGCGGACAGTATCATTCCGGCAATTCGCCTGTTTATTTGCATGCACATAGGGTATAGTACACATTTCGGTTTTTGCCGTAATCAGCACCCCCTGTAACAAAGACACATTCAACAGCCTTATCATCGCCAATTCCACAGTTAGTGTTCTCAATATTCACATGCGCTCCACCGACATCGTCTAAACCACCCTCCCCGCCCCTACCAGGGCACTGGCCGGGACGGCAAGGACGCTTAACATGACAAACATAGGCATTCACAGTTTTATCGAGGTTGGTGATTATACCGACAGCATGGGGTTCTTTAGTTATATCAGTCTTAGTCTCACGGGACGGTTTCCGGTCTGCCGTAGATTGTCTGCCGTCTCCCTCAGTCTGTCAGTCCCTCTGACATTTCGTCTGTTTGTGTGACTTACTGCCACACTTCCCGCATGCATGATTGAATCCACACACCTCGTCCGAGCGCGGGCACCCGGTTTCTCTGTTCCAGAGAAAACAGGCGCGCTTGCCGCCACCCCGAGCCAGCTACCCGCCTGTTGCTGGCGGTAGTAGCGCGTTTCGGCTTCATGTGGTGTGCGCCATAGTGCACCACGCTCGCCCCCTGGAAGCTTTCAGAGAAGGCGGCGAAGCCGTGTGCCTCCGCCTTTTTGCGGATAGCCGTATCATATGAAACGTGGGCTGCGTCTTTGAAATCGTCTGTCATCGCACGGACAGACAGAAAGTGTACGTGCTCTAAAAAGGCCCTGTAATCTTTAACAGTCAGGTTGTCTATATCTAGGCACCAGAGCGTGGAGGCTGCCACCAGTTCGTGGGGGTTCAGCTTCCGTACATCTTTAGCAGCAACAGTGAAGTGTTTCAGGGCCCACTTACGTTTCCTGCGTCTAGTGGAGCTGCTGGATCGGCTTTTGGAGTCTGATCCGCTCCGTCGTCCCGACCTGCGTCCCCGGGATCGGGTCCGGCGGCGCGAACGGGTCCCGTATGATGAGTGGCCCGCCGTCAGGTCTGCCGTCCGGTCTGCCTGCGGCCGGCTGGAGGCCGTCGTGGCCTCCCCCTCTGCGCTGCCGCCCGCTGCCCCGTCTCCTACCGGGCCATCCCCCGTCATCCCGGCCTGGTTTGCGATCCTGTTGGCCCGTCTCCGGGCGAGTCTGTCCCGCTTCTCCTCCAGGACAGCCACCCTCTCCTCCATCTCCATCGCATCTACGGCCGCCCTCGCCGATTTCTCGCGGTCCTCCATCGACATCGTCTGCATAGTGGAAGCCAGTGAGTCCGACTCCTGCTTGGATTTGGCCATCCTGTCTGCTGAGGTTCTCCTTGATAACCGTGTGTGCTGACCGTCCGCTCCTTCACTCTCCAGCTGATAGCGAGCGCAAGTCTCAAGATCTCCCTCTGGGTGGTGTTCGCCGCAGAGGGAACAGTAGTAGTAGACTGGCATCAAGCCGGGAGCGGGGAGCGGGGAGCGGGGAGCGGGTAGCGGGTAGCGTGACACGTCCGTTCTGTCCAAATCCTCCGGTGCGACTGACACTTGTCTACATCCGGTGGAGGTGAGGAGGGTAGGTGGAGCCACCCGTACAGTGTTGTCTTACGGAGTATAACAATAAAGTAATAATTAACCCTTACGTATCTTTATACTTGCATAATCCGTTATACATCACATATGTGTGTATACATATATATATATGGATAGTGATAACCCCTTTATCGTGGGTAATAAACTCTGTAGTGGGTCCTCCCCCCCTCTCATGGGGTGGGGGGTGGCCGCCCAGCATGAACTTCCCCCCCACCACGGGGGGTGGGGGGGGGGTCTGCTTTCGCCACTCGGCAGGAAGCAATATGTCTGTCCTTATATGCACAGACACAGATAATGTATGGTGTAGACTCCTAAAACAACAACCCATCTGCCTGTGTGTACATTAGAATAATGGCTTATATGATCCTATACATCATGATTTGTTAATATTGTTGGTTATTTCTCATTAACTATGCCCAGGATTTTGATTCTAAGAAAAATAATTTTTTTAAATAGACCATGGATTCACCAGTAACAATGACTAATTCCAGAATACAAACAGCACAATGTTATAGGCAAAATAACATTATCTCTTTATTTTAATGTAGTTTTAATTGAATATTATGAACATAGTATACACAGGAGCATTATCTCCATAATAACTTTGAAGAGCTACTTATGCCCATTTTAATTATGTATTTTGTTAGGTTCCATCCTCAATATTAAAGTAGTTGCAGACTGTGACAGCTCACCCCTATTTGTTTCAATATGCCTTGAGAAAGCAAGACGTTTTGAATTTCAAGTCGTGGCCCCTACCTGCTTGCTATTTTGAGCAGTTATTTCTCAGGGTGGACCTGAGACACAACAACATTGCGGACCATTAAACATCAAGCATGCAAGATCACTTCATTTACCAAAGAGACAAATAGAGCAAAATGAAGCCTCGGGACATGTGAAGGGTTCAGGCATGAAGCCCTGTAAACGTCAATTCAAAAATTGAATTAAAGTAAAGATTTGTATATGAGGGTAATTTAAATTCTTATCTATCCAATTTTCTTGTTATCAAATAGCTATGGAGCGAAGAACCAACAAATATGGATATACAAAATAAACCTTTTGAGTGTTAAACTCCAATGATTTACTGAATTTGTTGGTCGTCGTTTACAGGGTTATGCGCCTGATCATCTGATGTCATGTCTGTAGTGCACCTGCATTCTACTGCAGAGAGGGAGAGAGGTGGCAAGGGGCAGAATGGTAGTCAGGAACATTTTGATAAGGAGATGCCATGACAAAAAATTACCACATTATATAAGTGATCATGGACGTAATGGAACTTATTTGGGAAGTCATTCCACCTCTCTGAATAAACTAGAGCGACCACCAAGATAATGTTGCATCAGCCGCTTATTTTAGAGAGACAATGCAGCCCACTACATCATTATACAATCAATCTGGCCACATCCAAAGAAAGACAGCAAAGAGAAATCTAAGCAGTGTACACACGTGGTTGATAAATCACCAAGCTGCAGTTGGTACCCGTGTATCCTTGGGCACATCCACCAAGAGAACAATGGCCAGTGTTTGGATGACACTGCTCGAATTTGTCTTGGCAATTACATTTCTTCCTGCACCCTATTCCATACCGACCAATGCTGCAATCTGCAGACAATATGGGATAAGTGAATTTCTTATGATTCATAGAACAGTTGAATATCTTCAAATATCACTTTTAGAACTTATAGATGTGCCAATTTGCTAAAGATTGTAACATTTAATCTGCTTCATAACATCACTATCATGACCATTACCCACACAAGTATATTCCATCATTTTCTTACAGGATACTATTTTTAGTATAAGAGCCAGCTGGTTCAATAATTCAAGTTGCACAAGACATTGAATGTATACAATGATTTCTTCATTGTTGATGTTGCTTACATTTTGTCATGTCCAATATTTGTAGCCCCTGTCCAAGTCAATATAGTTCTGCATTTGTGGAAGTGCCACCGAATCCAATGGCACTCAACCCGAATGTGAAGAGAGTGTCAAGGGTGCTGAGGTGATGGCGCAGCTGGGGATCCAGACAAGCACAGCATCACAGGCCCAATAATCAACGCATTTGATATACGTGAGCTGAGCAACTTGATAGATGTAGCCCTGTGCACCCCACATCGCATCCTGTATAGGGTGAGGGTGTTGGCTGCAGGGTGTTCAGCTGAGGTTAGGGCCAGTCTGATTGTGTTTAGCAGGTTAGGAGGTGCTTAGGGAAAAGCATTTTAAAATCAGGAAGAATGGCTCTTGAATAAGGATGGTTGTACAGCACAGGGCAGTCTTGGGACTTGAGCGAGGGAAATGTCTTCTATAATGTCCTTGTTATTCTGACATCAATGTTACAGACTGAGTCCACAAGGATCAGGTTGCACTATGTTGAGTATTCCCTGGGACACTGGGAGCAAAGGTTGCAAGGAGGTAATCTGCCAGAGTAGCAAATGATAAGCCAGGAGGAGGGTCAAGGTCAACACTCAAGCTGAAGGCGCTAAGGATGCCACCAGGCTGAACGGAGGTGCCTGGGAAATGGATTAATATCTTTTGTATTCCCCTCTTTAGGTGAACGTAATGACGCAGGTTCATCCCTAGCTGACATACTTCAGGGCAGGCCGGGGGGTTCCTAGGTGGTCATGCAAGTGAGGAATAAAAGACAATATGTCATACTGGAATGGGTGTATGTGGTCCTCCCCATGCTCCTTCATGTACTGGAGGTACTGCTGCCAATATGCTGTCTTATTTCCTGCTGGTTGATGGGGCCAGTCCAGAAGCACAGAGGTTAAGGATCCTACTGCAGTGTTGATCTTACTAACCTAGGATGAGAAAGGCAAAGCTGAGTTTTACCTGTCTGAGTTTGGCTCTGATGGAGGATGCAAATGGAGGTGTTGGTGCTCACTCTCACCTGATGGAAGACTTGTTTGTTGGTGAGTAACTGATTGTCTTCTGTAGAAGGAATAGCCAAGTTCAGGTCATGCCCATCTTGTAGTCTGCAGCCTCCTCACAGCTTGTCTATTACATTTCTAATATATTGTAATTACATTACATATATATTAGATTTCTATTATATATATTTAATGGCCCAATGAGAATTTACCTCATGTCTCTGAGTATGGGTGTAGTGGTGTCATCGTTGGCCGAAAAGCATAATGATTTCACAGAAATTGTAATGGTTAGCAGCCCTGGCATAGTCAGGATCAGGTCCCGCTGGGGCCTGTGGTCCCCAAACAGCTTGCAGCTTGTCTCTGTAGTGAAGACCCAGATCAACCTTGTGCATGTGGACATTACTAGGCTGAAGTGGGATCTGTTCTGAGTCAATATTCCTGATACATTCGTTATTGTGAACTCGATAGGGTGGTCTGGTGCAAGCGCCTTCAAAGCGACTGCCAGGTTGATCACCTATTGTTCGTTGAGCTATGCCATGTCACCAAACTTGGTAGTCCTTGGAGTAAGTTTAGTTGAAGTACTGGCTTGGTGCGCCCTCTGAATGAGTCCCAGCAGATGATCAAATAGATCCTAGGGTCATGCAGGCTTGTGGAACATGAACTCTCTGATGTAGTTTGTCATATCACAAAAAGCAGGAAGTATTCTGCTCATTAAGTGCCTGGTTGTGCTCACACACTTGCCTACATATTGTGACATGCGAACCAGGTGCTGGAAAGTTGTATGTGACTATCAGTGCAGTGACTGTTGTTTTACAAAAGAGTTCCCAAACTGTAAATGTTGATAACCTAATTTGTTGTTTTGCTGAGATATATTTCAAGGGAATCCAAACCTACCAATGTAAATGACTCTCAAACAAGACACTGAAAGCAGCATACTTTGAACAAGGTAATTTCCCTAACATCTATAATATAACATCCTAAATATAAGACAAATCTAAATACACTATGAATGATATTTAGCATAACTTTGTAGTAGACAAATTCAAATAAACTGGCATGGATACTTACTTTCGCATTTTCCGGTTATGTCATTGCAGCTGAACTGACAAATGCAATGATATTCACAATTGGGACCCCATCTTCTATTTACACAATCTATGGTTAAGAAATGCACATGATTACATTTTAGTTTTGGAAATTTGTTGAGTAAACAGCACAGAATTAAAATACAATCTTTGACTTCCACCAGTCAGGTTTGTGTATCTTAAGAACCTCCCCTCCATACTGATGTTGAAACAGTTGTGACCAGACTCATCTGCTGTAGTCGCACATCAGCTGAAATAATATAATTGTGACAGGCCTCCCAAGACTCTGTCTCTCACGCAGTCACACTGGATGAAGGCCCAGTCACATACACGTTAGTGCACATAATTGAATGTAGTGGAGGCTAACGTAGTTCAACGTAGTTTAACGTAGTTCAAAGTACAGCAACATACCGGCATCTGTACTTCTCGGTGATAAGAACTTGTGTGAGCCGTGAGTTCCGATTTAAGCTTTGGACATGCTCAAAAGAGAGGTACGTTTGAGGCAAACATAGCCTCCATGATGATACTCTAGAGTTCTCTAGCGTACCCTAGCATACTTTGACCCACACACAACCTTGGCCATTCTGCCATGGTCACATAGCCGTTAGTGGACGAAGTTGAATGTAGTTGAACGTAGAGTAGGGTAACGTAGTTCAATGTAGTTGGACGTACGGGGATCCGTACCGTAATGTACCAGGATCCGTACTGTAATGTATTTATCCGTACTATTAGGTGGATGGTCAACCAAAACCTGCCATACCTTAACGTAGTTTAACGTAGTGATAGCATGTTTCACCCACGTTAATCTATCTACGGATCACTACGTCCACTAACGTGTATGTGACCTGGGCTTGAACGAGAACGAGCACGTACACTTCGGACCTTTATTGATCGATCAACCCACCGCGGCGTCCACATTCACGTGACCCAGCCCCTGACCAGCTAGGTCCCACGTCACCTATGTTGGGGGATGGGGGGAAGGGTAGCCACACACAGTAATACCCCTGTCACACTACGACGTAACGAGCCAACGTAAGCCTGACGTGCTCACGTTTTGTCATTACGTTGACGTTCATTTGGGTATGTTATGATGACGTCAGAATGACGTTAGACTGACGTCGCGCTATGTCATGCTACGTCGTGTTACGTCGGTGCCCGTCAAGGGTTTGAACATGTTCAAAACTTTCGACGTAACTCCAAGGTAAGGGTCTACGTTCACCGTACGTTCTGTACACATTCAGCGAACGTCAATGAAGTTAGACGGACGTTAGTCAAACGCTGCTCACTATGTTGCACTACATTGCACTACGTTGCACTATGTTGCACTACGTCGACCCACATTAAAGCCAGTGGAAACGTCCATGCGGTGTAATGGGAACGTCAGGAGAATGTACGCCGAACGTACGTCCAACATACATTCAGCGTTTCACCAACGTTTCATGACGTAAGTAACGTAAGGTAACATAAAGCAACATAGTTCTGGCGATCGAACAATGTTAATAACATACCATCAGCGTAATCACGTTGTCCTCTCTAGTTGAACGACGCTATCACTACGCTTTACTGACGTTACGCTCTCGTCAACTCCGCTGCATTCACATTCAACTTGTGCCAAAATGTGCATACTACGCCGAGAAGTTTGACGTTTTTCACGTTCTCCCTACGCTGACATCGTTACGTCATAGTGTGACAGGGCCTTAATGGGCAGCCCAGTGAGGGCACTGCCCGGTGGCTAGTGTCCCCCAACCTGGCGCAGTAGAACTGCGTCAGTCTGCGGCATAGGTGGTCGAGTGTAGTGGTAGAGCTCATGTATGGACTACTACATAACTTACTGGTGGGGGAAAATAATAGGTCACCGAACACCAGTCGGCCACCTGCCCGACACTGGCTGCCACGAGCCTGAGGTACAATCAAATGCGTCTAGTGTATCTAGAATGTTATGTCAATATGAAGTTGTAGATGGAAAACAAACATATGATTTGAAAGCATGTTTATTGGAGTTATAAGTCAAGAGATATTTTTTAAATGACACAAATCGTTGGTTTACCAAAATTCACACCAATTTTGACCCCTGCCTATTAAGTTTGAACTGCACTCCTGAAGATACATGATTGGCTAGGCCTAAGAAGCATCAGTGACACTAGCCAGGTCAGCATTTCACAGTGACTTTAGATCTCCACTGGCCGTTCCCATCCTCCCAAATCTACAGTTACCTCCAATCCCAACCCCCAACAACGAGATGCGATTCCCCGTTACTGATCTGCTAAACCATCCTGATCTACAAATTACTCCAACAGATTTGCAGTGATTTGCAAAACATTTTCTCAATAGCATTAGGGGTTGGTCCACCAGTACTCCCTGGAAAATGTGGGTACTAACAAGTAACTAACAAGTAACTGTGCCTGTCAAATCGCAACAGATCTTAGAGTCACAAAAACAATGTGGGATGTATGACAAAATCCTAAACCTGGATATAACGTGAATACCAAACAAAGAAATCAAGTTTGCAATGTTTACTTACACATTTAATAAACTTGTCCGGCAATTAACGGCTACTCTACTCCTAGTGTGCAACAATATTGGTAAGGAAGGAAATTACTTCTGATACGCGATGGGGGAAGAAGTAACAAATGAACAGTTGGAGGTAAAATAAAGTTTTTTTAAGGGGATGTCACATTACTACGCATCATGCCAATGTATGCTAACGTATGTGATTTTTGGCCGCTATGTCGGGATACATCGCTATGCCTTACGCGTGTGTTAGGCGATCGTTGGTATACGTCAATGTTCATCGAGATACAGCATCACGTGTCGGCAAAATTGTGTGCATGCACCAAGCTTTTGTAGTACGAAAACGTTCGACAACGTGTGGATTTTAAGTCGGCCGTACGGTATGTATACGTTAGGCGTGCGTCGATGTACATTAGACGTATGTTAGACAAACGTTGTTCAGTACGTTGACCTACGTTAAAGGCAGTGGAATGAAATCATTAGTAAAGCAAATGGGCCTACAGCAACTGATAGAAGAAAAGGCAAGACTGGCAGACACCAGGTCTACTCTAGACCTAATTTTGATAAACAGTGTACATATCAAGAAAAAGGGCATGAGACCATGGGGGATAAGTGACCATGAATTAGTCTATGCAACTAGACAAAAAATCGAAGTGAAGCACAAGATCAAAGTAAAACTAGGTAGGTCCTACAAAGCCTATGATGTCTTTGAATTCACACAGCAGATGCAGGGAACAGATTGGAAAAATGCAATGGACTCTAGGGACCCAAATCAGAAATAGGAAAATGTTTTAGGTAGGATTCAAGAATTAATGGATAAAATGTGTCCAATTAAGACGATCAAGATGAGGGACAACCATGTCCCATGGATAGGTGAGGAAACAATAGATAGTATCACATTGAAGAGGAAATTTGGAGAGAAGGCTAGAATCACAAATAAGATAGATACCATCAACAACTACAAAACTGCAAAAAGAAATACCCTTAGGCTGGTCAGACCACTTACATTGAAGAACAAGATAATAAATCGGTAATGACTCCAAGAAGTTCTGGAAAAATGTAGAGATGGCATTACCGGGAGATAAGGAGAAAAGTTTGTTTGTTTGTTGTTGTTTTGTGTCCTAGCAACATCTAAGGTCATATCAGGTTATGACAGTGTGCACTCATGGTGACTTTATAGTGCTGTCCCACTGGGAAACCAGGCCGCCGGCACCATGACCTGGTATCCCACTGAGTCACATTATCCTGACACTGAGCACACCAGCCCTTGCCCTGTCCTAATAATGCCGAGTACCTGACTAGGAAACGACAAGCACCAATTTTCAAGTCATTGGCAAAATAATGCTAACAGATGGAGAAGGGGAACACCATATCAAATGAGAGAGCACCAGATAGACTCAATAAACATTTCACAGACATAGGAGCAAAGTTAGCAGAACAATTCAGAGGAAGCTCGGAAGGCACAGTTGTTGCAGTTGAAAATAGTACAGAGACAGCAAGAGTAAGAGGGAATGAAGTGATTAGACTAGTTAAGAGAATAGATCTAGGAAAGTCATCACGGATACAGAACCTACAAGCCAGAATAATTAAAGATGCTATGCTAGGCATACAAAATGTTATATGTGACTTAATCAATAATTCATTTGAGAAAGGTATTTTTCCCACGGCCTGGAAGCAGGCTACAATGGTACCAATACACAAGGGTGGAGACAAAGGGGACATGGGCAACTACTGCCCCATATCACTCATACCTCTGCCAGGCAAGCTGATAGGGAAATTAATGTACAAACACATCATGAAACATCTAGATAGTGAGAAAATACTAAATGACAAACAGGGAGGGTTCAGAAAGGGATTCTCCACAAGAAAAACTATATCCAATCTAGCAAATGACATACTGAGAGGTATGAATGAAGGTGAACAGACAACTGCCACATTCATAGATTTTAGCAAGGAATTCGATACAGTGAATCATGACATACTGATAAAAAAGCAAGAAAGAGTAAGAATAAGCGGAATAACACTAGACTGGATAAGGAATTACATCAGTGAGAGAAGTCAGAGAACAAAAGTAAATGGCAAAACATCAGAAAGTATACAGGTAATCTGTGGAGTCCCTCAAGGTTCAGTATTAGGCACACTCCTCTTCATCATTTACATTAATGATCTGGAGAAGTCCTTAGAGGGAATCAAATTCCAACTATATGCTGATGACACCATGATATACACAACAAGCAATAACAGAAAAGAGGACAGAGATAAGCTAAATGAGAAACTAGTACCTTTAGATAATTGGTGTAACTCCAACACGATTCCCATAAACCACAAGAAGTCAAAGGTCCTAGTGTTCGGCAGTGGGAATGAGGAGCCAATACTTTTGGGACGAAAAGTTCTTGATCATCAGACCAACTACAGATATCTAGGGATGAATCTTGATAGGAAACTAAACTACAATGATAACATAAAAGAAGTTATCAAGAAGGCAAAGCACAAAATCTGGATATTAACGAATACCAGAAAATACCTAGCTACAAATATGGCTATTAAAATTGATAAAGGTATGATACTACCATACTTCGACAATGGTGATGTAATATATATGGGGGGTAACAAAAATGTTGGATGAACTACAAAGACTACAAAATAGAGCACTTAAGATATGTCTGAAGGTGGAACATAGACACCCAACTGATGATCTCTATAGGAAAGCAAGACTCAGCACACTAAATGACAGCAGAACAGCACATCTCAAAATAGCAGCATTCAGGGAGACAAGGCAGCCTGCGAGGGTGCAGGTAACAAAAAAGGAAACAAGAGGTATTGATGGCCCCAGACTGATAATAAACAGAGCCAAAAACAGATCATATGAGAGGAGTACCGAGTACATGAAGGCAAGGGAATGGAATACACTGGGAGTAGAAGAAAGAAGTACAGGGACAATAGAAACATATAAATCATTAATCAAAAGAGAGCTAAATGCACTGCTAGACTAATGACAACAACAAATCAAATGAATTAAAAAAGAAAAAGAAAAATAGATAAATAAATAAATAGAAAATACACTGATAATTAAAGCAATGTTTTAGAGGGTATAGATGCTAGGTATGATACATACAAAAGGTCAACCTTAAACTTAAAATCAAAACCTAATGACCACTAACACAGCAAGGTGAAGACATTCAGAGAAATTAACTATTGGTAACCAAACAATTATCCAATTGTAGAACGAACAAACTCACAGAGGTTTGGGGGATGTGGGAGAATGCTTACAAACAGAGAAAGAATGCATGCAGTAGTTAGCTACACAACAACTGAAAGTGATAAAAAGAAGGGGAGTCACAAGACTATTACTGTCTAGCGGCGAAAACAAGTCATTAGACTTAACCATTATGGGCAGCATAAATACACCCATCACAAAAACAAACAACAAATTTAGAACAGAAGCAATGGGGAATTTCAAATTTTGCAAACAGCCAAAGTTGCCACCATGTTTGATTTTGACAAATCTAAGCAAGTGATGAGTAGCCAATCAGCCAACTTTTCATCTAGACATTGAGCACCAATTTGAAAAATAAGAAAAAGACAATGTCAACAAACATTCCAAGGTTTCCAGATGCTGATACTGTGTGCAAATCCACATAACTAAAATAAATGTGCAACTCGTGGCAAGATTGTTTGCACACCCCATATTCTCAGATATCCTTCTTGTCTGTGCTCATTTTGCAATGAATGAGTTGACAACTAATTTTAGGGCACAACATGTGTGATATGGCGAGCGAGCGAAAGACATTCTCCATCGGCATGGAGTTAAATCACAAAAAATACGTCTCTAACGGACAGTAACTAACCAAATTTGCAAGATTTCATTGGGTGACTACCTAGGGAATGACATTATAGAATGCAGGAGAGAGAAAATTATTTGCTTTACAGTAAATTATAGGAATTCCGAAGGCAAACAGGTGGCGTGCGGCGGTGTCGGCTGGTGCGTGCAGCGAGGGGGTGAGTGAGTTATACATTCTGCATTGGCTCGGAGTTAAATCGTGGAAATATATGCCTATAATGGACAGTAACTAACCAAGTTGCAGGATTGCATTAAGTGTTGCCACCACCCTCACAACCTATACAATATAACAGTGAGAATGAAGACATTATTCTGTTCACAGTTTGTTGGTGATGCTTTTATGAGGAGTAAACGGATGGTGTGTGACAGTGTCAGCCAGTGCTCATGTTGACGCGTGAGTAATGGTGGAGGAACTGAACTTGAAATTGACAGTGGCAAATTTGGATTGGAATTCTCCACTCAGACTACATTCTGTTGAAAATGCTCTTTATAACAGTGATGAAATTGAAGTTGGAATTGTGAGAAATTGAGAAGTTTTTTCCCAAAGTAAACAAACAATGTGTGACAGTGCCTGTCTATTTTTGTGTCAGGGTGTGACCAACAGCAGGTAATATTACTTGCAATTCTCAGATCTGCAGCTTTTTGCATATGTAGGGACTATATTTGACTATCTGCAACTCTAACTGACAGTAGGCTAACAAAGTTTGCTGGACTGCATTGACATCTTTGTCACTGAGGAATAATTATGTCACAGAAACAGCTAGCTGACAAAGCCAGTACGCATGGGAAGGCAGCATCACTGTCAGAGTCATCTATGGCTCAGACCTCCAGAACTTTGCCATCTCGGACTAATACTACAACAGTTCTGGATCACCCAAAAACTGGTGGCAATGATTCTGTGCTTGCCCAAAAAATGGCTAGGATGGATCAACTTGATGCCAGTATGGATATCAAACTAAAGAATGTGGTGCGCATAGTTGATGATATATGTGACAGGGTTGCCACTGATATGGCAAGGTTAACGGCCCTCCTGGAGGCTAGCCGCCAGGAACCAGGAGGCTGACAGGCGGTCTTTAATATTTACTAAGCAGAGCCTGATGGTTGCTCTAGAGTCAAACAAGAGGTCGGAGCACTGAATCAATGATCTGGAGAACCAATCTAAATTAGCGAATATCAAAATAGATGGTAAAGCTGAACAGGAAGCAGACAATCTCTATAAATATGTATCAGATTTGGCCATGCATCTCATTCCGGCAATAGCCCATGAACCTCCAGCAAAACTGTCAGTGTACAGGATTGGGAAGCTGAGGCTGGTGGTCCCCAGGACTCACCGGTCACAGGCTACTAACCATCCCCGCCCAATTATGGTTACATTCAAGCATCTCCATGCGAGAAATGCTTTTTATTTTGCACGAACTAAGCTAAAGAATAGTGAGAAATATAGAGGTATGGAGTGATGACGTTACTCAACTGACCCGGAAAATGAGAGACAAGTTCAGGTCAGTTGCAGCACTTGCCAGATCAGCTACACGTTGCGGAGGTGCCAGTGCATGGAGATGGTGCCATCATTGATGGCCGTAAGTACAAACACACTGAACTCAACTCCCTTCCACCCATTTCTCACTGGCCAAATCAAAAACAGTTAACAGGGATAGACAGCTTTATTTTCACTCTGAACATTCCTACCTATCCAATTTTGCCTGGTCTCCCATTCTGCATGAAGGAGTTGACTACCCAACAGCAGAACACATGTTCCAGGCAATCAAATGCAAAATGGCTAATGACACGGACCGCATTGACCAGATTGGCCTGGAGGCCAAGCGCATAACCGAGTAGCCCACTGAGTCACCAGAGTGGCATGCTAAATGTGACAAAGTGCTGGCATTGGTTATTAATAAGAAATTCGATAACAAATCCACAACTTGCGAAATCTTTGATTGAAACGGGAGACATGCCACTGAATGAGGCCACTGCTAACTCGTACTATGGAATCGGAGCCACACTACATGGTCGGGAGGTACGGGATAAAACGTACAAAGGACTTAATAAGCTGGGCCTGGCATTGGCTGTTAAGCGCAAAGATCTTAGTGCCTCCCGTCAGTCTAAATACTGACCCACTGTATGCAGACTTACTCTGGAACTATACTCCAGTCTGATGACTCCTATATTCCTGGCTTGACTGTTCTGTCAAAACATGGTTTCCTGATCCCTTTATGTTTTCAAGACGATGCTAGTAAAATTCAGAGGCACTTTTTTCAAATTTGGAAACACACTGCCTATGCCATCCTGATGTTGGACTGCATTCTGGTCTGCTTGTTTTAGTTTTTTTGTGTTCACTTTTTTCATGGTAAATGGGGCCAATATGTCATATAAGGTTTAAGAAAAAAAAATGGTATTGTATGTTTCCCCACTTTCTCTTCACTGATTGGCCAACACCTGTTCATTTGTATACTGATGGCATGAAGTAAAAGCTAGTTGAGCTTGCCATCTTCTCGGAATAACAGGCACATTCAGGAAAATGTGTTGGTTCCGTTGCCATGAGGGGACCCATCTATAAATATATATGTGTCCCATTGTGTTCATGGTTATGAGCAGAGTTCTGCCTTAGATACACTTTGTGTATGGCATCCTGATCTTGGACTATGTTCTGGCTTCCTTATCAACCTTCCTTGTGTGCCTGTGGATGTAGATGTGACCCTTAAAGTGTTCTTGGTTAATCAGCATGGACTTACCCAGTCATGCATCTATCGTTGTGATCTTGGACTATGTTATAGCTTCTTTATCAAATGTTTCCTGTATATCTATGAATATAATGTGTCCAATTAACTTAAGTGTTCATGGGTATGATTATGGGCTTACTTACCTGCTGTAGACACATTTTGTGCATGCCATCCTGATCTCGGACTATTTTGTGGCTTCTTTATAAATTGCTCCTTGAATATGAATGGGTATGGGTGCATCCCATTGGCTGGTCATGGTTATGAGTATGGGCTTACCTACTCCTGTCTTAGATACACTTTGTGCATGCCATCCTGATCTTGGGATATGTTTTGGCTTCTTTATCAACTACTCCTTGTGTGATTGTGCATGTGGGCGAATCCCATTGGGTGGCCATGGTTATGAGCATGAGCTTACCTACTCCTGTCACAAGATAAACTTTGAACATGCCATCCTGACCTTTATTGGTGGCTCCTTACATGCATATGAATGTAGGTGTATCCCTTTAAGTGTTCATAATTCTGTGTATAGGCTTTCCCAGACCTACCTTAAAGTGTTCATGATCATGAATATAGGCTTGCGCAGTCCTGCCTTAAAAACATTCTTCCTATGGCATCAATATTCTAGACTTATTCTAGGCTTTCCATATTGCTTACAGCTGTTTTTTTATTACAGATGTTCTTTGTGTGTGCCTGTGTATATGTGTATGTGTGTATATATATATGTATGTATATATGCGTGTGTGTGTACGGATATATGTGCATATACATATATTTATTGTTTAGAGCTGTTCATGTGTATGAGAGTGGATACTCACTTAGTCCTGCAATAATGTTGACAGATACACATCCACAGATATTTGCCTATAACCATTATCTACTGGAATTGAATTATCATACATGGTTTCATCACAGCTGTGGGCTCATATCTGTGCCTCATGTTTTTCACCTAGATCATCTATATGGGCAACCGTCTCATAGCAGTCATGTGCTCTTTGGTGCACTCACACCAGTGTTCGTATTCACACTAACTGACACAACTGGCACTAATCTGGTACCAACAGTCTAAGCCACTAATCTGAAATCACAACCCATTATCTAATTTGGAACCAGTAACTATCTCTGGATATACACAAAGAGTCTCTTCCCCCCTGGCACCTCATGAAAATCAAAACGCTAACCTCAACTAACCCACACATCCACAACCCAGGCAATGCCCTTACATTAATTTGTATGGTCTGCAATTGATACCCCACTACCATTTGCAAACTACTTTCTAACCATTACCCGCAACCTACAGAAACAAATGATAATATCAAAACTGAATACTCCAGCCATCCCTTCTAAAATCATAAGAATGTCAACTACTGATTCCAAAGCCAGATCAACACATATCAGCTTAAATAAGCTATTCATTTTCATTCATCTTCACAGAAAAACTGTTTTTGGGATTTGTTTGCTTTGCTTTGTTTTATTTTCAAAAGTTAAAAGAATGACAACACAGGAGGGACTCGGGTGCCAGGAGACAGTGTGCAATAGTTATAGGCAAGGGACAAGTGGCTAGACAGCCTTCCTCTGAACGAACTCAAGGGTCTGCCAGGTTTCAAAATAGCACATCTCAATGTACGTAGCCTCACACATAAATAGAATAATTAAGAATTGATCTGCCAGAATCAGTACTTGACATTTTCACAGTATCGCAAACATGGCTCAATAGCCATATAGAAAATAAACTGGCATCGATAGCAAGCTACACTTTCCTCAGATCTGATTGAGAAGCAAAACATCTAATTGGGCAAACAAAGGCTGGAGGTGGACTAGGAATTTACTATAGAAATTCTTTGCAAGTAGACCTTAATGAATATGCGGATACAAATCTTTTGAATGCTATGCTAGAACTGCAATGGGTGGTCATCACAAGGCCTTATACAAAGAAGACCATGATTGGGAATGTGTACAGACCACCAGACAGAAGTGTTAAGCAGGCCTTTCAGCAATTGACCAATGTGATGAGTGAAATACATGATATAGACAAATATGAAATCCTCATGATAGGTGACTTCAATGCAGATTATAGTGCTAAGTGAAAGCTACCAGCCATAATCATAAATCAATTTGCTTCGGAACATGAGCTCCAACAGCTGATAGACAAACCAACCAGGTCAACTAGAATTACCACAACCATAATTGATTTAGCCTTTACTAACATCAAGTATTGCACTCAACCAGAAGTCCTTAACTACAACATCAGTGCCCATAAGCCCGTCTATATTATCAAAAAGAAACCCAGAAACAGCCAAAGAACCACAACATACTGGGGCAGAACTTATAGAAACTTTTCAACTGAGGCACTAACAACAAGCTTGCAGAGTTATAACTACACTAAAATACTTGAAGAGCAGAATCCCAATAAATGCTAGGACCTTTTAGAAGATATAATCAACCATGCAGCATACAAACTTTGTCCAATGACTGAACTAAAAATAAAAGAGAACACAGCTGTTTACGTCACTGGTGAATTGATAGAACTACAAAAGGACAGAGATTATTTTAAGGAAAAGGTTGACCTGACCAAAGACCCAGGAGACCAGTTCATAGCAAAATGCTTGATAAGCAAAGCCAGGACAGAGGTGAGGAAAGCAAAATTCATAGCAAAATGCTTGATAAGCAAAGCCAGGTCAGAGGTGAGGAAAGCAAAATCTATGTACTACATTGATCAAGCGATAAAGCACAACCAGAATCCTAAGAAATTCTGGTATGAACTAGGTCAAATACAACCAGAATCCAAACCACAGATCAACAACATAATAGATGACAGCACAGGTGAGAGAGTGCCTGATGGCCAGTTAGCCAAAGTACTAAACAATTATTTTGTAGACATTGGGGCAAACCTCGCAAAAAAATTCAAAACACCAACGATCAAAAAACATATCAGCCAGTCGCAAATCGACACAAATACAATTTTGAAAAAACAACAAGAAAATAATTACTTGCCAAGGTTGATGAACTTTCATCATATAAATCATCTGGTATGATGAACATAAATTCTGCCTTTGTTAAGACAGCCATTATCATCTTAATAGACAAATTAACACATCTATATCATGTAATGAACTGCGACCAATATCAATACTACCCCTTCCTGGCAAGGTCTTTGAACAAATAATCCACAACCAAATAAAAACCTTCCTAGAAGACACCAACTACCTTGCCAAACAGCAACATGGCTTCAGAAAAGAGAAATCAACCACAATAGCCTTAGCCAATCTATTGGATGAACTACTGATTAACATGGATAGAGGAGAACTGACAATAACCGTCTTTCATGATTTCAATAAAACTTTTGACACCATAGACCATGACATTTTACTCTGGAAAATTGAAAGAGCAGGACTCTGTCCTAAATCTTGTACATTTATAGCCAACTATTTAACAAATAGGCAACAAGTTACAACAATAAATGACACTAAATCAACAGAGAGATCAATTACAACTGGAGTACCCCAGGGTTCTACACTTGGGCCACTATTCTTCCTCATATTTATTAATGACTTGCCCTTGGTAACAAATGAGGCCATGTTTACACTGTTTGCTGATGATGCGGCCCTCAGAGTCCATAACCAAAACATTGATTCTGCAGCGGAGATAGTTGAGGATGTGCTAGCGAAGGTTAACATCTTGTGTAAGGAAAATATACTGACAGTAAATGTTAAGAAATCTGAATACGTAATGTTTGCAACCAAATCAATCAAATCAAAAGCACAACCTATCACTCTACATTTGGGTGATACAGCATTGAATGAGGTAGATGCATACAAATATTTAGGGAACACACTCGATTCAACACTAAATGGTAATTGACAACTGTCAAAACTCAATCAAATGATAGCCATAAAAATGACAACTTTTAGGAAAATTAGATACTACATGAGTGAGAACACAGCCCTTTTGCTATATAAAGCCACTATTCTTCCAATAATTGACTACAATGATTTAATCTATGGACTCCTGACAAAACAACAAGAAACCAAATTACAGAAGATTCAAAACAGGGCACTTAGAACTGTCTACAGAGGTAAAAACCTGTCTGTAAAGGAAATGCATACCAAAGCACAGATCAGCTACCTTAGCCAAAGGAGGGACTCACATCTCCTCACTCTCATGTATAAAAAATCGAATGATGAACAATATGTTGACCATACAAACAGGGTAACCAGACGGAGTGATGCTACACTCCTAAAAGTGCCCAAGCCACTAACAAACAAGCTGACTAAAGCACAAATTTACAGAGGTGGTACATTATGGAATAAACTGCCAGTGAGGACAAGACGGTCCAGAAGTCTCCTTGAATTCAAAAACTTAATAAACATACAACAGGCCTGTCAGACCCATACACAGTTACAGGTATTCTAAAGGCCACCCTTGCCCTTGCCCTGATATATACAAATGGTCTCAAATGCACTGCATGGCCCAGTACGCTAAGCCCCTTCCCACCCCTCTTTCAACGCCCATTACATACCTAGTACCTAACTTTTTTCTTGAAATTGACCCAATACCAGTCACATATAAATCACCACTACAATGTCAGATCCCCATTCCATTCAGCAAATCATACAATACAAAGAACTAACAATTACTAATTAAATGATTCAAAACAGTATTGCAAAAATTAACATCATACACATTGACATCCAGTGTTCCTGTCATCATCATACCATATCCTTCAATATATCATGACTTACATTTATGGGCAAATCAATGTTTGTATTTACTAGATACCAGCATATTAATTGTGAGTATATCCACTGAATTGCTTATATACTGTGCATGTATTTGAAAATAGGTAGATATATTTTGATATATTTCTTTACAAAAAAGGAAAGAAGGAAAAAAGTGTTTAAAGACAATTCTAAAACCATGCAATACATATTCACTGAATGCATGATACTTTTATTGGACTGGAATTATACACAGTTACTACTACAGCTGATACTTCATTTATAAAATGTATAATACTTTTAGTATGAAACAGAATTTGCATGCAGTTACTATTACAACTGATAGTTTCATTTATGTATTAAGGGGTTGTACTGTACGGCCGGAAGACCAGTGTTCTGGGGCTGACAAGAGATATTATTCGATGAATAAAATACACTTTAGTAAAAAAAAAGAAGAAATTATGCATTTACAAATTAAAGTATTATTAGTCTTACACATAATTGAATGTGCAAGTTCAGATCGAATCCACTTGGCAACACGAGTGGGGTGAAAAGTTTAGCAAACTGCAAGAAATTGAATTATCTGTGGGAAAACTACCACAAATTCATGTGGGGGAGGATGGTCAGCGGGACCATGTGGTATTTAGCAGCTGCCATATTGGCCACTCGTGGCTTACACACACTTTCCTGCTCAAGGGGAATGCTCCCCCTGAATTTACTGGATGTCAGTCCCCACTGACACTCAAACAGATTTGATTAAATTGCATGCATTCTAAAACTGCAAACAGCATGCATGACCTTTTTACTGAAGGAACACAAGAAGACATTTGAGCCTTTTTGAGGACAGCAGATCTGCACCACCTCATCTTATTTACTAAAGCAATTTGATCAATTTACCCATTTACTTTTAATTAGGATTTATTTTTCTTGACCACAATTTATATAATTATGAGCTTTCAAATTCATAACGATGTGTTTTGACACATAATTGATTGACTACATCACGGTTCCGACTGAGCATGCGCTGAAAATGGCATTGGGAGCAAAGCAAAGGCATACGCCCATTGAGTTTGCCGATACGGGCCGACAATGCACCACGCCGCTGGAACCGTGATGTAGTCTATTATATGCTACATTTTTTGTAAAAGAGATGGTTGAACAAAAATAAACATTTCTCGCCATGAATATGGCCTATCCAGCCAACATGGCATAAAAAACCCACCAATCAATCAAAGGCTAAGATCAATTTACATACCAAACGTAGTGTATTCTGTAGTGCTACAGTTTTTACTACCGTATCCAAGAGCACATTCTGAGCAATTACCAAAACGAGGATTACACACTTCCGCAGGATTTAAACAATTACAGTTTCCAGTACAATGATGGCCAAAGTAGCCGTCCTCGCAATCTGAAAAGAGAGTAGAGTACAAGTATATTTAATAGAGGTTTTCTGCCAATCATGATACACAATGTTCCTGCCATAGATTGATATCAATCCATGTAAAAGGAGAAAGCCATAAAAGACTGTCCTTTGAATGTCAAAATGACCATTTGAATAATTTATTGCACTGCTAAGACATCATCTTTGCTCCACCACATCAAAAGCAACTGAATAATTCATCTAATGCCCAACAGTATTTACAGACATTCAGTTATTTTCACTAATATGTAATGGCGCGCTAACATTCTGGCAGCTGCTGTGTTGGTATATACCGACCTTCGCAAACAGACCTTCGCAAAGGCTCTATTACTTACATACAGGCTATCATTGTGTGAAAGACCAGGTGGAGTTGCAGTGAGTAGGCAGTCTTATGTAACATCTTAATGGTAGGGGGGGAGGGGGGGTGCTGTCACATCCTTTCACACCTTTTATACTTTCCATCGCTTAGAAATGAAATACCTCTATACTTATTTCCACCCATCTCCACCTCCCCTAACAGACATATCTCACATTCTTGCTAGAAATCTCTCAAACGATGCCTGTCTCTATATGATAAAGTTACCATGAAAACTCATATCTTTTTCTACATATGAAGAGTTCAGGCGCAAAACCACGTAAATGCCAATCCAAAAATGGAGATACACATTGGAATCAAACTGTCAACAAGTTTCTTATTCTTTTATATTCCTAGTTTTTTGTTCATTTTTCCATAACCATATTATCATATGAAAGTGGAACTAGTGAGAATTACAATTATTTTCATTAACAAATCTTTTATTTAAACTACATATTTCGATTGGCATTTACGTGGTTTTGCACCTGAACTCTTCATATATTCTTTCCTTATTTGTTTAAAACAGAGCAATACCAGAATGTTATTTGAAATTCAAAATCATATATATGCAGCAACAAATGACCTTAGGGTGGAATGCTTGGCACCTAGCTTACATTGCCTGGGTTTGAACCAGACGGGATGGCCGAATGAGTTAGAGCGTCTGTCTCCGATGTTGGTAGACCGTGGGTTCGAACCCTGGTCGAGCCAAACCAATGACTTAAAAAATTGATAATGGTCGCTTCCTAGCCAGGCGCTCAGCATTATTAGGATACGGCAAGGATTGGTTAGCTCAGTGTCAGGATAATGTGACTGAGTGGGATATCAGGTCATGGTGCTGGCAGGCTGGTCTCCCAGTGGGGCAGCACTATAAAATCGCCATGAGTGCGCACTGTCACAAGTTGGTATCCGTCCTGATATGACCTTAGATGTTGATAGGACCTAAAACAAAACAACAAACAAAAAAACCTGGCCGTGAATAAACGATTCAGTACCCAGAAGTCAAAGTGTTCAAACGTTGTACTTTCACACCTACTAAATACATTACAAGTGTGACCTCCGCTAGGCTAGAGGTGTGACTTGAAGCTCATTTCACACATACTCACACACTTCTCCAGAGTTAACTCAGCAGTTTGTTATGCAAATTAATATTTTTTATACCAGCCACCAACCGATCGCGCAACAGTGACTCCTCCACCATCCCGTATTCACAATCCTTTACTTTGTCTCTTACCGCCGTTATGTATGTGGCCATAGATTCTGTAGCTGGATTATGCGAATTAAACTTGTACCTTGTTATTATCAAACTGCACTTGCCTATACAATATGTCTAGAATGCTTCTGTGAGTGGTCCGATCCTGTCTCGGTCAGCGAGCGTGATGGACATATTAGCAAAAACCTTTGCGTTTCCTCGCCAGCGATGTGAAGAAAGATGCAGCATTGCACTCGTTCTGCCTTCAATATGACACCTGCAGCAATGGCGTATATGTCATATGCTCTAATCCATGTTTTCCAGTTCGATCTCGCGTTGTTGCTGAGGACAAGTTGACCATATGGCCGCAAACCCGGCAGTGTATTAGCGGGCGGCATTCTTCCTCATCTGACACCATGTGAAAGTACAATGTCTGAACACTTTGACTTCTGGATACTGAATGGTTTATTCACGTCTAGGGCTCGTTGAACTACCGGCTAAACTTTCCATGACATCATCTCATTTACATACTCCTTTGTCTCACTCACTGTCTAGAACATCATGCATCTCATTAGCATATATTACCCACGCGTGTGTGTGTGTGGGGGGGGGTCAGCCACACGCAGTAGAGGTCAGCCCAGTTGGGGTCTGACCGGTGGCTACCCATGCCGCCACCTAGCGCAGTATAGTGGTACTGCGCTGGTGTATGACATAGTCTCCGCTGCTACCGCATGATAGTAGAGCTCATGTTCAGACTACTACACAACCATAGTCAAGTGAAACCAGTGACTTAAATATTCATACAGGAACCATTCTGGCTTGGCACTGCAGATTACTAGGAGATTGCAAGGAGCACTTGAATGAGGCAGAGCAATTATTTCCAGTTGAATTTTGCCTTGCTTAATTAATGAGTGTTACAATGACACGTCAAAGTAATAAAAGTCAAAGTATCCATACCTTCGCATTCTCCAGTGGTATCATTGCAAGTATACGGACAATCACATTTAACCTCGCAAGTCTGACCCCACCATCCATCCGAACAAGCTAAAATAGCAAATATTAATTGATTCTCATCATAAACGATAGCAACAACTAGATCAAACCATATATTTTGTTGGGGGTAAATATGTTTATTCTGCTGAATAAGTCTTTTGTCAGTGCCGAAGCACTGGTCTTCCAGCCATTTTTCAATTCAGGGTTATTTACACAAAAGGTATATAGAATAAGGTGTACAATACCTGTTGAATAGACAATTTGTACCATGTAACACAATGACATTCTGAAACCCAAAAGTTCACTCACAGAAACCCAAAATTTAACTCACAGAAAATATCATTCAGGGCAACATATATTTTCATCATTATATAGCTCAAGATTAAACTGTTCCACAGTATGTGCAATATCAGGGTATGCATTTCGTTTTCCATATATAACTAATTTCTAATTTGACATGCTTATTCAATCCACACAGATCATACTTTACAGTTTTGTCTCTATTTGTTGGTGACAGTGTATTTATCGGTCAAGTCTAATGACTTGTTTTTGCTGCTATACAGTAATAATTTCATAGTTCCCCTTGGTTTATGACTTTCAATTGTTATGTAGCTCTCTACTGTGTAAGGGATGTGAAGAGTATTGACTATGTAAGGAATGCAGGGCCGGCGGTGCTGATCATGTGACCAGGCACGAGACCCTGGCATTTGGAGAGAGCTAATGAACCAGTTGTACACTAGCACTCAACGCATGCACATCCTTTCCTACAACTGCATGCATTTGTTCTCTGTAAGTATTTTCCTACGTCTATTTGAGCCTATCAGTTCTACAATTGGCCAGTTGTTTGGTTACTTATAGGTACTTACTCGGACTGCCATCACCTTATTGTGTTAGTCGTCAATAGTTCTTGGTTTTAAAGTTTACCTCTTTGGGTGTGATGCCTGGCATTTATACCCTCCAAGAGTGTACTTTAATCATCACTAATTTTTTTTAATTTTTTTTATTTGTATTGTTTATTAAAATCTTGTTTGGTTAGTTACTTCTTTCTTCTACTCCCAGTGCATTCCATTCCCCCGCTTTCACCTACTTCTCATATCACCTTAGATGTTGCTAGGACGTAAAACAACAACAAACAAACAAACTTCTCATCTCATATGATCAGTTTGTGGCTTTGGTTTATTATTATCAGTCGCGGGGCATCACATCCTCTTGTTTCCATGTCTATTACCTGCATCCTCCATGGATTCAATCTCTCCCTTAATGCTACTATTTTGTGATGTCAAACAACAACACCTTGTTTAGCGCTCAAGATACACTGCTAACAAATGTACCGCTAAAATATCAGCACCATCTGGGTTCATTAGATATACAGCCCTGTAACATATTCCAATATATATCAGATAATAGGTCGCCATAATCAGCTGAACACGTTTTTTATTGTTTTTTGTTCAAGTGTTTTTATTCCTCTGAATAACATGTTTTCAGTGCTAATGCACTGGTCTTCCAGCCCTAATCACAATTGCCTTTACACAGTAAACAAATCTACAACAATATACAGATAGACAATTAATTACAGGTAACTAAGCAAAACATCGGTACATGAATGATAGGTAAAGAACAAGATAAGTGAAAAGAAACATATGCGGGGAGGTAGCTATGTTAAACTAGTATGGTAGGCGTTAGTAGGGGGTGGGGCATAACTGATTATCTTTCTATTAGTAACATACTCTTTGAAAGGGTGACGGGGGCTGTAGGGTGGGCCTTTGTGATAGAAGTTGTGTTCATGGTAATCGCAGGTGGGGCCTATTGAGTTAGTAAGTAGGTTAATATTGAATAACATCAATAGTGCATTCTCTGTGGCGGAGTAGTTAGTGTGTGACTTTTTTCTAGGTTGGACTCCTGATTCGAGTAAGGGAAGCAGGAGACCTAGTTGGGAGGAAAAAGGTTATTTATTACACAGAGGAAAGGTACAACGCAGGGAAGTCAGTTGACGGCGTCGATGTCGAGGGGGGCTTCCCCGATCGCCGGAAGCTCTGAGGCCGCCAGAGCCGACCCCTTCGGAGTAGTCCTTAAAATAGAGGGTGGGTGGGTGTGGTCAGTTGTGATGTCAATGGCCAAGCGAAACCGAATGGCTAGGTTTCGGTTGCTGATGTTCGTCCAGCCCGTTTGGGTGATGCGTATGAGAAATACTCCTAATATTACTGATTGATATGAATTTACTAAAACTAACATAACTGATTTCATAGAATATGCCATTCAAAGTCATTTAGAAAATAAGATCTCAACATGTTACAGTGTCTATTCCATTGTTTAAAAAATATATAGGGTTTGTAATACAAGATGACAATCTATGTGAAGTGGAGTGGTTTTTTTTCAAGAAGAAATCAAATTATAAAATTTGGACTCAGATCATCCCATTAAATATCACTTTCCCAATATTTTCTGAATGAAATCAGGATCCAGAATAATTTGTTGACATATTTCCAACATACCCAAGTAATATATATTGCATAATAAATTGGTTGCTGTGTGTGGTATGCACTGGTTGCCGTGTCATGGGGGTGATGAAAATGGGAAATATTGTGCCTAGAGTGGGACTCGAACCCACATCTCTTTGCATTCCGGGCCAGTGTGCTAACCATTACACCACCTAGGCTCCCTGATATCACCATTCTACCCATGCCTACCTGTTTATGTGGCTCCAAAGTCCTACACTCGTCCCCCTGGAATTGTAAGTCTTTTAATGCTTACAATTACATACATACGGGTAATGCACTAACACATACATACACAGGTTAGGTTCAACAACCATACAGCGCATAGCTTGTTCAGGATCATAGTCACAGCAACCAGTGTTGTGGCGGTGATGAAAATGGGAAATATTGTGCCTAGAGTGGGACTCGAACCCGGGCCAGTGTGCTAACCATTACACCACCTAGGCTCCCTGATATCACCACAGTACCCACGCCTATGTGTCTATGTTTTCATAACTAACTTCCGGCCGTACCACACACTTCCTTGATACATAAATGAAACTACTATCAGTTGTAATAATAACTGCATGTAAATCCTGTTTGACACTAAAAGTATTATACATTATACCTACGTATATATATATACAAAGCATATGCTGATGTAAGCGATTACGCACGGTGCTTCCCCCGGCGGCTATGGCCGGAACTCGCTAGTTAGTTCACCGCCTTGCCGCCGGGGGCATATATATACACCTTGGGCTATGCTGGCTATGCTTAGTTCCTCTCAGCATGTCGCTATAGCCGTTACAAAAAACTCAGCACCGTTACTTCACCCCTCTCGTACTGTTCGAGCTACAGCTACACAAATATACAGATAAGTCTGAACATATTTATTAGGAGCCTTTTACTGCTGCCTCCCTCAAACACGCCTAGAAGTATTATATTATTCATCTGCGTATTTGTACTTTACTTGGTGCTGTCACTGTATTAGTGTATAGTCACTGTTGACGGCAGTGAGCATGGGACCAGGACTGTCACGCATACACTGATAGTCACACAGGCACATTTTAGCACTGTGGCGGTTAGGAATATCTGCACTGTGACTGTTACAGTACGACGGGGCGACAAACTGCTATTGTCACCACAGTCAAAGTCACACCGCGCGTAGCCGTTAATTGACAGTTGATAGACTTACAGAGGAGCTTGATAAATCACACTAAGCACATATGATATAGTTGGTCATGCAACTCATTGTCGCCAAAACTGGTTTTATAGCGGGACTATTATAATTTATTATACATTATTTATTATATATTATATACCTCACCTTTACATTCCTTTATAACATTGATTTATGTGCCGGTGTAGTCCCCGGTTGACGCCATTTTACTGACATTTTTACATGACGCCATTTTATCTCATGCTATTCGACTGAATTACCGGCGTTTTAAAGTAGTTCTACCTATCCAAAGAGCCTAAAAAACATTTATATATGCTGTAGTGAATAAAATATATATTCGACTGTGCTACCGCAGTAGGGCGGATACCGGTGATACCGGAATGTTGATCGACAAGGTGTCGTGGTGGCAAGAAATCGGAACACGGGCAGCATTCAGATATTCGAAAGGCTAATATGAATTCAAATACGGGTGTCAGGCTATGAACATTTTATTTTTATTTCTAGTGATTATCTGTAAGACTGTCGATTTATTTAGCCGATCCAAGACTTACTCTACATGAAGCTGAAAATGATAGCGAGTTGGATCCAACTTTATTTCGACATGTTATCCTGATAAATACCCAGATAGCACACAGCCGTCGGCCCAACGGCGGCCTCTCCGTCGGGCCAAGGGTGGAAATCGTCGTCGGGCCGACGTTGTTTTGTCCAACCTCCCGCCGTCAGCTTGACGGCGGCTACCGCCGTAGGCCCGACGGCGGCTGCCGCCTAGGCCCGACGGCAGTAGCCGGGCCTATGGCGGCAGCCGCCATCGAGCCGGCGGCAGGAGGTTGCACAAAACAACGTCGGCCCGACAGCGGCTGCCGCCGTAGGCCCGACACAATATATTTATTCAAAATAAATAGAAAACCTTATAAATTTAATATAATCTTTTTGGTAAACATGTTTTCTATATGTGTACCAAGGGATTTGTTTCTACAGAAAAAGTGAAATACAGAAAAAGTGAAATATCTCTACAACCACACCACGTAGAAACAAATCGCTTGGTACCCATATAGAAAACATCGTTACCAAAAAGAATATATTAAATTTATAAGGTTAGGGCTCCTGAAATCTATTAATTTTGAATAAAACCAATATTTTGCACCTGTACGTATTGACACTATAGTGACAGTGTCTTCTCGGAAAAAAACAAGATGGCAGTCCTTCGTCAGCATTCCGTACCTGGTAGTTCAAATCGTGTTAACACGAATAATTCCATTAATACATCGTAATAAATTACAAAACTTTTACAAAATAATCTAAACATATTAATAAACAAACCTGTCAAATAATTCCTTAAAATTCCTCCGATTTCTGGAGTTATTTGTAGAAAAAGAACGCTGCTCAACGATCGCACGTGTTCCGGTGGCGACTTGAACTGAGTCGAACCGTCAACAAACCGTACCCGATAATTCAAATCATATTAACACGAATAATTCCATTAATACATCCTAATAAATTACAAACCTGTTAAATAACTCCTTAAAATTCCTCCGATTTCTGGAGTTATTTGTAGAAAAAGAACGCTGCTCAACGATCGCACGTGTGCCGATGGCTACTCGAGCTGGAAAACATATTTAACGAACTGCGCATGTGCGTATCAACACCGTCGGCCCGACGGTGGGCCGAGGAGGACCACGGGACACACTGCGCGCCAGCTGAAGGACGGATCGACGGACCGAAAATCCGACCGGAGCACAAGCATCAGGCGATCCAGGGGAAGGAGCACTAGGCGACACTAGTCTTCGCCGGAACGGAGAAGACGCCGTTATCGCCACCGAGGATCAAGCTCTTCGTCATCAGATAGCCGGTCTGTCAGTCGTGAATGAAAAGCCAGAAGTAAGTGGTCTTTACGGCGTCATGTAGAGGATGTAAAGGACATGAGAAAACTCACTCCTTTCGAACTGATCGAGGCTACCGTTAACTGGGTGGTTGCTTCGAAGGAAACGGACGGCGAGAAACTTCTCCGCATCCTAAAACATTTGAGATACATTGCGGGGAAGGCGAAGTCGGGTACTTTCATCGAAAAGACTCATGTTAATTACGACCGAGCAATCAGGAAGCTTGCTGTCCTCAATGGTTACGAGGCCTTCTCCGCAGGCAACCCAGAGGTTGCCCTGAAATACTACGCATTTGAGTACATGCGTAAGCAGGGTGGGGCAGCAAGCGCATCGGCATGGAAGGGGAGTCCCAGTCATTCCAGGCGATTGTATACCAAGGAGGGGAAGAGAGCCTGTTTTTCATTTAATAAGGACCATGGGTGTAATAGGGACGACCGCACATGTAACTACGGACACTGGTGTTCCCTTTGCGGTAGCAAAGCGCACATCAGGAGTAAGTGCCATAAAGACTTGGGGTCTGTCGGCGGGCCGGCGAGACATGTCCCGGTACTGTGTCCGGGGGATCAATACGATAATCTGAAGTTAGATTCTCATGTCAAGGTAAATTGTGTTGCCTACTCGACTCCGGCTACCCTGACCGACCTCCTTGCCCCCCAATCCCCAGACTATGTATGTCCGGGTAACTTGTGTGACGCCTCTAATATGTGTAGGAAATTTGATGACTGCCTGTCGCCTTTGGGACAAACTACTGTTGGAAATGTTGGTCCAGCAGTGCGAACCCCCAATTGTGTATGTGATCATGATAATGTTGGCCACAAAATATGTTGCAGTCATTCTATGGGCTACACCAGTTACGTCTCTGTTTCGGCCCCTAAATGTTCGGATTGTCCTGCCACCGTTGATAATGTGTTTGCCGAGGTTTCAATTCGTGGCACCGCTACACGTCTCATGCCACAATGACCCGTAATTGTCAGCGACTGGTTCTCTATTGTTATGGTGGAGCGTAATTTCCATGTAACCGCTTCTGACGCAATCAACCATTCAGGTGAACTCATTAAATTGGTTGTAACTGTGTCATGTGCTAATGCCAGTTGTACCTGTATGAACTACATAGGCCCAAACAGGGCACAGCTAAAACCATGCGGCGCCATTTGTGAATGTTTCGTCAGAGGCGAGGTAGATCACGACAGGGAATTTATAATATTCGGCTGTATCTTCGGTTTTAAAATTATAAATCCCAGTTGCCCTGCTAACTATCGTGCTGCAGCCAAACTCCCCCTAGTTGAGGGAGAGAAAGTCTTTATTGATAAGAAACTACATGCAGAGCTTAGCTGCGGCTATATTTCCCGCGCTGATGCCTCTCCTATTTGCAGCCATAACATATTTGCAGTCCCTAAGGCGAGTGGTGAGGGCCTCCGCTCAATAATTGATTGTAGCAAGCCAGCAGACAGGTCTGTTAATAACTACATCGATGATGTCGCCCAGACTTTTTCTTACCAGGGTGTTGACGATCTGGTCGACCAGCTTGAGCGCAATGATTTTATCGCTATGATAGACATTAAAGACGCCTACCTGGCCGTTAGCATACACCCCTCCGACTGCCGACGCCAAGCTATACGCTGGGACTTCGGAGGGGGTAAAGGTCCTGAGGTTTCCTTTGACAATCGCATATGCATTGGCCTCTCTTCGAGCCCCTTTATTTTTAATCGTATTTCAGATTTTGTCATACGTTGTGCCAAGCGAGAGGGTGTCGATAGAGCAGTTAACTACTTAGATGACTTTGCTGTAATTGGTTCTTCCTTCGATAATTGCCTAAATAGTCAATGGACAATTGCCGCTATTTTGCACAGAATCGGCTTCTATTTAAGTTATCCTAAACTTCTCGCACCAGCCCAGTGTACCCGTTTCTTGGGCATCAAAATTGACAGTGGCCGCCTGCAGCTTCGACTGCCACTTGACAAGATGCATAAACTAAAGACACAACTCTCTCGCTTCCTTTGCAAGCACAAGGCGTCTCGGAAGGACCTGGAGAGGTTGGGCGGTCGTCTTGCCCACTGTGCGACAGTCGTCCGCGGGGGTCGCTCCTTCTCCGCAGCTGAAGAAGCCGTACCATAAGTTCAGGCTGAATAATGAGTTTAAGTCCGAGCTTCACTGGTGGCTCGACTATGTCGAAACCTTCAATGGTTATGCTAAGCTTCTCGGCTCTCATGCGGCTACCGTCTCTGTGTACAGTGATGCCTCCGATTGGGGCTTTGGGGTGACCCACTCAGAAGACTGGCTTGTCGGCTCCTTTGGCACAGGTGGGGGGTGCCCTTGAATCTGAGGTCGGACATCATTATGCAGACTCTGGAGGAGTTCGCGCTGAGATGCATATTAACCTGAAGGAGATGTGGGCGGTGGTCGCCGCTGCCCGCAAGTGGGGCCATCTGTGGCAGGATAGGCGTGTTGTCTTTGTCACTGACAACAACACTGTATGGGCAGCGCTGGCCACCAGCCGCTGTGTTAATAAACAAATTATGAAATGGGTTAAGGAGCTTTTCTGGGTGTCTATCCACTATAACTTTGACATTAAATCTGTTTATATAAGGACTAACGATAATATAACTTGTGATAATATAACTTAGCAAATGGCGCGATCATGCTAGTAGGAACCGCATTAGCCAAGTTGACAGCTCCCGGCATATGTGCTGTGCACATATCTTTGCATAATTACTCATGTCTCTTTTTTCCTTTCCAGGTTTAGCTGAGCTGGAGGGGGAGGTCAGGGTCATTTGCGACCAATTTTACTCCTCTAATTTGAGAGCTACGCGATTGATGCAGGTGCGAAAATACCTCTCTTTCATTGAAGAGTTCAGTGGCCTGCTCTCGCCACTCCCCTGCCCCTCCCCCCAGGTTGCTATGTATGTTGCCTGGTTGTCACGTATCTTAAAATATTCCTGTATTACTAACTATATTAGCGCCTTAAACTTCTTTCTGAAGTCAGAGGGTTACCCACCAGTTGACTTCGCTTCTCACCAGGTTAGAACCATTCTGGGTGGGGCTAAGCGGGGTCTTGGATGGGCAGTTAAACGGGATGCCCCACTACTGCCCAGGGAGTTGCTCATGATCTTCGACCTGATGTCTGACCGAGAGGGCCAGGTGAGCGCTAGAGCCGCAATCCAAACTGGGTTCCGGGGACTTCTCCGGAAATGTCAACTTACTGACTCTGAGTCAGTCCTCAGGCGTTCGGATTTTGTCTTCTATAAGTGGGGCATGGTGATTTCCGTAAGAAGATCCAAAACCATTCAGTTTTCCGAAAGGGAGTTGCTCATTCCCATGGCCAGAGTGCCAAACCACGCCATATGCGCGGTGTTCTGGGCCGAGAAACACTTTGAGCAGGTCAAGGCTAGTGCAGACTCTCCTGCTTTCCAAATTCCTTCCCCCGCTGGGGGTTTCCGCCCTTTAGATTATGTTACTCTTCAGGCAACTATAAAGATTTTTTCCGCTGAAGCTGGCCTTGATGCTAGTTCCTTCTCTTGCCACTCTCTTCGCAGGGGTGGGGGGATGTACAGTTCTCACCTACAGGCGGCTACTATCGACGAGATTAAGGTCCGCGGAGACTGGTCATCTGATTGCATGTATCAATACATCTCCAGCCGCATCTCATAGCGTATTGTTACCTACCTTAGAGCGGCTTCGGCCCTTAGTAGTGCTATGTAGTTACTTCCTTCTTCTGTCTGGGTGTGTCTGTGACTATGGCATTGAGCCCAGCCAGGTGCATAGTTTGATTGATAATAAATAATGTACCCAACACTCTGCCTCCTAGTGCTTTTCTTACAGCTACGTATATACAACGTATATGCTGATGTAAGCGAATACGCACGGTGCTTCCCCCGGAGGCTATGGCCGGAACTCGCTAGTTAGTTCACCACCTTGCTGTCGGGGGGGCATATATATACACCTTGGCCTATGCTGGCTATGCTTAGTTCCTCTCAGCATGTCGCAATAGCCGTTACAAAAAACCTTAAATTTTATTTTTACTTATTTATCTTACTTGTTTTTTTATTTATTCCCTATTTTACCTACTCATTGACTTTTTCTTCTATCGGTAGGGCATTTGAGCCCAGCCAGGTGCATGGTTTGATTGATAATAAATAATGTACCCACCACTCTTCCTCCTAGTGCTATTCTTACATAAATTAAGTATCAGCTGTAGTTGTAACTGAGTACAATTCCAGTACAATAAAAGTATCATGCATTCAGTGAATATGTATTGCATGGTTCTAGAATTGTCTTTAAACATTGTTTTCCTTCTTTCCTTTTTTCTAAAAAGATATTAAAAATAAAATACATATACCTATTTTGAAATACATACACAGTATATATGCAAATTAGTGGATTTAATCACAATTTATAGGCTGGTATGTAGTAAATACCTACACTGATTTGTACATAAATGTAAGTTATTATATACTGAAGGATAAGGTATGATGGTTACAGATGAAAGAGTTAGATTAATAAAAAATTCTTCATGTTGGTTAAATGTAATATTGACACATTCCAGTACGCCTACCGTTTATATCAAAGAACATTAGTCATATTTGGCAAATGACAAAGTACAAGAGAAACTGAAGCATGTATTATGCATCAACAAAAGTAATATAAATACACTTACAGGCACATTTCCCAGTGTAAGCACTACAAAATTTGCAGGAACAATCTTTTTGGCAATGTTCACCCCACTTCTGACCTGGACAATCTAAGATAATAAACAATTGAGGGTTTTATATTCCAATCTATATAATATTTCTACATTGGCCACAAATTGGATAATGCGCTTACAGAATATATTCAACAATTGCCTCCATAACTGTTCCTCATTTTGAGTGTCTGGATAATATATACAGTATATGTCCCAATAGACATGCCCTGCACGAGTGCAGACACATGGATGCACGTCTGTTCAAAGTTAAAGAATTTCCTGGATTTGTTTTTGTTGTGCCTATCAAATAAGGTAGGATTGTCTTATTTTATGTGCATTCAGTCTGAATATGATCGGAAATTTGTGCATGCTTTCAATCTTGAAATGGGGGGGGGGGTGTCCTTCTATTGGGTAGCGTGCTTCTATTGGGACATATATGGTATATACCTCAACGTAAATTCCGTTTTACAGACAATTAAACTTTGCTTTCAATACCATAGATCTGAGGGATCTATTTTATGTATCAACAACATTCAGTGAAACCCTCATTAATTCAAACTACTCCTTCCCAAAACTCATTAAAAGTTTACAAAAATGTTGGATGAGTGGGAGAGATACAATGGATGACTAAGATCTGGTCAATGAATGTTCAGTCACATAGCAAGATTCATCGGTGAAATTCAGATATACAGTGTTTGAAATATATGTGTTACCAAACAGTCATCTTTTCTTTTGCTAAAAGTTATCTTATTCAGTAAATGACGGTTTATTTTAGTGCAGGGCGGGCATCAATCTTCAAGTGTGCTTTGAAAGATATTCTTATACGTTTTCCATTCATTATCTCACTTGTTTTTTCATAACACTGTGGTGTTTGTAGTGGCCCATTGCAACTTTTCCGATAATATCTTGTGTGGCGTTCCTTATGCTGGGGTATATTCGGGATTAAGCTGCCACTATTACAGTAAGTCAGTCGGAAAAACACTCCTAAGGTAATGCTCAGAAACAGACACGTATTTTACTGTTGCTTTTATTCATCATATACCATTTGTGATTTTACCACAGATGTATGTTCTTTTGGCATACATTTCTGTGTTCTATTTGACCTGCTTGAGATGTAATATTTTAATCAGATATGCTTAGCCACTGTATGACCCCCAATACCCAATGTTTAATTTTTGTGCCAGGGGGTCATGAAACAAACATACAAACAAAGCAATGTAATTTGTGATTCACTGAGTAGGTGGTTCAACCCCCACAGCAAGCACAGGGTGACAGGCATTGACAAAGGGAAGCGCTTGCGTTGCAATCATGCATTTCAGTGAGCGTTATTTCTCTCTCTATTGTAGGTTTGGCTCAAGAGATGGCCTTTTTGAATGCTCATTACTACATGCCTAGTTTGACGGTAACATGCAGTGTGCAAGTATCTCAGATTTGTCAATGAATCTGATGGTTTTCTGTCTCCTACCCCTTGTCCCCAGAGCCAAGTGCCTCTTTATATCACATGATTAGCCAGGAGTTTAAAGCATAACTCCATCACCAATTATTTAAGGCGTTTATATTTGTTCCATAAAGCAGAGGGTTGGGATGCTATATATTAGTCAGGTCACATTGTAGGGACTGTCTTGGGGGAGGCCATGCTGTTTGGTGGTCTGTGTCTCTTTTCCCTGAGGAGTTAACATCAATTTGTTTGTTTTTGTCTACGCACATTGGCCATCCTTCCACTTGCGCTGCCCTACTGACTGATTTTCACAGCCTGTTTTGGAAATGTTGATTAACCAATTCAGACTTGGTTCCGCTCTGCGAGAACTTCCAGTTTTCCTCATGGGGGATGGTAGTTTACATTAGACAGATCAAAGACCATCCAGCTCGGGTGGCATAAGTTGCTCGTTCCAATTGCCAATGCAGAGAATTTAGCTATATGTGTGGTTCATTGGGTGCGGCAGCACTTCTGGGAGGTTAAGGTGTCAGGCAACCAGCCTGGTTTCCAAGTGCCTTCTCCGGGTGTTAGCTTCTGGCCATTGGACTATCGCACACTACATGTGACAATTAAACAGTGTGCAGGTTTGGATCATGATCATGACCCCGAAACCATTTCCTCCCACTCGCTTCGTAGGGGGGGCTGCACTTTCCTCTCACTATGTGGTGCAACCCTCGAAGAACATCAAACCAAGGGTGACTAGTCGAGTGACACTGTCTTCCTCTACCTGAAGTCACCTGTGATTATCCGGATCATGAATGATAACTGGGTAGCCACAGTTCTGGTGTTCTCTGTGGTTAGAGTGTCTGACTTTTTTCTAGGTGGGACTCCTAATCTGAAGGTCAGTGGTTCGATTCCCCATGCCTCCACCTCTGCCAATTTGGATTTCCACCGCTGTGTATAACTTACAGCGTCATCAAAGGCCAGTTGCTCTCATACCATGTCTATGTGGTCTGGAAGGTTAAAAATCCCTTGGGTCGGTAAAAGTGTAGGCTCGGGCTTTCTTTCGACAAACTGTCTAATGGTGAAAACAAGTCTATTCAGACTTATCCATAATAGGCAGTATAAATCTTCAAGAAAAAAATGAACAGTTTAGCTGTCACTCCTTGCACCGAGGGGGTTCCACCTTTCTAGCCAGGCAAGGTGCAAGCTCCCAGGAGATTACGACTAGAGGGGACTGGATTTCAGACACTGTGTTTGCCTACATTACCATTCCTTTATCCGAATGGATTATTGCAGACATGCGGGTAGGCACGGCTCTGGTGGGCACGTGTTAGTTTGCTTTGGCTGGGTGGATGCTTGCATCCATAGTGGGTTAAGCCCAGCCAGATATGGTTTTCTGAACTGATGTTAAATAAAATGTTGTCGATAAAACTGTCACATCCGTTGTCCAGGGGAACTTACCTAGTTGTATAATCACACTGCAATTTGTACCTTCATATCCTCTTGCACACCCGGTCTCGCAGTAACCAGTTTTATAATCGCATGGCTCATCAGGGTTAAGGCAATTGCATATTGCAGCACACCCTCTACCAAAGGTTCCAGCAATGCAAGCTGAAAGTAAAGCAGTTCATGTATGTAAACAGCAATATCCAACTACTATTGCAGTCAATCAAGTACCAGACATGTCAAGGCATTTAATTGTCTATCGTCCTACTTTTGTTATTACTTGTTATTACATCCTGTGCCAAAGTTACCAGCAATGCAAACTTAAAATAAAGCAGTATTTGCGAATTACAAGATACAACTATTATTAGAGTTTCTTAAATCCCAAATGTGTACATCAAATGTATAGATATAATTTAATTAAGTGTCTATATTTTTACTATTTTTAAAAGCTGTAACAAATGTAGTGCAAATGAATACAGATGAAGATGAAGAGGTCTGTGAGCCCTTGGCTTAAAGCTGCATAGGCCGATGAAATATCAAATTTTCAAAACCAAACCAATTATCTAAATTTGATTTGACATATCTCACTTAGATAATGATGCACTTATTAAGTATTTGTTTCTGCATAGAAGGCAATACTGAGTCAATTTAACAGACCCTGTTCCTGCAGAAGTCTATGGTGTCAGAGTTTTGGCAAGCTTGCCAAAACTAATTTTCCATGTTTGCACTCAAAATATCTAAAAAGTTTACCATTTAAAAGACAAGTAACTTTGAACTAATGTAAAGTAGATTAGATACCAGTGATCGATCTAATATATTTACCTCAAAAAAATACAGAAATTCAAAACCATCGGACTATGCAACTTTAATCCGAAATAAGTATAAGTAACCTTACTTGCACATCCTCCAGAAATAGAATTGCACTTGACTTCACAATTACAAGTTCTCTTACAATCTGGGCCCCAAGTTAAAGTTGGACATTCTGGTTCATTGAACAAAGACGGCATTACATATTTTATTTGTCCACAAACATTAAATAGAACATGTATGTGAGTTCCAAACATACAACATAAGGGCCGTTCACACTGGCGAGTTAAATCGACTTAACTAATTCGCTTCCTTTAGTTCGACTCAAATTGGTCGTGTGGACGTGATGTTGGGGCGACTTAAGCCTGAGTCGCCTCATCTAGTTCGCTTCATCTAAACCACCTCTTGAGGTAGTTTAGATGAACCAAACTAACTTAAATCGGCCCACCTAGCTTGTGTGGACAGTAGCGAGTTACTTGAAGCGGATTAAGCATGTCACACTATATAATATAATTTGGTCTATGAACCGGGTAGAGGTGCACAGATATTTTTTTCATCATTTATTGTTAGGGTTTCACTGCCCAGCAGAAGTTTTGACCGTTCCAAAACAATACTATTCAGTCAATACATAGCTAGGTCGAACCCGCACTATCTAGTGGTGACGTTGACAAACTGAAACGGGCGCTGGTTAGTATGGACTTGCTCATGCGCAGAGATCGATTTCCACCTTAAACCGCCCCAAGTACTGCTTGTGTGGACAGGACACCTAGTTCGCCTCCTCTGGTTCACCTTATCTAGTTCAGCCTAAAGTTGTGCTGTGTGAACGGGGCTATAGTGTCCAGCCTATGATACATTTATATATCAAGGGAAACTAGTGGTTATAAAAGCTACATTTTCAAATAAGTCATGAACAAAATTCAGTAACAAACCAAAGACCAAGTAAGGGACTAAATGAACTGCAATACACAACAGTCATGAGAGGAGGTAAACGTGTCTAATAACTGGAATAGGTGTCCAAGCTCAGTGCAATCACATAATCAGTCCCGGTGTTCATACCCAGGAAGTACACATCATTGTGATTGCCTGGTTTATCACCCATTCCACCAAATATAACGCTTATACTGTATTGAAAGATGTACATTGTACATGTTACGCTGGAACCTGAATAATTTGCAACATAACGACTGAACCACCAGTGTAACTACTCACATAGTAACTGTAGCAACAGGGGTAATAATTGAGGGAACACTATAAAGCATAGTTATTCATAACCCTGGTTAAATCCTAATCCAAATCTATTGCTTAGAAACTATGTTGCTGTTAACTATAGCAAGGGAATGTAAATGTCGTTGGGAACGCTGTCGATGTAACATTTAGTCAATATTGTGATCCAGTTCCCTTCTAAATCGAGTCTCACTGTAGCTTTCACAGATGCGGCAGCTACATAGCTCACTTATCAGCTACCATCCCTCCCAACCGGGTGTGGTGGCCTAATCAGCAGAGCGAGGGCCTCATGTGCTGAAGGTCGGGAGTTTGGTTCCTGGTCGAGTCAAACCAATGACTTTAAAATTCATACTTGTTGCTTCCTAGACTGGCGCTTGGCATTACTAGGATAAGGCAAGGACTGGTTGGCTCAGTGTCAGGAGAATGTGACTGAGTGGGGTATCAGGTCATCGTGCCGGCGGCCTAATTTCCCAGTGGGGCGGCACTATAAAAGTTGCCATGAGTGCGCACTGCCAAAAGTCAGTACTCGTCCTGATAGGCCTTTAGATGTTGCTAGGACGTAAATCAACAACAAACAAACAAAAATAATCCCCCCTCCCGACCTACATGCAGTAACTAAGTAAGGCCGAGTTTCATAGGGACAGGGGCATAATCAAATTTAGGACTAGACCACAACCCTAGAGAGTTGACATAAATGCTACAGTTGGCGCTCCTTGCTTAAGATTATCTAATGCGCTCGTAATAGCCTGATGTTGTCAGAGAAAGATAGTCGATGACCAATAATAATAAAAACCCTACAGTAGATGACTGAGGGTGGAGAATAACATAGCGTAAGTGGAGAGCGTCCAAATTAAGTATACTTGCATAATATTTATACATCACACAATATATTCTATTCATTCAATTGTGAATAAGTCTTAACATGCATATTTATGCAAATACATATTAGATAATATAACATATATCAATACACAGAATATATAGAATTCATTCCGCACTATATATATATATATATATAAATATGTTAAGAGGTAGCAGCTAGTTGATGGTTACCATAACCAGACACGATGGCCGAATTGGTGCAACGCAGACCTCCCATGCAAAGGTTGGGAGTTCAATTCCCGGTCAAGTCAAACCAAGCAAGGGATTAAGATAGACTGGGAAATTGATCAAGTGGTGGGATATGTCGGCCACCTTGCATATATGTGTATGCACGCTACAGCAAATAATTACTCAGATGCGGCTTATCATGGCTATGGTCCTGGGGTCTTGGAGAAGACTACTGTAAAAGGGATGAAGGCATTTTGTATGGTTGATAATGAACTAATTCTCACTCCTGCACTTCAACATGGATGACTGACGTGCCACCACGGACAATCAAATGTGAAAATGTCTAAGAAATCGAGTGCTTCCTGTGATGTGTCAATGACCAAACTGACATTTTTCTCCACCGAATGTGGTGGCAGAATCAGTGGAATGCAGGTTTCACGTGTCGAAGGTCAGGAGGTCGAATCCTGGTCAAATCAAACTAATGACTTACAAAATTGATATGTGTGCCTCTCTTTTCTGACACTCGGCATTACTAGTTAGCTCAGCATCAGGATAATATGACTGAGTGGGATATCGATTACATCAGATCGATTACATTCTTGTCAACCAACGATATCGAAATTGTATCAAACAGGCAAGGACATATCCAGGTGCTGACATATGTTCGGATCATAATCCAGTAGTAATCAGTATGGTAGTGAAATTGAAACAGCAGAACAAAATTAAAAACAACATTCAAATGGATATGAACATGTTAAAAGATGCAAAATACAGAACTAAGTATAATGTCTCTGTTCATAACAAATTCAGTGTACTGATGAATGAAGAAACTCCTCAGAGAGAGTATAACAACATTGAAATGGAATGGGAAGCTCTCAGAGAAAGCATGGTCAAGTCAGCAGAGGAGGTGTTACCAAATAAAAAACGAGAGACAAAGCAATCATGGATGACGCAAACCATACTAGAAAAGATGGCAGAAAGGAAGAAAGTGAAAACCACTGATCCACCTAAATACAAACACCTGAAGAATGAAATAGAAGATGAATGCAAAAAAGCTAAAGATGAATGGTGGAATAAGAAGTGTGAAGTAGTGGAACAACTTGAGTCTCAACATCGTTCAAGAGAGATGCACAAGAAAGTGAAAGAGATAACAGGTCAAGGATACAGACAGAGAAGCAGTAAATGTATCAAGAACAAAGACGGCAAAATGCTCTTTGAAGAAGATGAAATAAAGTCCAGATGGGAAGAATATGTAAACAAACTATACAATGATGACAGAGGGAACCCACCCACAATTGAGAAAGAAGATGGGAATATTATATTAGTATCAGAGGTTGAGAAGGCTATCAATGATCTAAAGGCAGGTAAGGCTCCTGGAAGTGACCAGGTAACATCAGAAATGATAAAAGGACTAGATGAAGTGGGGATTCAAATCATTCATAAGCTAGTAACTGACATCTATGAGACTGGATTTATACCATTGAATATGAATGAATCCATATTTGTACGACTCCCAAAGAAGCTAAAACCAACATTGTGTACTGAGTACAGAACACTAAGCCTGATGAGTCATATGTTGAAGATGATCCTGAAAATAATTTTACTGAGAAACAGACAGAAAATTGAAGAACAAATCAGTAACGTACAAAGTGGGTTTATATCTGGAAGAGGTACACGTGAAGGGATTTTCAATATGAGAATGATTTGTGAACGTTATTGTGAAGTGAACCAGGATGTTTATGCCTGCTTTATTGACTATGAGAAGGCCTTCGACCGAGTCAATCATGAACTGTTAATCAAATGTTTACAAGATATTGGTGTCAATGGCAAAGACATTAAACTAATTGTGAACTTATACTGGACACAACGTGCATTTATAAAAATGGAGCAGGGCCTATCGGATGAAGTTATGATTAAACGAGGAGTTCGACAGGGGTGTGTATTGTCACCATGTCTATTTAACCTGTACACAGAGATGATTTTCAGACACATTGAAGATTGCAAGGGAGTGACAATAGGTGGCATGAACGTCAACAATCTTAGATATGCCGATGACAGTGTAATACTAGCAGACAGTGAGAAAAACCTACAAGATATAGTGAATAGAATCAATAAAGCTGGAATACTATTCAACATGAAGATGAATGCCAGGAAGACCAAAACAATGGTTATAAGTAAAAAGACAGATAAACCAAACGTCAATATAATCATAGATGGCACAAACATAGAACAAGTATCCGAATTCATATATCTCGGACAAAAGATTACAAATGATGGGAGATGTGAGGAAGAAATTAAAAGAAGGATAACAATAGCCCGAACAACATTCTCCAAAATGTATAGAGTGTTAACATCAAGTAAGATATTAATACAAACAAGGAAGCGTATTCTTCAGTGTTATGTGTGGTCTACTCTAATGTATGGGGCAGAGACATGGACAATCTCTAAGAAAATGTACAAACGTTTAGCAGCATTTGAGATGTGGACTTATCGAAGGATGATGAAAATATCATGGACAAAGAAGATCACCAACAAAGAAGTTCTCAGAAAAATTAAAAATAAGAAAAGCTTGTTTGCCACTATACAGACAAAGAAACTTATTTATTTTGGCCACATCATTCGTCAGAGTTCAATATACCGTACATTGTTGGAAGGGAAGGTGAATGGCAGCAGAGGGAGAGGGAGACCAAGAACATCATGGTTTACAAATATTTCACAGTGGACAGGCTTGAATTATTCACAGTCTATCAGAACAGCACAACATCGGGACAAGTGGAGAACCATTGCATCCAACCCTCGACTAGAGGATGGAACTATTGATTGATTGGGATATCAGGGCATTGTGCCAGTAGCCTTGTCTCCCATTGGGGCTGCACTATAAAGTTGCCAGATGCGCACACTGTCACAAGTGGGTACTCATCCCGATATGACCTTAGATGTTGTTAGGATGTAAAACCCAACAAATACATTTTTCTCATTTGATTTTCCTAGGATATTGCCTACAACAGGAGAAATATTGGTCTGGATTCAGAGATGTCTTGTGAAGACGGGTACTGCTATGTTACCGAACCAGACGGGATGACCGAATGAGTTAGAGCGTCCGTCTCCCGTGCTGGTAGATCGTCGGTTCGAACCCCGGTCGAGTCAAACCAATGACGTAACAATTTATTCTTGCTGCTTCCTAACCAGGCACTCGGCATTATTAGGACAGGGGAAGGACTGGTGTGCTCAGTGTCAGGATAATGTACCTGAGTGGGATACCAGGTCATGGTGCCAGCGGCCTGGTTTCCCAGTGGGACAGCACTATAAAGTCACCATGAGTGCGCACTGTCACAAGTCGGTACTCGACCTTATATGTTGCTAGGACGTAAAACAACAACAAACAAGCAAACAAACAGCTATATTACTAGTACATATGTTGTTGGAGGCGTTGATAGATATTTCGACCAAATATCTAGCAGGAAGAATAACATTGTCTAAATTTCAAAATACTGTCACTTTCATTTAGGAAAGCAAGCCATGGGAAATATAATAAGTAAGTTCCACACACCTAGTTGGTTCTCCAGAACAGTCTTGCAGGTCAACCCACCATATCCATGGCGACAACCAGTGCGCGGACAGCTACCAGTTCGTATATTACAAGGCTCATATGGGCTGTGACAATTACATCTCAATATACACTTCAAACCATAGAAACCCAAGGGGCATCCTGCAAGCGCAACAGGCCATAACTACAGGTATACAATTTAATTGAAATTTCCTAAATGTTTTCATCCATGTTTCAAGTGTTTTTATCTGAACCAAATATAATGCATTGGCCAAATTGAGAGTAATCGGATCAACACAACTTTATTTATTCACATTTATTATGACTGTCATGAGAATATATCCTGTGTTAGTGGCCTATGACCTAATTAAGCCTGAGGGTCTACATAGTAAAGTTAGGACATGTATGGTGCTTAATCCCTAAGGGTCATCACTAATGTATTAGACCAGGAAAGACTTACAGTTTCACAGGGTCGGCTCCAAACTAGTAGTAGATAGTTACCGATAAGGTCCAGGACTAAAGAACATTGCTGATAAGTCAGGATCAAATTGTGATGTCCTTTGTTTTGGGAAGTACGTAAAGGAAGGTCATGGTCATCCATCAGGGGATCCATCTGGATCCATATATATATATATATATATATATATATATATAACAATAAATATATATATAATGTGCTATATAATTGATTATGTGGATATAAATAACTGCAGCCCCTTAATGTTTCTCTCTAACCACCTTAACTTCCACATTATTTACTATGGAGCGGGCATTCTCTCCTCCCCCGCCTCCTATATGCCGTAAGCCAAATGTCACTCTGTTCCCTTTCAAAAGCATGGGCTGTCTTCCAACCCCTATGCATTCAGCAAATGGTCTAACCTGACCTGATTGTCCGCTGCGCCGTTCATGAGGGAGTCAACTATCTCGATGATTTCTGCCTCGTCAGCTCCACCTACGGCAAGGGGTGTGCACACCAACACCTGCTCCTCGTCATCATCCACCGCTTCGGTTTCCATGTCACTTTCCGGAAGGTCACTTCTCCCAGCACCTCTACCAGGTTCCTGGGTATCCTGATAGACACTGTCACCCTCGAGATGAGCCTCCCCCAGGACAAGCTTGAAACCCTCATTGCCACCAGGAGTCATTGCCACTAGGAGGCCTCATCGCCCACTGCAACAAGGTGGTGAGAGGGGTAGGACATTCTGTCGAAGGATCTATGACAGCATAGACAGTGTCGCCTGCCCCTACCAACTCGTCTGCCTCTCAAAGGTGTTCAGGGAGGACATTGAATGGTGGTTCCACTTTGCTGGCAGGTTCAACGGGAAGGCCCAGATACTCGGCCGTTTCTCTCTCCACCTCTCAACCTACAGTGACTCCTCTGTCTGGTGAGGTTATATGCTGTCTGGATCGCACAATCAATATAGTACTCGTTGGTCAGCAAGAATCTTAGTGGCTTGAACTACTTCCTCAAGCAGGAGGGCTCCCCGTCCATCGACTACACTCAGTTTGACCTCGCCACCACCCTTAATGGGATCAAGCGAGAGAAGGGTGTCCCGCCGTGCCAGGCCTTGCCACTTCACCCTGACGTGCTGCTCCGGATTTTCGCCTTCCTCTCCGCAACACTGGGCCACACGGCATGGAAGGCGGCAGTCCTTTGTAGTTTCCGGGCCCTCCTTCGGAAATGTTAGATAATACTGTCTGACTCGTCACTCAGACGGAATAATTTCTGTTTCCTCTGTTGGGGGATCATTGTCAGCATCCGTCACTCAAAGACCATACAGTTCCGGGAGTGTGTCCTCGAGGTGCCAGTCGCCAGGTGCCCCAACAACGACCTCTGCGCAGTGTTCTGGACTGAGAAGCATTTTGCCCAGCTCACTGCCCCCAGAGGCCTCCCCCCCCCCCCTATGCTGTACACCATGTATCAAGCTTACCTAAAACTCTTCTCGTCCGAGGTAGTATTGGACCCCAAAACCATTTCCTCCCACTCACTTCACAGGGGGGGCTGCACTTTCCTCTCACTATGATGTGCAACCCTCGAAGAACATCGGACCAAGGGTGACTGGTCGAGTGACACTGTCTTCCTCTACCTGAAGTCACCTCTAAGTATCCGGATCATGAATCGTAACTGGGTAGCCACAGTTCTGGCTGTTCCATCTTCTGCTCCAGAGACTACTGTTCCAGAATGTATTAGGACTCTGACAGGTCTTGGTTTGGTTGCCGGCATCTGGTGATGTTTGGCATATATTGTTCTGCCAGAGAATAAACTCAACCAACACCAAGTCCGAGTTTTTCCTTCTCATTTGGAAACAAACTATTTATGTACTATATAATTTATTATGTGGATATAAATAAAGGCATCCTCTTAATGTTTCACTCTCTAACCACCTTAACTTCCATGTTATTTACTGCGGAGCAGCCATTCGCTCCTCCCTCGCCTCCTATATGCCGTGAGCCAACTGTCACTCTGCTCACTTTCAAAACTTGTTCAGTCGGGTGTATATTCTCCTGCCAGAGAATAAACTCAACTCAAACCAAGCCCTAGATTTTCCTTCTCATTTGCGAACAAATTATTTATATATGGATAGTGATAATCCCATTATCGCATGTAATAAGCTTTGAAGTTCCTGCCCCGCCTTTCACTGGGTGGGGAGGATCCGGCTGCTCCTTGCAGGCTCCCTGTGCGGGGCACAATACGCCACTCGCTCGGAAGTTTTATACAGGGTGTTTCCAAAGTTACTATCTATCTCAGTGACATTGGATGATTTCTCATCAAATGCTATACTCTCAAAGATATTTATCTTTAGTGCAAATTTGTGTATTTACCAAACGTTAATTTGTTCAAGACAAATTTAGCATATTCGCTAAATATTCCTTCTCAGGCCTATCCCAGATAGCACACAGCCATCGGGCCGACGTTGGCTATTGGTCGCACCGTCACCACATATTTGCCACCGCCTGGCCAACGGCGGTGGCCCGCCACTGAGTTTCAATCATTTTGCACATTTGGGCCACCGTCGAGCCACCGTCGGGCTGACGGTGATGGCCCGCCGCTGGTTTTCAATCGTTTTCAATCGTATTGCACCTTTGGGCCACCATCGGGCCGACGGTGGTGTTCCGCTGCTGGGTTTCAATCTTTTGCACATTTGGGCCACCGTCGAGCCGACGGTGGTGGTCTGCCACTGGGTTTCAATCTTTGGCACATTTGGGCCACTGTCGAGCCAATGTCAGGCCGACGGTGGTGTCCTGCCGCTGGTTTTCACTCATTTAGCACATTTGGGCCACCGTCAAGCCAACATCAGGCCGACGGTGGTGGTCCGCACATGCGCAGTTCTTTAAATTTGGTGTCCGGTTCGAGTCGCCAGCGGAGCACGTGCGATGGTTGAGCAGCGTTCTTTTTCTACAAATAACTCCAGAAATCGCAGGAATTTTAAGGAATTATTTAACAGGTTTGTTTATTAATATGTTTAGATAAAGTTTTGTAATTTATTACGACGTATTAATGGAATTATTCGTGTTAATACGATTTGAATCATATTATCCGGTACGGAATGTTAATGAAGCACCGCCATCATGTTTTTTTCCGAAAACATTAGTTTTATTCAAAATTAATAGAAACCAGGAACCCTAACCTTATAAATTTAATATAATCTTTTTGGTAAAGATGTTTTCTATATGTGTACCAAGCGATTTGTTAATAGGTGGTGTGGTTTTAGAGATATTTCACTTTTTCTGTATTTAATTGAGTTAAACCCTAACCCTACCCCTACCCTAAACCTAAACCTAACCCTAAACCTAACCCTAACCATAATCCATACAGAAAAAGTGAAATATCTCTAAAACCACACCAAATCACTTGGTAGACATATAGAAAACATGCTTACCAAAAAGATTATATTAAATTTATAAGGTTTTCTATTAATTTTGAATACATATATTGTGTCGGGCGACTGCGTTTGCCACCGTCGGGCCGACGTTTTGTCCAACCTCCCACCATCGGCTCGATGGCGGCTGTCGCCGTCGGCTCGACGACGGCTGTTGCCGACGGCAACTATCGCCGTCAGCTCAATGGCGGCTGTCACCATCGGGCCAACGGCGGCGACCGCTGTCGAGCCGATGGCGGGAGGTTGGACAAAACAACGTCGGCCCAACAGCAGTTTCCACCGTTGGGCCGACGGTGCGGCCAACGTCGGCCTGACGGCTGTGTGCTATCTGGGATATTGCTGATGATGGACATGGAAGAAGGAATGTTTGTGGTAAATAGCTTTTGAGCGGAAGTTTCTTGAAAAGGGTCCAACAGAGAAGGCTATTCCTGAGCTGCTACCAAATTTCAGAAAATTCGATGTGTGAGGATGACAGGAGAACAGGATGCTTAAGCTCTGTAAGGATATATGTGAAGAGTTCAGGCACAAAATAAAATATTTCTATATAGACTACATATATATATATATATATATATATATATATATATATACACATGTTCACCTGAAAATAATCTTAATTCTCACTAATTCCACTTTTCATATGATCGCATGGCTATGGAGCAATGAACAAACGAGTAGGAATATAAAAAGAATTAACTTCTTGATGGTTTGATTCTGATGTTTATCTCCATTTTTGGATTAGTGTTTACACGGTTTTGTGCCTAAACTCTTCATATATAATATTCGTAGAGGCAGATGTGATATATACATACAGACACCTGCCTCTACGAATAATTAGTGCAGCATTCATTCATTGTTAGGACATGTCATCATTTTACATACACTACATACGTATTAACATGTAGAATTACCATCACAATATCCAGTGACATCATCACAGTGTTGCTCACAATCGCACTTTTCCTTGCAGTTCTTACCCCACATCAGTGATGGACAACCTGTGGAAAAGAAGATGAGTCAATCTAGGCTATGCGCTTTAGGTGGAAAGGAACTAGAAAATATCGGTAGCTTATATCGTACTGCTTCCATCTGAGGCAATTGTGAGGCTTGCCAGCGACATGTTTCATAGCGCCTGTGCATGTGCCACTTGTAACCGAAACATACACACATTACAAATGTCCACTACAAGGCAACACAGTTTCTCAAACAGGATCATAAATATATGGAACAGTCTCCCACAAAATGTTATTGATGCCGAGTCAATAATTGCATTCAAGAATAGATTAGAAAAAAACATGGGCTAATGATCCAGGGAAATGTGACCCCTTATTCACCACATGCTACTAATTATTCCTTGTGTTGCTTATTTATTTGCACTCAAGCAACAATGAGAGACAAATAAGTGTTCACGCTTCCTGTCTACCATTTTCTATTTCTATGGACATAACAAATATAGTGGCTGCAACATAGTTACATTTTCGTCACCTTAAACATGATTTCATTTAATATATTTTGTGCATTAATTGCGTGATTACATTTGAGTGATATTCATACTATTATTTATAATATCTGCTTTTTTGGTTCTATTGTGGAGTTTTCTTGGTTTTCTTATTTTATTGGGACCAGACGGGATGGCTGAATGAGTTAGAGCGTCCATCTCCCGTGTTGGTAGACCATGGGATCGTGGGTTTGAGCCCTGGTTGAGTCAAACCACCTTCCTATCCAGGCCCTCAGCATTATTAGGATAGGGCAAGGACTGGTTGGCTCACTGTCCGGATAATGTGACTGAGTGGGATATCAGGTCATATGTGCCTGTGGCCTGGTCTCCCAGTGGGACAGCACTATAAAGTTGACATGAGCGCGCACTGTGACAAGTCGGTACCAGTCCTAATATGACCTTAGATGTTGCTAAGACATAAAACAACAACAAACAACATCTTATTTATCATTTCACAACTTACAGGAGGCAGTATAGATCAGTTGTTCTGAGGAATTGTATCTACTCTGCTAAGAAGAGAAGCAGTTAAAATACTGCCAGTGGTGATGGCTAAATGTTGTGAATAAATATTATTTAATGCACATGTAGCAGTGGTAATACATTCTATATGGTGAGGCCATCTAATATGCTGCACACATATTGAGAGGTTAGCTTTGAGTTAGCCCAATACCCAGGAGTTCATGGTATTTAACAAGTACTTCATTGCAGATACTCTGGAATCCAAAACTTGTATTTGATACAATGAGAACTACATATATAGTCATCGAATAATACAAGGCATTGAAGGAAACTGTTTGCAATAGGTCAAGTCTAAATATCATCAACAACAAAATATATCAATATTGATATGAAAGCTGAAATAATAGAATGAAGTCTTACGTGTATATCTATATCCGGTGATTGTAACCTCACATAAAACTAACTGTGCTACGCGCAATTGTACCACCCGTACTTCCGCAATGTCTCGATTTGGTAAGCACATCACAGACGCAATCTGTTCACGCCTCATATTCCGTCCACACAAAGTTCGTTCCTTACGCTTCTCCTCTGCATACTTAAAGAGCCAAATCTCATTAAAGTAAACTCTGTTATCTAGAAGCAGAAATAAAGTGAAAGGATTTAGGAAAATGAGAATTGGAATATAGTGAAGCAATGTCATTGATAAGTGCCTTAGACAGCACTTCAAGACACAGGGTCTTCAAAAGAGGCAATTTGTTACAGTATTGTTTATTTATATTCTACCATTTAGACAACTCAACACGCAAACTAGTGGATACACGAATACTAGTTGGTACCTCCTAAAGAACCCCTCTGTTTATTAAAGTAAAATATCTGAGTAAGTGAATGAAGATGAGGTGCGCAGGTGCGCATAGGAACACTCAAGTAGTGTTTGCCATGATGAGTGTAGGTGAGCTGGTGCCCAGGTAGCTCCAATCATAACCAGCTGTCCATAGACAACTATTAATAAATAACAATCCAGACAAATAGGACATGGGATAGCAAGTTAGGGTAGGACATGGCATAACAAGTTAGGGTAGGACATGGCATAGCAAGTAATTTGTACTAATTGTAGATAGTGGTAATAGATAGGTACTAATTGTAGATAGTGGTAATAGATAGGCACCCTCCGCATCATATTCATATAATTCCTATGCGTGGCATAACATGTTATTGTAGTGGTCAGCACTGACCTCTCAGGCAAGGAGCTGCATAGACAGGTAGGCGTGGGTTTATGGTGATATAAGGGAGCCTAGGTGGTGTAATGGTTAGCACACTGTCCCATAATGCAAAGAGATGTGGGTTTGAGTCCCGCTCTAGGCACAATATTTCCCATTTTCATCACCCCCATGACACTGGTTGCCATGACCATGATCCTGTACAAGCTACATGCTGTATAGTTGTTTGAACCTACCTTGTGTATATGTGAGTGCATTGCATTGACTGTATGTATGTAATTGTCAGCATTAAACGACTTACAATTCCAGGGGGACGTGTGTAGTGGTCTGCACTAACATCTCAGGCAAGGAGCCGCATAGACAGGTAGGTGTGGGTAGTATGGTGATATCAGGGAGCCTCGGTAGTGTAATGGTTAGCACACTGGCCCGGAATACGAAGAGATGTGGGTTCAAGTCCCACTCTAGGTGCAATATTTCCCATTTTCATCACCCCCGATGACGCTATCGAGGCGGCAGGGTTTATGCATTATCCCCCCCCCTGCCCCCACCCATGCATTTGCCATATGACCACCTCTGAGCAGCATGACCAGTTTCCTGCATGTTGCTATGCTGCCAAAGCAGGTAATAGGCACACACCTTCAAAGCTGCTTAGAATCATCAGGACATTGTGCTTCTACTGGACGTGTGGGAAGTATGATTCATGTTAGATTATATTAGGGTGATTGAGCTGTATGCTCAGGCCAAGTTGGAGACTCCACCATCAGGGCCCACTAGATGTGGTGAGGACGCTCTGCTCAGTTTTGTAATATGCAGGAATGCATTTCAATCTGCTGGTATTAGCTGGGTGTATCTTGGAATCTGTGGTTCAGCTGATATTGTTGTTAACACCTTGTCAAGCTGCGTTTTGAATGATTGTACATTGCAGTTTGATTAATGTCTTATCTAAGCTGGCATTGTATTGTAGAGCTGGACTCCTCAGACAGAAAGACTTCTTTCCCGCAGTGTTTTTGCTGACGTGAGGCTTCTGTAGTTACTAGTAGTAATATACTAGTGTGTATTTAATGTACTGTTTCCTATGGGGCGGTAGTTGTGTGAATGGCAGCCAATCAGTGTTGAGTATTTTGGTCACATGACCACTCTGGGTGGGTCGTCCGGTGGGAGGGTGTTTTCTCTCAGCCAATAGGAAGGCTGCATTTGGTTAAGTTATGCTAATTTATGGATCTAGGGCACGCATCTTCCAAAATAAGGCTCGTTGAAACTAGGGCAAGTGTGTGGGGTGACCTAGTTCTTTTCGGTACGAGTGCCATTCCATGCTTAATGCTTGCGTCTATGGGTGAATGGTACTGTAACATAGCAGTGAATATATGGAGACTGCTTCCTAACAGGTAGTTTGCCTTATATAGTGGTTATAGCACATGTTTGGACCGTCCTACCCATCCCATCTCTTCGTTAGGACTGGCCTACCCAGCAACTATATAAGGAGCGTAGTCACACACTCTCGCCACTCTACTCCCAGACATCGAGGCGTCAACATCTCCAAGTCAGTTATTCCTGAAACCTGATCCGGCTAGTTACAGCTTATGGGATGGATTCAACTTGCTGAGCTTCTACAATATGGATCAATGGACATTAGGAGGATTAGTGACTGTGGTGTCTGCCTTTTCACACATCACTGCTGCTTAGGCTGACATGTACATCCATCATCAACTGACACTCTATACCTGTATGGTTGGTGACGGCTCACAGACAATGGATCATCTATATCTATCAACTCCTCAAGGCAACTGAGACATAGAAGAAGCACCAAGAGACTGAGTGTATCTATCATCCATATGGACTACACAGACAGTTGTGAGTGTAATATCATACCATTGAGAATTTATATGTAACTGTACACTTTGTAATTGAGAATATATGTTATAAGTACATATTTGTGTATCATTATTTGTATTCTTTACTAAGAATAGAAGATGTTCCAAATTCTCTTTTCTCCTCACTCTATTAGCTAGTCTATAAGATTAGGCATTAGTTATTATACGTGACAGTACCTGTGCAGAGGCTGTTTTTGGTATTTTTAGCGAAAACGGTGGCAAACGGTGTGTGTGTGTGCACCCCTACAAAAGGGGCGTGGCTTACTTTTGATTGACAGTTGGTTTCAGCCAATGAGCGTCAAGTATTTGGATGATTGACAGTTGGAGCATGCGCTTTCGGTGGTGCTCGTAAACAAAACCATGTGCTTTTGGGGGGATTGTAAACAAAGGTGGCCATTTTGTAAACAAAGCCACATGTTTTTGGAGGGGTAGTGGGGGATTAGTAAACAAAGACGGCCATTTTCGTCTTTAGTATTTTGATTGGTTTCAACGAATGGTCGTTGAGTATTGGGATTTTTTTGTATTTTGATAGCGAATGCTCATTGAGTATTCAATTTTTTTAAAGATTTTAGGGTGATTTAGTTAGAAGGCCAAGCGCTTTCACCGATGTAAACAAAAAACACCACGTCCACGCGCATGCATATTATTTGTTTGATTTTGGCGGGCGATTTCGCCAGAAGGCCACGTGCTTTCACCAATGTAAACAAAAGGCCGCTTCAGACGTCTCCACTATGTCATGTTTTTTTAGTTCTCAAGAATTCCACTAGCTGTCAGCATAGGAGTGGTTTTCCACTATGTTATGCTAGGGTAGGCTATGTTATATTTTAGTTTTCAAAAAAAGTTCCACCAGATGTTCGGATAGGTGTGGTTATTACAAAAGCCTTTTTGGTGCACCTGCGCATGCAGCTGCGCGTGTCATACAGTCTCGGTTTAGTTTTTTTTCCAAAGTTTCACCAGATGCCTGGATGGGTATGGTTATTACAAAAGCCTTTTTGCCACATTCGAGCACGCAGGCGCAGGCGCCTGCATGTGTCATACAGTCTCGGGTCGAATATAAAAGCTAGATACCAGAATAAATGCAATGTTATAATTTGTGGTCAACCATAGCCAAGAAGCGGTTGACTAGAATGGTAACTTTTCAACTTTACGCGATGGATTTTGAAATCAAGCAGGATATTTTTATGTTGTTGCGATAGACATATTTACTGCAATTGTCACTGATAACTATACTTACTTGATCATATGTGTATATATTTTTAAAGAAAGAACACTTAAGCTAATTTGTGATTACTTGGTATATTAGGTAATCAGCATTTATTAGGTACAACTTAAATTTTGTTTCATATATACCATACTGTGGTAGTTATAACAATTCATAGTTTTATTTTGAAAGGGGGTAGTTGGTGATAGTGGGTAACCACAATGGTTAACCAGAGTATTGGGGTAAACCACAGTAACAATTTAAGTGTTTGTGTGTGTGCCTTCAATCCATGTCTCGCAGCACAGTAAACGCATGACTAACACCCTACAGGGTTGCGTTACTTGAAAGTGATTTTAGATCGGTATCCTGCTGGGTAAGTGTGAGTTATCGGTCTGGACAACGCAGACCCGCGCATCTAGGTAAGACCTGCAGTAGCTGGTCGGGCGCCTCCAGCACATCGCCAAGTGCATCCGGCCAGCCCGCAGGTTCATGAACCGGATCCTGGAAGCACTCAGGAACGCCCCCCACACCGGAAGGCACCCGGTAACCATCGACATGGTAATGGACATATCCTGGTTCCTCTCATACGCACACGCCATCAACGGCATCGTCCTGCTATGCCCCCCCCCCCCCCCCCCCCGACCCTGCATGAATGGGTGATCGAGTGTGACTCCTCGTTCAAGGCTGGCAGGGCGCACTCCCCCTACGAATACATGTCTGAGACATACCACGACGACCTACTACAAGAACACCACACAATACACCAACTCGAGGCCATCAACCTTGTCGTGGCCCTCCACGCCCTCGGTCTGCCAAATCCCCAGGATTACTCAATCCTGGTGAACACAGACAACCTGGCCTCCATGACCTCCTCACATCTGGCGCAGGAAGGGGTCCCGTCCTCTGTGCCTGCGCCAGGGCGGTCTGGAGGTATGCCGCCCTGAACTCATGTGAGGTCCAGATCGTCCACAAGCCAGGGGCCGACATTGCCTTCGCGGACGCTCTGCGCAGAGCCCCTTTCAGGACCTGGGTGAACCTACGGGTGGGCACCACTGGCGGGACCGACACATACATGGTATCCATCATCAAGTGGGGCGTCTTCCGAGCCTCACCGAGCGCGGTGGCCTAATCGGCAGAGCATGGGCCTCGCATGTCGATGACTTTAAAATTGGTACTTGTCGCTTCCTAGCCTGGCGCTCGGAGTTAATAGGATAGGGCAAGGACTGGTTAGCTCAGTGTCAGGATAATGTGACTGAGTGGGACATCAGGTCATGGTGCCGGCGGCCTGATTTCCCAGTGGGGCAGCACTATAACGTCACAATGAGTGTGCACTGTCACAAGTCGGTACCCATCCGGATATGACCTTAGATGTTGCTAGGATGTAAAACAACAACAAACAAACAAACAAATCTTCCGGGCCTCCCTCCACGTCACCCGGCAGGCCCCCCCCCCCTAACGGTTAAATAACTCAAGGGAGTCGTCCAATACTTCCGACGAGCCGGCACCTGTGCCCGCCTGCTGACCTCCGCACTCCTGCTGGGGTACTTCACGCTCTTATGGCAAGGAAACCTCCTGGTGACCGACTGCTCAGACGACCCGGGCCACACCATCCAAGCTCAGGATGTCCAATACTCCTCGACACACCTAACCGTCTGGATATAGTCCACCAAGACCTCCAAGTCCACATCCGAGTCCTAGAGGGTGCACGTTCATCGCTTACCGACCTCCCCTTGCTGCCCTGTCCGTGCCTGGCGGCGATGTGCCGGCATGATTGTCCTCCCGGCATCGGGGCCTGCTTTCCTCACCCCGGACGATGGACCACTGTCGACCAGGACTCTCACCTTCGCACTCCGGGCCTCGTCCTGATATGACCTTAGATGTTGCTAGGACGTAAAGCAACAACAACTGCAGGCGGACGACTACACCCTCCACAGCCTCAGGTGTGGTGCCGCCCAGGCCTGCACCCATGCAGGGGCTCCCCTCGAAAACGTCAAGGACCTTGGACACCGGCAGTCGACGGCCATCCACCAATATGTACAACTGGATGCGTTCACCGTCGCGACCGGGGTGCTCTCAACACTATTTGGTTGAGGCCCGTGTCATGCAGAGACTTGACCTATGTGTTCTATTTCGCATGCCCCTATTGACCCGATTCACTCACTGCCCCTATTGTCCTATCATCCTCACTCCTTAATTACCGTAACGATTCCGACCAGCTCTGTATTGTGTCCTGAATTGTCCATATTGCTAGGCAATGTGGGTAATTCGGGAGCAGGTTGGAGCTGGCCTCCTTCCCCCCCCTCCCTGTCCCTACTGTTAGCACCCACACCACCCCCATTCCCCCTTTTATTCATAGACCCCCCAACTAACTCCAGGTGGCGACACTGTCACACATACTGGAGCTGCCGCCGGTACCTGGCGACCCCTGTGAGATCATTTCCGCCCGTACAGGGCCCCAACCCCACTTCTCCTCCAGACGATGACCCAGCAACACCTACCCTATTCTCACCGGCCCACCCACCCTACATTCACCACTACCCACCCTACCTACAATGCAGAAGGTTGAGGCCCGGGTCATGCAGAGACTTGACCTATGTGTTCTATTTCGCTTGCCCCTATTGACCCGATTCACTCACCACCCTATTGTCCTGTTCGACCTCACTCCTTAATTACCGTAACGATTCCGACCTGACCTGATTATCGCTATGACCTGAACTCTTTTAGTGTAGCAACCACCAAAAAGAACCCACTTGGCCTTATGACTAAATCGTCTGCCAACATTCAGAAAAATAATAGACACATGCGCGCAAGTGATCTTTTTTGTTTACATCGGTGAAAGCACGTGGCCTTCTGGCGAAATCGCCGGCCAAAATTCAAAAAAATTGAATGCTCTATGAGCATTCGCTATCAAAACACTAAAAATCCCAATACTCAATGACAATTCGCTGAAACCAACTGTCAATCAAAATACAAAAATGGCCGCCTTTCTTTACTAACCCCCCACTACCCCACCAAAAGCATGTGGCTTTGTTTACAAACACCACCGAAAGCACTTTCTCCAACTGTCAATCATCCAAATACTCGACGCTCATTGGCTGAAACCAACTGTCAATCAAAAGTAAGGCATGCCCCTTTTGTCGGGGTGCACACACACACAGCATGTGCCACCATTTTCAGTAAAAAGACCAAAAACAGCCTTATAGTGCGCACACTGTACATGTACTGTTCACGCAAGCATTAAGCGTGGAATGGCACTCATACCGAAAAGAACTAGGTCACCCCCCACACTTAACCTAGTTTCAACTAGCCTTATTTGGGGATAATCATGACCTAGATACATAAATTAGCATAACTTAACTGAATGCAGCCTTACTATTGGCTGAGAGAAAACACCTTCCCACCCAACGACCCACCTTGAGCAGTCACGTGACCAAAATACTCGACGCTGAGTGGCTGCCATTCACAAAACTCCCGCCCCATAGGAAATAGTACATTAAATACACACTAGTATATTACTACTCTTACTGACTTAGCAAGTCTATCATATCTTTTTGAATGATTTGTTGTTATGCCATAGTTAGGTACTTTGGCTTCAATCATTTTCCAGGTGTATATAATTCAATATATCTCATATCGACGTTCAATGGAGTAGATTTTGAGGAAATTTAGTCTGCCACATTAATCCTGGCTCTTTGTCTCTTTGATATATGATCTAGTACTATGCAGGATGCAGAAACGCGGCACCAGTTGTGTGCACACCAGTGACAGTTAGTGTGCTTTGGAGAGGTTTGTCCCACTGCTGACATGGTAATCAATAGTTGGCAGACATGCAAAGATGAGCACGAGCTACCACGTTGGGTGATTGATTGATTGGTGGTTACTTTACCCTGGGTTGGCAGCATAGGCCATATTCATGGCGAGAATTGTTTGTTTTTTATTCAACCATCACTTTTTAATTTAAAAGCGTGCAATCAATTATGTGTCAATAGACACTTAGTATCATACAAACCTCATAATTCACTAAGGGCGGACACAGAGTTAGTAGACAGTGGTTTCATTTCATTTTTCAGTTTGTTACATTAAGATTAGGCATTATGGTTATGGGTGCTAGTCGGTGTGTTTGTTGTTTATTCATCCCTAGGTGTTATCGGCCCCAGTGATGGTGGTCCTGGGCCGGATTCGAGCCCTTAACCCTCCCTATTACTTGTTCGTTTGAGGTGTGGGTGGGTGAAGTTAGGTGGTGAAGTTATCCGATCAGCAGCTGGAGGAGTTGTGTGGCAGTGGAGGCGGTTTGGATTCGAATTGGTCACGTGCTGTTTTTGGCGGGAGGCAGAACTGTCGCCTCCTGTAACCGGGTGGAGGGGGTTCCACCTTTACGCTAGGTGGGGGCCATCAACGCTCTGGGTATGGATGTACTTTCCTCTGGTTGGGGTTGGATTGGTTCAGTCTCCGCCCCGCGAATTAGCCATGTTACGTTGTGTTTTAAATTTCTTGTTCATGCAGGTGCACTCCTGGTGGTTGTTCGACCTTTGGTATTTATTTGCGCACCAGGCACATATGTGTGGCTTCCGGTCGGGGTGCTGTCTGTGTGATGTCGTAAACCCACAGTCATTGCCCCAGCTCCTCATGTGGCATTCTCTGTGGCAGAGTGGTTAGAGTGTCTGACTTTTTTCTAGGTCAGACTCCCTAATTTGAGGGCCGGCGGTTCGATTCCCCGTGCCCCCAGCTCTGCCAATTTGGATTTCTACCGCTGTGTAAACTTACAGCGTCATCAAAGGCCGGTTGCTCTCATACCATGTCTATGTGGTGTGGGAGGTTAAAAATCCCTTGGGTCGGTAAAAGTGTAGGCTTGGGCTTTCTATCGACCAGCAGTGGAATGAGGAAGACCAGTCGTCTATGACTGAAATTTCCCCTGCTTAAACAACTAATGGACCAAAAGAAACACCCCAAAAACCCGTTAACATGCACAATTCACTAAGGGCGGACACAGAGTTACCATACAGTGGTGGAAGCTTCCATGTGGGCAAGGTTCCCTTGGCGGAGGAGGGTGTTATACCCTATCAGGATCGCTGACTTCAGTACTTGTGCCGTGGGGCCTGCCATGGAGAGATACTGGACCACCTGGCGGAGGTCAGAGGGGTAAGGGGTGGGGTCTGACGTGGGGTGTCGGGTGTTAGGCGTTGTACGCCTCACTTCATCAGAGCGATGGGGTAAGTGCTAAATGCAGACACGTCACCTCCGAATAGCTGGACTCAGGTAGTTGAGAGCAGCTCCTGGTGTCGTGAGGTTTTCTTCGAGATGTATTATGTAGGCAAGTATGTCGTATTGTGTCGGTGTCAGTGGGTTGTTGCTGTGCTGGGCCATGAAGTCGTTGTATCGTCTTGCCTGCACCAACTTGTTCCTCCAGGTGCCCGCGGTCAGTCCTGCAAAGTATACCTGGAGGATTTGTTTGTGTTGTTCGTCTGTGTAACCTTGGAAGAGAGATGTGTAGTATTTTGCGTCAATTTCGATACGAAGGAGAGGTGTGGATTGGGAGGAGGTCCTGAGCTGCCTGTATGCTCTGGCGAGGTCCGCTCCCATGGCATATGCTCCTCTCCCCAGGCGAGCCACCTCGTCCGCTGCATTCATTATGCCGGGCAGGCTGTATGTGCAGGGGCGGCGTTGGTAGAGCCCCTTTTTTATGCCCGAGTTGACACTGCACCACCTGGGCCAGCTGAGGTCAACGATGACGTGTCTGTCAGTGGTGTTCTTCTTAGGGCGCGTCATGATGGGGCTGACCTGGGTTCAGGGGGTGAATGGAGGCTTATGGAAGGGGCCCATGATGGCGCCATGGGCTATTTCGATGTCTACGTAGGCCCTTATGGCGTCGAGTTGTGCAGTGTCCCTCGTGCGGTTGGTCATGGTTGGGGTAGGGGGCGTGTCCGCGGTGTAAGCCGCCGGCCAGCCGAATTGTAGTTGACTATCTTGTTATCATGGTAGTCGACAAGCATCCTCCTCTATTGTGGGATGTCGAGTCTGGATGGGATGGGTATCCTGGCACCCATGTAGTTGGGTAGTGCTGTTTGCCCAACCTTGTTATATGTCGCGAGGTAGTTGGTGTGGCAGTCCCATTGGTCCTCAGGTGGGCATGGCCAGATGCTATGGAGGGTGTTGCGGTATTGTCGCAGAGATACTATGGGCAGTGTAGTGTAGCCTCTGTCGGTGTCTCAGAGATCGTGAGCGTCAGTTTGCGTTCTTTGTTCACATGTTGCCACTCTGAGGCGATTGGCTTTGTGGTATGCGTGCCTATCTGTGTGGTTGTCCGTGTTGTTGTCTGCATTACTACACGTTATGAGGTGCTACAGGTCAGCTGCCCTCAAAAGGGCTCAAATCTTTTCTTGCTTTACTTTAGTAAATAGGTCATGCATGCTGCCTGCAGTGTAAAATTGGTGGCGCAGGGCCATAAAATCCACCCAGTTTAATCAAATGTGTTTGAGTGTCAGTGGGAACTGAAACCCAATACATTCATGGGGTCACCCTTTAGCAGAAAAACATGCGTAAGCCACAAGTGGCCAATATGAGAGCGGCTAAGGACTAGTTGGTCCAGACGACCTCCCATATGAGTATGTGGTGGTTTCCCACAGACGGTTCAATTTCTTGCAATGTTTTCATCCTGCTCATGTTGTCATTTGGATTTGACCTGGATGGCAATTAATGGTTTCAGATCAGAGTGAGGGATAAGACATTGCTCAACATCACAGTTCAGAGCCTTCTTCGCAGCCTGGTCAGCTTGTTTCTTTCCTCTGATGCCGGCATCGCAAGGCACCCAGCACAGGTGGATGTCCCATCCAGCTGTTGCCAGTTGGTTCATTTTATAAATGACCTTTGCCAGAAGAGCGTGGTCTGTTTGCAGTGCAGCAACAGCCTGGAGGCAGGAGAACGAATCACAACATGCAACACAGTTAGTGTGGTTGGAAACCTTGATACACTACAACACGACAAAGAGTCCTTGGGCTTCCACTGTACAAATTAAGCTCTGATCGGGCATGTGAACAGCAAGTTTTTTCCATCGGCAAACTGTCACAGCTCCTACCCAGTTTTAGTCTTTGGAACCATCAGTGTATATGGAGAGGTGGTCTTCAAACTGGCCTTGAATCTCTGGATGTACTCTTTGATATATGAGTGGATGTGTCCCATACTTCATCAGTTCCATGAGTCAAAGGATAACCGACGGCTTCCTCAATGATCATAGGGGACGTTCTGAGACGTTGACATCCTCCAACACGTCCAAATCCACACCTAAAGCCTCCAAATGAGGTTTCATTTTGAGCCTGTGGGGCCGGATATAATTTGGCCTGGCTTCATACCTGGATTCATCGCGTGTCTCAAATAAGACAATTGTGTGCAGAAATCAATGCATTGGTTTTTTATCTTGACTCCATGTTGCATGGCCAATTTGATTCTCCTGTGGTTAAGTGAAGGTGTGTTGGCTTCGATGTAAAGGCTTTGAACCGGTGAGGTGTGAAAGGCCCCAAGTGAGGACCGAAAGGCCCCAAGGGCCAGGCACCGGCCCTGGTAGTGCACTATGTCTAGCAACCCAATATACAAGTTCCTTGCAGAACTGTATATTATGCTGCTGTAATACACTTGTGACGTAACTATGGTTCAGTACACAGAGAGCGGAACATCGCTGTTCGCTCTGCACTCTGAGCTGGACAGTACCCTCAGAATATCTAGCGCTTTCAGGCATTGGGTTTTGAGGTACTCGATATGTGGCATGAAAGACAGATTTATGTAAAAAAAAAAGGCCCACAAATTTGGTTTTCTCAATTACTTTAATGGGATCCCCATCAAGGCTCAGCCCCCGTTCTGCATGCATTCTATACAGCGGGCAGAAGTGCATGCAGACTGTTTTGGCATTGGACAATTTGAATCAATTCAGAACTGAGCATTGATGAATACCATTTGTGCTTAATTGTCGCTGTCTCTCAGCATTCATTCTCATTGGCTGAGGGAGTCAGGTGCTGAACTAGTTCATTCAAACATGGTGTATTTCCTTCATGGACTCTATCAATTTGAATTGATTTTCTGCCTTTATGCCTTGATATGTTATTTGAACACTCTGGAGAGCGAGTATATTTGGAGGGAAAACATATACAATCGGATTGTAGTTATTGGATTTGAATCAACATTTACTCCAACTTTTACATAGGGTTGTTATTCACCTCTGAACAGAGTCAGAGGTGAATCTTTTATCTAAGATGGACCTAGCAGCCACACAAGGCTATATCGGCCAGCTGGCGTACAGTGTATGCATCTTACAACTAATATACATTATAAATTACATATTTGTTCCCCAGTTGAATAGATTACCAAAGGATATGAGACAAGCATCATCTCTTGAAATATTTAAATCTATCCCCAACACTCACCCATTTACACTAGCTTTCTATAGTAAATGAAAGTTCTCTATTCTTCAACCACAATAAAGAAATTCTAAATATGGAATGTCATGGTGTTTTTCACAGTGCATTAAAAGGGTTCCTGCAATTGTGGGGCTCTATTAAATTTGCATCATTACATTAGGAAACAAGATAGATCAGAAATCGGAAAAATGTATCTCCTTTACACATAGAATATATTAAGTAACAGAATACACGATTTGCGCGACTAGTATGACACCTGGCAATGGCATTTGTGTTGTGGGTCGACAGTGTGTCACAGGTGTTGTTGTACACTGATGATCAAGCTTTTCAATCAATCAATCAATCAATAAGATAAAGCTATAATTATCAAAAATGGTTAAAAATGGTAAGTATGTTTTCTCTATGAATCCACACTTGTGCCAAAAAGACTGTCAGTTGCTCAATATGAAGCCAGTGTTAACAGAGCCTCAGTTGCCTCTCCACAGATGCTGGGACCCACAAGTCCAGTCTGGACTACACTCTGCACATGCATCGCGGAAATCGTGTATTGGCTTAATTTTAAACAAAATGAAATCATGTACATACTTTTGCAGCAGGGCAGGTCAAAAAAGAGCGTGACGATATGAATTACGTAGCCTGATTTTTTAGACTGCGAGAGAGTAATGCTCCACCAAGGATTGTAAAGACGTTCTAGCTTATCAACATGCATCTGATTGAAGGATCTGGCGCATTTGGACACGGTACGTTGATCTATCACTCCATCAGTAGCAAAGTTTGCAGATGAGGGCAGATAAGATTGAGTCATATCTGCAGGCTTGTATTGAGCAATGTTGGCTGTATGGATAAACAACAAATATTTAACTCACCAGTAGATATTCAACAATTTGTCTGATTTGATTTCTTTATAATATGTCAGAATTGAGTTTGATTTGCTGTAGAGTGAGCATACACTTCAGCTGATCAAGCATCGACCTCCTTCTGTTGGCCTCATGCTTCACACATCAAGGCACTTCCAGCAATATGCGACCACCTCACCAAAACCCCTTAGAGCCATCCAGTGGCGCTCTGCCCCAAAAGACATCCTTTGATACTGTGATAGGCCCGATGTCATCCGTTCCATGGTGTCACACTCGCTGTCACACACACAGAAGAATGCAAAGATCGAAATACAGTACACTTCACATGGTTTATTGGTAAGCTTATCCACTCTCTGCGTTATCAACAGTCAAGTGACCCGCCCCCTAACTCGTTAGGTCTCACATCGCTTGGCTAGGTGGGTGGGGATTTGCTAGCCACACGCAATAGAGGGCAGCCCAGTCGGGGCCATGCCTGGTTGCTTGCTTGCTGCCACCTAGCGCAGTTCAATGCATCTGCATATGTGTGCGTCATAGTGTCTGCCACCAACACGTGGTAGCGGAGCTCATGTACAGACTACTGGACTATCACGGTGAGTTTGTTCATTCCTATCTAAGACATGTTTGTGCCTGTGTGTGGATTGTCACAGTGAGTTTGTTCATTCCTATCTAAGACATGTTTGTGCCTGTGTGTGGATTGTCACAGTGAGTTTGTTCATTCCTAGCTAAGACATGTTTGTGCCTGTGTGTGGATTGTCACGGTGAGTTTCTTCATTATTAGCTAAGACATGTTTGTGCCTGTGTCTGGATTGTCACAGTGAGTTTCTTCATTCCTAGCTAAGACATCTTTGTGCCTGTGTGTGGATTGTCATGGTGAGTTTCTTCATTCCTATCTAAGACATGTATGTCTATGTGTGTGGATTGTCACGGTGAGTTTCTTCATTCCTAGCTAAGACATGTTTGTGCCTGTGTGTGGATTGTCACAGTGAGTTTGTTCATTCCTATCTAAGACATGTGTGTGCCTGTGTGTGGATTGTCACGGTGAGTTTGTTCATTCCTAACTGCGACATGTTTGTGCCTGTGTTTGGATTGTTATGGTGAGTTTGTTCATTCCTAGCTAAGACACGTTTGTGCATGTGTGTGGATTGTCACAGTGAGTTTGTTCATTCCTAACTAAGACATGTTTGTGCCTGTGTGTGGATTGTCAGGATGAGTTTGTTCATTCCTAACTAAGACATGTTACATGGGTGTGGATTGTCATGGTGAGTTTGTTCATTCCTAACTAAGACATGTTTGTGCCTGTGTTTGGATTGTTATGGTGAGTTTGTTCATTCCTAACTAAGACATGTTCGTGCCTGTGTGTGGATTGTCACGATGAGTTTGTTTATTCCTAACTAAGACATGTCTGTGCATGTGTGTGGACTGTCAGGGTGAGGTTGTTCATTCCTAACTAACACATGTCTGTGCATGTGTGTGGATTGTCACGGTGAGTTTGTTCATTCCTAACTAAGACGTGTTTGTGCCTGTGTGTGGATTGTCACCGTGAATTCTTTCAGATGCATATGCCCATCTGAGTTCTTTCATTCCTGAGGGAGGGATATATGTGCATGTGTATGACTTGTCCATCTGAGTTCGTTCATTCCTGAGGGAGGGATATATGTGCATATGCATGACGTGCCCATCTGAGTTCTTTCATTTTTAACTAACGGATATATGTGCATGCGCATGTCTTCTATATATTAGATTCATAGCTGACTGCAATCGTGGTAGCCTGGGAAAAATGGTGGTTGGTGGGCTGCGAATCACAACAGGGGTGTGCTGGGAATAATGGTACTGGTAGGCTGGGAATCTAGAACTTATTAGAACAGATCATAGTCACAACAAACTGTACCTATCCTATGATATCATGACCCGGTAAAATGGGGCATTGTTAGGAATGTATTGAGAGATCTAATCTGGGAAAATCTGTAATATTTCAAATAAAAACAATCATGAAAAGGGAAATAACTAATATTAAAGCTGCATAGTCCCATGAAGAATTACTTTTTCAAAACGAAAAGAATTATCTTGTATAGATTCTACATTTCTAACTGATGCAATTATTAAGCAGTTATTGCTATAAAGAAGGGAATACTGAGGCAATTTAATAGAACCTCTGTCTGCTACAGCCTATGGTGTCAGAGTTGTGGCATGCTTGCCAAAACTAATTTGACATGTTTGTACTTCAAGTATCTCAAAACGTAACCCGTTTAAAACTAAAAGGTACTTTAAGCTGAAGTAATGTGGATCATAACAATCAATTCAATATATGTATCTCAGAAAAATGACAGAAACTCAAAACCAATGGACTATGCAACTTTCACTGAGACGAATTATCATGGGTATAATTCAAATCTAATAACACAAACTCATTGAAAAATATGAATAAATGCAACAGTACTTAAATTAGTGATACTAATGTGATAACATAGCCATTGCAATTTGTATGTACATGTATTCTGACACCAGACAGTTGCACCCTGTATATATCTCAGTTATAAGTGCTACAAGTCCAAAACACTCAGGCCTGAGAATTGATTCTTGGTATAACTGTTTCTTGTTTGGGTGGTCACTGTATTGTCATGTTATTATATAGTTTCTATATTATATCATATATATGATCAATTATATTATACATCATGTTATTATATATAATATGTTTTGTTATTACATAGTTTCTATTTTGTTATTATTATATTTGATCAATTATATTATAAATTATATATCATGTTATTATTATCATGGTATGCGTTATGTCATTAGTAATATGACATAGTTTCTATATTGTTATTATTATATTTGATCAATTATATTATACAGTATATATCAGGTTATTATTTATCATGATATGTTAATTCACAACGAGGCGGGAGTGGTATAAAAGTGCCTTTATTGATCAATAAAGTAGAACATAGAACATGAGGACTGGAAGGACAAGAAGTTAGGCAGTAATGTATAGTTGTAGGAGGCTTAGTTAAGCCGTAAACATGGTTTAGTTAGTGTAATCAATAAGTAGCAACGTGAAATCTCATTAATCAAAGTCTAGGGTAAGGGTAGAGAAACATGAGGTTACTCGGCCACTGTGAGCACCCCATGAGACAACAATACTCTTCCCCTTCATTTCACCTGTGATGCAGTCAAGTTTAGACTACTGTAACAGATAATCAAACCAATCAGTTCTCAGCAGTAATTGCTTCAATCGGTCATCGACCTTATATTTAGTGCTTAATCGGATTTGGCAACTGCTGTCATTTAGTCCCCCATGAAGACATTGATGGTAGACACGTGGTTGCTCGACAGGTCCTCATTGAGTTAACATTGCGGATCTCGCCTTATGGGAAACAAGTAATAGGATTTGGCAACTGCCCTCCATTTTGACCTCACCGACTATGAACTGTAAGAAACCTGAAGATGTCGATGGTAGACGCATGGTTGCTCGACAGGTCCTCATTGAGTTAACATTGCGGATCTCGCCTTATGGGAAAACAAGTAACCATCAATACACCCGTCCCTCCATTTTGACCTCACTGACTATGAACTGTGTAAGAAACTTGAAGACGTCGACGGTAGATGCATGGTTGCTCGACAGGTCCTCATTGAGTTAACATTGCGGATCTCGCCTTATGGGAAAACAAGGTTTAAGCAGTTTGAATCGATGCCCTAGTTTTAGGAACTATTTTCTTGCAAATTAGAACCAAAATCATCGATCGCACCAAATACAAGTTGTATTAGGTCGAGTTAAAGGCAAATAATGAATCAATATATCTTTTTGTACCTCCTGTACAAAGATAAAACATCAAATATCAGTATTAATAAATATAATCACAGCAATTGAAATTTATCTAAGACACCGTTAACTCGCCAGCGTAATGTAAACAAGCAGTGACAGTGTACAGAACCAATCCAATCAGTTCCTCAATCAATGGTTTCCCTAACCAGCCACTTGTCCCATCATTCCCGTGACCCTCATGAATCATTGACCCCGTCAATCCCCGACCCAAGATCAATCGAATGATCCGAATCAATCAGATGACTTGACTCAATCAAACGACTCAAATCAATCAAATGAACTCAATCATTTCCTCCATCAATGGTTTCCCTAGCCAACCACTGGTCCCGTCAATCCAGTGACCCTCTGAATCATTTACCCGTCAATCCTTGACCAAGATCAATCAAATGATCCGAATCAATCAAATGACTCGAATCAATCAAAAATGATCATATCATCAGTGCCCACTGTGGCACCCCACCGCCGATGCCCACACCAGTGGTGTGCATATCAGCGTGAGCCCACGCATGTCTGCAGCCTGTCCAGCACCGCTTACCACCAACTGGACGTTCGGAAGCCGACTAAGGATCCGCAATCCAATCGTGATAACACGCACACCGCGATCAGTGCCTGCACCTTATTGGATTTACAAAAAAAAACACACATCCTTGGTTTAACAAAAAAATTTCTGACTGGTGCTCGGATCACGTCCCTGCCACACGCTAACCTACGAGTACATGTAAATGGAGGGAGGCAGAGAACACACAGCGCATCACCGTACCGTCCGCCCTACACTAGGTCATCTTTCTCTCGTATTTCCCATCGCACACATGAACTCATCACTCCTACACTTACGTCGTCTTTCTCTCGCATTTCCACCATCGTACACACGGACCCGTCCTTGCCGGACAGCATCATCCGGTTCGATTACATGAGCAGCCCGAGGCGCGAACTCCTCTATGGCTCAGTCTGCGCCCGATGGGTCAGGTGGCCGCTAGGACCTTCCCATGGCTATATCCATGCCAGTTTCATGCAAGCAGGAATCAGAGAGGTGCATAATGTTCACTTAAATCCTCTCCCCCTTACTTTGCTACTGTGAGTTCTTCGCAAGCAGGAATCCGAGGAAAGACCAATTGCTATAATTAGCTTCCCCCCCATACTTGTATCCTACAAGCAGGAAACAGAGAGGCACCTAACGTTTAATTAAATCATCCCCCCCTTACTTGTTCATTGTGGGTTGGGCGGGGAGCCTAAATTCCCGATATTCCCAAATCCCCTAAGCACTACCAGGATCCAGAGTTAGCTACCCATCGCCAGACCGAAAGGCTTGGGAAGGGGTAGGAGTAGGTGACTAGAAATCCTATGATGGCAAGCTCCAGCAGTTCCGAGAGACTCTCACTCGATTAACAAACATCGACCGGTTACCTCTGCCGAAATGAGAATACATCATCCCATCTTGAAATGTATACGTCCCTGCTCATCCCCTAAAATTGGTTCTGACGCACGAGAAGTGCATACAATATGTGGAATACACACTAATCCTAGTAGACAGCTCGGAATTTTTTTTTCAACTACATGACTTTATACAGCGTCCCTGCTCATCCCTGCAATTTTCGGTTCTGACGCCACAGACACTGAAATAAACATGCTAGTAACCCTCTTACGCCCTATACGGGAGCGCGCCCAGCTCCAACAGTGAGCCCTGCGGCTTATACCTCAATATAGGATCCCAATGGATCATCAACGGGGAGGGAGGGGGTAGTTCTTTGGATTCATAGACCACGGCCTCCCTACTCTCCGTCACCATACCTTGACCTTTCTTTGGGTGTCTCCACCTCGTACAACGAGCTTGGTACCTGTAATAACAATACACAGTACCACACAACATGATTATCCCGGACACTACCAACAAACAATACCACAGTATACTAAAATGTTCAACACGGACATAATCGTCTGGCACCTGCATTTGATTGCCCATCGACATCAGGGGAACCTGCAGCTCTGGCAGCCGCTCGAGCTGCTCCTTCATCACTCGGTGGAGGACCAGAGGCCATGAGACATTCAAGGCTAGGAGGTCCAGCCTCGATGGCATCCGTTGTATGTTCATGGTCTCATGCTTTACTCTCAATGTCCGCAGAAGCCAACCTCTGCCCTCCACCAAGCACGCCTCTGTCACCTGCAGCAATGTCGGGCCGGCGATCCTCTGGTTGATTTGAGGCATTCCAGCACAAAAAACTGTCACGTCGATATGAGGTTCATGGGGTGCAATGCACACATGACCCATGCCCTCCATAGGTGCCACGATGATGGCAGACACAGCCCTCTGGATCTTCGTGATCCGCAGCTTGCAGTCTACCGGTTTCGTCCCTTTCACAAGGTCTGGTACGACATCTCCATGGCAGGGTAGCACACCGTGGGCAGTTGGCCCATGCAACCCTCCGGATAGAAGCTCGCCTTCCTTCCTGTGCTCACCGCAACCATGGACTTCCCCACCACGGTCCTTAAATGTTTATCATCTAGCAGCACCGGTAGATACGTCAAGTGGTATGCCAAATACACCTCCGGACTCACCATCTGCAGTCCCAGGCAGAAGGCGATCGACGCGGCCGGACCCCACACTGCCTCTATCCTTGTGTGTTGGTACCAGTGCAGAGCAAGACCGTGAAAGCCTGTGTTCCTTGGCGCCTCCATCATGAGCGTCAGCTGAGCCGGCGTCAGTAACGCCTCCGTCAGCATGCCGCGCTCCAGGTGCATCACCATATGATGGTACAAGGCTCGCTTCGAAACATAATTGTCCACTACGCTCTCCAGTTCTTCCACTGCCAGCCTCACTCGCTGCATCAGCACTAAATCATTGGAGACTGCCATCATGTTCTTTGCTTCGTCCCATGCTAAGGCCATCATTGATTCAACTACAGAAACATGCTCCGCTAATTGCAACTGGATATTTTGTGTTCTATTCATAATGGAAAGCATGTGCAATTGGTTATGCTTCAGGGCCTGCGTCTGTAGGCTGTGGGTGGTAATAGCCTGTTGCACTTTGTTTAGTTGTACTTGGCTTACCGTCCCAAAGAGCCACGATGCTGCCACCCCTACTGCATTCACCAGTCCCCATTTAGGCCGTTTAGTCACCAACTGTAGGACTTCTACAGGGTCTCACTTCATCCTAGCCTGTAGGACCCTGAGCTTCATGTTCCAATGATGAATATTAGCATACCACCGGTTCTTAGTCAACTTGTCCACAGAGCCCCGCACCTGAGACCCAGTGCCCCACCGGTGGCCGGTAAGGCAGCGTGATCAGCACCACCATCTGCCACACAGCAGACACCCTCCTCACTTCTCCTTGGCCCCAAACTAGGACACCATCTTCCTTAAACAGCTCGGTGCTGCTGCCCAGAGGCAGGCAGCACCAGATGACTCCTATATGCCAGTCCAGTGACCAAATGCTAGAAATTGACTTAAATATAAAATTGCAGTTTACTGGGTGATATCCCCGGGTAGATCGTGTCCCACAGCATTATGTGAACAGTGAGGCTGGACAGATCCTGATATCAGCCCCAACTGCTATATCCGACGAACACTCACGTGGTATCAAAATCTCTGCGGCAATCAACTGGACAACTCCCGAATGCGATTTAATTGCACCCCCAAGGTTCCCGAAGCGATAAAAAAACTCAATTTCAGCCTTAAAAACATGTCTTAGCTTCCAGCACACGCACTCAACGACTCGTCACCAATATTGTTCAAAATTAACTGCAACACTGACTGCCGGTGGCGCTTCTTATCACAATGCTCACTGTCCGGCTCACTTCACTTCCCCCCGTCGTCTTCAGGCATGCATGATCCACTACACTAGAGGACACTCTCCAGCTTCCCGAACAGCACCTGGTGAATCCTGGCACGACAACAAAATAATATTGTTCAACAATAATCTGTCACGGACTGACGGTGTGTGCACTATCACACCGGTCTAGCTCCACTCCCGCGCCGCCCTCAGGCATGCTCGGTCCGGTGCACTAGAGGACACTCTCCAGCTTCCCGAACAGCACCTGGATGAATCTTCACACACACAAACAAAAATATTGTTCACAATAATCAGTCCCGGCTGATGCTCCGTGCTACTATCGTACTGCGTTGTCTTCAGGCGTGCACGTTCCAGTACACTAGAGGACACCCTCCAGATTCCCCAACAGCGCCTGGATGAATCTTCACCAAAAAATATATTGTTCAAGAACAATCACTGTCGACGCCCGTCCTTAGTTCAAGTCCCACATCTTGTTTTTGTGTACATCGTGGCGCCTACGCGAGGTCATGTCCATAGCCTCCCGGACACTATCGTCCCTGACTCTATCACAAAATAATTTCGGCCGATTTTTGGTGCTTTCCTTCGCACGGACACTATGCAGCCCACTATTCTATGAATTACTTCCTGCCGATTTTGGTGCTTGTTTCCGAACGAACACCGCGTCCCTGCAGTGTGTATGTGTACACACTCCAGTACACTTGGAGGTCAACCACTTAGCCTCCCGAACAACACACACCAGCCTGCTGCTATATTTAACCACTGTTGGCTTAAATAATCACTGTTCTTCAGCAGTAGTTTTTAACACACAATGACTGTATACATTGCTATCAGCAGGTGACGTCTGTGAAAATGATTTCCTTGGTGCTGGAATCCACACAATGTTCGTGTAAATATGTATCAGTAACCCTAATGTTTGTGGAAATTATCACCTCGACTGGCATTCACCTAAATAATATTCAACTACCTCTGCATGGTAGGGACTCACTCAATGTTTGTGCACTCTCTATCCGGTAGGTTGTTGGCTCCTTTTTGGGGTCTTCCGTCCTAGCCAGGCCGCAGGCAATGGAAACCCTGAATTACAGATAAAACACACAACTCCGTCCCACACATCCGTATCAGGAGGGAAAATCAGACAATGTTCATGCACCTTCCTCAGTCGATCGATTCGTTGGCCGGTTGGAGTTTTTCGTCCTAGTCACACCGCAGGCAATAGGAACCCTGAATTACGGATAAAACACACAACTCCGTCCCACACGTCTGTATCTGGAGGGAAAATCACACAATGTCCGTGTACAGCCTACCAGCCGTCCGCTTAGTAGTTTGATGGTGTTTATCCTCTTAGCAACACCTAAGGTACTGGACACCACTCAACATATATATTATATATATATATATACAAAACACACTTAGTCACAACTCGTCGTTGTCGGGCTGGAAAACCACACAATGTTCGTGCTGAGTCCTACCGTCTGACGGCTTGTTGGTTTTGTGGTTTCACACTCTAGCAACATCTGTGGTACTGGAAACCACACAAAATTGTTTTATAGCGCGTATACAGACCCTCTGTATGCAGGTGTAACTAGAAGGAATCCGGCTATACTACTTCTTTGATAAACAACCACCATTGTGGTTCCTGGGTTCGACGCCAGGGGACTCGCGGCGCCACTGTCGGCGCACGCACATCCAGGCCAGAGGTGCACAGGACTCGACACTTGCTTGTCAACCGCACCCCGATCAACATCGTGTTTTCTCCGAGCGGTGTGTGACACCGGCATAGCAGGGGGCGTTCCCAGACCTAGGCAACAGATGTCCGACTACTGTGGTCCGCGCGGCCAGAAACACATGTTACCAGTCAACGAGCTGTGTCCAATGCGGTTATCAGCAACTAAAAAGAGAGCAACACGAGCGCACCCTGTTCCTGAAGCCTTACAACCGGTTGAACAGATACGCGAAATGAATACTGACGTGAAAAGTGAGGTGCGTGGCGCGACCGGGGGTGTGTTGAGCGACAATTTGCTGGAAGAAGAGGCGGCTTTAACACGGGAAGTGGACGTTTTGGAGAGGAAGCGGCGTGTGGCGGCGTTGAAGAAGCAGCGTAAGCTAGTGGAGGAGGAGCTGAGTGCGTTAGAGGTGTCGGAAGACGTGTCGGAAAAAAGGGGGCGGAGCAAGTCGGGTCACACGCGCGGTGGTCACCGGCGTCGTCGGAGGTCGTCCTCTTCTAGCGCGTCAGGAAACCACACAAAATTGTTTTATATATATATAAAAAATAAATCACTCGATCACAACTCGTCCGTCTCGGGATACAACACCACACAATGTTTGTGCTGTGTTCTACCATCCGGACCTGTCACAACGTGCCTATGTGTACAACGACACACTGCTTAAAGCAAACAAAAATATCAAAAAGTCAAGTTTCAATGTTTTTGACTCAACAAAAATTCTCATATATGCACCAACTCCTGCATATATATATATCATCTTCCAAAATACATACAGACTACTGCTTTTTCTTCAAACCTTCACAGAACACCTCCACACAAGCAATGCAGGCGCGTTTTGCTAATTGTTGTTCCTGTGGGTCTGGAATTGTTTCAAGTAGTCTTGTTTTCTCGCGGGTGTGAGAACGCAACACTCGGGTGTTGTAGCTCTCTGGGCCTATATGCAGGAGTCGGTGGTATTCGGTGATAGTGAGCCGAAACTGTGGTAGCCGGGAATTTCCCGGGTAGCGGCGAAAAGTTGGATGCACGAGTCGGTGATAGGCCTAACACCAAAGGCTTAACCGGTGGTACCTTACCTCTGATAGATAGGAGGTATAGCGAGTTTATTAGGCCCAAATCTATTCAATGGTGTAACATCCCTCTAAGCAAGCTAAACTGAGCCATGTTTGGACCGTCCCATTCTTCATATTTCTCATGAAGACTGCTTCCTAACAGGTCCGCCGCATAAACATACATGTTTGCACCGTCCCATTCTGCATATTTCTCATTTCTGTGTTTCTGTGTGTGTGTGTGTCTCTGTGTGTGTGTGTCTCTGTGTCTGTGTGTGTGTCTCTTTGGGTGTGTCTCTGTGTTGTGTCTCTGTGTGTGTCTGTGTCTCTGTTGCTGTGTGTGTCTGTGTGTGTATCTCTGTGTCTCTGTGTGTGTGTGTGTCTCTGTGTCTGTGTGTGTGTCTGTCTCTGTGTGTCTGTGTGTGTGTCTGTGTGTGTATGTCTCTGTTTGTGTCTGTGTGTGTCTGTGTGTGTCTCTGTGTGTGTCTGTGTGTGTGTCTGTGTGTTGTGTCTCTTTGTCTATGCGTGTCTCTGTGTCTGTGTGTGTGTCTGTGTGTGTGTCTCTGTGTTGTGTCTCTGTGTGTGTATCTGTGTCTGTGTGTGGGTGTCTCTGTGTGTGTATGTGTGTGTGTGTCTCTGTCTCTGTGTTGTGTCTGTGTGTGTGTATCTGTGTCTGTGTGTGTGTGTATGTGTCTGTGGGTGTCTCTTTGTCAGAGACACAGACACACACATAGAGACACACACAGAGACACAGAGTCACACACACACACAGACACAGACAGAGATGGGTACAGATGTAGAGGGATTTCCCAAATCTATAAATAACTTCACGTGTAGCTATAATCAAAGTGTTACGCGCTCCTGCTTAGCACTTGACACAGTTCCCGACGTCGGCGATAGCTACCCGGAAATAGGCTGTAACACCAAAACCCGCTACCACCGACTCCTGCATATAGGCCCTGGGCTGAGTGGGGGTGGTGGTGGGCGCTTAATCGCCCCGGTTGGAGTCCGGTGTGGTGGTTTCAGCTCGTTCCCGTGCTCAGCCGTGTCCCTTGCTTCTGCGCATGCGTCATAATCTAATAAACATGGCCTAATCGATTAACACTCGGGTCATCTAAATTTCAAATAGGACACGGCGAGTGGAGTCGACAAATACACGTGCCGTGTGCAAAAAAAGAATAACTTAGATTAATGAAATGGAAATATAGGTAAAATAGGCCATCATAAAATACTTTAAATCCTATTTTGCTGTACTTTTATCGGTCATTAAAAAAAAAAGAAAAAATTGTCCACCCGAGAGTATTCGATTATTCGACCCGAGTTTGTAGGATGTGCGCATGCGCCAATAAGTGGCTCGGGTGACCCGAGTTGATGCGAAATCCGCGCATGCGCAGAAGCAACGGGACACGGCTGAGCACGGGAACAAGCTGAAACCGCCACACCGGCGGTAGCCCAGCTCTCGCGTCGTGTCAGGCGAAGTCCCGACAGGTGGAGTCCCGACAGGTGGAGTCCCGACAGGTGGCGCCACCACCCTCCTCGTCAGTCCCCCCCCCCCCCACGCGGTCAACCGCAGCCAAGCCTCGCTGGGTGTGTAGTCTGTGGGTGGGTGGTGTGTGGGTGTGGGGGGGTGTGGCTGGTGGGTGGGCGGCGGCTGGCCGCCTCGGCCATGTCCCGCTGATGCGGATTCCGAGGGACACCAGTTTGCCAGGGACACTTCCATTCAAATGCATTGTCAACGGCCGTGAGCAAATCTTCATACAGAAGAAGTCAAATATCTCTCAAATTCCACCACCTAGACACAAACCGCTTGGAACACATATAGAAAACATGTCTAGCAAAAAGATTATATTAAATTGATACGGTTAGATTTCTGGATTTCTATTAATTTGTAATAAAACTGACATTTTGCACTGCGCGTACCGTCAAACTCAAGGCATTGTCAATGGCCGTGAGCAGTCTTCATACAGACAATACAGAAAAAGTGAAATATCTCTAAAACGACACCACCTACAAACAAATCGCTTGGTACACATATAGAAAACATGTTTAGCAAAACCATTATATTAAATTTATAAGGTTAGTGACGATGCTGTTCGAGTTTGACGTGTGTGCAAAAGCGATGTGTCCCTGGGAAACTGGGTGTCCCTGGGAAACTGCAACACCGCCTTATTTCCCTCCATGCCTCCCTTACCTCCTCCCACGTCTCGCCGGTTACGTCATTGCCCGCCGTGCGGTGGGAGGGTTCGTGGTGGGCGGCTCTTTGGTGGGTTGGTGGGTGGTGTGTGGGTGGCGTGTGGGTGGCGTGTGGGTGGGCACTGCGGTCATCTCCCGCCGTATTTCCCGCCACGCCTCCCTCACCTCCTCCGCCGTCTCGCCGGTTAAGTCATTGCCCGCCGTGCTGGGGGAGGGCGCGTGGTGCGGGGGCAGGGTGGGTAGGGTATCATCTAACCGCTTGCACCCGCGTGGGGAGTCGACTTCCATTACCGGTGTAAAGATTTCAAATTCCCCCCATATTCAAGTTCCCACCCGGGAACTTGAAAACGTTTTCAAGTTCCTCCCAGGGGAATTTTAAACGTTTTCAAGTTCCCTCCCTCGTTTTAACTTTCCCTCCCCCCGGGGATTATAATCCACACCATCTTAAATAAATAAAAATGAACTATGGACTGACATACACACACAGACATACAAAAATCTCTTATTTTGTGAAATTTCGCGAAATATTAGATTTTTCGTGAACTTAATTTTTTTTCGTTAAATTTGTTATTTTTCTGGAAATTTTCCGTGAAATATTCCATTTGTTTAACTTTTCAATTTGTTGTGCTTTTTTGAATAATTAAAAAAATATAGAATTTTTGTGTGAAATTCTTTATTTTCGTGAAATATACATTTTGTTGGTGAATTTTTGGCGTGAAATTGTTCGATTAACAAAAAATCTTTTGGGGAAATTTTGGTGACTACTGTTACTATTTTTCATAAATTTCTGATCTTTTTAAAACTTTTATATTTTTGTGGAATTTTCTTTATTTTTAAACAATTTTAAATTCCCGGAGGGGGGAATTTGAAAATAGGGGGATGAATCTGAAAACTGTTTTTAATTTCCCCCCGGGAATCTGAAAACGTTTTAAATTTCAACAGAGGGAAGTTAAGAACGTTTTCAGATTCCCGGGTGGGAACTTGGGAAGGGGGGAAGTTGAAATTGTATTCCTGTAGGGGGGATTTGAAAATAGGGGGAGGAATCTGAAAACTCTTTTTAATTCCCCACCCCGGGAATCTGAAAACGTTTTTAATTTCCCTGGAGGGAAGTTAAGAACTTTTTAAGTTCCCGGGGGGGGGTGACTTAGGAAGGGGCAAGTTGAAATTGTATTCCTGCAGGGGGGAATTTGAAAATAGGGGGAGGAATCTGAAAACTGTTTTTAAGTTCCCCCCCAGGAATCTGAAAACGTTTTTAAGTTCCCCGGAGGGAAGTTGAAAACGTTTTCAGATTCCCGGGGGGGAACTTGAGAAGGGGGGAAGTTGAAACCGTTACACCGGGCCGCGTTCCGGGTTGAGTTCCGGGTTGCGTTCCGGGTCAATGGTTACCACCGGAACGCATTCCGGGTCGAAGGTCTCCACAGGATCGGGCCCGTCATGCCTCACCACCTGCCTGGGTTGCTGGGGAACAAAGGAAGGACGAGACACAAGTACCGCTAGGTGCACACCTGTCAGTCACTCTGTTATTGCATTCTCCATTTACACCTTTATTACCCTCAACACCAAAGATTGTATTCCTGGATATTTCGGCTTGGGTTGCTATCAAAAGTGCAATTGCCTAAATGCAGATGAAGCATGTGATACTTCTAATGGCAATTGTTCTAAAAGGGTTTCATACAACTAGTTGTAATCGCATTGAACATCTGTGTGAGTGGACATTTGCTTCATATTTAAGCACTATACACCTTTCTATACCTTGGGTATGCAGGTATTGCAGGTATTGGAATACCTCAGGGAGTTTGACGCCCCTGCCCTGCAGAGTTGTAAACCCCTGCCTTGTGGTACAGGTTCTTGACAGATCTGAAGGCTAAGGGAGCAAACCCTAAGCAGAAAACCATGTCACTGTGGCAGCCTTAAGCGTGGTTGATGTATGGAACTCCCAACATCCCGACCAGCCACTGCAGGGACAAATAGTTTTGCGCCTGTCTGGACATGTTCTTGCCGGTGCGAAACCTCTATTTGCTCCCTGAGAGAGTGCCGCTGGTAACTTGCAAAAGCCAGCAGCACTTTAACACTTTTGCAAGCAGCTTTCATGAGAATGTACAGTGCAGTCAAGTAATGAAAGCAGTCTTTGTCGCATCGCGACTGACAGCATGATGATGATGATGACCCTTGTCACCCCTTTTCACCTCCTCTCTCTCCCCATTTACACCCCTCTTAACTTCACCTCCCCTCTTAGGGTCCAGTGCCTGCACACCTGTGAACGCACGTTCAACAGCCCTGCACAGTCTTTTAGGGTCCCTATTGTTCTCTGTGCTATCCTGGTCCCCATAGTGCTCTGCTTGTTCTGTGTTCCCAGGCCATTTATTGTTCCCTTTGTGTGATGTATGTAACCGCCCGACAAACCCGAAACCGAAACCCACAGTTGGCCGGCGGCACGGGCTGCGCATGCCGAATAAAGCATTATGAAACCAGACGTCATTGAGTAGAGTTGGTTCTTAATCACCATCACATGGTGTCAGACGCGAACCTGCAAACACTATGGCGCTGTCAGGGCTGAAGCCCCCAGGACATCTAAATCTAGATGGGAATCTAGCGACCAGTTGGAGGAGTTGGTATCATGCATATAACATATATGCTACGGCCGCTGGAGTGCTAACAAGAAGTGAAAAGGTACAGTGTTGTGTATTTCTACATGTGGCGGGTCCAGAAGCTCAGAAGATACATCAATCCATGACATTCAGTGCAGGCGACACGGATAAAATCGCACCCTTGAGAGACGCGTTCAGGAAGTACTGCGAAGGGAAAACCAACATAACAGTAACAAGATACAACTTCAACTCCTATAATCAAGGTCAGGAGTCAATGGATGCCTACATCAGGGAAGTACGGCACAAAGTATGGCAGTGTGAATACGGGGATCCAGAGGATTCAATGATGTCCGATAGACTGGTGAGCGGTGTGAAATGTAACACACTGCGGGACAGGCTACTGCAAACGCCAAAGTTGACGTTAGAACTCTGCGAAGACATGTGTCGGATGAGCGAACACAAAGGAAAGCAGTTAACAAGAAGCAGCGATACAGAATACGACGTGGACTTCGTACGGCAATACAACGCGAAAAAACAGCCAACAAGACAGTATCGAAATCCTCAACAGCAGCGTCTCAACACAGCCAGAACAGACCGAGAGACAACCGGCGCGAGTGCAGGAGTGCGCACCGAGTGCGCGTGGTGCGGGTATTCGCACAAAAACGACAGAGACTCGTGCCCAGCGAAAGGCAAGGGATGCGCAATATGCAAGATGATAGGGCACTTTGCGCGCGTGTGTCGCGGTAAAACGACAACAATAAATGAAATAGTATTAGACGAGCACGACAGCACAGATGTAGACGACTTCGTGCGACAGGACGACGACTTGTTCATCGGAGCGATGTCCATGGATGGACAGGATTCAACCGACATGTGGTTTGCAGACATCACAATAGGGCAACAGCACATCAATTTCAAACTGGACACAGGCTCTGAAGCCAATATCATCCCGATCGGCGTCTTCACGAAAATAAAAGGCGCTCAACTCACAAACCCGCGATGCCGATTGGTCACATACTCAGGGCAGAAGATTGTGCCCACGGGAGAAACATCGCTACAGATCAGAGGACAATGGTTACGATTCCAGGTGGTCGAAAAAGGATGTGCGATTCTGGGAAAGGACGCATGTGTCCGGTTGCGGATCCTTTCCCGGATTGGTGTGGTCAGTACACAAGACAAGGCCAACGGCTGCCAAGCGCAACAAATGGTAAAAACATTTAAAGATGTATTCACTGGACTAGGCACGATCAAAGTCGATGCAAAAATACATGTTGACGAGAAATCCGAACCTGTAATAGACCCCCCAGACGAATACCGCATGCCATAGAAAATAAAGTAAGGGGCAGACTGGACAGAATGATTGCATTGGGGGTGATTGTACAAGAAACGGAACCGACACCGTGGGTCAATTCAATTACAATAGTAAAAAAAGGTGACAAGATCAGAGTATGCCTAGACCCAACGAAATTGAACAAGGCCATAAAAAGGGGACCGTACCCTACAAGAACAGTCGAAGAGGTAATATAAAAATTAGAAGGGGCCAAATACTTCTCAGTAATAGACGCAAAGAGTGGCTACTGGCAGATACAATTATACACCAACAGCTCAAAGTTATGCACATTCAACATTCCCTGGGGCCGGTATAGATACACGAGACTGCCGTTTGGCATAAAAACGGCAGGGGACATATTCATTCATGAAATGAAGAAGATACTAGAAGGATTAAAGGGTGTCAATGTAATAACAGATGATATTTTAGTGTACGGTAAGACTGTAAACGAACACAATGAAAATCTCAGAGCTGTTCTTGAACGGGCCAGAGAAGTAAACCTAAGACTAAATCCCGACAAATCAACCATATGCAAAACAAGCGTAGACTACGTAGGTCATGTAATATCGGGCCATGGTATTAAACCAAACGAAGAAAGAGTACAAGCCATTAACGACATGCCAACGCCGACAAGTAAACAAGCTGTACAACGATTCCTGGGAATGGTAGCGTACGTAGGAAAGTTCCTACCTAATCTAGCAGAAATGACAAAACCACTAAGAATTCTAACAAACAAACAAACTGCATGGCACTGGCAAGCAGAGCAAGAAAAAGCATTCAATAAGTTAAAACACATAACACATGCGCCAGTACTCAGGTTCTATGATGTATCAAAAACAATAACCCTACAGGTAGATGCATTGAAATCGGGGTTAGGAGCTGCACTGCTCCAAGAAGGGCGCCCGATCGCAATGGCGTCAAAAGCTTTAGACGATACGCAAACCAGCTATGCTGTCATAGAAAAAGAACTATTGGCCATCTGCTTTGGATGTAAAAAATTCCACGAGTACATTTTCGGCAAAAAGGTACGCGTGGAAACTGATCACAAGCCGTTAGTATCTATTGTAAGCAAACCATTGCATCAATTGTCTGCAAGAATGCAACGCATGAGAATGCGTTTACAAAACTATGACCTAGAACTTGTACATATAAAAGTAGCTGAAATGTTTGTTGCAGATGCGCTGTCACGAGACCACAGCGACACAACAGGGCCGGAACAACTATTTGACAAAGAAATAAGCATAGCAGCTATAGAGGTGATGCAAGAGACATTAACAGACATTGCAAATGCAACACAAACAGACACGGTTCTAAAAGAGGTAACACAATTGGTAAAGAACGGATGGGACAATGACAAAAAGCGCATACCGAAATGTCCAACACCCTACCACGCGTTCAGGCATGAAATAACGATATATGACGGTATGTTACTAAAAGGAAACAGAATGATAATACCAAAACAAATGCAAAATAAAGTCTTAGAAACACTGCACGAGACACACCAAGGCATAAGAAAAAAGCAAGAGACTAGCACGGGAACATGTATTCTGGCCGGGGATGCAGATGCAACTGGAAGACAGAGTAGAAAGGTGCACGACATGCAACAATATAGAAATAAACTACACAAAGAGCCAATGAAATCCCACGAAATAACATGCAGGCCATTCCACAAAGTAGGGGTAGACTTATTCCAGGTAGATGGAAAGGACTACATGTTGCTAGTAGATTACTTCTCAAAATTCCCAGAGGTAGTAGAACTAACAAATACCTCAAGCGAGGGAATAATATCACAATTAAAACAGATATTTGGTAGGAACGGCATCCCGTCAATAATAGTCTCCGACAACGGACCACAATTCTCAAGTAGGGAATACAAAAACTTCGCCGAAGAATATGGGTTTACACCAACCTTTTCTAGCCCCATGCACCCACAAAGCAACGGGCAAGTAGAGCGCCACATACAGACAATAAAAAACATGATCAAAAAGGCACGAGATGAAAAGAAAGACTACAACCTGTTTCTACTGAACTATAGAAACACACCGTTACCCGAATTAGAAGCGTCACCCGCACAACTCTTAATGAGCCGTAGGTTAAGGTCGAAATTACCGACAATACCAAAACAACTGAAACCGCAAGTAAAAATAATTACAAAAGAACAGATAGCAAACATTCAGAGCAAACAAAAGGAAAATGTTGACCGACATGCAGGCAAACAACACAGACAAATAAACACAGGCCAACATGTCAGATACGTTACACACGTGGTGCCTGTCGGGTGGTGGTAGTTTTAGCAATAACTGACCTCGATCTTCCTCGTGTTTTCGCAAGTGGTTGTTGGACATTGTCACTCTGGTCCTCCTGCCTTGTCCGTTTGCTAGTACGTTTTGGCATGTTGATTCTGCCGTTTCGGTTTAGCAATTTTTAGATCAGCCTGACTTTGCGGGTTCGTGTCCAGGCGCCGCAAGCAGGCTGATGAGCAGTAGGGGGGGGGGGGGAGGGGGTTACACCAGGTGGCAGCAGGAGCAGTGGGAGTTTGAAGCATTAATGGGTGAGAAGGATCGGCCTTAGGGTGGGGGGGGGTTCGAATCCGAGCCGGTAGGTGGCGGGAGGGTAAGGAATGGTGAAGGTGACCTAGCTCCCATCACGTCGAGAATTACCCATGTTAGGCTAACCTGTACAATGGTATTACATATTTTCTATATTATGTCATTATATTATATATATTGTACATTATATATCATATATTTACGTTATTATATAATTTCTATATTATGTTATTACATTTGATATAGTATATACAGTACATATCATGTTATTTATCCTGCTATTATTACATTATATAGTTTCTATATTATATTATATTTAATATATTATATCATACATTATATATTATATCACACATATCATGTTATTATATATCATGATGTTTATATGTTATTATATTTTCAGCGGAACATGGAGGGTAGTGGGAAGGCAGTTGATGGGTGAGCAGAGAGGTGGCGCTCCCAATCGGATCTGAGGTTAGCTAGGCTGGAGGAATAGATGACTCTGTCTGTCAAGGCTTCTGCAGTCGATGACTGAGGAAGGAGTACGAGCTGATGAGCAGATGGAAGCTTCCGGCCTTATTATACTTGTGTAAAGGCTTATACAGCATATATATATATGTATTTAAAATAAACCAAGAAACGACACTTACTAGCACATATATACGAAATCTGAAGGTATTTTTTATAATCCTTGCATAGATCACCAAATAAGTAATTGTTTGCCGGGACGTTACAACTCTGGCGCCCATTGCATAGTCTTCGGGTGACCTCCAGCGTTCCCTTTCCAATACAATCCTTATGATGATTCATAATGAATGGGATGGTGCACTCAGTACTCTTATCACTTCCATAAAAGGAATATGTGATTTCAATGACAGTAGGTTGTGCGCAACGGATTTGTAATCCTGGAAAGTCAGTACATGTTTGATGCGCTGTAGGTGGCACTGCAACAAAAGTAATAAATAGTGGGAATTCATTACATGTATGAGGGTGATGCAAAATACAAGGAAGGTTTGTTATATTTATTGACGCTTCTAGAGCACATTGATTTTCATATCATCAGCTATTGGATGTTAAACATGTGGTGATTCTGACATATTTCTTTTGGAGGAAAACCCGCTGCCGCCACATAGGCTGTAATGAACGTGTTGACACCGTGAGTTATGTAATTGAACTGTTTATTTACTTCCTATTTCCCAGCATCCTCTAGTCATGACGTCACCATGACCTATGCCCTGGATATATAACATCTCCCTTTCATAACGGTACTTAAATTAACATGAACGATTACAGGCCTTACGGTATTTATCGTATATAACTAAAAGCTTATGTATTTCTTAAATTTGGTACATCTTCCCGTCCCTTCGGAATACATTAGAATAATGTATTTTATAACTGGTATATGCTTAACTATACTTAAATTAACATGACCGATTACAGGCCTTAAGGTCTTTATCTTATATAACTAAAAGCTTATGTATTTCTTAAAGTTGGTACATCTTCCCGTCCCTTCGGAATATATTAGAATAATTTATTGTATAACTGGTATATGCTTAGCTATACTTAAATAACAACATAGATGTTCGTGCGACGTGAACAACTACACATCATTCGTGTATATATTTAGACATACCTGTCCATCTTAAATGTTACTATTACAGCTAACATTGTGAACTATGTTAAGCCTAAACATGAATTCTGTATCATGAATTCTGTATCTATCGTTTGCTATCTTACTGTTGTTGTTTGTATTTTTCTTGTTGAAATATTGAACTACCGTGCCTCTAAGTGTTTAACCTATGTGCTCCATCCTTGGGACACTTATAAATGAATTTTCGGTTTCGGCGCAAAATGTTGTTGTCAGCATTAATGATTTCATAATATCTTGGATTCTTGAATTTTGTATTTGTGGTTTAAGCTGATAATCTAGTATCGGTATACGGGTTCGTAATTTTCGAGACATTAGTAATTGTGCAGGTGATGCACTAATCCCTTGTAGTGTAGTGTTCCTGTAGTTGAGTAGGCCGATATTTATGTCCCTATCACCATTTACCGCCTTCTTTATCATAATTTTAACAGTTTGTACATATCTTTCCATCTGCCCATTACTCTGTGCATTCATAGGGTTAGTGTATACAGGTGTAAAACCATATGTGCAAGAAAACCTGGTATAATCCATGCTCTTGAACTGCGGCCCATTGTCGGATACCACATATTTAGGTGTACCATACCTTCCAAATGTTTGTTTGAGCGCATCTATAACTGCTTTGCTCGTCGTGTACGTAATTCTATTACTTCAGGGAACTTGGTGTAATAATCAATGATAAGTAAGTAATTCATTTGCAGGAAATAAGTCAACTCCTGTTTTCTGGAATGGTATGTCCATGATTAAGTGGCTTAATATAAATTCTTTGTGTAATGCATTTCTAAATTCTTGGCAAATCTGGCATTGTAAAATTTTGTCTTCTAACTGACTGTTCAATCCGGGCCAAAAAACTGTATCGCTTGCTAATTGTTTACATTTTATTATCCTGTTGTATATCCATTTCAGTTGCTACTACTAAAAAACTATTTTACATGTACCACAGTTCCTGATATAAACAAGGGCTTTTCTACTCCATCTGAAAACCAGCCATGTCTCTACTTTGATCACTCCAAAATATATGTCCATCCCACAGTCCCCGACAAGGATACATGACATAATTGGCGACGAGGATCAAGAATAAAGACTAAAGACAAGCAAGTTTGTTTTGGAACATATCTCAGGTTCTAGAAGAGATATCAAGACATAGTAAACACTGTCGGAATCGGAATATCGCTCGCTACGCAACGCCGTGAACCACGAGGCGACCCGACAAATAGAAGGCGAGCTACAACTGTTTGAATGCTTAAGACTATCTGTCACTTAAACACTGATTACTTAGTTTGGACTGGTCAAAAGATATTAAACAGTTGGTAAATATGGAGCATGAGAGCTTAACACCATTCTCACTGGAACCACTTGACAGTGCGGGGGCGAGATGGGAACGTTGGTTGCGACGGTTTGACAATTTCATTGTGGCAAAAGACATTGACAATGATGCTAGATGTAAAGCTATGTTGCTACATTATGCTGGTGAACCTGTATTCGATCTGAGTGAAAGTATTGGGATTGTAGGAGGTGACACTTTGCTGCAAACAAAGACAAAATTAACAGCTTATTTTGCACCAAGAAGAAATGTTGAATTTGAGGTCTTCACATTCAGACAGGCGAAACAACAGGCATTGGAAACCTTGGATCAGTTCCATGCTAGATTGCAGGGATTAGCAAAGAATTGTGAGTTTCATGATAAGGATCGGGAGGTCAAGTCTCAGATCGTGCAAACATGTCAGCTCAAGAAAGTGAGAGAGAAAGGACTGTCCCAAATTGACATTACACTTGAGCAACTACTCATATTTGGAAGAACGTTGGAAGTAACAACACAGCAATCAAAAGTTATCAGTAATTCAGAGTCAGTTGCAATTCATGTGTTGCAGCAGAATACCCATCCACCACTCTGGAGAGGGAGAGGTAGACGTGGAGGTTTCCACCAAGTGACTACATCCCAGCACAGGGCATCACAACACCACAACTCACAACCTCATCACAGTAAATGCGTCGGGTGTGGTGGCAGTCCACATGATAGGAAGAAGGAATGTAGAGCATGGGGAATAGAGTGTCACAAGTGTCATAAGAAAAATCACTTCTCTAAGGTTTGCATATTAGGACAGAACACAAACTTTTTGAAGGAATCATCAGAGGATAGCATGTCACAGACTGATGAGATCACTGACTCAGGTGATATTACCGAAGGCACATATAACCTAAGTCTGTTCCACACGGCTAGTCAAGTAAGTCAGGTAAATCCATATATGTGCACAGTGGAAATGGAAGGAATTCCTATGTCCATGGAAATAAACACAGGTGCATCCTCAACTATAGTTTCTGAAAAACAGTGGAAAAAACTTACAGCTTTGGCTCCACACTTAGTGTTGAATGACGATAACTTGCCAAAGCTACGCACATATGCAGGCGAGTTCATTAAACCATTGGGCAAGACTACTGCACAAGTCAGTCATGGAGGTCAACAGAAATGGTTGCCAATATTGGTAGTCCCAGGTACTGGACCGAATCTACTGGGTCGAGATTGGTTGGCAGTGCTCAAACTCAACTGGGCTACAGTAAATCAAGTGAACAAGGATGATTTTCTTGTCCATATCAGGCTGTTTTCCAAGAAGGTCTTGGAACATTGAAAGGTGTAACTGCAAAGTTTTACATAGATGATAACGTAAAACCAATGTATGTGAAAGCATGTACAGTACCACTAGCACTCCGAGCTAAAGTAGAAGAAGAATTGGATAGACTTCAACAAACTGGTGTAATTCGTCCTGTTGAATTTGCAGAGTGGGCTGCACCCATAGTACCAGTACTTAAGTCCACGGGAGAAGTGAGAATCTGTGGGGACTACAAAGTGACAATCAACCGTGCTGTGAAAGTAGACAAATATCCTATACCAAATATCAACAATATTTATGCAAAACTTTCAGGAGGTCAGTTGTACTCAAAACTCAACCTCAGTCATGCATACCAACAAGTAGTACTGGATAAAGACTCACAGAGGTTAACAACCATCAACACATCAAAAGGTCTCTTTGTGTATGAACGCTTTCCTTTTGGAGTTTCATCTAGTACAGGCATTTTCCAGCGAATTATGGAACAGTTACTTCAAAATATACCGATGACAGCAGTGTACTTGGATGATGTGTTAGTAACAGGACGTACTGCAGAAGAGCATGATAGGAACCTAGAAATGGTGCTTACCCGCTTGCAAGATGCTGGATTACGTCTAAAGGAAAGTAAGTGCATATTTCGTCAAACATCTTGTACATACTTGGGGCACAAGATTGATGTTGAAGGCATCCATCCCACCAAGGATAAGGTGATGGCAATTATAAATGCTCCAGAACCAAAGAATGAAAAGGAACTTAGGAGTTATCTTGGTTTGATTTACTATTACCATAACTTCTTGAGGAACTTGAGTACCCTACTTGCTCCACTACACGAGTGCTTAAAAAAGGGAAATACATGGACATGGGGTGCACAGGAAAGCAAGGCATTTAAGGACTCAAAAGCATTACTTGGATCATCACAATTGCTGGTGCACTATGATCCTAAACTACCCATTGTGCTGAGTAACGATGCTTCACCGTATGGCCAAGGAAGTGTTCTATCCCACCGGTTGCCAGATGGTAGGGATCGACCAATTGCCTACGCATCACGAACACTTTCTCCGGCTGAGAAGAACTATGGACAAGTGGAAAAAGAAGCTTTAGCTATGGTATATGGAGTAACCAAATTTCACAAGTACTTGTATGGGCGAGAATTTCTACTTCAAACAGATCACAAACCTCTCCTGGGTCTTCTAAAAGAGGATAAGCAAATTCCAGCGATGGCTAGTGCACGCATACAACTTTGGGCTTTAACGCTTAGTAATTACCAGTACATACTCGAACATACGCCAGGTACAAAGATGGGTTGATTGATTGATTGGTGGTTGCTTTACGCGTGTCGGCAGCATAGGCCATATTCACGGCGAGAAATGTTTGTTTTTGTTCAAACCATCGCCTTTACATGTAAAAGCATAATATCAATTTTTTGTCAATGAACACTCATGAATTTTGTAAACTCACAATCATATATTTTCTGGTCAAGCTAAATAAAATTCTAAATGATAGTACTATTCACTGATGAAATTTGTTTAAAAAAAAACTATATGAGATGATACAAACCAGCTGCCCTCAAAAAGCCTAAAATGTTTTCTTGTTTTATTTTAGTAAACAGGTCATGCATGCTGTTTGCAGTATAAAATTGTTGGCGCAGGGCCATGAAATCCACACTGTTTAATAATGTGTGTTTCAATGTCAGTGGGGACTGACATCCAATACATTCAGGGGCAGGGTCCCCCTTGAGTAGAAAAACGTGTGTTAGCCACGAATGGCCAATACAGCATCTTGTTAAAACAACCTGGTCGTGTCGCCCTTTCTGGACAGTCCGTTCACGGAGGGGGTAATTCTATGCAGTTTGTTGTTTGGGTGTTCATCCCATTCGATCTGCCATAGGTTCCAGATGTATTTTTGAATGGTAGGCTTCAGATCAGAGTGGGGAATATGACAGTGTTCCAAAGGAGCAGTCAGGGCTTGAGTGGCCGCTTGATCTGCTCTCTCATTTCCTGGGATAACCACATGACTAGGCACCCAACATAGGTGAATGTCAAATTTTGCTATTGAAAGAGAGTTTAGTTTAATGAGTACTTTAAGTAATATTGGGTGGTCCAGTTTCTTGTTGTTTAAAGCCTGAAGGCAGGAAAATGAGTCAGTGAATTTATGACTGGCTGAGGTTTCGATGCACTCTAATGCGAGTAGGAGTGCTCGTGCCTCAGCAGTAAAGATGGAACTCTGATCTGGAATACGCGTACCTAATTCACGTCCGTGGACGATTGCTGCCACAGACACTCTGTTGTCTGTCTTTGACCCATCCGTGTAAACGGCTAGGTGGGAACTAAAAGCACTTCGCACATCGATAAAGCTTTCATGATATGAAAGTGGGTGCGTTTGAGATTTCTTCGACATGGCCAGCTGGAGGATGATGTTTGGTTTCCTCAGCTGCCAGGGAGGAACATCTGAATATTGTGAAGGTGCTATATTATGTAGATTTGCTCCCAGTGCCTCCAAATGAGGCTTTATTCTGAGGCCTAACGGCTTTATGTATGTTGGCCGTGCTTCATAGAGGTGTTCATATGGTGGCATAAAAATGCACTTATATGCAGGATTTTAAATATTTCCTTTTAATTTGACCACATATTGCATAGACAGTTTGAGCCTTCTACTCTTAAGGGAAGGCTCTCGGCCTTCGACATAGAGGCTCTGGACGGGCGAGGTTCTAAAAGTCCCCAGGGCCAGCCGAAGGCCTTGATGGTGTATAGTGTCTAACTGTGATATGTATGATTTTCCAGGACAGTGCTGTCTGCTCCCCACTGTGTGTGGGCTAGAACCCGAGACGTCTGCCGAGGGGGCGAGCGGGCCTCCGGCCACGTCTCCCACCCGGGGCCCCCTCTCACGCCTGCCTGCCTCGCCGCCATTGCCGCACACCTCGCCCTTGCCGGGCCCTCGGGCGTCGGCCCTCGCGCCGCCCTGCTCCTCGGATACTACGGTATGCTGAGGCAGTCCAGCCTCCTCTCCCCGTCCCCCGAGGCGTGGGGCGGGCCACACACCATCACCCGAGCCGACGTCGCCCCCGCCCCCGGGGGTCTCCGAGTCACCCTCCGGAGCTCGAAGACCATCCGGCTTCCCTCGGGGGCGGTGGCCCTCTTCATCCCGGCCTCGTTCGGACACCCACTCTGCCCTGTGGCGGCCTGGGCTGCCGCCACCGCCCTGGTGCCAGCACTCGACGCCAACCCCGCCTTCATCCTCCCCTCGGGCCGCCCTGTCGACCCATGCACCCTGACAGCTATACTCCGCGGTGCCCTCCGCGCCCTCGGGGTGCCCTCCCCGGATGGCTACACCCTCCACAGCCTTCGCCGGGGAGCCTCCCAGGCTTGCCAGCGCGCCGGGGTGCCCCTGGAGGACATAATGGCCCAGGGCACCTGGACATCCGACGCCATGCAAGCCTACGTTCCTCGGATCGGCCCCTCGAGCCCTCTCCTCCGTTTTGGAGGAGGGCTCTTCGGGGTCCCTTCCCCACGATCGACATTGACCTTAGGTCCTTGATGACTCTCACTTGTTACCGCATTGTACCTCATATATGTATTCTTCCATTATCCTGGTTGCCTTAACTGTTCATTCTCCTCATTGCTTCTAATTAATTACCTGAAATTGTCTTATGTTCTCATATTGTCTGCACTTGACCTTCTATGAATAAAGTGTTTTATTCCAACTACTGCCTTCCTCTCCTCCCTAGCCACGTATCGGTCGTAATGCTCGCATTGCGGTTGATTCGTGGCAGGGGAGGAGGACCCCCCCCCATAAAGTGTGAAAGAAGAGAGAGAGTCAAGTCCTCTGGTTTATTATTTATATGGTACATGGATTGAGTGTAGAGTATCACCCCACCGTATTCTCCCAATGAGAAACAAGCATTCTTAGCTCTACCAGTAGTGATCCAGCATTCCTGGTCCCCATGGTTACCAGTGATCTGCCCACCACCACCAAGCTGTGTGGCTCCCTTGGCCACCACCTGCCCTGAGCCTGAGTGTGGTGATCCTGACTAGCAGAGGGGGGGGGGAGGGGGTAGGATCTGAGTGCCCCTTACACACAGTCCTGCCAGCACCACTATGTCTATTTACCTATCAATCAAGCACCAGCAGCACCTACATAAACACATATATGCACCTGGTCACGAATACCTGTTTCGTAATAGAACATTTGCATTCCCCCAACAATGCTGTAATGTTGGAGTATTTTACAAGAGGTTTGGCATGCTAGCCAAAACTAATGTCACATGTTTACACTGCAAATATTAAAAAAGTTAGCCATTTAAAATAAAAGTTACTTCAAACTAGAGTAAGGTAGATAGATTATAACATCAATTCAATATATTTGTTTCAGAAAAATGACAGAAAATCAAAACCATCGGATTATGCAACTTTAAGTAGGATACAGCATAGTCTATGAATGACCCCTTGTGTATCTGGGTCAAACTTGAAAAAACATGTTGAATGTACATTGGTATGCATGTATTGCATACCATGATGGTATGCAGGTATTGCAATACCTAAGGGACTTTGATGCCCCTGCCCTGCAGAGTTGTATACCACTGCCTAGTGGTACAGGTTCTTGACAGAACCGTAGGCTAAGGGACCATGAACAGAAAACCATGTCACTGTGGCAGCATCAAGGGCGGTTGAAGTATGGAACTCCCAACATCTCCCGACCAGCCACTGCAGGGACAAATAGTTTTGCGCCTGCCTGGACATGTTCTTGCTTGTGTGAAACCTCTATTTGCTCACCGAGAAAGTGCCGCTGGTAACTTGCAAAAGCCAGCAGCACTTCAACACTTTTGCAGGAAGCTTTCATGAAATTACTCATGAGGATGTCATCAGACAGGCTACCAAAGCAGCAGATCCTCTACTCGCAACTGTCTTCTGGTTACAGAAAGAGAGGGCACCCTCGTCTCTGGTTCAAGGATACCATCAAGAGAAACCTGAAGCTGAGAGCCATTAAGACTGACTCATGGACATCACTCTCAGAGCAGAGAGCTAAATGAAGAGCAGCAGTCAAGTAATGACAGCAGTCTTTGTCGCATCGCGACCGACAGCAAGATGATGATGACATTTTCAACACCAATTATCTTTACCAGAATTTCCCTCCTTCACATGCCGTTGAGACATGCACTGTTTTTCCAACCATTATAATGTCAGCTAGGTTACAGTATTTCAGTATACATTATGCATGGTATACACCAATGTTTAGATAATTAGACCTGCAGGGTGGCTGACCTAAATAGGAATTCACACGAGCTGCAAGGTTATGCACATATAAGCAGACTCTGTATGAAAAGAGCTAGTAATGGTTCGCTGAAATGTGATTGAAGAGAGTCGCCAGCGGAATGACAATGTCATTTTTAAAGGAAGGTACAAATAAGAGAAATCTGTGGATGTTCCTCTGACTTTGATTCTATCTGAATCTTCTGGAATTGGGAAATTGTTTGTAATATTAATTGCAACCTAACCTTTGCAGGGTATGTCACAAAATTCCCAGCGTACTGTAGGTCTGGTGGTGTAACACCAAGGACGTGGTCTGGTGATAGGACTCCGACAATAGCTTTTTAGCTCACTGAAACTTTCTGTTCTTGCTATCAGGAAACTTTCTGGAGTGAACGTTGAAGAGCTCCATTGTCCACACGCTTTGCCACTGACAGTGTGTGTTTGTGTACCATCATACCCATGCTTGTTAGATGTATATGGGGTATGTCCATTAGCACAGTCCACTGTGTCTACAAAATGAGCATAACATTGATTTCATAACTGTGTTAATACATGCATAAATAACATCGATAATGCATTATATATGGTGGTGATAACTATTACAATAATCAGTTCCATGTTTGGCCTGATAATATCGACATCAGACTAGTCAGTCTAATAGGATTTTGTTATATTCTGGCAATATGTTTAAATAGTTGGTCATTCGAATCTCTGCTCTGTTCAGATTGAAAAGTAAAGTCATTATAGACAATATATCACTCTGATGTCAGCCGTTTACTGAGAAACTCTAGCCTTCGGAATGATTATATCCTTGTTTGCCTCCTCTCTTCCTCAGACGATCACAGCAAACAACATTGGCATAACGTCGCACTGATGAGTGTACACAATGCAATAAGTAATGAGTATGAGGTACATTAAATCATTTTACATTTACATGCAATGTTTTACTTGTTGGTTCAGGATTTCCAATTCAATACATACTAATAGTGATACCCTTAAGTTATAGCTGCAGAGTCCGCTGACAATATCAAATCTTCAAAATAATGCAACAGAAGTATATAGATTCATTGTTTTCTTCTATGTGTAGATTGTGCACTATTGTCTTTCCTTATGTGTGGGTGATCTGTGCAAAATATCTCATTTCATGGAACTTCTTCTATTTGGTAGGGCAATAATCTGGTTCTTGTCTGCTGTGGACATATCATTGTAAATGTCCTCATACTGTATTTCTTAATTTTATTTTAACTGGTGCTCCCCTGTCAATCTCTACTGAAGTCAAATACTTAGGGCAGTTTATGACTGATGACTTTAGAAATGACATGAATGTTAATATACAGGGTCACAAGTTATATGCTCAGGGAAACATGCTCATCAGGAAATTCCATATGTGTTCAGCTGATGTCAAGGTCAATTTATTTAGGACTTTCTGTACTCTCTTGCATACTGCACCAGATTTGGTGGAACTATAGAATGTATAGCATTAGAAAACTGAATGTAGCATATATTGACATAGTTCATGTTAGCATAACATGGGTAATTTTCTACGGAGCGAAAGTGTAGGGCCTCAGCCAGCTTTCGACACTAACATCCCAACCTTCACCTGGCACTGAACTGACACCCGCCCCCCGATCCTCATGTCACTACCGACACTACCTCGGTGCTGCCACCTACACTTGGCCCTAGGCACTAAACTAACACCCCAATGCTGCCACCTACTGGCTCGACAAGCAGGCGGCGTCGTCACGGACAGCTCAGAACTGCTCGCTCACCGCCCGGACACAAACCCGAAAAGACCAGCTGACCATCAAATTGCCACCCCACACCCCTCAACTAACAACAGAGGGAACGCGGTGGGGTTGAGAGTGCTGAGTGATTGCCTATTGTTCTATTTGATTACCTGTTTCAATTGATTACCTGTTGTTCTATGACATTGATTATTTTCCTGATTAGATGCGAATTATACCACTTCTGTCTCATCGTTAATTATGAGGTTATTACTCCAACTAGCTAGGTATCGTATTGCTAGTCATCTATTTGCCAAATCAAAAATTTAATATTTAAATGTATTACTAGACTTGACTAGTCAGAAAATGCTATAATACAGAGACTTGTGAAAATAGGAGAGAGTGATCTCACATTGACGTCTGCCAAATGGAGGCATTGGTACAAAGTATTGTATGTAGACCAACATTTTAAGAATGGTTAGTATTGTAGTATTCATACTATTACTTGTATGTTATTCACATTTATTTTTATATGCACCTACTATGGACCAATTTATGTAACTACCATTATGCTGATTCTGAAATAAAGTATTGAATTGAATTCAGTCAGAGTTTGTGAGCAATGATATTTCAAAATGCATGTGTCTGTGAGGAACAACTGATAGAGTTGAAATACACCAATTTACTTGATTGAATTCCCATTATAACTTCCCAAATGAATATATTTGTCAAAGTGTTGGGTGATCTAGTCAGTCATATCCTTAAGCCTAAGAATTATTATTTTCCATATGCTCACCAGAACAGCTTATATTACAAAGCTCAGTTTCCAAATCCATGTAACAAAAAGGGTTAGCCACTTGGTTAGGAACCCTGCAGAAATTATGGATATCACTCAATGAGTCCCCAACTATATGAAATTCACCGACAGGATATTTACCCCCACGGTTATGTGGGAAGCGTTTATCCCAACGTTGACAGGGAATATTTTGAGCAGTTCTTGTAACTTTGCCATCCTCTTCCTTCAACCTAGATATATATCGACTGCGTCCTTCAAGACACAGTGCGAGGTCTGTACCTAAAGAATTAAATAAGGCCAAGTTAGGAATCCACTGATCATCTGAATTGGGTTCACAATCAATGAGCTGAATAGGGGCCATCAGGAACCATACTAGTTAAGCCTAATAATAGCCCCATTTATATTAACTCCCAAGATAAAAGTATATTGGAGGCTAATATAAAAATATCTTGAAGACAATAAGAAATACTTGAATCAAACTACTCACAGTAGGCCTAAGCTGTTCTAAGATTAATATCTAATTTTATTTAAAGTCAAATTGAATGACATCACACATTGGAGAAACAGGTCAATGCTAAGTCAATTAAAATAATCAGTATATTTGATAGAATAAACATGATACACATTTGGTAGGCATTTCAGTAGAGGTTCAAATGGTACCAGTTAACATGTAAAAACATTTATCTTATTTCATGACTCAGTGTATTGTTCTAAATGTTTAACTTGCCAAATGCTGGCGTATATATATTAATACAAATATATATATATATATATTTTACCTCGGTATACAGCCTCAGGCTAGCCTCAGGCTAGGGAGAAGGAAGCACGTGAGGTACCAGCAATTAGCATATACAACTCACGACTGGATTACGTGTCGTTGGGTTGCTCCGGCAAATTTAGTCTACATACAAGCTAATACGCAGTAAGTATCATAAAAACTGTGGTTAGCTTAATCATGATGCATTAGAGCATCATTATGGAAAGTTTAGACTTTCTTTGGTCCATTTTGGACGTGTTATTTGGTTATAAACAACCAAGGATAGAACACTCGAGTGGGTTTCTCGAAGGAACCAAACCGGTCATTAGCGGTTCTGTCAACACCCGGGTCACCGTGTGACTATGGGTAGAGATGTGGGTTTCGCCCTATCTCATGTGGAAATCCTCTCGTACTCTAATAGAGAGTAATGTTGGAGATGCTCCTGGGTTTCTTTTATAGACTCCCCACAAAACATTTTCAGGCGTTTCTCCGAGTTTCGTAGCATTTTCTTCAACTTGTTGACGTTGTAGTCACAGGTGGGAGAAGTGTGCGTGACAGAGGGATGGGCGGGCCAATACACTGGTCCCGACCCCGCGTAAGGTTTGGGCTTGACCCACAACCCAAGCACAAATTTAGCTTATTACGCCTGTGTTATAAAGGTATAAACACGTTCTCTAACACCAATAGATGTCCAAATGAGTTTTAAACAACCATGTTGTGACATATATATATATACCGGGACTGATCAAAAATTTTGTGTCAGCTCTCGATGGCCACGAAGCGGAGTAAGCGCGGTGCAGCAGCAGCCGAGGGGCGTGTTCCGAGTGGCGAGGACGAGGAGTACGACTCCTCACCCGTGTTGTCGGCAGGGCCTGCGACACAGCCCGGGGCGCATATTCTCTCTGAGGAGGACATAGTGCCTGGCGGCGCCGCGCCTCAAAATTGGGAGACGCGGTTTGCGGCGATGGAGAGTCACATAATGGCTCTCAAACCACCGGTGTCTCGTAAACGGAGTGTGCAAGAAGAGTCTTCTGTGGAGGATTTCTCCGACACAGACTCAGAGCTGGAGCTTAGGGCTCCTCCTCCTTCTCCTAAACGAAGAAAGAAGAAGAAACACATTGTTTCTTCGGGTGATGAGTTCACCAAGGAGAGGGGGAAGACTGGGCTTCGCAAAAAGCGCAAGACCAAGTCCAAGAAGAAGAAGAAGAGGAAAGTTTCTTCTTCTCCTGACTCGTCCACGGATTCCACGTCTACGGAATCGGACTCAGACACGCAATATGAAGGTGTCTATGCTGCCATTGGAGGCAAAGTGGCTAGGAAAGTCGAGAAGCCAAGGGCTAAGCGGGTGAAAACCACTACGCTTATGCGTGAGAACATTAATGGCCATTTCCGCACGTTTAAGCCGGCGGAGATTATTTCTAAATTATCAGATGAGTTAACAGGCATTAAAGGTGTTCCCAACTCCATCATTAAGGAGATGGATCGAGATGTGAATATGACGGAGGACCGTAAGAGATTTGAGGGTGTGTTGCACATAGTGCATAAGGCGGTGCTTGGTACCTTAACGGCTATTGCTCCTGTAGCAAACAGAATGCAACAAGAAAACAAGTTCTCGTCTTTGGCTAAGACGATGGACAAAGGTATTGCATTGTTGGCGGCGGCAGGTAATGTCGTATCGAAGATATGAAAATGTTTTCAAGTCAGTTTGCACAGATGCTGGCAAAGAAGTGGCTCGCTCAAAGAAGGTTACTGATAATGATGCGAAAGAGTTTACGCTCTTTCTTGCTCCAGAGCCGATTAAAGGGAAACCTTTAGATAACACCAAAATGTTTGGCGGTCAACTACAATACCTTTATAAAGAGGTAAAACTGCAGCCAAGAGTGGCAAAAACATGGATGGTAAGAAGAAACAGGAAACTCCTCGTTTCAAAAGGTCACGAGGGGATTTTCGTCCACGGCGGTTCACCAGGGGAACCAGATCGGGTTCAAACTTCGGTCAAGGCTTTTGGGGCCGGGGCGCTCGCTCAGGCTGGACCGACAACACCGCACGGCCACTAGGCCGAGGTGTCAACTCGCCGAGACCCTTCCCCAGGGGCGGGTCCAAGTAGAGGTTGAAACACAAACGTTACAAGTCCTTCCAGCCTCTAAAACCACACAAACTGTAAGCAACTTTGTGGCTGGTAATATTAATAATCATTTTTCTGAGTGGCACAAAATTACTAGTGACCAAGAAATTTTACAAATAGTTAGGGGTGTTCATATTCCCTTCACACAATTTCCGGTACAAGGCAGGATACCTTTTCCTTATAACATTGAACCGGTTGAACGAGAGGCACTAACTAAACAGGTACACAAATTCTTTGAGAACGGAATTATACAAAAAGTGAAAATATACAAAAAGAGACATACTGTTCAGGAGAGTTTTATTTTCAACATCTTCCTCGAGACAAAGCCTAATGGTGGAGTTTCAGAATGATCCTGATTAATTATCTTAATAAAAAAAGTTGAATATCGACATTTTAAAATGTTCTCGCTAGATACAGCACGCGATCTGATTACGCCAGATGCGTGGATGGCTAGTGTTGATTTACAAGATGCATATTATACGCTTCCCATAAGAGGAAAAGACCGGAAATTTCTTCGGTTTCTTTGCGATAACCAACTCTATGAGTTTACTGGCATGCCGAATGGTTTAGCTTGTGCCCCTCGTTTATTCACTAAACTGCTTAAACCTGTTTTTTCAGTAATGGCGCGGAAGGGTCATATAATGTTTCCATACATAGATGATTCCTTTATTATTGCATCAACACAAATTGATTGTGGGAATTCAGTGTTCGATTTATGCGCATTACTTACTAAATTGGGGTTTTATGTACATCCACAAAAGTCAGTGTTTAAACCAACAAAACAACTCAAATGTTTAGGGTTTATTCTGGATACACAGTCTCTTACAGTGTCGATAACAGAACAAAAACTAATTACGTTTATGAATACAGCGACCCAGCTTATTAAGTTACCAAAACCTAAAATTAGACAGGTCGCAGTCCTTATTGGGGTAATGATATCGTATGCACCCGCTATTCTATACGGGAAGGCCCATATTAAATCTCTAGAAATAGATAAAAAATTTAGCGTTAACACGAACTAAAGGGAATTTTGAGCGAAAGATGTTTATTTCGCAAGAAGGGCTACAGGATATTGGATGGTGGATGCAACATATAGCAAGTTCACCAAATCCAATCCGCATGGCGGAACCTAATACGGTAATTACTACTGATGCTTCGTTAGAAGGTTGGGAGCTCATCGAGATGGGGTCACAACAGGAGGTAGATGGCTTGATGATGAAAAATCAGACCATATTAATGTACTAGAACTGCGTGCTATTTATCTGGGCTTATGTAGTTTAGTAAAGATACATAAATCACAAGTTAGAATACTAACTGATAATACTACTGCCATGGCATATATTCGTAACATGGGTGGAACCAAATCAAAGCCTTGCAATCAGTTGTCTAAACTGATTTGGAACTGGGCACAGGGTCAACAAGTTTGGCTGACTGTAGCGCATATTCCAGGGTCACAAAATACACTTGCAGACTATAAAAGTAGAAATTTCCATGACCATTTAGAATGGTCTCTCTCTACACCTTTGTTTAATTTCATTTGTGAAAAATGGGGTACACCTGAAGTTGGCTTATTTGCATCACAAAATAATAACAAATTACCTTGATATGTTTCTTGGCATCCTGAACCGGAGGCTTGGAAGGTAGATGCATTTGCTATTACCTGGGAAAATAATTATTTTTATATTTTCCCACCGTTTAGCATTATCAGCCGAGTTGTCAGGAAAATCGGTCTGGAAAGGACACATGCGATACTGGTGGTGCGCGATTGGGACACGCAACCTTGGCTGCCAGCAGTTTCACAACTGGCAAAAGAACATATACGATTCCCAAGAAAACTTGGGAATCTGACACACCACGGACCGTTAGTGGTTCACGGCGACGTGTCAACGACGCCCCTATTGGCATTCCTTTTCTAAGCAACCAGCTGCGCCAATTTGGATTGGACAAAATTACTGAGAATAGGATAGTAGCTGATGCCTGGAGGCCAGGAACTGTCAAAATGTACACATCCTATTTAAAGAAATGGGGTGTACATTGTTTGTTAATGAAAGTTAAGCCAACAAATCCAACAATTTCACAATTAGCTCGTTTTCTTCGTTCTCTAGAGGATGAGGGACTATCCTTTGGGTCGAATAATGCGGCAAGATGTGCGTTATCAATCATATTACCGAGAATTGATGGTGAAACAGTTGGAAAACATTATGTTCTTGGATATTTACTTCGTTCAATTTATCAAAGGAATCCTCCAAAACCAAAGTATAGTCGGTTTTGGGATGTGTCTGTAGTATTTAAGTTGTTTCAGGCTTGGCCTCACAACTCGTGGTTAGATTTAAAACAATTAGGTTTTAAGGTTGCGGTCCTGTTATTATTAGTAACCGGACACAGAGGACAGACAATTGTTGCTTTGTCTTTAGCTGGATTAGAAATAGACAAGAAACAAGCTACGTTTGATTTAGTACAATTGCTTAAATCGAACACGTTAGGTGACCCTTTATCTACGGTTCACTTAGACTGTTTTCCGAGTGATCGGAAATTATGTGTTGTGTCAGCCATACGGGCTTATATATCTAAGACAAAGGATTTACGTGCATCACAACAACTATTAGTGAGCTTTATAAGGCCACATAAAGCAATTTCACGAGACACCCTTGCCAGATGGACAATTACGGTGTTGAAATTGGCTGGAGTGGATACAAGCAAATACTCATCCCACTCAACTAGAGGTGCCATGGTCTCCAAGGCACGGTTGCTAGGTGTTTCTGTGAAAAGAATACTAGCGCATGCAGGCTGGAAGACGGCTAAGTCGTTTGCAAAACATTACAACAAGCGACTAGAAAAGCCTACCGGCATTGCAAAGCGCCTGCTCGCCAACTAACAAGAATAGGTGAGAACAAAAACGTTGAATATTATATAAGAATGGATGATATTAAGGATAAAAATGAATTATGTAAAGGTCTCCCTAGCCTGAGGCTAGCCTGAGGCTGTATACCGAGGTAAAATAGTATAGTTATACGAATCTTACCTGGGTATAGATGATGGATAACTGTTGTTTTCCCGAGGTAGAAGCCTCGGGTAGATGTGGGCTAGGGCCCACCCACCACGCCCTGCCATGTCTATCCCGTTGGTGTTACCGTTACGGGAAAATCATAGTATCCATTGTATTGAAAGATCATTTTTATCCTGAATAAGTAGGTTAAAATTGCTGGTACCTCACGTGCTTCCTTCTCCCTAGCCCACGTCTACCCGAGGCTTCTACCTCGGGAAAACAACAGTTATCCATCATCTATACCCAGGTAAGATTCGTATAACTATACTATATATATATATAAAATAACAAGGTATATGGAACCCAGTCTAAAGAGGAAACAACATAAGGAAGAAGGAAAAGTGGAATATAAATTGTGAGTTCACTGAGGTAAAGAATATGAGCACAATACAAATTATCATGACATACCTGTTACTTGTGTTCCACTAGTCAGAACCAAGCCTATGATATAGAACTCGCATAGCTCCATCAGTGAGGTTGATTGCATCACCTACAATACACAAAAGTGTTCGAAATAAGGCTTCTCCTCTTGTCCGAGCCAAGTGAGAGTAGATACGGACAAGCAGAATATGACTTCAGTGTTTCCATTGGACAAGTGAAAAGCAACATTGGAAAGTACACAATTCAAGGTACACAATTTCTTTTCACTGCAGTATCCAAATAGGAAAGTTGGTGTAGGCAGTTCTGTGTAACACATAAGGTCTTATTCAAATACAAATAATGGAATACTTCCATAATGCAAGTGAAAATTCAGGTGGACAAGTGGCAATCACACTGGACTGATCCTATGTACAAGTTGAACATTTAGCTTATTTTGATCACTGCACAATACTACTACACCAGTGTTATTCTCTTATCAATTAAATATGGACCAGATGACATAGTATGCAATCTGTTCATATTTGAATTAGCGATCTAATAAAATATATAGTTTTATCATTTATTTATATAATACAATTAGTTTGGTTGAGCTATCTCTGGCTGGACCCTCTTTAGAATGGCATCCTATTTTATTAAATCAATTCTGCGCAAGTGAGGAAGATAATAGAGGAGCATGGGCACACATGACCTCCCGTGAACTGGGGCCACTGAGCTGGTGCCCAAGGCGCTCCAGCCCAGTAGTATGAGCAATTAACAAAGTGAGAGCTTGCAAACCTAAGAACTACTCCTCCCATATGCCGGAGCATGTCAGCCCGCTTTCTTCCACGAGTATACAATAACATAATATAATATTCAGTTAACAACCTTGATAATTCATAGCAATATTTACATTTACTGGCAACAGGCAGACAATATAAGTGGACTTCATTCACAATAATATTTGCAAAACAAGTTATACATCAGAATATGCTTGAAAACATCTTCGCTGCGTAAGTGAAGTAAAGAATGTTAAAGTGGAAACCATGTCCATAATATTCAATTCAAACTATATTGGAATAGAGAAGAATGCAAATTTGTCTATACCATTAGGGTGGAATAATTGTCTTTAATTACAAATATGTTCCAATAAAGACTTTTCTGAGAATAACAAATAATTGAAGGTTTGACTGTTTAGGTCAGTTTACATTTTGCAGGTTCAGCGGGGACTGACACCCAATACATTCAGGGGGAGGTTCCCCCATGAGCAGAAAAGCATGTGTAAGCCACGAGTGGCCAATACGGCGGCTAAGAACCACTTGGTCCCGCCGACCTCCCGCATGAGTCTGTGGTGGTTTTCCCACAGATGGTTCAATTTCTTTAAGTTTATTAATGTTTTCATCCCATTCATGTTGCTATTTGGATTTTATTTGGGTGGTTATTAGTGGTTTCAGATCAGAGTGAAGGATCAGACATGGTTCAAGATCACAGTTCAGGGCCTTCTTCGCAGCCCGATCAGCTCATTCGTTTCCTTGTATGCTGGCATGGCCAGGCACCCAGCACAGGTGAATGTCATACCCATCCGTTGCCAGTTGGTTCATTTTATAAATGACCGTTGCTAGAATAGGGTGATTCGTTTTCAGTCCAGCAACAGCCAGGAGGCAAGAGAACGAATCACTGTATATAACATAGTTAGTGTGGTTGGATACCTCGATACACTCCAATGCGAGAAGGAGTGCTTGGGCTTCTGCAGTGAAAATCGAGCTCTGATCAGGCAAGCATACGCCAAATTTTTCCTGTCGCCAGACTGCCACACTAGCTACCCAGATTTGGTCTTTCGAACCATCAGTGTATATGGAGAGGTGGTCTGCAAACTGGCCTTGAATCTCTGCATGCCTTGGTACTCGAGTGGATGTGTCCCAGACTTCCTCAGTTCCGTGGGTCGGAGGATAACCGATGGCTTCCTCAACGACCACGGATGATGTTCTGGGACTTTGGCATCCTCCAATACATCCAAATCCATGCCCAAGGCCTCCAAATGAGGTTTCATTCAGAGCCTCAGTGGACGGATGTAATTTGGCCTGGCTTCATACCTGGATTTGTCATGTTGCTCGAATAGACAATTGTGTGCAGGATTCAATGCATTAGTTTTTATATTGACGACATATTGCATGGCCAGTTTGATTCTCCCGTTGTTAAGTGATGGTTCATTGGCTTCGACATAGAGGCTCTGAACCGGTGAGGTGCGGAAGGCCCCAAGGGCCAGGCGCAGTCCCTAGTGGTGGATCATGTCTAGCAGCCCAATATATGATTTGCTTGTGCTTTCAGGCATTTTGTTTTCAGGGCCAAATATAACAAATAGTTATATTTTTTTTAAATAAATACAAATTGTTGATCGTCCTTTTGAAATAAAAATCATGGTCTGGTGAGAGGTTTTTATTTTTTGTTTTTTATTTTTGACATAGACGTAATACATAACCACGCACGATGGCCGAATGAGTTGAGCATCCGCTTCCCATTCTGCAAGGTTGTGGGTTTCAAGCTCTTGGGTTCGAACCCCCGGGCCGAGTCAAACTAAATACTTAAAAATTGATACAAAAGTTGAATTGCTGCTAGTATGAAGCATTTTTAACAGTTCTTAAACAAACAAATTTGACAAATTCATGGGCGGGCAATTTTTCAGTTGTTGGCGGGGACGATCACCAATATTTTGTGATTTATTTTGCTGGAAAAGACTGACATCTACCCATGCAGCTTATGGCTGTGCTTAATTGCAGAGATATGGCGTCATTAACATAATGTCTCAACTATCTTCAGAACTGCATGGACTCTGACCTTTCCGCACTCATTATTCCTCATGGACAGAAGGGAGAAATGCTGGTGTTGGTAGTCCTTGGAGTAACATGTGGTGAGAGAGGCAAACGTGAATTCAATTTTCACAGATTATGAACTAGGAATGGGGACCTTTCAGTTTGCATGACTGGTCAGATGGTGCACCATGCCGGTCTCCGTAATGCTTTGGTTGGATAGAAGCAGTTCCTTCTACTATCAAGTGTGTGTAAATAAGAGGGGGTGTAGTGGGTGTTGAGGGTGTGTAGTTGGGTTGAGGGGTGTAGGTGTGTATGGTCGGGGTGTATGTTTGTGTGGTGGGTGTGCAGGGGTGTGTGGTGGAGGTGTAGGGGTGTGATGAGGATGTTGGTGTGTGTGGAGGGGGGAAGGATTTATTGGTATGTGGTGGGGTTATAGGGGTGTGTGGTGAGTGTGTATGGTGGGTTGGGGTGTAGGTGTGTATGGTGGGTGTGTGGTCGGGGTGCATGTTTGTGTGGTGGAGGCGTGTGGTGAGGATTTTGGTGTGTGTGGTGGGTTTGTTTATCCATTTAAGGGTGTGGTGGAGGGGTGGTGAATGGGTATGGTGTGGTGGGTGTGGTTGGGTGTAGGTGGTTGTGGAGGGGGGGTATATTTGTTTGGTGGGTGTGTTGTGGAGGTTTAGTGAGGGGTGTGTGGTGAGTGGGTATAGTGAGGTGGGTATGGTTGGGTGTATGGGTGTGGTGGGGGTTGACTGTGTGTGTGGTGGAGGTGTAGGGCTGTCTTGCAGAGTAGCACCTCACAATCTTTGCATTCCTAAACCCCCACCACACATACACCCACACATACACCCTCACCACAGCCCTAAACCCCCATGACACACACCTATACCCCCTACACCCCACTACGCACACATATACCCCCACAACACCCCGCACTAACAGCACCACACACACGCCTACACCCTCACCACCCACACACATACACCCTCACCACACACCTACACCTCAACCACACACCATCAACACACACACCTACATCACCACCACCACATCCCTAAACCCCAACCACACACCTACACCCCAACCACACACCTACACTCCCAACACACACCTAAACTCCCACCACATTCCTAAACACACATCACACACCACCACCCCCACCACACACCTACACCACCAACACACACACACACCTACACCCTTCTATCCAACCATGATGGCCGACTTGGACCGGGAATGGGTGATACAGTGCAACCAAGTGTATAGCGAGAGAAATGGCTCATGAAAGATCCCCATTTGATGTGAGTATACCCTGGTCATTTCTAACTGTTGCTTTTTGAATAGCTCCCTTCTTCCTAATATGGGTACTGAGTTGGTGGTACAGCTTTCAAAGTGCATTTTATTGAGAGCATCCAGGAGCGTCCTTCCCAGGCTGGTGCCTTATTGATGTTGCATGGCAAGTCTGGCCATGGAAGAGTCAGCTTTCTCTCACACAAAAAGTAAAGTGAAGCTTGTTTTATTTAACCACACCTTTGGAGGACATTGAATTTTGTATCCTCGGTTATTGGACGTCAAACATAAGGTCATTTTGACCTATTTCTTGAGAGGAAACCCACTGCTACCACATAGGCTACTCTTTCCGATAAGCAGCAAGGGGTCTTTTATATGCACTTTCTTAGACAGGACAGCACATACCAGACTCTTTGTGGAACCAGTTGTGGACCACTGGTTGAAAGATTGTATAATTTTTACTTCAGATCAGATGGTGGAATATTTATGTTGGTTAGGGGGGCACGAAAGAGTCGGTCCTCAAACATTGGTATATATGAAGAAGACACTTGCGAATCTGGTGTTCAATGTATCAGCTTTGTCGATATCATTTTGTGCAATGGTTCCATCATCCCGCCTCAAATCTCCAACTGGAATGTGTACTTTGAGTTTACTCCTAGCATATGTATAGAAGGCTTTTGGGTTTTCTTTGGCATTTTTGGTTATGTTTTTCTCATGCTCTCGTCGTGCTTTCCTACATTCCCACTTTACTTGGTTACATAGTTTTGCATATCGAAGTCTGTCACTATCTGTGCCCGAATGTCTCTTCACTGTGTATGCCTGTTGTTTCAAGCTGATCTTCTGCTTGACTTGGTCATTCATCCATTCTGGCCTTGGTCTGCCATTATTCATTTTGCCATATGACATGCGTATGTGCTGTTTGCATTTTTCCATGAAGGTTTTTTCAAATGCATTCCAATTGTCCTCAACAATGTCTGTATTTGAAGCTGCACTTAGTAGAACTTGGTCATGATCCTGTCTCAAGCCCTCATAATCGCCTTTATCCAATATGAATTTGTATTTTCTACTTGAGTTTACCCGGTAATAGCAACTGAAATTAAAGAAAAGGCAATCATGGTGACTATTTCTAAGTCTCGCAACATGTTTAAGTTTTCCAATCATGTCCTCATTTGTGATGATGAGATCTAATATATTTGCAGACTGGTGTTGGTTCCGTGACGTGATGGAAAAGGAAACTGTCTCTAAGATTTTTGACAAAGAGTGTTGCTGGATGTTGTTCGCTATTTGGTGTTCACATAGGTTGCCAATTGATTTCTAGATAATTGAAGTATCCCATGATTAGGAGGTGGCTGTGGTTTAGGGCTGAGGCCTTTTGGATCAACTGTTGAGTTTCCTCATGGACACTGTTGTCGCTGTTGGGTGACCTGTAGATGCATCCAACAAGCAGACTGTCACTGTGCTCTAGCTTAATCTCGCACCATATCGCTTCTGTTAAGTTACATAGGAGTCAATTTAGAGGGACTGCATTAAGATTGCATTTCGTATATATGCACACACCCCTTCTCTCCTCATCGATATTGCTGATAATAACAAATATATTTATGGCAATCTCACATAGCTGGACTGGCTCTTTTGGATTTTTTGGTATGACTTCACTAATTGCAATGATATCTGGGTTGTAAATTGCAATATTTGCTTCCAGTTTGGCTGGCTTGTTCATAATTGAATCTGGGTTGGTATACATACATCTCAGGCCATTGATAATCTTATGAGATGTGCTGATATGGATTCTGTTTTTGTTTGAGTTTGAGTTACGATTCTGGCCCCAAAGGTAATTTTGTGTTATACATGGTTTAGGTTTAAGGTGCGGACAGACAGGACGCGTGCGTCGGGCGTGCGTAAAGTACAAGCGTACGTCATGCGGTTCTCACGCGTAAATAGCGAACACACTGGACGCGTCTGCCACGCGTCATATTTCTCATGAAGACTGCTTCCTCTGTGTCTGTCTGTGTGTGTCTCTGTGTGTGTGTCTCTGGGTTGTGTCTCTGTGTGTGTCTGTGTCTCTGTTGCTGTGTGTGTGTCTGTGTGTGTATTTGTGTGTTTGTGTGTGTGTGTCTGTGTGTGTGTCTCTGTGTCTGTGTGTGTGTCTCTGTGTGTGTCTCTGTGTCTGTGTCTCTGTGTCTGTGTGTGTCTCTGTGTGTGTCTCTGTGTGTGTCTCTCTGTGTGTCTGTGTGTGTGTCTCTGTGTTGTGTCTCTGTGTGTCTCTGTGTATTTGTGTCTCTGTTGCTGTGTGTGTGTCTGTGTGTTTGTGTGTGTGTGTCTGTGTGTGTGTGTCTCTGTGTCTGTGTCTCTGTGTCTGTGTGTGTGTGTCTATGTGTGTGTCTGTGTGTGTGTCTCTGTGTGTGTCTGTGTGTCTCTCTGTGTGTGTCTGTGTGTGTGTCTCTGTGTCGTGTCTCTGTGTGTCTCTGTGTATTTGTGTCTCTGTTGCTGTGTGTGTGTATGTGTGTGTATCTCTGTGTCTGTGTGTGTGTCTCTGTGTTTCTGTGTGTGTATGTGTGTGTGTCTCTGTGTCTGTGTGTGTCTCTGTGCGTGTCTCTGTGTCTGTGTGTGTGTGTCTCTGCGTGTGTCTCTGTGTGTGTATGTGTGTGTCTCTGTGTTGTGTCTCTGTGTCTCTGTGTGTGTCTATCTGTGTCTGTGTGTGTGTCTCTGTGTCTGTGTGTGTCTGTGTGTGTCTGAGTGTGTGTGTGTCTCTGTGTTGTGTCTCTGTGTGTGTCTCTGTGTGTGTCTGTGTCTGTGTGTGTCTCTGTGTGTGTCTCTGTGTGTATATGTGTCTGTGTGTGTCTCTTTGTCAGAGACACAGACACACACAGAGACACACACACAGACACACACATAGAGACACACAGACACAGAGTCACACACAAAGACACACACAGAGACACAGACACACACATAGAGACACACACAGAGACACAGAGTCACACACAGAAACACACAAAGACACACACATAGAGACACATACAGAGACACAGAGACACACATACAGACACAGAGACACACACAGAGACACACACACAGACACATACAGAGACACACACAGAGACACACACATACACACACAGAGACAAAGACACACACACACAGACACAGAGACACACACAGATACCGACACAAAAACACACACACATACACAGAGACACACACACAGACATGGAGACACACACACAGAGACACCCACATAGAGACACAGAGGCACACACAGAGACACACACATAGACACAGAGACACACATACAGACACATAGACACACACAGAGACACACACACATACACAGAGACACACACACAGACACCGAGACACACACACAGATACACACACATAGAGACACAGAGACACACACAGAGACACACACAGAGACACACACACAGACACACACACAGACACACATACAGACACAGATACACACACATAGAGACACAGAGAAACACACAGAGACACACACAGAGACACACATACAGACACAGAGACACACACAGAGACATACACAGAGACACACACATAGACACACACAGACACACAGACACACACACAGACACAGAGACACAGACACACACATAGACACACCTACATACACAGAGACACACACAGAGACACACATACAGACACACCCACAGAGACACACACAGACAGACACACACAGAGACACACACATAGACACAGAGAAACACATACAGACACCGAGACACACACATAGAGACACACACAGAGACACACACATAGACACACACATACAGACACAGAGACACACACACAGAGACACACACACAGACACAGAGATACACGCAAAGTCAGGCAAAGTCGGGCAAAGTCGGGCAAAAGCCAAGCGTTACCATGCGTCAAGCGTAAATAATCGCTCCAAAAGCGATCCGTGACGCACGCGTGACGCACGCGCGACAAACGCACGCGCCAGTGTGTTCGGGTTCTCTTTATTACATACGTTTTGATTTTGTACGCACGCGCGACGCTTGACGCACGCGCGAGATACGCGTCCGGTGTGTTCGCAGCTTTAGTTGTTTCTTGCATACCTGCGATGTTACAGTTGATGTTACTTCGGCTGACATTCAAACCTGGGTGTGTGGTCTCACTTTCACTATTTTTTGTTCCCTTGGCTGTCCTCTGACACAGAATACTCAGTTTTTTGCCTCTTCTCCAAGTTCAGTGTCTGATGCCATGTCTGCTGTTTTCTGTTTGGCTTCCTCTAACAGGAGTTTTGTTTGTTTTCTTTCTTTTTGAGTCATATCATGCATGGCCCATGCTGATATTCTTGTACTGGTCGATACCTCATAGTTTAAAAAGCTGACTGAACAGTTGGCATTTAGTTTTTTCAGAGTTTACAGTGACAAGCAGAGGTCTAGCAGAGCCATCGTCATGGATCCTGCCCAGGCGACGTGCCTGGATGACTTCGCTTTCACACTCTTGGTGACACACCATCTTGAAAATGCTGTTGAACAGATTGACGTCATTTGCTTTTGTCTCTTCTCGGGATTCACCTATTTGCCCGGCTGCATTGAAAATGATAATGTTTTTCTTCCTGTCTTCAAGTGCCTTTTCTTTCATTTAGCGTTTCCTTCATAATGGCTTTGAGATTTGGTGTGGCATTTGTTGCGCTTTTATTTGCATCACTTTTCAGTGCACCTGCAAAGGTCTTGCAGTGTTTACTGATTTGCTCAGGGACCTGTGTTATAGTTTCTAAGGACTTTTTGAGATCTTCTGCATACTTCTTAAATTTATCATCAAATATAGCTCCCATTTGAGCAATTTTGTCATTGACATCTGTGACTATTTTCTTGCAGTGTTGTTCAACCACACTTTCAGTTTGAATGAGGGTGAGCACTTTTTTAGTGCATGGGAAGCAAAACCAGAAGAGGTCATCTCGTTGTGCTGCTGAGTATTGCTCATTTGATATCTTGAGACATTCTGCACACCAGAGGTTCCCACAACAATAACATGCAATGATAAGATCTGTGTCGGTCTTGCAGCTCACACTACAGTCCTCATAGGTCCATTGCTCATCATTGACTAGTATTGGTGTACCTGGACTGGCTGAGGTTTTGGATTTAGCTGCCTTGCCTATGGGTTTTTTCTTTGGGGAGGTTTCATTGGTTGTCAACCCCCCTCTGTTTGATAGCCTTAGTTGTTTATATTTATCCAGCCATCCTTGTGGCTGACGCATGATAATCAGCTAGATGTTAAGTCACACTATATTCGATACACAATTGTGATGGTGACAGTGTCAGTGACAAAATTTACAATTTGACAGCATATATTTAAATATCCAAGTTTATGGAGGTCTAGATCATAGATGCATATAAATACAAGATTCACCCCGTACTCCTGCAGTAGGGGTGCAGACCAACCCTATGTAAAAGCTGTCGAAAAAACGGGTCAATGAATTGAGAGCCTAATTTCACAATCTAAGAAGCAAGATTTATTCTTTACATATATATCTTATTGATAGCTCGCTACCTTTGAGTTGAAAAATATAATATAATATCTAGTTTAATAAGATTTAAAAGTGAAATCGACAGCATTCTGCGGCCGCCATCTTGTCTTTTTGCATTCTCTCCCATTTCACTAAATCTGTGCCGATATAAGTAGCCATTTGATACTGGAGCCACAGTTTCTAGTTCAGGTTCCATACTAAAGCTATTTTCGCCCGTATTACCCTATGTTGTCCTTCACCCGTGTACTACAAGTACCGGATGAATCTTTTATCTAAGATGCATACACAAGAGTTCAGTTTTTACCACCTGTTGATTCACCAACGACAAAGGGCTGCTCTTACTCGGCACAATTTGGCTGCTCAGCACAGTTTGCCATGAGTGATAATAGGAGCATTTGGTGAATAGGAGCATTAATGTTTCAGTACATGGATGTAATTGAGTAATGAACGGCAGAAAATCGTAATAATTCCGCAGAAATCGTAACGGTTGGCACCTCTGACTCAGTGTCTAGTAGCCTACTAGTATTAGCATCAGCCATGTGCTTCGCGCGGGTTTGTATTGCTGTCACACATCCCACAATGCACCGCGCGGCTGAAAAAAAAATGGAATTATGAACCCGTGTATTAACGAAAGATCCTATAAGTTTAACATTATGTTATAGGGTCTTTGTATTATTATTATCCTCTTCTTTGATGCAGGCTTGTGGTAGCCTAGATACAAGATTCACCCCGTACTGCTGCAGTAGCCACAGGAGGGGTGCATACCAGCCCTATGTAAAAGCTGGCGAAAAAACGGGTCGAAGAATTGAGAGCCTAATTTAACAATCTAACAAGCAACATTTATTCTTTACCTATATCTTATTATTTACCCGCTACTTTTGAGTTTAAAAATATAATATAATATCTAGTTTAATAAGATTTAAAAGTGAAATCGACGGCGTTCTGCGGCCGCCATCTTGTCTTTTTGCATTCTCGCCCAGTTCACCAACTCTGCGCCTATAGAAGTATTCATTTGATACTGGAGCCACATATGGAGCCTCACTTTCATACTGTAGCCTCACTTTCATATTAATGCTATTTTCCCCCGTATTTACATAAGGCTGGTCTTCACCCGTGTACTACAACGGGTGAATCTTTTATCTAGTGGTAGCCTATACACAGCTCGTAGCTCTCAGTGTTATACTAGATACCAGATTCACCGGGTACTCGCAGCGCGAGTACCGGGTGAATCTTGTATCTAGCCTTTATGAAGTTTATCTAGTGTTTACCTAGTGTTATGCAGCCTCGAAATCGTACAGGAATGTTTCTCTGGCCCAAGCCCTGTCCAGCGCATTCTTGAATGGGGGACATGTTGCGTAGTTCATTTTCTGACACTTGGTGGCGCGTCGGTACTAGTGGGCCTACACGGTCATTGACAATGCCTTGAGTTTGCAGGTGTGGCCGTCTCCGATGCCACAAGGCTGCCGTGCCAAATGTCGCTTCTGCGCTTGCGTCAGAATCCAACAGCGTCGTCTGCGCATGCGTCCAAACTGAGTACTGGGCGTAATCGATTAATCGACTCTGGTCACCCGAGCCACTTTTTGGCGCATGCGCACATCGTACAGACTCGGGTCGAATAATCGAATAGGATTCTCCGCGCTCGGGTGGACACTTTATTATTAAATAATTAATAATCTCCTCCCCCCCCCCCTCGCAAGCCAAATACAAAAAGACTGATTAAAACAACAGAAACGACATTTGGCACAGCAGCCTTGTGGCATCGGAGACGGCCACAATCTGCAGTCTCCATTCGTCACTCGAATCCGCGCATGCGCAGAAGCGACATTTGGCACGGCAGCCTTGTGGCACCCGAGACGGCCACGGGTTACTTGGGTCGGATCGTTTTGCACACGGCACGTGTATTTGTCGACTCTACTCGCAGTGTTCGATTTGAAATTATGACCACTCGGGTGGCCCGAGTCGCTTGTTTCACGCCGATGTGTCACTCGAATCCGCGCATGCGCAGAAACGACATTTGGCACATCAGCCTTGTGGCATCGGAGACCGCCACACCGGTACGCGGTGCAACACGTATATTTTATTCTAAATTAATAGAAATGCAGAAGCCTAACCATATAAATTTAATATAATCTAATCGTTGAATATGTTTTCTATATGTGTACCAAGCGGTTTGTCTCTAGGTGGTGTAGTTTTAGAGATATTTGACTTCTGTCCATAGACCCAATTGACGCTATTCGGGGTCAGCGATTGGTTAATAATATATCAAAACAAATGCCCGCTGCCATAGAATTTGCCGATATGCACAGTTCAAAACTTTGATTTTATTCAAAATTAAAAGAAATAAAGAACAATTTGGCATAAACATGGATGCACAAATGAAATATTAATAGTTTATTCCGCGGAAACGACGGCCGTATTCGATTATCACGACCGCGACTCGGATCACCCGAAATCGAACACCACGAGTGGAGTAAAAAAATACATCCGCATAGTTATATCGGGGGTCGGACCTAAGCATAGCTTTTTCATATTATAATCTATTCGTTTAATATGTTTTCTATATATGTATAAAGCGGTTTGTCTCTAGGTGGTGTGGTTTTAGAGATATTTGACTTCTTCTGTATGAAGATTGCTCATACTGAGAGTCATAGCCATTGGGTTTGCAGTGTGACAGTGTGCCGAATAGGCCCACTCATTCAGTGGCGACGCGAACGGCAGGAATTTGAACTAAAAAGTCGGAGGTCCCCCATTGATTTATGGTAGCTGCTTCCACCGCTTCTTCCGGTAGCTCATTCCACATGTTTACCAAGCGACTATTCAAACGATATCAATAGCATCTACTCAGCGAACTTACCTGATAGTTGAATGCATGTATTCCGTGTTATTCCAAACGCCCGAAACGGTGTCAATGTTAGTTTTGATGGTGGGTATCACCATCAGTTATCACTCCCTCAACGTCAACGCTGCTCGTAGTCGGGGCCGCGTTCAGGGTCCGTCTCAGAGGCGCCGCGGAGACGTCTCGGCGATGCTTTTTGCATAAGCATATTCAGCGCTAAATGGAGCGACCCAACTAGCCATGGTGCGACCCAACCAGCTATGATTGATCTTGTTTGAGCTCGTTTAAACTTGTTTCCGGTACAAAGGCTAGGGGACCAGCTTGGAAAGTGAGTGATAATAGATGAAAACCCCTGTGCCTCTGCCCATGCAAATGAATGCCAGGGGACCAGGCTAGACCTCCACAGAGCTAGCAGTGTAGTCAAATATTATTTGTGTAGTTTATTTCGTTTATTTTTCAGACATTATCACATATTTATGTATCTTTTGCACAGATTAAATTGTTTGAAGTATATTTGAAATTGATATACATTGATTTCTGTTTAAATCCCACAATATCACTACTTAATGAATGGGAAACTCATCCTGCAAGGGTATGCTCGATATTACTCAGTGGGAACGCATTTTTCGTCGTTTCGTCGCTGTGGACCCTTCTCGCTTTTTGGCCTATTTGCGTTCAGAGTGCGTCTCGGCGACGTCTCGGAGACGACTCCCTTTTCAGACTGTTGTTGGTTTGGGGAGTTTTCAGTCGCATTGGTGCGCTGAAGGCTGCAAATCTGCAGCACTGAATGGGCACCACTGAAAGCAGTCCCATGTGGTCGGGAGTTGGCATCCGGTGTGTAGTGATCAGAGGAATTGAGGGGTAGGGGGAGGGGGGAGGAAGGAAAAAGGCAGCCTAAGAGTCCAACCACAGTCCTCTGAGAGGGCCGGGGGAGGCTGGGTGGTTGGTGTAGTTTTGCACCCCAGTAAGACCCTAGGCCATACCAGGATGTGCACCGACTTGTAACAGCGCGCACTCATGGCAACTTTATAGTGCTGCCCCACTAGGAAATCAGGCCGCCGGTGCCATGACCCGATGTCCCACACAGTCACATTATCCTGACACTGTGCGCCCAGTCCCTGTCCTGATTTCATAATGCCAAGCGCCGAGCAGCAACAGGTACCCATTTTATAAGTCATTGGTTTGACTCGACCAGGATCCAAACTTCAGTCCCTCCAGATTCACCAGTATGCACCATAAGTCCGGCCAAGGCCAGAGGAGGAAGTGAAGTGAGGATGGAATTAGTTAGGCAGAGGTTCGGGTTACCTGTTTGTTGCAGTGAAAATTAGTGGTTAGTTAGTAGTGGCACCAAGTAGCTATGGCGATGAGGTGGGGCCTGCTAGTCCCCGATGTCATGAACTGGGCGACCGACAGTGTTGATGATGTCTGCGTTCTGGCGGTAGAAGCGAGCAAGTGCGTTCCAGGATGACTTGGAAATCCTGGAGAGGTTAGCCAGAGAAGCCCTATTGTCGCTGAGTTGGCGGTCAGCATCCTCCATGAAGTCGCCGATGGCAGATCTGTCGACGGCGCCACATGAGGCGAGTATGTGGGCCACATTAAAGATATTAGTTCCGCAGGGTCAGCGCTGAAGGTTGGGGACATCAATCCAACGGCGGTAGCCAGTCCTGAAGCGGTTGATGGCGACTTGTGTAGAAGCAGGAAGGCCGACTGGATGGGGGATGTTCGTTCTGACCAGGGTGTACTAGAGCCAGCTTATTGAATAAGGGTTCCGTACTTGTTCTTTCTGTGTGGCTCGTTCCCAGAGTTTGGTGGTGGCTCGAGAAGCGGTGGCGGCCAGTTTGGTGATGGATGGAAGGATGGCTGTCTCTACGTCTGCTCGGTTGGCACCGGCTAGAGCGGCACAGTCAGCCTGGTCATTACCATACAGTCCTATATGCGAGGGGACCCATAGCAGGACTGTGTTGAGGTGTGCCTGATGTCTGGTCAAGATTTTAATCTGGATTGCGTCGGCAATGGAGTGTCAGGCATTTGGGTGGGCGATCTCTTTGATGGCATTCAGAGAGTCGGTAATGATGATGGCACTTGAGTTGTGGAGGTCTTCGAGGGCCAAGTGAATGGCGGCGAGCTCGGTATCGAGAGTGGAAGCAAAGTCTGACACCCTGGTGGTGTTCTTTGTGTTGGAGAAGGGGATGAAGATTCTGGCTCCCGCTCTACCTGATGTTGGGTTAAGGGAGCCATCAGTGTAGACAGACTTTGCGAGAGGAAATTCCACCTTCGCCTGAGTTATGGCCTCGAGAGCCAGGGAGTGGAGTTCTGGGGTGGTGTAAGCCGCCTTGGCAGCAAATAGGTTGGTGGTTCGGGTTTCCACTGGGATGGAAACCCAAGGTGGCTTGTGAGGGCTCGGGGCGAAGTCTGCAATGTGGAGCCCGTGGGAGTCCTTGAGGGTGGTGATGGCGTTCTTGAGACGGTAGGAGATGTGAGGGTGACCGCGGGTCCCATCTCGGAGGTAGGCCGCGGCTCTGCGGATTGTTGTTGAAAGGCCTGAGGAAAGGGTTATTGTGAGATGGGTGGTGAGAAGTTGTTTGCCTCGGAGGTGGAGTGGAGGGAGGCCGGATTCAAGGAGGAGGATCTCGATCCTGGTGGTGCTTGGAACACGGAGGACAAGCCTGGCAGCCCGGTGTTGGATGTTCTCAAGTTTCCGGAACTCGCTCAAAAAGATCTTGTTCTTGGGTAGTTGAGTTTGGGGGCTGTCAAGCCCGAGGGCTGTGAGAGCGAGTGTGGGCGCAGCGTAGTCGAAGAGGGAGCGGACTGCCTGGCGGTAGAAGAGTGCAAGTACACTGTCCGCGGCGCCCCAGGAGAAGCCGGAGATCCTCTTCATGAGGAGGAGTCTGTTGGTCATTCTGGTGGCCAAGTGGCGGCAGAGGGCTCTCATGTTCAGGTCTCGGTCTAGACGGATACCTAGGTGGAGACCCATTCGATAGGGGATCCATCTAGGTAGAGGGGGTGAAGTGGTTGACCTCTGAACATGTGCATGATCTTGGTCTTGGTGGGGAAGATTCTTAGTCCAAGGTCCAGGCAGGCGTTTCCTACCAGGTGGAGCACCTGCTGAGCGAGATCCTGTGCGTTGATCGCATGGGAGCAGGTGATGGCGATGTCATCTGCGTAGCAGACTATGGTTGTGTCTGTGATCTCTCGGGTGGCTAGGTCTTGTTTAAGCCTCCTTCACTGCATTGAAGAGGAGGGGGCTGAGCACTGCACCCTGGGGGACGCCATTTTTTAGTTTGAGGTAGGGAGAAGAGGTGCCTTGGACACATACTCTGGCTCGCCTGTTATGGAGGAAATTTTGGAGATACGCAAGAGGCCGGCCGGCAATGCCAAGATCAGCCATTGATGTAAGTACCACGTTGTGGTCGATAAGCTCAAAGGCTTTCTCGAGGTCAAGGAAGATGATTGCTGTTTCGTGTCCATTACCGAGGCCATAGGAAATGCTCTCAATGAGGGTGGCAATGGCGTGCTGAGTGCCTTGTTCTCCTCAGGTAGGCCAGTGGTGGGGTCTTCTGTGACCATCTGGAGACGGGCGAGGACAATTCTTTCACTAACCTTCCCGAGGGATTGGAGAAGGGAGATGGGTCTGACTTCGCCCGGGGTTTTCTTGGGGATGGGGATGATATCAGCATCCTTCCAAGATTGGCGTATGTCCGCGTTGTAGAAGATATTGTCGAGGAGGGGGAGGAGAGTTTCCCTGTTAGTGGCAGATAACTTTGTCCATGCAGTGTTAGGGACTCCGTCGGCTCCCGGGTTGTCTTCTTTGTGGTGTTGCCTAGGGCTCGGTCAAGCTCAGCCCTGGTCAGGTGGGTGTCAAGATTATGGGTGGATGGTGTGGCTGTTGATATGTCTATGAGGTCGGCTCTCCAGGTGAAGTTCCTGGTGAGCGCTTGTTGGTGGGAATAAGGGAGGTTGATTGCAGGGTCTGTTCTGTCCGTGAACATTTTGTTTTGTTCTGCTGCAATTTGGCCATGGTGTGGGTAGAGTGGGGGGGGTGGTGAGTCTCCCCTGGATGCTGTTAAGTTTGCGCCAGAGTTGTCTGGAGGTGGTGTGAGAGTTTATTTTGGTACACCAGAGTTTCCACTTCCTGTCTGATTCGGCAAGCTCGACATCTTTGGCCCAACTGGTGGCTATTTTAACGAGATTCTCAGTGCCTTGGTTGGGGTTCGTGCGTAGCTTGTAGAGGAGTTTGTTGCAGAATCTTTTTGCTCTCCTCATTGCATTGGAGGTGGTGCGGCCAGTGTGATTACAGGAGATGGTTTGCTTTATGGTGTCTGTCATTGCTTGGTAAGTGAGTGTTGTGAACTCATCACATGTGATAGGTGGGTTCAGATCTATTAAGGTTATTAGACGAAGGTTGAAGGTTGCCCAGTCCGCATGGTTTAGGTTGAATCTGGGTGATGGTGGGGGGTGGGTGACTTTGGGTGCATTGGTGCGCAGGAGAGCTGCGTGGTGGTCTGAGTATAGTGTTGTGAGCTCCCAGGAAGCTGCGGCTGCAAGGCAGGAGTCGGTGATGCAGAGATCAATTGATGTGCTTGCCCTGTAGGTAGGCGAGCCATCATTGAGGATAGAATGGGATGTTGAGTCGAGGATCTCTGCTAGGAGGACACAGCCTCGAGGGGAATCGATGTTGTTGCGTCCCCAGGAGGAGTGGTGGGTGTTAAAGTCTCCCATGACAACCTGGTGATCTGTGCCGTTGCCGAGGGCCCGGAAGATATGGTTTAGAGTATAAGTAGTGTTGACAGGGTTGTAAATGTTGTATACATCGATGACGGAGTGTGCTAGGTGGAGACGTATGCGAAGGGTGTCAGCATGAGGGTTGAATCTGTTGGGTGGGATCTTAGTGGAGTGGATGTGGTTGCTTACGAATGTGGTGGTTCCTCGTGAGGGTCTGCCTGCTGCTGCGCGTCTTACTGCGGGGATGTGGTATGTGGTGTAGCCTTTGATATGGGGTGGATCGATGAGGAAGGTTTCTTGGAGAAGTGCGACGTCAATTTTCTCTCTTTTTAAGGTGTTGCCAAGAAGAGCCATCTTGGATTTCAGTCCGGCACAGTTCCAGGAGAGAATGGTTAAAGAGTTGTTACTGGAACGGGGATGGGAGTGCGGGCTGGTGGGGCATTATTGTGTACCTCCATTTTGAGCTGTCAGGGCGGCACAAAAAGAAGCTGGCAGGTCGTTTGGGACATGCGGAAGGAGATGCTGGATGTTGGAGTCGACTTGGAGCCAGTTAATTAAGCCAAAGGCTAGGGCCTCAACTGAGATTCTGGGTGTTATGCTGGAAAGTGATGCATTAAGAATGTGGAGGAATATAGGGGTGGGATTTGGGTCGAAGGCAAGGGGGTCGCATGGTGTAGAGGGGAAGGTGGTTTGGGTGAAGGAGTCAGCAGTGGCTACAGTTTGAGTGGAGATGGATCTGGTCTGTGGGTGGGAGGAGTAGGGGTTGCAGATCTTGGGTTTGGGGGCGGTGAGGTTGAGGGAGGGAGAGGAGTGGAGGTGCTGAGGGGTGGGTAGGAGGAAGCAGAGGGAGAAGGAAGGGCAGTGGAAGGGAGGGCATCAGGTTGGACAGGCAGGGCAGCAGTAGGGGGGGCCTCAGGTTGGGTGGGGGGAGTGGGGCAGGCAGGAGGGGGAAGTAGCACTGGGCAGTCTGTACTCTTGGCTTTGTGATTACCTTTGCAGGCAGAGCACCTGACGGGTGCCTCACAGTTAGCGGCAATGTGCCCTGGAGCGGCACAGCGTGCGCAGACAGCGGCAGTGGCTTTGCATTCGTGCCTGTAATGGCCGTATTGTTGGCAGGTGGTGCAAAAGGTTGGTCTGAGGTGAGGAGTGGCGATTCGTAGGAGACCGTAGGCTCCACAGTCAAGCCGGCAAGTGGTGTCTATTGGATGGTCAGTGAAGACATTGGCACAGTAAGTGGCAATGTCTCCCTTCTTTATCCGGGAGGCGCTGACAATGGAATGTCGTCCGATCAGGTCGGCGGGGTTTATGCGTGGGTGGAAGCCAGAGATGACATAGTGGTGCGTCTTGGCTGATCCATGCATCTCCATAAAAGTTGTGGAGGCTCAGAGTCTGTCGAGGGAAAACTGTGTCTTGGCACCAATGACGAGGTGGTCAGGGTATTTATCAAGGGAGAGAGGGGTAGTGCCTTGGGTGCGATCGAACTTGTCGAGTTCCTTCCGCGTGTCTTCTAACTTGCGATTGAAGAGGAAGAGGGCGAGGAACCTCTTGGGCTATCACCGTGGTATTCGGTTTGTGGAGGAGTAGCGGTTGTGGGCGTCTTGCGTTTGTTCTTTCGAACTACCTTGCACCAAGAGTCCGCCATGGTGGGGTATTTCTCATCGTCGCTGGACTCGGGGTCCTTTTCGGTTTCGGTGAGCGTGGGCACACAGGGTGGGGAGACTGACCTGTTGGCAATGGCGTTGTTGTTCTTGTGCATGGAAAAGGAGGGGATTGTGGTGGTGGGGAGGCTGGACGAAGAGGTGATGGCAACTGGGTGTGGAGTGTGATTGACGATGTTACGAGGTGGTGTGGGAGGGCCTCGTGGAATGGGCTTGGCAGAAGGTGGCGCATCTAGGCCGCTGCGTCCAATGGTTGGTGGAGTGGCACTGCTGGAGTAGGTGTGGTCCGTCGTAGGAGTGTTGGGGAGAGTGGTATCATCTTGGTCACTGAACACCGGCTTTATCGGTGGTGCTGGTGGCACGGCACGCGGCAGTGGTTCTGGTTCGGGTATAGGTGTTGGTGAATCGACCTGTACCGCCTCGCTGTGCACACGCTCCTCCAGTATGCGCCACAGCTTCTTCTCGTAGACCCGGCGTGTCGACTCTAAGACGGGTCCAGGGTTGATTCCATGGTCCTTCAACTGAGCTCTGAGGTCATCGTCCGACAGAGCTGACACTTCATATGCTCCTGCACCATTCATTTCTGTAGATGTTTTCTTTTGAGGCAAACCAGATTTTTTGTTACGTTTTGTTGGCGAATTCAGTATCGTCACTTTTATTTATTAATACTTAATGAAAGGATAGTGTCAGCTTCTGACAGTTAAAATTGGGAATGAGAGCGTGCGTCCACTGAACAGAGAAACAATTCAACAAAATAGATCACATCAAAGACAATGGAGATGTAATGGTGTTGATAAGCAAAATGGTACCCCATTGACGTGGAGAATTTATATGCTCCATCAAACCAGGCTGAGTATTCATGAATACATGTTTTTATGTGGCTGTGCAACTTGAAACAAGGAGGGATTGAATGTAACTTAGCATTTGTGTACTGTTGGCTAATACTAGGTTCAAGCACTCTAACTAATGATCACTCTAACACATTTAACTGATATATTTATCAATTACAAAAGTTTAACAAAATAAACAAAACATATTAACAAACAATCCTATAAAATAATTCCATAAGATTCCTTCGATTTATGGTGTATTTAGTAAAAAAAATACTGCTAAACCAACTCGCGCGCGTCCACCGTGACGTTCGCGTGGCATGAGATTCTGTGTGGACAGAAGGTAATGGGTGTGGGTGATAGGTCACTAGTAGGTGGACAGGAGTTGATGCCATTAAAGCACAACTTGTCCACTGTTCATCTGTGTGACTTGTCTTCCTTTTATTCCTTAGGAGTTTAATTAAGGGTTGTTTAAGGGATGCATCAGGGAGTGAGATGAATGGGAAGAGCTTTGTAGTATTATCTGGTGTTCATGCGGCCGTGCATCCAGTAATATTATAATGGTGACCACAAACGATCCTCTGAGACGATTCTCTGAGATGACGTCCGGCGATGATCTCCGGCGATGATGGCTGCGAGAACCCCCGTGAGGACGACAGATGCGCCTGTGATGATGACAGACGTCTCCGATGGTCAGGTAGCATCCAGTTTGCTTATATCACTTTGTACAATTTTCCGTTATAATGACATGAGGATATATGTGAACTCGACTATAATAAATTGCAACTTATCTATATAATGGTAAATGGTAATATATAAAACCCAAAGCCATATGAGGGATATGTGGAGTTGGTAAACTATTACTCATTAGGTATAGAAATTGTATAGTAAAATAGTATAGAGGAGGAGTGTCACTTCTTAGATACAGTCTTTGGAGGAGTTGCCTCACATACCCCTCCCCCCAGGTGTTATTCATGGATCACTACACACCACAAGGCACTGTATCCAGCATGACAAGGCCATGGATACAAGAGATTGAACTCTGATTGGTGGATAGATAAATACCTGTTAGGGATTGGGAGATCAACCCATGTGACCACCACCATCTTGGATTCTAGAAACCTATATAAGATAATAAAACAGGGAGTCTCACTATCCTACTTTTCACTCTTTCTCTACTTTCCTTCATTACCTGTATTGATTTCTCATTAGCCTGTCCACACCACTCACACCACCAGCCGGCGACTTTACAACTTGTTTTGGGACTTTTAAAGTCTATTAATCTACATGATTTAATCAATTATTCACACAAAATGTAGCTGGTTATGATAAATAAACATTTGAACTTTAGATTCTAACATTTGTCTATATGGTTGTCTAAAATCCTTGTCAGTGCTGGTGGACTAACTACAACTCAACAGGAGCAAACAATTTCAGCACTCTCCCCCCATGTATACAGTTGCATAAACTGAACACCTGCAAAGTTTATGCTTGGAGAGCATTTGTCAGAGTAAGGTAGGAGTCTCAGCAGCCTATACCAGTGTTGCAGTTTCCGCGGTACACCAGTGTGCGAGGGACACATCGCTTCTGCGCATGCGTCAAAATCGAACAGCATCATCACTAACCGTATAAATTTAATATAATGTTTTTGCTAAAGATGTTTTCTATATGTGTACCAACAAATTTGTTTCTAGGTGGTGTGGTTTTAGAGATATTTCACTTTTTCTGTATTTTCTGTATGAAGATTGCTCACGACCATTGAAAATGAATGCCTTGAGTTTGACGGTAGGCGCAGTGCAAAACATTAGTTTTATTCAAAATGAATAGAAATCAAGAAGCCTAACCTTATACATTTAATATAATCTTTTTGGTAAAGATGTTTTCTATATGTGTACCAAGCGGTTTGTTTCTAGGTGGTGTAATTTGAGAGATATTTGACTTTTTCTGTATGAAGATCACTCATGGACATTGACAATGCATTTGAATGGATGTGTCCCTCACAAACTGGTGTGCCGTGGAAACTGCAACACCTCTTCCATTTGAAGTTGCATACTCCAATGGTTTTGAATTTCTGTATTTTTTTCTGAGATGAATATATTAGATCGATCACTAGTATCTACTTTACATTAGTTCAAAGTTACTTTATATTAAATGGTAAACTTTTGAAATATTTTGAGCGCAACATGGACAATTTGTTTTGGCAAGTTTGCCAAAATTCTGACATCATAGACGTCTGCAGTAACAGGTTCTGTTAAATTGACTCAGTATTGCCTTCTACGCAGAAACAAATGCGTACCAAGTGCATCAGTATCTAAGTTAGATGTGCAAAATCAAATCTAGATAATTGGTTTGGTTTTGAAAATATATTTCATCAGACTATGCAGCTTTAAAGTCATACGAATGGGATTCAAACTTATATCAGTTAGCCGTGTGCCACAATAGTTCAGACTGTAATTGATTTAGTCTAGTTCTGCTTTCTTAATAAGATTTGTCACTGTTTGTGACCGGATGGCTGGATATGTTGGACACCCGTCTCTCTCGTTTTGGTAGATGGTGGGATTCGAACCCTGGCGGAATCAAACCAATGACTTATAAAATTGATACTCTCCCAGTGGGGCAGAACTATGAAGTCACCATGAGTGTGCACTGTCACAAGTCGGTACCCATCCTGATATAACCTTAGATGATGGCAGGACGTAAAACTCCAACCAACAAACCATAGCGGCTCAACTAACTATATACATATACATGTATATAGATTTAATGTCTAAATGGTGCATATGGGTGGTTACCCATTGTGTCATTCATAGCAGCAGCTGGGCCGCCTCCCTCCCTATTGCAGCTTCCCTTCCCCCCCCCCTCCCCCCGTCCCTCCCCCTGTTCCCCCCATATGCAGTTTGAAAGGGTACCCGGTTAAAAAGGTTTTTCTCTCCCAATGTGCATGCGTCAAAGTCGAATGACAAGCCATCTTGTCTGAATTTCTGGATGAAAGTGGGTCTCCAGGAAAAAAAATGGAATTGCTGATATTCTCGGATAGGTTCAACATTGTCAGGGAATTGCTGTAAATTCCCGGAAGTCGGGTTTCATACATATTGGTATACGCTGATACTGATAGTGCTGTGCCGATTGAAGCGCCTATTGGTAGTGCTGCTGATAGTGCTGCGGTGTTTGACACATTTATTAGTAAATAGTAGTATATGCTGATGGTCCTGCAGCGTAAAACAACATTTGAATATGCACTTATACCTTATAGTGCTATGGCGTTTGAACGTATTAGGATACACTTATAGCTACAGGAAAAATCCCAGCAATCCGCGAAATCGCAGATATCTGTCTGATATCCTTGAACATGAGTACAATCTCAATCAGGCAGAAATGCATGCGCATTGTGAAAAGCCCTGTCTTAAACCGTCAGCTTTCCCACGGCAGGTGGTGGCGGGAGGTGCTGTCGCATCCCGCCCGGCCGGAGGGGAGGGCAAGTAGCACACACACCCACTGATTTAACCCACCCACACACACCACTAGTTGTGTTGGAGACATGGCGGAGGGACTACCATCATTGGTGAGGTTGCAGTGCATTGTGTTGGAGATGATGGCTGAGGGACTACCATCATTGGTGTGGTTGCAGTGCATTGTGTTGGAGATGATGGCTGAGGGACTACCATCATTGGTGAGGTTGCAGTGCGTTGTGTTGGAGATGATGGCTGAGGGACTACCATCATTGGTGAGGTGGCAGTGCGTTGTGTTGGAGATGATGGCTGAGGGACTACCATCATTGGTGAGGTTGCAGTGCGTTGTGTTGGAGATGATGGCTGAGGGACTACCATCATTGGTGAGGTTGCAGTGCGTTGTGTTGGAGATTTTATCCACAGTGACTTGTGTTGGAGATGGTTCCTTGGAGACTATAATTACAAAGCTGATATATACTGCTTTAAGATAATAATTTCATGTATTAATTGTATATATATTAACTTCTTATAAATATTAAACTCGTAACTCAACTACTTTCACAAAAGACATTTATTATGTACTATATATCAAACAGCAAGCTGACAACCGAGCAAGGCTTATTATCCCCATGTTGACACTAGATGCCCTGGGTCAGCTGAGGTCGATGATTACGTGCCTGCTGGTGGTGTTTTTCTTGGAGCGCGTCATCATCAGGCTGGTCTGAGACCAGGGGCCGAACTGGGGGTCTTTGAAGGGGCCGAGCAAGGCACCATGTGAGAGTTCAGTGTCGACGTATGAGTGAATGAATCTCGTGTGGGCTGGGTCCTCTTTGTGATTGTTTGTTGTGGGGGGCGTGACCGATGTGTAGTCCACCGGCCACCCAAATTCCAAGAACTCGACCACTTGTTTATCGTGGTCTCCGACTATCAACTCCTTCCAAGGACTGATGGTCAGACCTGATGGGATCGGTATCCTGGCCTTCATGAAGTTTGGGAGTGCCGTGCGGCATACTTTGTTATAAATGTTGAGGTATTGGGAGTGATCTCCCCACAGTTCTTCCCGCGGGTGGGGCCACATCCTGTTGAGGATCGGCCTGTATGCTATGGGCGTGAGGGGTGGGCGTGGCCCTCCACTGTTATCATCATCACCACCGACAGACATGTCATCACCACAGATCTCCCAATCTTCACTAACATGTTTATGGTTTATAGTTGTACTCACTAGTTGTTGGTGGGTGACATGGCTGGATGGGTGGTGGGCACTGTGGGTGTTCTGTTGTGTCTCCGTGTCAGCACTGGCCACCCATTCAGGGTGGGCGTATCCGTGTTGTGGTCCATAGTCAGTGGCGGACATTTTTGTTGACATCATTCGGTTTGTTGGCTGCCATGTTGTGTCCCTTGGTCATGGGCCTCCCTGCCTGGGGGAGGTGTCGGCCATGTTGTGGCGGTTGAGTGGTTGGCACCATCTGGCTGTACCACATGGTCTTCATTACGTGTCGTTATGGGCTTAACGTGGCAGATTTTGAATCCACCATTTTCAAGATGGCGTGTGTGGCCATCTTAGTCGTCTTTATCCCAATCGTGTGTCCTTTTTTGTGATGCGGTTATTTGGGTAGTAGTTTCCTTGGGTGCGGGGAGGCGTTTCAGGTGTATTCTCCTGTGGATCTCCCTGGCACATGCAGTTAGTTACCTGTGCAAGGGTACAACAGTTCATGATAACAAAGAAATTTGGAAGTAGCGCCGTTTTACCTCGCTTTTTGTTGACTGCCGTCCCGGCTGCTGCTAGTATCTCATTGATGGCGTCCGCATTGTCCATGTGGTTTGTGCCGCTTCCCAGCCTGGCTGACTGTGTGCGCGGATGGCTCGCCACGTGGTCGATCTACTCGTGGTACATGTCGATGTATCGGTTTTCCTCCATGTGGTGTGTGCTGATCCTCTCGTCTGTGCAGGGTCTCTCCATCCTTGGTGTGGGCACAGCCTTGTGGGTTTTGAAATCAATGGCTCCTTGTGACCGCCTCCGGCCCATGGCCGGTGGCGGTTGCTGCTGGAGGCTGTGACGTGGGGCACCTGGAGCGTGTTATGTTCCTCCGGTTCACTGTCACTGTCACCGCTATCCTCTGTTACATAGCTGTCCTCCTTTGTGTTCCTCATCCGGTTGTTCGCCTCAAGTGCATGCATTCTTGATAGAAGGCTGGACTTGAAGTAAGTCATCTGTTCCACACTGACTGCCCTCATCGTGCTCAGCATGTCATTGCTGCTCGTGCCAGGCGTGGGTGCCGCCGGCTGCGCTGCCGCCGGCGCTGGTGCAGGCGTGGTGCAGCGTGCTGGGGTGGGCTTCCTTGCGGCCCGTTGGTTACTCGCTCCCTAGTTTCTTTTTCCCGTGCGGCCTCGGCATCAACTTTCTTGGGTCTTCCACGTGGCTTGGGGGCACTGTTCTGCCTGGAGTTGGCAGCATTCCTGGTGGATTTTCTGGATTGCGGCAGTTATGGTCAGATTTCCGAATCGTGAGTCTCGTCGTGGTGCCCCCTGGTTTTTAGCGGGGGAAGGTTGTATGCGGCTTGCAGTTCGGTCATCTTTCTAAAGGGGGCGCCACCATCGCAGGCTGAACCGCAGGCAGATTTGAACCCATGTCTTTTGCTAGTTCAGGTTTCATTGAGTTCAGAGTGTTCCGTCTCCACCATAAATTACTTAGGGTAACATCCACAATTATTCCGATATTCAGCATAGGGAGGAATGCAAATGTTCTATTACTGATCGGTGTCTGTGACCAGGCACATGTGTGTATATATATATATATATATATGTATGGGTTGGTGGTGCCTGAGTGGGATGTAAATAGACATAGTGGTGCTGGCAGGTCTGGGTGTGAGCGCACTCGGGGGCCTACCCCTTCTGCTGGGATAGGGATCACCACACTCAAAGGTCAAGGTTGGTGGTGGCCATGAGGTCATACAACTTGTGGTGGTGAGCAGACCACTGGTATCCATGGGGACCAGGAATGCTGGATCCCTATTGGTTGGGCCAAGAATGCTTTTTTTCCAATTGGGGGGAAGGGGTGGGTGATACTCTACAATGAACCCATGTAACCATATAAATAATAAACCAGAGGGCTGGACTCTGTCTTCTTCTTTACACTTTATACTCTTCCTTTCTCTTTGTCTGTATTGATTTCACCATAGCCTGCCTACACAGCCACAGATTTGAGCATTTGACTTTACATTTTGTTTAAAATGAGCATGACATACTTAGTAAATGTCCCTTTGTCGCTAAGTTTGATAACAATCCCCCTCCCATAATTCATGTCACTCGGTGAGAAGTCCACTGCCCGACAAAACGAGTGAAGTAATGTACTTACAATATAATGTATTGTAAGTATTAAATACACACAATTAATACTAGTTCAACTTTTCAGTAACCCCAGATGGGTCCAATGATAAGAATTCTGATTCAGTAACAGAGATAGTCCAAATACACATGTAATATTTAATACCAAAATGCACTAGGCTTGGTCCTACTGCTTCACTGGCCAGAGCTTGTACAGTGTATTACTAACGACCCCCACCCCAACAGCAGAATTCATATTGCTGTGATGTACCTATCAACCCTAAAACAGCTAACTGCAAATAAGAAACTCACACAGTAGGGTAACACTAGAACATGTATTGCAAACTGATATGACCAGACCCTACATTAAAACTTAATACAACTTTATCAAATGAATACAGAATATAACTTCTACTTACATTCTAAATAACATGTAAATACTCACTTTGATCTGATTAATATTCACCTAGTGACATGACACTATTGTTCCCATATTGCTATGGAACTTGTGGATTACAGAATTGCATTGCTATATGATGAAATGTATGTATGCAACAGTTATTGTATGCCTTACATAAAACACGCACAACAAAATTAGGGTTAACACAGATTTAATCGAAACAATATTTCACATTTTACAGTATTTTAAAGTAAGACATCCAAGCATTTAGGCCTCAAAAGTATGCCATTACATGACTTATTGACTGGTCAATTTGTATGTGGTCAATTTGTAAATACCTTTTGCAAAGCATGTTCAAATTGAAAACCTTTCAAATACATCTCCAAAGACTTGTTTTCAAGATTCTGCGATCCTTTATAGGTGGAACTGATAACAAACAAGAATTGGATGGACGGAACAGTAAAACAAAGTAGGCAAATCTACACCCAGAATGGGAATACACCTATTCTGTTACCATTGTGTATTAAATGCCTATTATAGCAATATGTAAGATGACATTGAGGCCATTCCACACAACAGAACGTCACAAATTGTATAAGTTGTGACAACTACTTTGCTTAAACCCTAGAACAACTTACCGTTAGTATAGGGTGGTACAAACATCGTCTACCCTATGAACTGTTTTCTCATATCCTCTCTCTCCTCCTCTCTTCCCCTCTCCCTTCCCCTCTCCCTCTTTTTCTCCCCCTCCCCATTTTCCCCTCTCCCCTCTCTCCCCCTCTCCTCTCTTCCCCTCTCTCTTCCCCTCTCCCTCTTTTCCCCTCTGTCTTCCCCTCTGTCTTCCCCTCTCTCTCCCCTCTTCCCCTCTCTCTTCCCTCTCTTCCTCTCTCCGTCTCTCCCCCTCTTCCGATCTCTCCCCCTCTCTTCCCATCTCTTCCCCTCCCTTCCTCTCTCTCCCTTTCTTTTTCTCTCTTTTTCCCTCTCTTCCCCTCTCCCTTCCCTTCTCGCCTCCTCTCTCCTCCTCTCTCCTCCTCTCTTCCCCTCTCCCTTCCCCTCTCCCTCTTTTTCTCCCCCTCCCCCCTCTCCCCTCTCTCCCCTCCTCTCTTCCCTCTCTTCCCCTCTCTCTTCCCCTCTCCCTGTTTTCCCCTCTCTTCCCCTCTATCTTCCCCTCTCGCTCTTCCCTCTTCCCATCTCTCCCCGTCTCTTCCCCTCTCTTCCTCTCTCTCCCTTTCCTTCCCTCTCTCTTCCCCTCTCTCTTCCTCTCTCCCTCTCTTTTCCCTCTCTCTTCCTTTATTTCTGTCTCTCCCCTCTCTTACCCTCTCTTCCTGTCTCCCTTTCTTTCCCTCTATCTTCCCGTCTCTCTTCCGCTCTCCCCTCTCTCTTCCCCTCTCCCTCTTTTCCCCCTCTCTCTTCCCCTCTCTCCCCTCTCTCCCTCTTCCCATCTCTCCCTCTTTTTCTCCTCTCTTCCACCATCTCTTCCTCTCTCCCTCTCTTTCCCTCTCCCCCTCTCTCCCCCCATCTTCACCCTCTCTTCCCCTCTTCCCCTATCTCTTCTCCTCTCCCTCTTTTCCCCCTCTCTCATCCCCTCTCTCCCCCCTTTCTCCCTCTTCCCCCTCTCTCCCTCTGTTCTCCCTCTCTTCCCCTCTCTCTTCCCCTGTCCCTCTTTTCCCCCTCTCTCCACCTCTCTTCCCCTCTCTCTTCCCCTCTTTTCCCCTCTCCCCTCTCTCTTCCCTCTCTCTCCTCTCTTTTCCCTCTCTTCCCCTCTCTCTTCCCCTCTCTTCCTTTCTCTCCCTTTCTTTCCCTCTCTCTTCCCCTCTTCCCTCTCTCCCCTCTCTCCCCTCTCTCTTGACCTCTCTTCCCCTCCCTCTCCCCCCTCCAATGGGTCGCCATTAGCAAAAGGTAAATTGTTGACAATCTCAGTGTAGGCAACTGTAATGTTGTATGCTTTATATTCAAATGACAAATTAAAGACAGAAGGAGCAATTAAAAATAACATAAGCGGAGCGAGAACATGGGTGAAATTGTTAAGGGGAAACTGTGATGCCTTTGACTGTGCTAAAAAGCGGTATATTTAAATTAAAAGACAACACTGTTAATAGAGCATTTCCATTAACATTTAAAGATTAAGCATATTAAAATAATTGTATTAAAATTCAGGAAAATTGGTACAGATGGTCTGGTGTTAATTGCTGCTTTGTTAATAGGATGTACATGCTTGTTAAGACAGTCCAATTGATTTTATTCCGAGATGCTGGGGGATGGCGGTCATACTCTGCTCGGGAGTGACATCAAGGCGCATGCGACACACTTGACGGTGACAACCAGAAGCACCAAAACCACATCCAGACCAGAGGACATCTACCACATCGATCTGCCCCGGGTACCAAGTTCCACGTTCTGTCCTTGGTATGCATGGAATAAATACTGACGCAGCTTCCGGGTGCATAAGGATGCCCCAGCATTCGTACTGTCGAACGGGGCCCCACTGACTGGCCGAATCTTCACGAAATGCCTGAATGTGTAAAAATGTATAAACATGTATTGCAAGTCTGAGTATGTGTGCCTGGTGTGCTTCGACAGTATGACTGTGATCAACCTTTAGATGATGTCTTATGTCTTCAATTACCAAGAACTTTGTCAATCTTCATTAATATGTAACTAACTATATATAATCTTAACTAGCTAGTGTCTGGTAACCTGCATATAAGTAATGATAAGTAGGATCTCTATCTAATTTCTGGGTTGTACTACCTGGTCGCCTAGAATAGATAAAAGCTAATAGAATCATCTGTACTGATGAATGAAGCTTCAATTAATATGTTATCCAGTGATAGAACTAATTATAAAGGCTCTTTTAAAAATTTATTATGCCTGATGAATAAATTTATTAGCTCAAAAAGTGATTATTTGTGTCTGGTTTTGAATTGTTCATGTTTCCGGTAACATGCGTCAAAACCCTGACTACGGGCTCCATAGTGATGCATACCGTTAGTTCTGGCGGGTTTGCTTCCCGGTTTAGGCGGCGTTGGTTGTAACGTCGGCTTTGCCGTTGATTCTCCACTGCCTCTCGTAGCGCCAGTGACAGGTCTTCAATCTGTCGTGCCAGATTAAATTCCACTGTCTCATCTCCTGTCTCCTCTGTCCGTTGCTTCAATCCTAGATATGGTCTGTTTCGATGGCGTCCATATGTCAGATAGAACGGGGAGCACACGTTTGATCACTCTCTCTCTGAATACCTTAGGGAGGATCAATCTCGGGTAGCTTGCTTTTCCATGTGGTGCCCGCAGTGTGTACAGCACGCTCTCTAGCAGCACAAACTCTTGTGCATCCTGGCCACCCAACTCGTATTCCGGCATTTCCTTTTGGGCCGTTAGCAACTCTGCATTGTCCAATTGATAGTGCCCAAATGGTATTTCTTCTTCCGACACGAAAATATCGACCGTGGCCATTTCTTCCGGCTCCATAGCTTCCGCGGTCGGTCTCAGCCGCGACAACATGTCTGCCCAGGTGTTGTCTTCCCCTTTCATGTACAGGATCGGTGCTGCATATTCTGACAACGCAGTGGCGCATGGTCGGTGTATATTTTTACATCTGCGCCATTCAGATATGAGCGTAAATTAACCAGTGCATAGATCAATGCGTATGCCTCCTTCTCCACCGTTGGGTAGTTCAGCTGAGCGGCCGTGAATCTACCACTGATGAAGTGCACGGGTCTGGCGATCCCTTTTTGATCTTCTTGCACCAGTATCGCACCCATACTGTAGTCAGACGCATCTGTGTATAGTTTGTAGAGCTTGGACGGATCGGGAAACTGTAATACTACACTGTTAAGTAATAGCTCCTTCAACTCGTCCCAAGCCCTTTGGCACACCTCTGTCCACACAAACTTCACATGCTTACCCGGCAGTGCTGTTATGGGTGCAACTATGTCGGCGTAGTTAGGCATTAACTGCCGATAGCAGTTTGCGGAACCCAATAGGCATCAAACTCCTTGCTTCGTAGTCAGGGCTGCCATTTCGCGGATGGCCGCAACTTTTTCCGGGTCAGCTTTTAGACCGTCCTTACCAACCACAAAACCCAACAACTTCACCTCTGTTGCTACGAATTCGCATTTTGACGGCTTAATGGTCAATCCTTCACTTTACAATACCCTCAGTACTTCGCCCACGTGGCTACGATGCGAGTTTTCATCCGGAGAGTATATGATTATATCGTCCAAGTAAATTAGACAATATTTCCCCAGTTGCTTTGCCAATATCGCATTCATCATGCGCTGAAATATTGCCGGCGCATTGCACAGACCAAACTGCATCCGCGTGAACTGGAAGAGTCCCATGTGGGTGGCAATCGCGGTCTTTGCTCGACTCGATTCTCCCACCCGGACTTGCCAGTATCTTGATTTAAGGTCCAGTGTTGTGAATACCTTCGCACCACCCAACTGATCGAAAATATCCTGTATTCTCGGCATTGGGTATGAGTCTTTGCGGGTTACCGCATTCAGTTTGCGATAGTCCCCGCAAATCCTCATCGTTCCATCCTTTTTCGGCACCATCGTCACTGGGGATGCCCATGGGCTACAGCTCGGCTCAATAATGCCCTGTTCTAGCATCCCACGCAGTTCATCTTCCATCATGGTGCATTTTGCCAGTGGCATGCGGTATGGGGGTTGATTGATGGGGTGTGCCGACTCGGTATCAATATGCATCTCCACTACTTTTGTGGCTATCAGCAGCCTTTCTCCATGTCTCCCTGTCTCCCTGTCCGAGATGTCACATTCATCTCCCGCGACCCCCATTCATGCGTGATATTACACAGCACCACCTGTTGTTTCCTATACAGTAAGGTGGTGCCACATAGTAATAGCGCATCGGTTCCTAACAACATATCATGCTGCAAACTTTCTACAACATAACAATTAATCCTGACATCATACATATTTACCTCCGTGATTCCTTTTGTCATCAATAAGTGCACGGACAGTGAGCGCAATCCAATTCCTGCTTCCAACCTCTCACTCGCTGCTCCTAATTTTACCAACCGCTGCCAACTAGCGATTTTTATCATTGCATGTGCCGCTCCCGTATCCACCAATGCGGTCAGTATTGCGCCGTTAATCGCAATTCTCACTGTTGGCCTGTGGTCGGTCGCGGCCTCTAGTTTCCCGACAGCGGGCTGTACCGGCTGTCCATCCGCTGGCCGTTCCTCTGCCACTGTGGTGCCTGGGCCTGTTGCATCCCCCGCTGTCCCACATTTTGACAGACCCGTTGGATATGGGGCCCGCCACATATCCAGCATCTCAGGGGTGGCCTGCTCTTGTTATATCTCTCATTTCTGTAGATCTCCCTCGCTGGTTCTCTTCTATATGCTGCTGGTGCCTGTACCTGCGGTCTGGGGTGATATGGCAGCGCCTCTACAGGTTTTTCTTGTGGCACCATCAAATGCTCCACCATTTTCCGGAGTGCTTTTACCTCTCCCTGTAGAGTTTTCCTGTCATTCCCGGCCACGCTCCTTCCATTCGCTGCGGTCTGCTGGTCAGGGGACTGCGGGGTCTTGTTTGGTTTGGGTGGATTCTCCCGGAGTGCATTCTCCTCGGAGTGCCGCCTGCACCTTTTCCTCCCTCTCTACTGCTTTCTTCTCACCCCTCTTCCAGGCGCGGCCCTGCGCGATCGCTGTTTCAAAAGCTTCCTCCAGGGTTGCGAGCCGTCGGAAGTCCACCGCGGTGATCACAGCCTCATTTCTCAGCAAGTCTATGAACAACCCTAGCAGTATCCCCGCCGAGTCCGACCCTGGTTTGGCTTCTGCGAGGTCCCAACCCCTCTCCACTGCCAGTCGGAAACGTTGGCAATACGATGCTTCCGTTTCCCCCCATTGCTGCTTCATTTTACTTACGATATTCCGCAGGTGGTCATGCTCATCTTGCGACAGGAGTGCCTCAGTGACCGCCTTGGCCACCGTGCTCCAGTCTCCTTCTCTATCCTCCCTGAAGACACCATAAATAATGTCTTGTAGCATGCCGCTCGCAAAACCCAGGGAGAACCACGTGATCTCTTCCCCAGTGGCTTCTGCGAGGTCCCCTGCCCGCTCGATTTGTCTTAGCCATTCGCGAAGAGCTCCCGCATCTGTCCCGTTTATTGCCGTTATTGATTTCCCATAATCTCGGAGAATCTTCGCCCGGTCCGCTCTGGCTCTCTGGGCTGCGGCCGAATCTTCTCTCTCCTCCCTCCATTCCTCCAGGGTCTCCCTTCTCTCTGCGTCATCCTTCACTATAACGATCTTAGATTCGCAGAACTCTGGCCAATAGCTGTCCTTATCTTTCGTCTCATCGATCCCTCCAGTTGCTGCGGATCGGTCATACCAGTCCTCAAACTCCTGTTTGAGTTGAGTTTGGTGGGAGCGTCGGTAAGGCATAATTGTGTTTGATATGGCAGGTTAATACGCGTTCAATAATACATTAATACAACTTGTATTTGTTTTCTACCAACCTTACACGTCTCCTATCGCGTCGAGCTCCACCACTCTGTCTTCGCTGGTGCCGTCCTCTCGCCGTTGTGACTGTCATGTTACTCGTCTTACTTCCCTTCTAACCACCTCCCATTTACCATTTTAACCACATCCCACGCATCCTGCCCAACCAGATAGCTCTCGAGTATGTGGTCACCAGTCTGAAATCCCGTATTTCTGGGTCCCCACATCTCATATATGCGGGCGTTTGAAGCTATTGATGGCCTATCCAGTTAGGTGGTACGCGAGGGTTATGGTTATCTTTTCTGATGGTTACTCATGTTATTAGTGATACTGTTCTACATGGCCAGAGTGCCCTACTATCTTGCTTAAAGTATAAGGCATACTATCCTGCATATGGCATACTATCCTGAATAATGCATAATATCCTGCATAAGGCATACTATCCTGCATAAAGCATATCATCCTGCATAAGGCATACTATCCCGCTTAAGGCATACTATCCTGCATAAGGCACACTATCCTGCATAAGGCATACTGTCCCGCATAAGGCATATTATCCTGCATAAGGCATACTATCCTGCTTAAGACATACTACCCTTTGGATATATTCTAATCAGATGAACTATATAGCAGAGCTTACCCCATAGTAGAGACACACAAGACACAATGCATGATTCGAGTCCAGCACCAGCAGAAGTATATTTAGAATGATCCTGATGCTTTGTTTTATTCAGTTTATATACATGCAACAGTGGATGTTATCAATATTTTTATCGGTTGCTTTCAGGGCTCACTCCCCACCCAGCTTTGACCACCACCTGACTATCATAAGCTTAGATAAACTCCAACAACCAACCAAGATAACATGTGGTGACTGTGTGTCTGGGTGAGATAAGGGGGAAGGATTGTGCTTAAAGGGGCATTGTTTCCCTCCCCCTGTGTGAGCCTTATAAAGGGAGTACTGTTTCATATTTTACCATCTCGATATTCAATATACACTTAATCGGAGAATTTTACATCATGACAATAATGTTAATAATGTATCTCATGAATTTCAATGAACACATCTTCATGCAATATTGACAACATTCAACATGTTAAGTTCAGAAATATCAAATGAAATTATTTTTTTTAGGAATTCTTGTCAAACCTCAAAGAATTTAGTAATTAGTCATCTACTTTGTATAATTTTATATCATAAATAGTAAAACATTTGTGCACTGTTATACAGGTTTGCAAAGCCTATATATATATAGCTTTAGTAATATTATTTAATTAATAGTAATAGTATGATATATTGCAAAAAGTGGCTTATGATCTCAAAACAAAAAATATATATTACTTTACTTTTCAGCCTTGCTAATTCATCAGTCTCGTTACCTCAAGTCGAATGAACATATATATGAGCATATACCCATCAACCCACCTTTAGCCTTGCTGGTCCAGCCAGTCTTTGACCATGCAGTGAAATCAACAATATAAACAACTATATATTAAAAAAAACACTTTTCAACCGTGCTGAATTATCAGTATTGCTACCTCAAGTTACTGAAATATATATAACAAAATATATTTAACTCTTCAGCCCTGCCTATTCCAAAATAACAAATGAACGTAAATGCATCTATCTGTCCTGTAATGGAGTTACATAATAATCAGTTCATGCCATTTTTAGTGATCAGAAAGTCATTCCCCAATAGTTCAGAGTTGTTGTCTTACTGCCATCAGTTACTCCCATTTCACTGTGCAGCCTGCTGAGAATTGGTCTCACTACCTCAAGCTAGATATGTGAATATCATACATAATGATCATTTATAGATAACTATCTTGATAGTTCATCCTTTGATAATAATCAGATTCTTAAGACTAACTGTGTTAACTCATGTTATCCCAACAAATACTGATCATTTGTCAAAAATAAATGTTGAAGATCATATCAAAAAATTATATATATTAGTTTACTCATAGCTAAGATTTGTCATCACGCTCTTGTCAAGTTAACATAACATATTTGTAAAAAAAAATTGTGAAATCCCTATGATTATTTTAGCTGACCTCCCAACGAACCGTCGCCTTTATAAAAATAATTTAGTTCATTCAATACCCTAGGCATTTCTGTTGCCTACCCGGGTATCTTCTCCACTTGATAAGTAGTAGAAAGCCAATCATGTCTCGCTCAGCAAACAATAAGAAAAAAAGGAAGAATCTTGCAGATCACTTTGAGATAAATGAAAAAGATCTTCACGTCAGACATTACTTAAAATCTCCCGACGTTCAACTAATGTTTTCGCTTAGCGGAATATTTTTGAAAAGTTTAATATCCACAAGACTACCTATACGTTTGACCTCACAATTGAAATTAAATGCAACGATCTGTCCAGAACCTGGGGTCAGAAAATCGCATGACTACCAGTTACTTCCCTTCACTGCACAGTAATTCACGAGACAGGTGTGGTATAATTTGATACTTCGGCAATCTCAACCCTACGGAAACCGACTGCCGCAAGCTACTGTCCCTATGTAGTTGACGGGTGGGCGGCGGCTGAATCAGTCTGGGTGTAGTGGGCTGGTTGGTATCCGAGCGACGACTGATGGTTAGTCGTGTGCGCGCGATCAGGTTGGTTTCGTATGATGCAAAATCAATGCGATAGGTGGCAGCAGGGTCGGCGCTGGAGTAGGGTGGGGTCGCCCCAGCAGGGATCGAGCGGGTTAGTTAGTTCACAGATCGGCATGTGGCGGTTCAGTCGTTGTGCAGCTTGAGAGTCTACCACGGACAATTCACAACGAGACAGGTGTGGTATAATTTGCATTTATTCAGAACAAGAGAAACACAGGCTCAAGAACAGGGAGAACAGGACACTTCGGCAATCTCAACCAAATAACGTAGAGAGTGCCCGTGTGGCGGCCGAGAACGCTTCTCTGGGGACGTAACTGTGCATGGCGTCAGATCTCCAGGCACCGAGTTTGCGGATGTCGTCGGCCGGGGCCCCGGCCCCGGCGCAGGCCTGTGCCCCGCACCTTCGGACGCTGTGCAGGGTGAAGGATGTCGGGGCGGGGTGGTGATGTGCCTGGAGAGCCCCGCGAATGGCAGTGGTCAGGACCCTGGCGGTCAGAGGGCGTCCGTCTGGGGTGGCAAACGCGAGGTCGGTAGGGTGGCCGGGGTTTGCATCGATGTAGCGGGACCAGCCGTTGACCGGGCAACACAGTGAGTTGGGGATGGTGTATAGTCGTATGGCGTAGTGATCGGCTCGGGATTTGGATGCTTTGGTGGAACGTATGTGTATTCGGAGCCCCCCCCGGCTCGTCGGTGATGTTGTGTCGCCTGAGGGTGTGGCGTGTAGAGCGGCTGTTAGGGACGACCACATTGCTCTACCGTAGGAGTGTGAAGAACATCATGAGGGTAGCAGTGGTGAGAACCAGTGTACCACACCTGAAGTAACGTACCACACCTTCGAGATGGGCTGTGGACAAAGCCGGGGCCGGCGCTGGCTCATGCAGCAATGTCCATCGCCAGCTCCCCGGGGACGACATGCTTCCCCGTTGGCGGGGCCTCCCGTAGAGCCATCAGGATACTACTCATGAACCGTCTAGCGGGCTGGACGCAGCGGGCTATGTGCTGGAGCCTCCCGACCAGCCTTTGGAGGTCTCGACGGGAGGCCTTCCGACCGGTGGACCAAAGCCTACATTCCGCCAGGACATCGGCCAGCTTAATGTCCGGTATCTGTACGGTCATCTTGCTTGTCGAAATCAGGTATCCTAGCCATTCGAGGCTCTTAGTTGGCGGCACGCAATTAGCCGGGGAGAGAGCGACTCCGAGTTCGCTGGCGAGGGTCATGATGTCCTCATATGCGTCACATGCTTTCTTGATGGAAGGGGCCACCCCAACGAAATCGTCGAGGTAGCAGAGTGCATGGTGTCCTCGCTGTCTGAGGAGATATACCATGGCATTGGTTGTTCGGGCGCAGGCCAATGATGAGGTGCGGCACCCGAATGGTGGCGCAACGTTGAAGTAGGTGAGTCCATGTAGAGTGATGCCGTACAGGGGGACAGACAGGGGGCAAGCACAGAGTCTGAGCTGAGGTCCATGATGACCCGCCTCTCGTTGGTGTTCTTTTTAGGGCGGGTCATCATGGGGCTGGTCTGCGCCCAAGGGGTGAAGGGGGGGGTCGAGAAGGGACCGAGCAGTGCACCGTGTCCCAATTCGGCATGGACGTATCTCTCTATCCAGGTCAGGTGAGCTGGGTCCTCCTTGTGATTGGCGCTCGAAGGAAGTGGAGCCTGGTCCCCGGTGAAGTCCGCCGGCCAGCCAAACTTGAGGTACTCGAGCAGCTGTTGATCATGGTAGCCGGTGAGGTAGTGCCTCCACTTGCTTATTATTAGCCCCGAGGGGACGGGCACTCGGGCGACTAGGTGGTTAGGTAGGCCAGTGACCCTGACCGTGTTTTATATCTCATGATAGTTCTCGTCGGTCCAGACAACGGGGACGGAGGTAGGCCAGATCCTGATAAGGGTTAGCCTGTAGGATGCTGGGGTGTGTGGGGGGTTGTAAGTGGCGATCAGACTCGTTAGATCGTTGTCGGTTATGGTGTCTATGTCTTCGTCTGCACGTCGTCTGTCGTCGTATGTGAGAGCTTCGTCGGTTTCTTGGGAGGTCTCTTCTACCCGTGGGTACCCGCCACCAATGGGTAGAACTGTGCCGCTCTGAGTGTTGAGTTGAGGCTTGGGCGGGAGGGCGGGTACTGGCTGTGTTAACCCGGCGTGAGGCCGGGGTGGGGGCGGGGGCGGGGGCGTGTCGGGTTTGTTTACATCGGGTTTGTTTACATCGTCAGGGGAGGGGGCGTGGCCGCCGGGGTTGCGCGGCAGCAGCACCGGAGGGCACGTGGTGTTAAGTGGGTCAGCGGAGGCGTGGGTAGGGTTGCGCGCCCAGCTGGCGGTGCGGGCAGGGGGGCGACCCAGTTCCCAGGCGGGTGTGAGCAGCTGCCTCTGGTTGAGTGACCCACTTAGTCGTGGCGGCGCGCTGGAGTTGAGGGCTGAGCATGTGGCATTAAGTGGGTCAGGCTTGGCGTGGGTAGGTGGCCTCGCAGGGTGGGCGCGTTGGGCTGCGCGTTGGGCTGCCCGTGGCGCGGAGGTGGCAGGGGGTGAGAGGGGGCGGAGATTGGTGGCGGGCTCAGGGTTGTTTGAGGGCACTCGGATTTAAGAGTTGTACGCTCACCGTTTGTGTTGTCCTTGTTATTGTCCTCGGACGGAGGCTTGGTACCGTCAGCGGGTACTCTCAGTGGTTCCTCCGGCCGAGTTACTGAAAACCCGACCGTGCTGCGTCGTTGTTGCTCGGGGTTTCCGATTCAGCTGCTTGTTTTTTCTCCAAGGCACGTTTTTTGTTGTTGCACTCGTTTTCACGATGGGGGTTGGATTTCCGGTATTTTTTTGCGCACCACGCACAGACATGGCAGTAACGGTTGGGTAGTGTCCCGTGCGTTGAAGAATGGCCGCAATCATTGCCCCAGTTCCACTGGTGGCACGGGCGGCCGTCTTCTGCCGTGGAGAACTCGGTTCGGTTGCCGTACTCATAACCACCGTAATCCTCTGAGCGCTTATAGTACTCCGTTGTTTTCTTCTTTTTCGTGGCGAGTCGCGTACCAACGGCCAGTGTGTTCCGCTGTACGTCCTTAATCGCATAGATGTCGTCCCATCCCCTAGGTAGCCTCCTATCGTCTATCAAGCTAAACACGCGTTCAGACCAAAGTATACAGGTGTCCCAGTCCCAGTCCAGGGCCATGGTTGCGAGTTGCTCTTGGTGCTCGCGTAGAGCATCGATCCATGACCTGGGAACGCTAGAGTCCTTACACATTCAGAATAATGCGCTAAAATACTCCATGCAGGTGCTCTCGCCGAGGCCCACCTTTCCCTTCCTGTCGCCTCGGATCACGAAGGTGTGGGGCATTAATGAGATCCTACCTCTTTTGTTGGAGTGCGATCCTTTGTCTTTGAACAGGTCCTCGATTGATCCTCTGTGGTCTGACTCGGAATCAGTGTTTGATGGAGATCTTTTCCGAGTGCTCCTCCTGTGGGTTCATGTGCTGTCGTCTCGGCGGTCGTAATGGCTCCGTCTGTCTGGAGATCGAGTGCAAGTTCTGGTGCGTGATCGGCTCCTGCTGCGTCGGGGGCGCCTCGGAGAGACACTATGGCGGCCATTACGCAAGCCACGTGGTTCCGAGGAGGTGGCTGCCGCGTTGTTCATCGTTGTCACAGACACTCGTTCTTTGGCAGTTTCGAGGACGTTAATACTGGTCATGATGGCGCTCGTAACCGTGTCTAGTTTGTCGGTTAGTGTCCTTTCTATCCTGCTGAGTCCGAGGTTTGGAGAAGTCCGTTGGTTAGTTGCTTGGGTCGCCCGTTGAGGCGCGCCCCCATCCGACTCACTGTTGGAGGGTGTGCGCGCGTTAGATCCCAGTGGTCGCGTTCCTTTTGGGGTTGTGACGAAGACTTTCATCACTATGGAGCGAGGACGTCCCCTAGCTCTGCTTGTTCTTTTCGGCATCTTTTCTTCTTTTGGAGCTTGCGTGTCAATCCTGGAACGGCGGATCCTTGGCTGAATCAGTCTGGGTGTAGTGGGCGGGTTGGTATCCGAGCGACGACTGATGGTTAGTCATGTGCGGTTGGTTTTGTATGATGCGAAATCAAAGCGATAGGTGGCAGCAGGGTCGGCGCTGGAGTAGGGTGGGGTCACCCCAGCACGGATCGAGTGGGTTAGTTAGTTCACAGATCGGCAGGTGGCGGTCCAGTCGTTGTGCAGCTTGAGAGTCTACCACCCCACGTCCCGCTGCGAATTACCCATGTTAGGGCTAACATGGACCATGCAGTTACTTCCCTTCACTGTAAAGGTTTCTGCCTGGAAAATACGGATCAGAAAGTAATTCATATCAAATTGTAGTCTACAAGTATCAACTCTCTGCTTAGGTTTTTCATCCATATGAATCACAATCAAGAACATTATTTATTTTTATTTTAAAATAAATAATTCCTTTTATAATATATATCACATTATTAAGTAATATGAACATATAGAATCAATTTCTTACTAGAAAATAAAAAATGTTTTAAAAAGTTAATTTAAATGTCTTATTTCATAATGTTATATTCATGTATCCGTACTGTAATACGCATAATAACATAGAATAGATCTTTTAGATGTCTTAACTAGGTTAGTTCATGCTTCTAAGTATCATAGTTAATTAGTTATGCATTTATTAGCACAAAAACATAATACTAGGACTTTACCAAAGTTCCAGTCAATGACGAAATGCTTCCCCCGAATCTCGTCAACCATCACAAAGATTAGCGACATTTTAAGACAAATCAATCATGTTAATCATGTCATGTCCAATTGCGCTTCACGCCTCGGTGAATTATCTGTAACTACTGCTTCATACTCGCCAAATAAATTTGTTTTATCGCTTCACCTGTGTCGCTCGTCGACACCCGATAAGAAATTGACTCCCGGCTCGCGCCGTCGATCTCTTATCGGCCTTACCGTATACTCGCGAAAATATTACGCTCGTCGAATAAAATTGCTCTATCGACCTTACACATCTGTCTTTTCTCCCACTCGAGTGGTACAGGTTCAATGAAAATGCCTATATTCATAGTATAGAATAGAATCTTAGCTTGTGAGAATTTGATAGAATCAATACGGTAATGCAAAATCAATGTGCTATTTTAAGCATTTTTAGGTTTTTTCACGCCCAATGAATAATGATTTTTGTACTAAGAATAGATAATGCAATTTCAATTGTGTGTCCGAAAACAAAGTATATAACATCTTTGGTTATTTGCCATTAATCCGCTTTAATAATGTCAATTCTTACATATGCAAGATCTACCACTTCCAAAAATATAACATCCACACAGTCTTAGTGAAAGTGCTAGAGTATTAATTACTTCATGCGAACATAACATTTCAGTCATTAGTGTGACAAAATCTAGTTCTTTTTAGTAGCTAAACAGTTTAAACTCAATCCATCAATTAACACCTGTTTTACCTCTCATTCCGTAATACGTAGGCGTACTAAACATTAACTTAAATAAGTAGAAAAGTCAATCGAGAATAAATGAAATTGTTATTTGTTAGTGTAACATCCAGTCATCACAGGTGAACTTTTTTCGCTCTATGTCACCATGTTCCAGTAAAGTATCCACTTTCTTTACTTAATCCACCAGAAATGCTCCATAGCATTCGGTAAGCAACAAGTGTCAATTTACTTCACTTTAGCAATGCTACTATGCTGTCAATACCATCAACAACATTGTAAAGTGCGACGGCCAGCACATGTGGTTGTGTAGGCAGGTTAAATAGGAAATCACTACAGGCAAGTATAGAGAAGGAAGGCAAGAGAGTGTGCAGAAGGAACCAGAAGGAGCTTGCTTAGTTTATTATATATATAGCTTTTAGAATCCAAGATGGTGGTGGTCACATGGGTTGATCCACCAATCAGGGTTTGATCTGTTGTATCCAAGGCCTTGTCATGCTGGCTACAGTGCCTTGTGGTGGCCAGTGATCCATAAATAGCACCTGGGGGGGAGGGGGTATGTGAGGCAACTTCTCCAAATACTGTATCTAAGAAGTGACACTCCTCCTCTATACTATTTTACAATACAATTTCTATACCTAATGAGTAATAGTTTACCAACTCCACATATTTGATATATTACGATTTACCATTATATAGACATGTTGCAATTTATTATAGTAGAGTTCATATATCCCCATATGCCATAATATCGGAAAATTTACTAGTTTAGTGAGGAAAATAAACATTGCTTATGACTAAATCTCACGAACCCTGTCGATTAGATTTAGACCTGTCGACTTGCGCTATTGTTAATTCTTGCTTCGTATTAACGCAATGGTTAGGCAGGGCGCAATCGTTATTTATTAGTGGCGCAGAAACAAAGAAATTTCTTGTCGAATGAGCCGAAGCACTTATACGTCCACGGATTCGTCGATCCTTCTGCGGTGTTCTTTGCTGTGATTGGTCAATTCTTCTGCATAAATTAGAACTACCAATTATTGAATCCACCCTCTGTGCTTGCTGGCGCGTGAATGGCCCAGTACCAATTTCTCTCGAATGTAATACTTTAGGTTTTATTTTTATTTTATTCACTAATAATTCATTAGTGTGTCGATTTTGATCAGAAATAATGGGATCGAAAGGCAAATGCCGTGAAATACCTTTTCTTCTTTCAGTTCTAGTTAATCGTGGTGCATCCACTAATCTAACTTGATCATGGTTAACAACTTTACGATCGTTATTAGGGCCAACTACAGTTACCACTGAACCCCGTGATCTAACGACTATGTATTCTGGATCGTATTTCCTCTCCAAAGGTCCGGATTCATTTATAATCAAAATAACTTTATCATCTGGAGTTAATTTAACTGCATTCGCCTTTTTCCTAAGACGAGCAACATTATACTTTCGACTTTCTTTATGATTTTGAACAGCTTTAGCTGAAGCTATAGACAAATCATCTACACGATAAGCTAAGTTTGAATCAATCGTCCCCGTTGATCGATACAGTAAAGAACTATGCTTCGTACCTGGATGTCTACCATAGGTTAGAAAGAAAGGAGAATAGCTAGTGCTATCAGAAGGTACAGTACGATACACATATACCACATCAGGCAAATAGGTTTCCCATTGATTGAGCACGAGAATTAATTAATTTCCTCAACATGCTTTTTATAGTCCTATGGTATTGTTCTACCATACCATTTGACTGTTGATGATATGGTGTTGTATGTCTTACCTCTACACCTAATTCTTTAAAATGATTCATAATCAATTTGTTTTTAAACTCTAACCCATTATCTGAAATAAACATACAAGGAATTGCATGGTGAGGAATATAATCATTAAATATATAATCATGAATTCCCTTCGATGATTTATCTGGCAATGTTTATATTCAACCCAACCACTACAATGATCTATAATAGACAATAAATATCTATTACCACTACTACTAACTGGATATGGACCAGAAAGATCCGCAGCAATCACAATACCAGGTGCACTAGGCAATGGCATCGATTGTGGATACGCATGTGTGCGCTTACTGCAATTATCCACACAATTTGGACAATTGGTAATTACTCTATGGACATCTCCAGCTATACCAGGCCAACGAAAATGTTCCTGTAATCGTTTTAATGTTTTAGACATAGCCATATGACCTACCTCAGTATGAGCTATCTTTATCACAGAATTCTTGTATTTTGTTGGTAACACTAATCTAGGATACGTAGCTTTCTTAGCAGGAGCTATCATTGAATAAAGAAGATTATCCATTAATAAATAATTCTTTTCTTCATTCTCACCTAACGTATACTGTCTCATCTTTTTCTGTTCATTAATTACATCATTATATGACAGTTCATAGTGTTCAAAAGGAATTGCCTATTCTGCTAACAGTGAATCAAAAGCAAACATTTCTACTGGTTCCTTTGCTTCTGTATTCGGTCTCAATCTAGACAAAATATCAGCCCAGACATTATCTACACCTTTCATATATACAATTGGTGCTGACAATTCTGCTAATAATACTGCCCAACGTTGTATACGTGTATTACGGATTTCTTTAGTGAAAAAACATTTGAATGCAGCATGATCTGTTTAGATAGTAAATTCTGCACCATATAAGTAAGGACTTAATTGTACTAGAGCATAAATAATAGCAAATGCTTCCTTCTCTATAGTAGGATAATTACGTTGAGCAGGAGAAAATCTAGTCCTGATTAAATGCACTGGCCTGTCTATTCCATTTTCATCCTCATGTACCAGCACAGCACCTAAACTGTACTCAGAAGCATCTGTATACAATTTATATGGTTTAAAAGGATCAGGAAATTTCAACAGTACACAATCTAATAATAGTGTCTTCAACTCATTCCATGCAATTTCACATTCCATAGTCCACTACATTTATTACTAGTTAAATAAGTTATAGGAGCGTCAACATCAGCATAATTAGGAATTAATTGTCTAGAGTATCCTGCCGATCCTAACAATCGTCTTACTTCTTTTTTACTTTTTGGTGAAGCAATATCTCTTATTGCAGTAATTTTTTCAGGATCCGGTTTCAGTCCTGCTGAACATACAACGTAACCTAATAGTTTTACTCCAGTAACTCCAAATTCACATTTAGATTCTTTAATAGTCATATTGTTACTTTCCAAGATAGTCAAAATACTAGTCACATCTTTCTCATGACTCTCCTCATCAGGTGAATAAATAATAATATCATCTAAATAAATTAGACAACATTTACCTAAATGTTCCGCAAAAATTACATTCATCATTCTTTGGAATACTGCAGGTGCATTCGTTAATCCAAATTGCATACGCTTAAATTCAATTAATCCCATGTGTGTGTTTATTGCTGTTTTAGGTCTGCTATCTTCATCTACCCTTACCTGCCAATACCCTGATTTAAGGTCAATGGTGGTAAAAATGTTAGCACCATGCAATTGATCAAAAATGTCCTGTATCCTAGATAAAGGATAAGCATCTTTAATCGTAACTGCATTTAATTTACGGTAGTCACCACAAAGACATATAGTACCATCTTTCTTAGGCACTAAAGTAACCAGTGAAGCCCAAGGACTACAACTAGTTTCAATAATATCATCATCTAACATTTTATTTAATTATTTTTCCACTATATGTCTCTTACTTAAAGGTATTCTATAAGGTCTTTAGTCGATATGCATTACCTGTGTCTATATGCATCTCAACTACCTAAGTCGCTTTAAGTTTTTCATTAGAATCAGGAAATAGCAAGGGAAAATGCTTTTTCCAATAGTCTACTTCTAGAACTATTTGTGCTATTTTTATATCAATTAATTCTAAACTACTCCATGGATGTACAATATCACATAAGGAAACAAACGTATTTTTGTAGCAAATCTCAGCATTACACATTTCAATTATATCTGTCCCAATTAATAATTCAAAAGCTAATGACAAAGAAAGGACATAACTTATCATAAATAGAAATGTAAGGTACAAGCAAGTCAAACCACCACGCCCAGCACCCTGTGGTCTTTGGCGATGCACTTGTCCTTTTTTAGACGTCGACGACTGCGCTTGCACAGCCGGCATCGCTTTCCCATTGCTTCCTCGCTGTTGCATTGACAGCGCATACTTTCCCGTGTGCTGTGTAACTGAACCTGATCTATTCTTAGATGCAATAGCTACCTCACCCTTCGGCGCTATGTTTACGCGCGGCGACTCAAGACATCCGCCCATTGCATAAGAACTGGCACCATACATTGACGCAACGTTTACTGAATGAATATTTGCACGTGTACTTTTATTCTCAGTTACCGTTAAGCATTCTACACACTTTCTTAATGATTTTACCTCATTCTGGAGCGACTTTAGAGCCGGACTCTCTCCTGCTGCTACTGAACTAGCCTGAACTCCTCCAGTAGCAGTTGTGTTTGACATTTTAGAAGAATTCAAGTTAAGACTATCAACCTGACTAGTCATATTTAAGTCTCGTCGTGGTCGCCATTTTGTAAAGTCGCCAGCTGGTGGTGTGAGTGGTGTGGACAGGCTAATGAGAAATCAATACAGGTAATGAAGGAAAGTAGAGAAAGAGTGAAAAGTAGGAGAGTGAGACTCCCTGGTTTATTATCTTATATAGGTTTCTAGAATCCAAGATGGTGGTGGTCACATCAGTTGATCTCCCAATCCCTAACAGGTATTTATCTATCCACCAATCAGAGTTCAATCTCTTGTATCCATGGCCTTGTCATGCTGGCTACAGTGCCTTGTGGTGTGTAGTGATCCACAAATAACTCCTGGGGGGGAGGGGGTATGTGAGGCAACTTCTCCAAAGACTGCATCAAAGAAGTGACACTCCTCCTCTATACTATTTTACTATACAATTTCTATACCTAATGAGTAATAGTTTACCAACTCCACATATCCCCCAGATGCCTTTGGATTTTATATATTACCATTTACCATTATATAGATATCCTCATGTCATTATATTGGAAAATTTTACAAAGTGATATAAGCAAACTGGAGCCTACCTGACCATCGGTGACGTCGGTCGTCATGACAGGCGCGTCTGTCGTCCTCACAGGGGTTCTCATAGCGATCATCGCCGGAGATCGTCGCCGGACGTCTCCCGGGCGTTCTCGTCGTTGCCATCACCCTCATCGAGTTCTAAAGTCATCTCAGAGAATCGTCTCAGAGTATCGTTTGTGGTCACCATTATAATATTACTGGATGCCCGGCCGCATGAACACCAGATAATACTACAAAACTCTTCCCCTTCATCTCACTCCCTGATGCATCCCTTAAACAACCCTTACTTAAACACCTAAGGACTAAAAGGAAGACAAGTCATACAGATGAACAGTGGACAAGTTGTGCTTTAATGGCATCAACGCCTGTCCACCTACTAGTGACCTATCACCCACCCCCATTACCTTCTGTCCACACAGAATCTCATTACTACTTTAGCCTGTATACAAATCAGTGCCTACAGCCCATTGAACCGGAGTCCCTTGGGTGTTGCACTCAACTCAATTTAGATATAGGAATTTTGCTAGCATCAGACAGAGTGTCTGGGGTCCTGCTCTAGAGTAGTTGTGTCTCACTCGAGAGCCAGAAGTAGAGTGATCCCTCTTCAGTGTGTCTGAAGCAGAATCTTGAATAATTAATTCATCTCAGAATTAGGCTAGTGTGGGCAGAGGGCCAAGGTAGTGTAGGTGACTGGGCATTCCATAGCCAGCCAATCAGGCACCCCCACAGCCTGTGTGGGCGACACCCCCCAGCAGTGGTGACTGTCACTCACCCTAGCAGCAGGTGGTGCTCTGGGTGTATATGCAGATGAGGCTGGTGGGCCCGCCCAGTGGTCATGGTGGACAGGTAGCTGCAAACACTTACAATAGATCTCTGTTAATATGACCCTTTCTCCAATTGCACTCTTTATGGATGCATAGAGAAACATGTCAATAATCAGGTACTATCTTCTTATATAGAAACATCTCTTCAGTAATCTCAGGCATCATGTATGAACATATATTTCACATAGCTTATATCATGTCACAATGGGACTGGAATATTATTGCTTTTAGTTTACATAACCTTGTCCCCACTCTGTCGCCCAAGAATAATAGTGGGGAATGAGCCTGTGCTCATTCGGGGTCATTGCGGGGCGGCGAGGCGCAATGCCCACCCCCTTGCCGTGTGTGCGTGGGGGGGGGCCCACAGAGCACACACACGGCTGCTCACGCCCTCCGCTGGTCACTCCACCTCACACATCCGGACTGACCACTACTCAATTTTACTTTGGCACCCAGGGCATCTCGCAAACACAATGAGATATGCACAGACATGGATCTGCCGGGGAAAAAGCAGCGGGCTGCACGACCTGCATGCAATGTCATGGAGTCCGGGCCCGGAGGATCCTGCTCCATACTTCCCCTCGGGGAGGAGATCTCCCAGGGCAATGGAGGCTCACCGCAGGGAGCAGGGTGCTCGGCCATTGATAGCGACGACCCCTACATACCGCCGGGGCAGTCCTCCCCGTGTCTGACTGGGGGGGGGGGGGGGGGGGCGCGTCCCCATGTGATGTGCGACCCGGGGCTGGGGAGGAGGCTGACACCCGCATGGAGCGACGCATGGCGGAAATGGAGGCAAGATTTGATGACCGATGCCGTACTTCTCAGAGCCGAGGCGGCCGGGGGGCTGGACCCGCCCCACATCACCCCGCCGGCACGCACTGATGACCGTACCGGCAGCACACCGGCCTCCCCCCGGCCAGGGCCCGGAGTGGCCCTGCAACAGGGCCAGGTCAAGGGAGTGCACCCGCAGGCCCCCGCACGTGGAGGTGGGAAGGATCCCCTTCTCACAGTCGCATCCCCAGTAGGAGCGATCGTACTGGCAGCTGACGCTCACTGGGATGGGCTCACTCGCAGGCAGGGCAGGGCCCAGCAGATAGAGGTGCTCGACGACGAGATGGATCGCGACCGCATGCGGTACCGCAGGCTGAAAGGTAGGTGCACCATCATGCATGACATGCTTGTAGCAAACCCCATATCCAAGCCATACATGTACCTGGAGCAGGCTGAATTCCAGTCCACTGCCAAGAAACTGGCTGCGCACGCCACCATGACGGAGAGGGAGTACCTCTGCACGTGCAAGGCCCTACTGGACGACGAGCCGGTATATGACCCGCGTGACTACAGGGACATATCGACCATTACCGGTGTATCACTGAGGAGTGCATGACGAAGCCATGGTCCATGGTCCGCAAATGGTCGCAGCGCATCTTTGATCATATTGAAAAGAATAAGATTACCTCGTTCGATAGGAACGCGATGCTGCACAAGCGGCTCACCTATTACATGGCCGAACCCACCCCGGTCCGGGCGGACGCACATGGCGGACAGGAGGAAAACAATAGCAACAACAAACCGGGACTTGCCCACATCGAGGCATAGGCTCACGAGCGGCCATGCCCCGCATTTAACTCGGCCCGCCGCTGCACCCTCCCCCAGCACCACCAGGACGGGCCTGACGAGGTTGTCCATGCCTGTGCGCACTGCTTTAGGGTCACACAGGTGTTCTACGACCATTCCGAGCAGCAGTGCCGCCACAAGGCATGGGATGGTGCAAAAAAATAGATGCGGGGGAGGTGGCCGAATGGACCGTCCCCAGCCCCACCCCGCCCACCCACGCCGCCGACTAGAGGCTGGGGGGGGGGGGGAGCGACATCAAGCATAGCATGCCCAATGACGGATGGATGGCGGCGGGGACTACATAGCTCAGGCTGGCGACCGGTCCCCCGCTGAACCCACCGCCCCGCACCCGCTGACCCCTGGTGCGAACCGGCGGATGGCCTGCCCCCTCCCCCTGCTCCGGCCCGCCCAGCACTCCTCGGGCGCGGTGGAACGGGCCACGGCGGCAGCAGCACCAACGGTCCATCTCGCCCCGGCGACGGGATGGCCATCAGCCATTATCGCCGTCTTGCCTCACCACCATATCGCCATCTCGCCTCACCGCCACATCTGGCGGTCACGCCATGGCTGGACAAGCCGACAGACCCACCACCCATTACCGTGCCATATCGCCGTCTCGCCTCACCGCCACATCTGGCAGACACGCTTCGGCTCGACGACCTGACAGATGCACCGCCTGTTGCCGCCGCCCTCCCGGGGGGCGCCAACCCAACACACAAACGCCTGCCCCAACACACCTGCCCTCGCCAGTCACTGGCAGATGCGGGCGACCCGACGGATGCAAGCAACTCGGGGAATGCGGGCACCCGATAAATTGCGGGCAACGGCTAAGCATTAAATGTGGTCAACGCCACATATGCGGGCACCGCACAAGTGTTCACCACGTGGCTCCCGCCGGCCTCACCCACGATGGCGGGGAGGCCCATCCCGACTTTGAGCGGAAGCCGCATCGACCCGACCCCACGGGCATTCGCGGTCGTGACCACTGGCCGCGCCCCAGCTCCGCGGTAGATGGCAGCGTAGCGACTATATACGCTGCCGTCCACGCCATGGGGATGCCCAACGCGGTGGAGGCCCGCATACCGGAACCAAGTTGCATTAGGGTCGACCGATGGAGCGTGCTGCTCACCGGGTCCCGCGACCACCGCCAGCTGGTCGACTTCTTCCATTCGGCGCACGCAGATCCAGCTGCCACATACAGAGGGTGGCGGAGGCAGTAGTTTACATACTCTGAGGACGCGGGATAGCCACCACAATGTATCTGGACGACCTCATAGTCGTCGCATCCCGATCGCCCACTTCCGCAATGCCCGAGGCGTGTTTGACGAGCTTGGCCTCCCTGAGGCGGCTGAGAAAACACAGCCCCCCGTGGCGGCCGTACGGTGGCTCGGCATCCTCATAGATGCCCCCACCATGAACCTAGCCATGCCAGCAGACAAGGTCGCGAGCACCATGCGGATGGTACACGCCACTGCCGCCGGGGCCCCCATAACCAGGCAGCAGCTCCAGTCCCTGCTTGGAAAACTCCTCCACCTCTCTAAGCGGGACGGCGCCCTGTGCATCGACCAGAAGTGGGCCAAAAACATGCAGGCCAACAACCAGTCATGCATTCTGGTGCTAGCCTCGGCCCTGGATCCCTGCTTCGGCCCGGTCCGGGCTCCGCATTTCCCCCACCTCCGCCCCCGCCCAGCCCCTACTGCTGTTCCCGCGGGACAAGCAGCCCATGACCATCCCCTACATCGCGCGGAGGTGGAGGGAGGCCCAGGTGGCGTGGTCCGACCGCCCCACATACACACTCCACGCGATAAACAGTGTGGTGGCGACGGTCGCATTCGCCTTGGGCAGCCCTGAGCTCGAGGTGCAGCGCTTCAGGGGATGGACCTCTGATGCCTACAAACGCTACATCAGCACCCAGGCCTCCAAGAAGGTCAACGCCGCGCTTGTGCGAGCCATGACACAGTAGCGTCCATTACAACCAAACCTACCACAAACGCTGATACTATATTGGCTTGGCCGAAGAAATATAAACAATACCAATAATCATCAATTAATTATATTGCTATAATTAAACAATGGTCACGACCATTTATCTAATTAACAGGTATTAATTAATTAACCATTAATTCGTATTATATAATATTCTACCTTACTCAACCACTGCTACCATGCTGGTTGACATCTCCTCACCTCGCCTTGCTCACCTGTCGCACCTCATTCATGTTGTAAATATAGTTTATTCTTTGAATAAAGTCTTTTGTCAGCGCCGTGGCACTGGTCTTCCAGCCATGTGACAATACAGTTATTTACAATATATGCAGCTAGCCCAAATCAGCTGAACTAACAATATCAAACATTCAAAGGCTTACATATGGTATAGTTTGACAATTCACATACAAAAATAGCAGTTATATGTTGTATTCCTACACACTTGATACACACATGTGTATTGATTAGACCTTTACATTACGGAGTGGTTAGGTACATAGTTTTCCTTCATAGGTTTGTATGCCTACTATGTTGTGAATTGCAAAACTATCATGTTGTTGGAGTTAACATCTTGAGATGGAGTGAGTGATAGTAGAATAGTTTGTTTATTCTGTTAGATAGAGTGTGGTTAGCTTATAGGGTTATGCATAAAAGGTTAATACCTCAGGTGTGTTTTTTGACTACATGAAGTAGTTTGAGTAAGTAGGTTGTTAGTAATGATGGGATAAACAATGCTTGGAGGATTGTATGTTTCAGTCATTTAGTAGTCTAGTACAGACTTTATTAGTGTCTATGTTTGTACAAAGACCCCATAATACCAAGACAGCTCACTCAGCCTGTACTCTGTAATCAAAATGATCAAACCCACCACGTGGTGCGCTGGCCGTTCCCCCGGCTAAACAGATGCCACAATATATGCACAAATGAATATATGAATGTGAAAGCTGTGTGACGATGGCGACGATGATGTGTGCCTGTTCATAGCAATCCAATATTGATGTGTATTCATGCTTACCCGCCTCATGCATGATATAACCGTATGTGTTTACATGTGAAACAGCAACCAGCAGCTGGGTCAATCAAACACACTACAAGGTGGCACCGCAAAATTTACATCACATGGGAGAGATAGGGAGTGAGCCGTCCCAGTACCATAGGGCCCCCGGTCTATAGCAATACTACCAGACTGATACACCTTTCCGAATTTGCTGGGCAAATAATTTGTACGGTGGATAACTTGGTTTGTTGGCAGCAGGCAAAGGAGCGCGTGGGGTGGTGGGAGGGGGCAGGGTGGCCATAGGTGCTTATAATAGATAGCTAATTAAATATGGTGACCTCATCACTAGGCCTGTAGAAGGGCCTGATTGGCTTGGTGAAATCTTACCAGGTCATGCCATTCTCATTCCCCAGTCTGATCACCACATGACACTGATTCTTTGCAGCTCGCGGACGCCCGCAAACCAGAAAGCCATTCATGTAATGCCCCCGGGGGCTGCCCAGAATAAAGACATGTTATCCCATCCGTGCCTCCTCATCCTGTGTGCTATGGCCGCAATGATGCTCTCTGCCAATATATAATTCTTTACCGAAAATCCGTATATTTTTACGATGTGATGAAGGGATCCCACCTATGATGTGATTCATACATCAGGAACCTCAATACTCTCCTCCCACATGTTCAGTTGCATGACCTAAACAAAATAAGCAAAGCTTTGGTTGAGATTTGTTTGTTTCTGGGTAAGGTATACCCGATGACTCTAGGCCCGTTTATACTTTAGACAGTGCAAGCCAACGTTCCCATTTGGACATTCGACACTTGCCGGTGTTGCTGTTTCCCAGGGACACCAGTTTGCGAGGGACACATCGCTTCTGCACATGAATTAAAATCGAACAGCATCGTCACTAACCTTATAAATTTAATATAATGTTTTTTGTAAAGATGGTTTCTATATGTGTACCAAACGATTTATTTCCAGATGGTGTAATTTGAGAGATATTTGACTTCTTCTGTATTTTCTGTATGAACATTGCTCACGACCATTGACAATGCCTTGAGTTTGACGGTACATGCAGTGCAAAATGTTAGTTTTATTCAAAATTAATAGAAATCAAGAACCCTAACCTTATAAATTTAATATAGTCTTTATGGTAAAGATGTTTTCTATATGTGTACCAAGCGATTTGTTTCTAGATGGTGTAATTTGAGAGATATTTGACTTCTTCTGTATGAAGATTTGCTCACGGCCGTTAACAATGCATTTGAATGAGCCAATTCACCCTATTGAGAAGGGTCCACAGCGAGGAAAGGAGGAAAAACGGCTGACCACTGGGTCATATTGAGCATACCCTTGCAGGAAGAGTTTGCAATTCTTTAAGTCCTGATATTGTTTGATTTAAACAGAAGTCGATGTTGATAACTTTAAAATATACTTCAAGCACTTTAATCTCTGCAAAAGATACATATATATGTGTAACTATGTCTGAACAAGAAACTCCTAAAAAAATAATGTGATCTTTCCATAATTTGACCCAATCAGAGCTGTTCTATTCGATTGCAAATAGCCACCCATTATGGGGGCTGCCATTTGCAATAAATAAAAAAGAACACAACACATGATTATGATAATTGAAATAATATCATTTTATAGTAATAACAAAGTTAATGTTTATTGTCAAGTATTTCTGTTCTATAATATATCAATAACGCGGATAACTAATCTACCTCACTGAGTTCTCGTGAACACGAGAAGAGGAAAGTCTATTTCCGGCAAGTTCAAACGGGCTCAAATGAGTTCAACCATGGCTGGTTGGATCGCAACCGTGGCTGGTTGGGTCGCTCCATTTTGCGCTGAATATGCTTATGACCCTATTCACGCCGCGGCCATGTTGAAACCAGACTGAGGGCACTTAAGTGTCTGCGAGGCGCCGCTGTATGTAAAGTAATGTGAATACTTTTTTGTCGACCAAAACCTCTCAAAATCACTCAAATTTGAGGGTATTCATTTTTTTAAGTAACATCTTCATCTTTGCATACCTGTTTTCTATCTATTGGCCAATTTTAACGAAGATTTGCTGACCCTTGCATGGTGATTTTTCCCATTCTTTAACTGCAATGTGACTGTCAACTTCAAGTCAGCATAGTTATGGTGGTATTGTTGTATCTCATCTGTAGTCCTGGTGTAGTTCGCTCCAGGGCTGGGAAGGACGAGTCTAATTCCTAGTTTATAGGTTGTGTGGACATGTTGTCCATTCTCCAGAAGTTCAGCTACCTAGCCCCTTCCCTTGGTCTACCCAGGGGTCCTGGGCTAACTGGTCTTTATCACACGAGGCACTCGTGCACCTAAGAGTCTTGTAGGCATGGCAGGCTCATGCCTATAAGGATACCTGGGGGAACCCTTGCCTCAGCCAGATTCGATACTGGGCCCTACCTAGGCCGCCACAATACCCTCCCCCCCCAGAAACAGGCTGAGTGGGACCTACCGGAAATGGGCAGACCGCCATGTCGTCCGGCCTGTGCGCGTTACCGTAGGAGGGTCAACCCATTGCGTCGCCTGCGGAGGTTGCTGGGAGTCCAGCTGGGGCGTGTCTAGGGCCAGCTGGTGGGACCCCTGTGTGGCCACTGCTGGCGCCTGGTCCGTTTCAGTCTCATGTACCGCCCGTGGAACGGGTGGCCGCCCACGCCGGGGCGGTATTGCCACCTGCATGGGGACATCCTGGTCCACGTGTGCACTGATATGGTTTCCTCCCTAGTGCCGACCTGCACATTGAAAGTCTTATCCCCGGGTGTGAGGACCCTGTACGTGCCTTCATATGGTCGCTGCAGCGGTAGGCGGCGAGCTTCGTGTCATATGAACACACGGGTGGCCTTGGCTAGGTCTAGCGGCACTGATTCCTTTGTTGCCCCATGTCGAGATGCGGGAACGGGTTTGAGGCCCTGCATTTTGTCCCGGAGACTTGGAAGCAGTTGGGCCGGATCGGGTCCCGGTGCCGGGTTCCCGACGAAATCTCCAGGGACCATGATTGTTGATCTGTACACAAGCTCTGCCGAGCAGCATCCTAGGTCCTCCTTGGGTGCCGTCCTGATGCCTAGCAACACCCAGGGAAGCTCGACCATCCAGTTGGGACCATCCAGGCGGGCCCTCAAGGAATCCTTCAACCAGTTCAACCCTTCAACCAGACCGTTGGCCTGGGAATGGTATGCCGTGGTGCGGCTGTGATCAGTCCCCCAGAGGCCCGTGAAGTGTTTCCAGAGCTGGGAGGTGAACTGCGCCCCTCGGTCCGAGGTCATGTGTATTGGGACCCCGAAGCGGGCCACCCAGCAACTGAGTAAGGCCCTGGTGCATGACTCAGTGGTAATGTCGGGGAGTGGAATGGCTTCTGGCCAGCGCGTGAACCTATCCACGACGGTGAACAGATATGTGTGGCCACGCGACACCGGCAGCGGGCCTACCATGTATATGGCTGAACCTGCGTTCTGGGGCCTCATACTCATGGAGGGGAGCTCTGACATGCCTGTGCACCTTCGATGACTGGCACGGAATACAGGCACGAGCCCAAACTGCCACCTCCCGGCGCAACCCATCCCAAACAAATGTATCTGCAACATGCTTACGGGTAAGGTGGATGGAAGGGTGCGACAACCTGTGAATTGCCCCGAAGACTCTGCGTCTCCAACCGTGGGGCACTATGGGCCTTGGGTGTCCTAAAGAAACGTCGCAAATGAGCGTGGTATCGCCAACACCCATAGGGACATCTCGAATATGGAGGCTGGCCGGGTGTGTCTGGTAGTGTAGAGTATGCTGGTCCCCTTCTTGGGCTAGTGCCAGAGCATGATAGTCCAGGCCTACTTGGACGTGGATGTTGCCGATGACTATTCTCGACAAAGCATCAGCGACTGTGTTATCCTTACCGGCGACGTGTTCGATGGCCATGGTATACTCAGAGATGTAGGACAGATGTCTCTGTTGGCGTGCTGACCAGAGGTCAGCCTCCTTGGCAAAGGCGAAGGTGAGTGGCTTGTGGTCGGTACGTACCACAAAATCGTGGGCCTCCAGTAAATACCTGAAGTGTCGTCAGGTACACAGCCAACAATTCTCTGTCGAAGGCGCTGTATTTCCTTTCTGGTTGGTGGAGGTGCCTGCTGAAGAAAGCGATCGGCTTCCATTTGCTTTGGATATCCTGCTCTAACACAGCCCCTACTGCAATATCCGAAGCGTCACCTGTGAGCCGGATGGGTGCATCAGCCTGAGGGTGAGATAGCATCACAGCCTGTGCAAGTGCTGTCTTGGTATCCGAGATGGATTGAAGCATCAGGTCTGTCCATCTGGAAGGACTGGGATCTGGTCGTATCCCCTGGTGGTATCACCCATATTCAACCTAAACCATGCGGACTGGGCAACCTTCAACCTTCGTCTAAAAAACTTAATAGATCTGAACCGACCACATGTGATGAGTTCACAACACTCACTTACCAAGCAATGACTTTTTTTGTAATGCATAATTACATCAATATTAACCCGACTTTCCCCGACTCGACGTTACCCGACTCGACGTTACCCGCCTCGATGTTACCTGCCTCGACGTTACCCGCCTCGACGTTACCCGCCTCAACGTTACCCGCCTCAACGTTACCCGCCTCAATGTTACCCGCCTCGACGGGCCAAGTAAAGTCGACCTGAATAAAGTTGAGCCGGGTAAAGTCGAGCTGGGTAAAGTCGAGCCGGGTAAAGTTGAGCCGGGTAAAGTCGACCCGGGTAACGGCGAGGCGGTTAACGTCAAGGCAAGAAACGTTGAGGCGGGTGAAGTCGAGTCGGGTAAAATAGGGTTGAGTAAAGTGGGGTCGGGTGAAGTGGGGTCAGGTAAAATAGGTCGGGTAAATACTGGTTGGGTAAATTTAGGGTCAGGTAGTCGGTTTGGGGAAAGTAGGGTTGGGTAAAGTGTGCTCAGGTAAAGTTTGGTTGGGTAAAGTCGGGTCGGGTAAAGTCAGGTTGCATCGAATGGGGTCGGGTGAAGTCGGGTCAGGTGAAGTCGGGTCGAGGGAAATCAAGTCGTGTGAAGTCGAGTCAGGTGAAGTCGAGTCAGGTGAAGTCGAGTCAGGTGAAGTCGAGTCAGGTGAGGTCAGTTCAGGTAAAGTCAAGGTGGGTTACGTCGAGGTGGGTAACATTGAGGCGGGTATCGTCGAGCAGGGTAACGTCAAGGCGGGTAACGTTGAGGTGGGTAGCATCGAGGCGGGTAAAGTCGAGGTGGGTTACATCGAGGCGGGTAACGTCGAGGTGGGTAACGTTGAGTCGGGTAAAATGTACCCGGGTAAATTTGGGTCTGGTAAAGTCGGGTCGGGTAAACTCGGGTCAGGTTAAGTGGGGTCAGCTAAAGTGGGGTCGGGTAAAGTGGGGTCGGGTAAAGTAAGGTCGGGTAAAGTAGGGTCAGGTAAAGTTTGGTCGGGGAAAGTCGGGTTGGGTGAAGTTGAGTCGGATGAGTCGGATGAAGTCAAGTCGGGTGAAGTTGAGTTGGCTGAAGTCGGGTTGGGTGAGGTTGGGTCATGTAAAGTCGAGGCAGGTAACGTCGAGGCGCGTAATGTCGAGGTGGGTAATGTTGAGGTGGGTAACATCGAGGCGAATAAAGTTGAGGCAGGTAACGTTGAGGCGGGTAACGTCGAGGCGGAAAACATCCAGGCGGGTAACCTCGAGGCGGGTAAGGTCGAGTCGGGTAAAGTCGAGTCGGGTAAAGTTGGGTCGGGTAAACTCGGGTCAGGTTAAGTGGGGTCGGGTAATATGGGGTTGGTAAAGTGGGGTTGGGTAAATTGGAGTCGGGTAAAGTGGGGTCGGGTAAAGTGGAGTCGGGTAAATACGGGTTGGGCAAAGTAGGGTCGGGTAAAGTCGGGTTGTGTAAAGTCAGGTCGGGTAAAGTCGTGTCTGGTGAACTCGGGTCAGGTGAAGTCGGGTTGGGTGAAGTCGAGTCGGGTGAAGTCGAGTCGGGTGAAGTCGAGTTGGCTGAAGTCGGGTCGGCTGAAGTCGGGGCAGGTGAGGTTGGGCCACGCAAAGTCGTGGTGGGTAATGTCAAGGCGGGTAATGTCAGGGCAGGTATCATCGTGGCGAGTAACGTTGAGGCGAGTAACCTTGAGGCGAGTAACGTCAAGGCGGATAAAGTTGAGCCGGGTAAAGTCGAGCTGGGTAAAGTCATGCCGGGTAACATCGCGCTGGGTAAAGTTGACCCGAGTAACGGCGAGGCAGTTAACGTCGAGGCAAGAAACGTTGAGGCGGGTGAAGTCAAGTCGAGTAAATTTGGGTACCGACTCAACTTTACCCGACTCGACCTGGGTAAAGCAATGCCAGGTAAAGCCGAGCTGGATAAAGCCAAGCCGGGTAAAGCCGAGTCAGGAAAAGCCGAGTCAGGTAACGTCGAGCCATGTCGAGTTAGGTAAAGGCATATTTATTAATATTAATATAATTATGCATTTAATAAAAGTAGTAAGACATTCTTTAAAAAAAAAAAATCCGGTTCCAAGATTCAAACCGGTTACCTCTGACCTTGAGACCAACACTCTGCCACCTGAGCTACAGAAGAAGTCCAACCTATAATTGTCCAACTGGTGTCAGAATGCTGGAAGGTCATGAAAGCATGTGAATAATGAGCAATCAATATGACTAGGAATAATATGAACAACATTCAATAGAAAGGATAATAAATAAATAAATGTGAAAATAAATTCAATAACATTTAAATAAATATCACCACATCATCATTAATTCATGACTGACCAGCATGGTCTGGTGGGGGTGGGGGTTGCAAACCAGTGTTGCTGTGTGACTGTTGTCTTACTTTCTTTGTGGGGGGGGGGGGGGGGGGGGGGGGGGCAAGGAGGTATCAGGTGGGGTAATCCCATCCCTGGCATATATGGCTGGCAGGGTTACACCAACACAACTTAAGGTGGATGTGGGTCATGGTCATTGAGGCATGACTGCTGCCAAACCTTGTGTTTAAGTTTGAGGATAGGGGTACTACCAGTACCAGCACATACTGGGAGCCTACCCCCCCCCCCCCATATATGTGTATATATGTGTACATAAACATGTTTGAACATTATATATGTGCATATATGCATATATTGGCACAAATATACACATATATGCGTGTTTATATATATAATTATGCATATATATGCTTAGAAACATACCATTATTTACATGTATATGCATATATACTCATATGCGAATATAGGTGTATATATGCACATAAATACACATATATCCGTACATCTACACATATATATGCGCATATATGTATATATGCGCATATATGTATATATGCATATATATACACGTATACAGGTGCATATATACGTACATATACATATATTCACATATACACAAGTATATATGCAAATATATACATATATATGCGTGTATATGTATATAATTATGCATATATATATATATATATATATCTGTGTGCATATATATATATATATGTATATATATATATATATATGTCTGTGTGTATATGCACATACACATATACTGTGTGGTGGATATACCACACAGAGAGAAATCCCACTCTGCACCACACCCACACCCACACGCACCTCCACCTCCAGTGGCCATCCTTGTGTAGACTGCTAAAACAACAACCCATCTGCCTGTGTGTACATTAGAGTAATGGCTTATATGATGCCACACATCATGATTTGTTCATATTCTTGGTTATTTCTCTGGTTATTGAACTATGTTCAGGATTTTGATTTTAAGAGAAGTACTCTTTTAAATAGACCACGGTAGTTTACCAGTAAAAATGACTAATTCCAGCATACAAGCATCATAATGTCATAGGCAAAATAAGATTATCTTTTTATTTTAATGTAGTTTTAATTGAATATTATGAACATACTATACACTGGAGCATTTTCACTTTGAAGAGCTACTTACACCCATTCTAATGATATATTTTGTTAGCTTCCATCCTCAATATTAAAGTAGTTGCAGACTGTGACAGCTCACCCCTATTTGTTTCTATATGTAAACTAAAAGACGTTTTGAAATCCAAGTCGTGGCCTCTACCTGTTCATTAAGGATTAATAAAAACCACTCAGGCTCAATGCATGTAGCTTCATCTACTGACAACATGGCTTCTTTCTATACCAAAGATAAGCTTAAAGCATTTCTCGTGAACCAAAACATATCAATCCCAAAGGAAGCGAAAAAGGGAGTGTATCTGGCCTTATATCGGGAACATGTCAAGGTAAATGAGCATGGGGAGTTTTCAACCGATGACAAAATGACGATACTGAATTCGCCAACAAAACGTAGCAAGAAAAAACCCGGATTGCCTCAAAAGAAAACATATACAGAAATGAATGGAGCAGGAGCATATGAAGTGTTGGCTCTGTCGGACGATGACCTCAGATCTTGGAAGGATGCTGATATCATCCCCATCCCCAAGAAAACCCCGGGTGAAGTCAGACCCATCTCCCTTCTCCAATCCTTCGGGAAGGTTAGCGAAAGAAATGTCCTCGCCCGTCTCCAGATGGCCACAGAAGACCCCACCACTGGCCTACCAGAGGAGGTCATCGGCTACCGAGGAGGAAGAGGCACCCACCACGCCATCATCACCCTTTGAGAGCATTTCCTATAGCCTCGGTAATGGACACGAAACAGCAAGGTCTTCCTTGACCTCGAGAAAGCCTTTGAGATTATCGACCACAATGTGGTACTGACATCAATGGCTGATCTTGGCATCGCCGGCCGGCCTCTTGTGTATGTCCGAAATCTGAACCGAGACCTGAACATGAGAGCCCTCTGCCACCACTTGGCCACCAGAATGACCAACAGACTCCTCCTCATGAAGAGGATCTCCGGCTTCTCCTGGGGCGCCCCGGACAGTGTACTCGCACTCTTCTACCGCCAGGCAGTCCGCTCCCTCTTCGACTACGCCGCACCCACACTTGCTCTCACAGCCCTCGAGCTTGACAACCCCCAAACTTGACTACCCCAAAATAATATCTTTCTGAACGAGTCCCGGAAACTTGAGAACATCCAACACCGGGCTGCCAGGCTTGTCCTCCGTGTTCCCAGCACCACCAGGATCGAGATCCTCCTCCTTGTATCAGGCCTCCCTCCTCTCCACCTCCGAGGCAAACACCTCCTCACCACCCACCTCACAAAAACCCTTTCCTCAGGCCTTTCACCAACAATCCGCATAGCCCCCCAGCCTACCTCCAAGATGGGACCAGTGGAAACCCTCACATCTCCTACCACCTCAAGGACGCCATCACCACCCTCAAGGACTCCCATGGACTCCACATTGCAGACTCCGCCCTCAGCCCTCAACTAGCCACCATGGGTTTCCATCCCAGTGGAAACCCAAACCACCAACCTAGTTGCTGCCAAGGCGGATTACACCACGCCAGAACTCCACTCCCTGGTTCTCGAGGCCATAACTCAGGCCAAGGTGGAATTTCCTCTCACAAAGACTGTCTACACCGATGGCTCCCTTAACCCAACATCAGGTAGAGCTGGAGCCAGAATCTTCATCCCCTTCTTCAACACAAAGGTTGTCACCAGGGTGTCAGACTTTGCTTCCACTCTCGATACTGAGCTCGCCGCCATTCACTTGGCCCTCGAAGACCTCCACAACTCAAGTGCCGTCATCATTACCGACTCTCTGAATGCCATCAAAGAGATCGCCCGCCCAAATGCCCGACACTCCCTTGCCGATGCGATCCAGATTATAATCTTGACCAGACATCAGGCACACCTCAACACAGTCCTGCTATGGGTCCCCTCGCATATGGTAATGACCAGGCCGACTGTGCCGCACTAGCCGGTTACATCCGAGCAGACATGGAGACAGCCATCCTTCCATCCATCACCAAACTGACCGCCGCCGCTTCTCGAGCCACCACCAAACTATGGGAATGAGCCACACAGAAGGAACAAGTATGGAACCCTTATTCAATAAGCTGGCTTTGGTACACCCTGGTCAGAACGAACATCCCCCATCCAGTCGGCCTTCCTGCTTCTACCCAAGTTGCCGTCAACCGCTTCAGGACTGGCTACCGCCATTGGATTGATGTCCCCAACCTCCAGTGCTGTCCTCTTCAATGTGGCCCACATACTCGCCTCATGTGGCGCCATCAACAGATCTGCCATCAGTGATTTCATGGGGATGCTGACTGCCTACTCAGCGGCAATAGGGCCGCTCTGGCTATCCTCTCCAGGATTTCCAAGTCATCCTGGAACGCACTTGCTCACTTCTACTGCCAGAACCCAGACATCATCAACACTGTGCGTCGCCCAGACCATGACATCGAGGACTAGCAGGCCCCACCTCATCACCACTACCAACTAACCCCATCCTCACTTCACTTCTTCCTCTGGCCATGGCCGGACATACTGTGCATACTGGTGAATCTGGAGGGACTGAAGTTTGGATCCTGGTCGTGTCAAACCAATGACTTATAAAATAGGTACCTGTTGCTGCTCAGTGCTTGGCATTATGAGATCAGGACAAGGACTGGGCACACAGTGTCAGGATAATGTGACTGTGTGGGACATCAGGTCATGGTGCCGGCGGCCTGATTTCCCAGTGGGGCAGCACTATAAAGTTGCCATGAGTGGGCGCTGTCACAAGTCGGTGCATGTCCTGGTATGGCCTAGGGTCTTACTGGGGCGTAAAACTACACCAACCACCCAGCCTCCCCCAGCCCTCTCAGAGGACTGTGGTTGGGCTCTTAGGCTGCCTTTTTCCTGCCTCCGCCCCCCCCCCCTCCCAATTCCTCTGATCACTCCCCATCGGAAGCCAAGTCCTGACCTCATGGGACTGCTTTCAGCAGTGCCCATTCAGTGCTGCAGATTTGCAGCCATCAGCGCACCAATGTGACTGAAATCTCCCCAAAACAACAACACAAGTTTACAAATGGTGGCGCCCATAGAGGGCTATTCCTGTTTCCATTTGCTGGATTTTGGCGATTTCATTTCCCACCTCTATGAGTACAGGTATTATTAAAGCATATATGTACATGTGTTAGTCCTGAGCCTCCCCAGAGGGTGGGTCGGTATGATTCCGCTGAATTAAAAGAACCTTCCATTGCCTCAACAAAAACAATTTTCTCATTCTATTTAAGTCTCTTGTTAGGCCAATTTTGGAATACTGTCCACAAATTTGGAGCCCAATTTTTCGGAAAGATATTCTGGAGATCGAAAAGGTTCAGAGACGTGCAACGAAACTAGTTGCAGTTATAAAGGACTTACCCTATGAACAAAGGCTTAGGAAATTGAAACTTCCTACCCTTTCCTACAGAAGGAAAAGAAGTGACATAATTGAAGTATTTAAAATTATGAAAGGTTTTGATAAAATAGATATGAACCAATTTTTCACCTTGAATAAAAGAGAAGGCAGCCGGGGCCATACTCTCAAACTAGTAAAACCCAGAGCCGTTTCAAAATTAAGGCAACACAGTTTCTCAAACAGGATCATAGATATATGGAATAGTCTCCTACAAAATGTTATTGCAACACCTGCTCAATAAATTCATTCAAGAACAGATTAGAAAAAGCATGGGCTGATGATCCAGGGAAATTTGACCACTTATTCACCACATGCTACTAATTTATTCCTTGTGTTGCTAATTACTTGCACTCAAGCAAAAATGAGAGACAAATAAGTGTTCACACTTCCTGTCTACCAATCGCTATATCGCTATATTCTTTGTTACTTCAAAGCAATGGCGACCATCGCGGTGGACGCATGTGAGTTGGTTTAGCAGTTTTTTAAAACTAAATACACCACAAATCGAAGGAATCTTATGGAATTATTTTACAGGATTGTTTGTTAATATATTTTGTTTATTTTGTCAAAGTTTTGTAATTGATAAATATATCAGTTAAATGTGTTAGAGTGATCATTAGTTAGAGTGCTTGAACCTAAGTTTTGTAATTGATAAATATATCAATTAAATGTGATGTAGAGTGATCATTAGTTAGAGTGCTTGAACCTAGTATTAGCCAACATTACACAAACGCTAAGTTACATTCAATCCCTCCTTGTTTCAAGTTGCACAGCCACATAAAAACATTTATTCATGAATACTCAGCCTGGTTTGATGGAGCATATAAATTCTCCACGTCAATGGGGTACCATTTTGCTTATCAGCACCATTACATCTCCAGTGGACGCACGCTCTCATTCCCAATTTTAACTGTCAGAAGCTGACACGGTCCTTTCATTAAGTATTAATAAATAAAAGTGACGATACTGAATTCGCCAACAAAACGTAACAAAAAAACCCGGTTTGCCTCAAAAGAAGACATCTCCAGAAATGAATGGCGCAGGAGCATATGAAGTTTCGGCTCTGTCGGACGATGACCTCAGAGCTCAGTTGAAGGACCATGGAATCAACCCTGGACCCGTCTTAGAGTCGACACGCCGGGTCTACGAGAAGAAGCTGTGGCGCATACTGGAGGAACGTGTGCACAGCGAGGCGGTGCAGGTCGATTCACCAACACCTATACCCGAACCAGAACCACTGCCGCCCGCCGTGCCACCAGCACCACTGATAAAGCCGGTGTTCAGTGACCAAGATGATACCACTCTCCCCACCACTCCTACGACGGACCACACCTACTCCAGCTGTGCCACTCCACCAACCATTGGACCCAGCGGCGCGCCACCTGCTGCCAAGCCCATTCCGCGAGGCCCTCCCACACCACCTCGGAACATCGTCAATCACACTCCACACCCAGTTGCCATCACCTCTTCGTCCAGCCTCCCCACCACCACAATCACCTCCTTTTCCACGCACAAGAACAACAACACCATCACCAACAGGTCAGTCTCCCCACCCTGTGTGCCCACGCTCACCGAAACCGACAAGGACCCCAAGTCCAGCGACGATGAGTCCGTTGACACATGCCCAGTAGCCGCAGCCCAACCAGCCCCCCACTCCAAATACCCCACCAAGGCTGACTCTTGGTCCAAGGTAGTTCGAAAGAACAAACGCAAGACGCCCACAACCGCTACACCTCCACAAACCGAGTACCACGGTGATAGCCGCCGCCCCAAGAGGTTCCTTGCCCTCTTCCTCTTCAATGGCAAGTTAGAAGACACGCTGAAGGAACTCGACAAGTTCGATCGCACCCAAGGCACTACCCCTCTCTCCCTGGATAAATACCCTGACCACCTCGTCATTGGTGCCAAGACACAGGTTTCCCTCGACAGACTCCGAGCCTCAACAACTTTTACGGAGATGCGTGGATCAGCCAAGACGCACCACTATGTCATCTCTGGCCTCCACCCACGCATAAACCCCACCGACCTGATAGGACGACATTCCATTGTCAGCGCCTCCCGGATAAAGAAGGGAGACATTGCCACTTACTGTGCCAATGTCTTCACTGACCATCCAATAGACACCACTTGCCGGCTTGACTGTGGAGCCTATGGTCTCCTACGAATCGCCACTCCTCACCTCAGACCAACCTTTTGCACCACCTGCCAACAATACGGCCATTACAGGCACGAATGCAAAGCCACTGCCGCTGTCTGCGCACGCTGTGCCGCTCCGGGGCACATTGCCGCTAACTGTGAGGCACCCGTCAGGTGCTCTGCCTGCAAAGGTAATCACAAAGCCAAGAGTACAACGCCCAGTGCGCATCCAGCTGTGGAAGCGGCTAAACCCACCCCTACTTCCCCCTCCTGCCTGCCCCACTCCCCCCACCCAACCTGAGGCCCCCCCCTACTGCTGCCCTGCCTGTCCAACCTGATGCCCTCCCTTCCACTGCCCCTCCTTCTCCCTCTGCTTCCTCCTACCCACCCCTCACCACCACCAACGCATTGTCCCTCCACCCCAGCCCTGCCCCTCTGCCCCCCTCACTCCTCTCCCTCAACCTCACCGCCCCCAAACCCAAGATCTGCCACCCCTACTCCTCCCACCCACAGACCAGATCCATCTCCACTCAAACTGTAGCCACTGCGGACTCCTTCACCCAAACCACCTTCCCCTCCACACCAAGCGACCCCCCTGCCTCCGACCCAAATCCCACCCCTATATTCCTCCACATTCTTAATACATCACTTTCCAGAATAACACCCAGTATCTCAGTTGAGGCCCTAGCCTTCGGCTTAATTAACTGGCTCCAAGTCGACTCCAACATCCAGCATCTCCTTCCGCATGTCCCAAAAGACCTGCCAGCTTCTTTTTGTGCCGCCCTGACAGCTCAAAATGGAGGTACACAATAATGCCCCCACCAGCCCGCACTCCCATCCCCGTTCCACTAACAACTCTTTAACCATTCTCTCCTGGAACTGTGCCGGACTGAAATCCAAGATGGCTCTTCTTGGCAACACCTTAAAAAGAGAGAAAATTGACGTCGCACTTCTCCAAGAAACCTTCCTCATCGATCCACCGCATATCAAAGGCTACAGCACATACCACATCCCCGCAGTAAGACGCGCAGCAGCAGGCAGACCCTCAAGAGGAACCACCACATTCGTAAGCAACCACATCCACTCCACCAAGATCCCACCCAACAGATTCAACCCTTATGCTGACACCCTTCGCATACGTCTCCACCTAGCACACTCCGTCATGGATGTATACAACATTTACAACCCTGTCAACACTACTTATACTCTAAACCACATCTTCCGGGCCCTCGGCAACGGCACAGATCACCAGGTTGTCATGGGAGACTTTAACACCCACCACTCCTCCTGGGGACGCAACAACATCGATTCCCCTCGAGGCTGTGTCCTCCTAGCAGAGATCCTCGACTCAACATCCCATTCTATCCTCAACGATGGCTCGCCTACCTACAGGGCAAGCACATCAATCGATCTCTGCATCACCGACTCCTGCCTTGCAGCCGCAGCTTCCTGGGAGCTCACAACACTATACTCAGACCACCACGCAGCTCTCCTCCACACCAATGCACCCAAAGTCACCCACCCCCCACCATCACCCAGATTCAACCTAAACCACGCGGACTGGGCAACCTTCAACCTTCGTCTAAAAAACTTAATAGATCTGAACCCACCGACCACATGTGAGGAGTTCACAACACTCACTTACCAAGCAATGACAGACACCATAAAGCAAACCATCTCCTGTAATCACACTGGCCGCACCACCTCCAATGCAATGAGGAGAGCAAAAAGATTCTGCAACAAACTCCTCTACAAGCTATGCACGAACCCCAACCGAGGCACTGAGTATCTCGTTAAAATAGCCACCAGTTGGACCAAAGATGTTGAGCTTCATTAATATATAACTAACTATATATAATCTTAGCTAGCTAGTGTCTGGTAACCTGCATATAAGTAATGATAAGTAGGATCTCTATCTAATTTCTGGGTTGTACTAGCTGGTCGCCTAGAATAGATAAAAGCTAATAGAATCATCTGTACTGATGAATGAAGCTTCAATTAATATGTTATCCTGTGATAGAACTAACTATAAAGGCTCTTGTAAAAATCTATTACGCCTGATTAATAAATTTATTAGCTCAAAAAGTGATTATTTGTGTCTGGTTTTGAATTGTTCATGTTTCCGGTAACATGCGTAAATCAAAATCCTGACTACGGGCTCCATAGTGATGCATACCATAGATACTGTGTAGTGTAGCATTCTGTAACCTTGGGCAAAGTTAACTTCCGGTGGTAGATTTGAAAACTAGGCCATTCCTTACCTGACCCTTGATCAGGGCAGACCCAAGTCTTGCTATATAATACCCTCTTTCCCTTTCTCTTTGCCTCTCTTCCCTCCCTCTCTCCCTCTCTCTTCCCCTCTCTTTCCCTCTCCAAATCATTTCCTGACCAATCGCCATCTGATTGCAGACCATTCACCAAACAAATCACAAACCGGTTCCAACCCTTTTTTCCCCCTGCAAATTTTTGCTTTGGTCTCATCGAGGTTGGTGACTGATGTGGTTTGTGTTTTTTGGTCACAAAGCGGTTGCAAGCTTGTATCTGTACCTACTCCCTGTATCCTACATAAATCTCCACGGCTGCCATGTGAATATCTATTCATCAATTAGCCGCGCAACCACTGTGCGAAGAGCCTGGGCTATTGTATATGTCATCTGACATCCATGTATGGTGTGTTTGCAGCTTAAATCAGTTAGTTTATCACCTTATATACTTATATACCGGGTACTTATTCCAAATGTTTTGTATATTATCAGTTTATTGTATTTGACAGAATCTTTCTTTAAATTGTAGGCCGAATTCCCACTGTGTGGCAGCTACATACAAGTACTGGGATGGCAGGTGGACCAAGAACAACAGATGATTCATCATTAATCATCAATGAGACCATTTAGACCCCTTTCAATGTTTGTAAACATTGTGTATGCGCGCACAGCTTGGCTACAGAATGAACGCACACTGCCACTGAGTTTGCCAGTACGCGCAGTGCAAAACGTTTATTTTCTTCAAAATCAATAGAAATGCAGAACCCCAACCATATAAATTTAATATAATCTATTCGTTGAATATGTTTTCTGTATGTGTTCCAAGCGGTTTTCGTCTAGGTGGCATGGTTTTAGAGGTATTTCACTTTTTCTGTATGAAGATTGCTCACCGCCATTGACAATGCATTGAGTTTGCCGTACGCTAAGTGCAAAACGTCTATTGAGTTTGCAGTGTGACGGTGTGTCATCCTGCAGCCAAACAGCACGCGTACTGACCTAAATACCCATGCTGACGTCATATGACATAGGTCTATAGTTCAGCTGACACACACTTTCTCCTCATGAATTAACTAAGACCGCATTCAATACATAGGCTTTCATTTGATTGAACCAAAGAATTGTTTCGTAATGCTTTGGCATTGCGGGTAATCAGGATCGCGAATACAGACCAAGGCGTACCAGTACTAAGGACGTCTATTGTGTCGCCGACTGGCGGAATTCTCTATAACTAAGTAACAAACTCAAACGCCGACTGGTGGTTCTTTTCTAACCTGGTCGCCGATCGGGTAAACAGGACTTGATGACGTATTATGCAGTACACTAGAACTGCCGATGCGCCCCTTTTTTGGGTAGACTTTTGCTATATAAGGCGGCGCAGCACCGGGGTTTGGTCACTACGACCGGAGGAGCCAGGAGACAATAACCAGCCTTAAATTGGGATTCACTGCAGCCGGCTCGACCGGAGGAGCCTTGAGACGTTAAGCATAGGAATCAATGTAGCAGATGGCGTCGACCAGGGAAACACGAATTTCTCCGGCGATTGACGAGGCCGAAAGCCGGCAATACGCTCCCCGGCACGACGTTATTTCTACGACGATTGACGAAGCAAGGAGCTGGTAATACGCGCGCAAGCCTGCCGAGACAACACTGAAGTCTCCGGCGATTGACGAGGCCGGGAGCCGCCGATACGCTCGCCGGCACGACGTTAAATTTCCACGGCGATCGACGAAGCAAGGCAATGTGCATGCTAGCCCGCCGGGACAACAATAAATTCTCCGGCGATCAACGTATCAGGAAGCCGGCAACACACGGGCCGGTTTCGCATTAAAGTTCTCTGGCGATCGACGAAGTAAGGAGTCGGCAATACGCGCGCCAGCCCGCCGGGACAATACTAAATCCTCCGGCGATCGACGTAGCAGGGAGCCGGCAACACACGGGCCAGTTCGCCGGCATGATGTTAAAATTCTCCGCCGATCGACAAAGCAAGGAGCCAGCGACACGCGCGCCAGGAGACGTTATCAAGCCTTAAGTATGGGAATCACTGTAGCAGATGCCGTCGACCAGGGAATCACTAATTTCTCCGACGATTGACGAAGCCGGGAGCCGGCAATACGCTCACCGGCATGACATTAAATTTCTCTGACGATCGACGAAGCAAGGAGCCGGCGACACGCGCGCCAGGACACATTATCAAGCCATGAACTTCTCCGACGATTGACGAAGCCGGCAGCCGGCAATGCGCGTGCTGGAACAACGTTAAATTTCTACTGTGATCGACAAAGCAAGGAGCCGGCGATATGCGCGCCAGCCCGCCGGAATAACACTAAATTCCTCGGCGATCAACGAAGTAAGGAGCCGGCAACACGCGTGCCGGTTCGACGGACTAATTTCTCCGACGATTGACAAGCCGGGAGCCGGTAATACGCTCGCCGGCATGACGTTATTTTCTCCGGTGATCGACAAAGCACGGAGTCGGCGATTGCGCGCCAGCCCGCCGGGACAACATTAAACTCTCCGGGGATCGACGTAGCAGGGAGCCGGCAACACACGCGCCGGTTCGCCGCACGACGTTAAAATTCTCCAGCGATCGACGAAGCAAGGAGCCAGCGACACGCGTGCCAGGAGATGCTATCAAGCCTTAAATATGGGGATCGCTGTAGCAGATGCCGTCGACCAAGGAAACACTAATTTCTCCGACGAGTGACAAAGCTGGGAGCCAGCAATACAGCTCGCAGGCATGACTTTAAATTTCTATCCGGTGATCGACGAAGCAAGGAGCCGGCGATATGCGCTCCTGCCCGCCGGGACAACACTAAATTCTCCGGCGATCGACTTAGCAGGGAGCCGGGAACACACGCGCCGGTTCGCTGGCACACGTTAAAATTCTCCAGCGATTGACGAAGCAAGGAGCCGGCGACAGGCACGCCAGGAGACGGTATCAAGCCTTAAGCATGGAAATCACTGTAGCTCGAGCAAGGAGCCGATAACACGGGAGCCGGGTCGCCGGTGTAATATTAATTCTCCGGCGATCGACAAAGCAGGGAGCCACAACACACGTGCCGGTTCGCCGGCGCGATGTTAGATTCTCTGGCAATTGACAAAGCAAGGACCCGCAACACGCGCACCTTAAATTCTCTGACGATCGACGAAGCAAGGAGCCGGCGATATGCGCGCCAGCGCGCCGGGACTATACTAAATTCTCCGGCGATCAATGTAGCAGGGAGCCGGCACGACGTTATCAAGGCACTAACTTCCCCGACGAATGACGAAGCCGGGAGCCAGCAACATGCTCGCCGGCACGACGTTAATTTCTCCGGGGATCATCGAAGCAAGGAGCCGGCGATATGCGCGCCAGCCCGCCGGGACAATACTGAATTCTTCGGCGATCGACGTAGCACATGCGCCGGTTCGCCAGCACGACGTTAAAATTTGCCGGCGATCCACGAACCAAGGAGCAGGCGACACGCGTCCAAGAGACGTTATCAAGCTACAAATTTCTCCGGGGATTGACAAAGCCGGGAGCCGGCAACAAGCTCGCCGGCACGACGTTAAATTCTCCGACGATCGACGTAGCCAGGAGCCGGTGATATGCGTGCCAGCGCTCCGGGACTATACTAAATTCTTCGGCGATCAACGTAGCACACGCGCCGGTTCGCCGGCACAATGCTAAAATTCTCCGGCGTTCCAAGCAGCAAGGAGCCGGCGACACACGCGCCAGGAGACGTTATCAAGCCACTAATTTCTCCGACGATTGATGAAGCCGGGAGCCGGCAACATGCTCGCCGGCACGACGTTAAATTTCTCCGGCGATCCACGAAGCAAGGAGCGGGCAACACACGTGCCAAGAGACGTTATCAAGCCACTAATCTCTCCGATGATGGATGAAGCCGAGAGCGGGCAACACGCTCACCGGCACAATGTTAATTTCTCCGGTGATCGACGAGGCAAGGAGCTGGCGATATACGTGCCGGCCCGCCGGGACAATACTATATTCTCCGGTGATCGACACATGCGCTGGCACAACGTTGAAATTCTCCGGTGATCCACGAAGCAAGGAGCCGGCGACACGCGCGCCAGGAGACGTTATCAAGCCACTAATTTCTCTGACGATTGATGAAGCCTGGAGCTGGCAACATGCTCGCCGGCACGACGTTAAATTTCTCCGGTGATCAAGGAAGTAAGGAGCCGGCGATATGCGCGCCAGCCCGCTGGGACTATACTAAATTCTTCGGCGATCAGCGTAGCACACGCGCCGGTTTGCCGGCACGACGTTAAAATTCTCCGGCGCTCCTCGAAGCAAGGAGCCGGCGACAAACACCCAGTATATGTCAGCCATGACACCATATCTAATCATGCATATAATCTGTGGCAAAAATTAATACTTGCCTTCTTTGCCACAGGTTACACCAAAAGACATCATTGCAGGCTAATCGAATTTGTCAAAAGCGCTGACCTGGAATACATGGACATTCATGTCCCTGCCATACCTGATTCAAGGTACTGTCCCGTGGAAGCCTGGAGTAACTACCGCAGCATAGCAACACACCACCTGGAAGGCCCTGCCTTTCTGGATGCCCATGGGACGCCCCTCACACCACGGAGGGCTACCAAGGAACTACATATGCTTTCTCCGCCCTGAGCCATAGAGCACCTGGAGCCATGACACCTCACAACCTTCGCAGAGGCGGTGCACAGGCCTGTGCTCGCCTTGGAGCCTCCCACCAGGACATCGGAGACCTCGGACATTGGGAGTCATCTGCAGTGCACGACTATGTCCCCGCAAACCTACGGTCTCGGCTTCAAGATGCTATCAACATTTCTTTTTGGCCATAGCATCTCTAGCCTCGTTTCTTAAGCATTTGTGAGCTGACATTTGTATAACCTGACGTTTAACTTTCCTTAATTAAAAATGCCATAACTATATTTGCTGTGTTCGCGTTTTTCCTGATTGTTTCGTAATGCTTTGGCATTGCGGGTAATCAGGATCGCGAATACAGACCAAGGCGTACCAGTACTAAGGACGTCTATTGTGTCGCCGACTGGCGGAATTCTCTATAACTAAGTAACAAACTCAAACGCCGACTGGCGGTTCTTTTCTAACCTGGTCGCCGATCGGGTAAACAGGACTTGATGACGTATTATGCAGTACACTAGAACTGCCGATGCGCCCCTTTTTTGGGTGGACTTTTGCTATATAAGGCGGCACAGCACCGGGGTTTGGTCACTACAACCGGAGGAGCCAGGAGACAATAACCAGCCTTAAATTGGCCTCCCACCCACCCTACATGTGGAAGTGGAAGTAGGGCCATAGCATCTCTAGCCTCGTTTCTTAAGCATTTGTGAGCTGACATTTGTATAACCTGACGTTTAACTTTCCTTAATTAAAAATGCCATAACTATATTTGCTGTGTTCGCGTTTTTCCTGATTACACTAGGTGGTGAGATGTGCTGGCTATTTTTTGTAATTCTAAACAATACCAAAATGACCCATGCTGTTCACATTCAGAATTATTAGTTATTGACAAGGAACTAACACCAATACTAAAAAGATCATACTATTTGAGCTAAGATAAAGAGAACACCTCGGATAAGTACAATATTACTAAAATTTATGGAATTGTTTTTCTTAGACTATACATGTTAACAATTATCTGGGCAAGTATTCCGATTCTTATCATTTCATATTTCCAATAAAAGACTAATACAACATTTTTTTTTTTTTTTTTTTTTTTAATTGAGGCTGTATTTATACTCTCCATAGCATATAAGCCTGGGTACCCAGGCTTGTTTTCAATGCTGGCCAGTTGTAGTGTTGGTGTTATCTTACCACACAGTAGCTGCTGATAAGTTATTTGATTGCCTGCATTTCAGTAGCAGATAGATAATTGGTTGGTATGGTTATTTTTTTTTGGATTTTCTTGGCATATATGTATTTTATTTTGTTCTACTCTTATTACTAGACTAGTCTACTCCTATTTACATATCATAGGCTTGTACGTAGCTGTGTGGTGTGTAATCTGGCTACCTTCCATTGGGCGTCCCACTAGTGGGCCGTGACATATCACATGCCCCTTTGCAGTGCAGCTAAGTGGGGGTTTCCTAGCCTAATTTGCACAGATATTTTTTTGTCAGTTTTTAGGTCAGTTTTTAGCTTTGTTTTTAGATTTCTTTTTAGTGGTAGGCCCTACTTTGTTTTATTATTTTTCATAAATTTTCCCATTTTGTTAATATTTAAAGAAGAGAAAGGTCTATGTATAATGAATGATATTTCAGTATTCCTCAAATTGCATATGTCAGCCTATTCAGTTAGGCATGCCATAAAAGCTGTGTTCAGGTGATTCCATGTCAGCATATGAATAACAATGTCACTAGATGTTACATAATCATGTCACCAAATACTAATGTACAGTGCCTGTAATACAATAATCTATTTAATTAATAGAATGATCATCTACATCTTGTTTGTTTGTTTTAACTTGATTCCAGCCAATTTCTGATTGTGCAATTTGAACTACATAAAGTATACCAATCATACCCACTATTTATGTATGCTATAGATTAAGTCCCTGTGTAAAATGACAGAAATTGAAAAGCCATTAGACTGCAACAACTGTCAACATTAATAGTGTAGCAATCCAGATAAGACCTAGCTGTACTATGCATGATTTAAACAAAACAGTTACATCAATTCGAAAATATTTGTGTAAATAACTTAATGCTAACAATTTAACAATCAGGTGATAATGACAAATGATATATTCAGATTTACCTTATTAGATAAAATATTCACCCCATAGTTGTAGCAGGCCTATATGTGCTTTTGAATAACAGCTATGTTTTTAAAACATTGCAAGCTGAGCTGAGAAGAGCCGTTAATTAGCAATAGGCCTACTACATGTATTTATTCTATCTCACAAAAATGTAGACCTATAGGGTGCTGGATAACTATCTTTCATTAGAATGCACTTAATCCCACAGCGAATGACTTCATGCTATCTTTAAGAAGCTGGCATTAGAGGCCCAATAGGGCCTAGATCTGCCAGAAGGGCATCTGTAAGTTAATTTGTAGGCCTAAGTTAAAATACCATGTAAATCAGTGCATGTTGGTTAATAAATGATTGATTGATTGATTGGTGGTTGCTTTACGCCGTGTCGGCAGCATAGGCCATATTCACGGCGAGAAATGTTTGTTTTTTGTTCAAACCATCGCTTTTACATGTAAAAGCAGACAATCAATTATGTGCCAATAGACACTAATTAAATTAGAAAGCTCACAATCATATATCTGTGGTCAAGGGAAACAAATTCCCATAGAAAAAGAAAAGTTTCATTAATAATTAATAGAATCCATTTAGTAAACTATATAAGGTGGTACAGTCCAGCTGCCCTCAAAAAGGCTAAAATGTTTTCCTGTTTTACCTTAGTAAAAAGGTCATGCATACTGCCTGCAGTGTAGAACCGTTGGCGCAGGGCCAAAAAATCAACGCAACTTAGTAAAAGGTGTTTGAGTGTCAGTGGGAACTGACACCCAATACATTCAGGGGGAGGTTCCCCCTTGAGCAGAAAAGCATGTGTAAGCCACGAGTGGCCAACACGGCAGCGACTAAGGACCACTTGGTCCCGCCGACCTCCCGCATGAGTCTGTGGTGGCTTTCCCACAGATGGTTCAATTTCTTTAAGTTTATTGATGTTTTCATCCCACTCATGTTGCCATTTGGATTTTATGTGGGTGGCTATTAGTGGTTTCAGATCAGAGTGAGGGATCAGACACGGTTCAAGATCACAGTTCAGGGCCTTCTTCACAGCCCGATCAGCTCGTTCGTTTCCTTGTATGCCAGCATGGCCAGGCACCCAGCACAGGTGGATATCATACCCATCTGTTGTCAGTTGGTTCATTTTATAAATGACCGTTGCTAGAATAGGGTGATTCGTTTTCAGTCCAGCAACAGCCAGGAGGCAAGAGAAGGAATCACTGTATATAACATAGTTAGTGTGGTTGGATACCTCGATACACTCCAAAGCGAGAAGGAGTGCTCGGGCCTCTGCAGTGAAAATCGAGCTCTGATCGGGCAAACGTACACCAAATTTTTCCCGTCGGCAGACTGCTGCAGCAGCTACCCGGCGTTGGTCTTTCGAACCATCAGTGTATATGGAGAGGTGGTCTGCAAACTGGCCTTGAATCTCTGCATGCAGTCCTTTGTGGATGTGTCCCAGAGTGGATGTGTCCCAGATTTCCTCAGCTCCGTGAGTCGGAGGATAACCGATGGCTTTCTCAACGACCACGGGGGATGTTCTGGGACTTTGGCATCCTCCAACACATCCAAATCCACGCCTAAGGCCTCCAAATGAGGTTTCATTCAGAGCCTCAGTGGCCGGATGTAATTTGGCCTGGCTTCATACCTGGATTCGTCATGTTGCTTGAATAGACAATTGTGTGCAGGATTCAATGCATTAGTTTTTATCTTGACTACATATTGCATGGCCAGTTTGATTCTCCTGTTATTAAGTGATGGTTCATTGGCTTCGACATAAAGGCTCTGAACTGGTGAGGTGCGGAAGGCCCCAAGGGCCAAGCGCAGTCCCTGGTAGTGGATCGTGTCTAGCAGCCCAATATATGATTTCCTTGCGGAACCATATACTATGCTGCCGTAATCCACTCGTGAACGAACCAAGGTTCTGTACACGGAGAGCAGAACATCTCTGTCCGCTCCCCACTCTGAGCTGGACAGCACCCTCAGAATATCCAGCGCTTTCAGGCATCTTGTTTTCAGGTACTTTATATGTGGCACAAAAGACAGTTTTGCATCGAGAATGAGGCCCATAAATTTGGTTTTCTCAACGACTTTAATGGGATCCCCATCCAGGGTCAGCTCCGGTTCCGCATGTATTCTACGCAGTAGGCAGAAGTGCATGCAGACTGTTTTGGTCTTGGAAAATTTGAAACCGTTCAGAACTGACCATCGATGGATCCCAAAATGAATGATAATAAATGATATCACCAAAACATCAAGTGAAATTTCAATGAAACACAGGTAAAATAAAGATGACAGGAACAGGTAATTCTGTTGATTTACATAAGACATTTCCATCACTTCTGCTTCCAAAGTAAAGGGCTGGAATTTGCAACGAAGCAGATTTGGCATACAGGCAGCACACATACACTCATGCGTTTGTCTATATCACCAAAGACATCAGGTCTAGGTGGTCCCAGTTCACACATGGCCCTGGTGTGTCTGACCGAACGGAGCAAGTGGAGCACTTCCTCTGCAAACATACATATGGGTGCACCCCCATGGCACACCTCCATGGCGCACACATACCTGGCACACCTCCATGGTGCACATAGGCCTACATGGACACATACATGGCGCACATAGGCCTACATGGTCACATACATGACGCACATATGCCTACATGGCGCACATATGGCTACATACGGACACATACCCCTCCCACACGGCAAGGCAGTCACAGTGTTCGGATGGCTCCCCTCCCCCCGCCTCCCCGGTCGTCGCGCAGCATTCGCACCTCGCGCGACGTCCGCCCCTCAGCTTTCTTCCTCCCCCTCCCCCGGGCCGCTGCTTTTGCACCTCACCTGCCACCGCCCTCCTGCCCTCCCTTATAAGGCCGCCCGCCGGCCCCCCTCAGTCATTCGCCTTCCAGCCCTCCTCCGCGCTCTGCCTTTTTCCTTTGGGTCTCCAACGACGCTGCTTCACCTCGGACCGCTGCATCCCCTCGGACCCCTCCAGCATGCCCGGACACGGAAAGGGAAGGGGCCGCAAGAGCTCCCGGGCGACCATCCTGGCCACGCCGGGACCCTCCTCGGGCTCGCCGGGAGGCGCCTCACCACCTTCGGCCCCGGCGTCCCCCTTGGCGCCCTCGGACCGCCCCTCGGGCACCGAGACGGCCGCGATCCTCGAGGCCCTGCACCGCCTGACTACGCGCATGGACGCCCTCGAGTCGGGGGGAGCCCGAGGAGCACCGGAGCAACTTGAGGCCGCCTACATCACGCTGCCCGCCCAGCACCTCGGGCCCGGCCCCCGCCGCCACCTCAAGCGACACTGCCCGGGGCAGCCCACCCCCACTACCAACGGTACAGCCGCCTCACCGCCCAAGCCAGGCCCGCTCCGCCCCCCGCATACCTCCAGGATGTGGTCGAGCAGCACACCCCAGCATCCGCGGCCGACGCTGTTCGCGAGATCCTGGCTTCCGCCGAGGCGCAACGCACCGTCAGGCGCCAAGGCATTCCTACGGATTACATCTTCCCCTCGGACCTAGTGGAGAGGGGTCCTGAACGGAAGCCGGTGAAGAGGGGCGAGGCTACCAAGGACGAGTACAACCTCGCCCTCCTCACCCTGGCCAGCCATCCAGCCTTCCCCGCCCACTCCGTCCAGGGCCTCCACCACCACCATCTCACCGTGATGAGGGACAACCTCGTGCATCCGTGGCCTACCGTCCGCCGTTATTCCGAGTCCATCTTCACCTGGATAGCGGACGGGAGGCTCCCCCACGGATGGCACGATCCAGTTGCCCTCAACATGCTGAGGATGGACTCCCTCACCACGCCCGCCGCCCTCACCCAAGCCGCCCCGGCAGCACCAGCTCCCCGAGGCGAGGATTGTCCCCGAGGCGCACACCTGCCCCGGGCCCAAGTCGACACCCGCATCGCCTACGACAGGCAGACTCACGGGGCCCACTGCCCCACCTGAAACCGCGAGCCTGCCTCATGCGATCGGGCCCCCGTCGGGGAGGCCCACGGCGAGGTGGGGGACAGGCACCGGCACGTATGCGCCTACTGCACCAATGTGCGGTGCATACTGACGATGCACAGCGAGGCCGGCTGCCTCACCAAGCAAGCCCGTGAGCGCCAGACCCCGGCCGCCTCGGCGGATTTTTGATCTGCCGCCCCCCCCCCCTCCCCGGCTGGCCCGGGGGGGCCCTCCCCGGCGCCTCACCCACATCACCGCCGACAACCCCGTGACCCCCACTGACAACGCCACAGCGACCACCGATCGAAACGCCGCCCAAACAGAGCCGGGGACCATCACCTCGCACAGCCCAGACTCACGAGGAACCCTCCCCAGACAGCGCACCCGCCGACCATCACGACACCGTCTTCATCAACCCACCCGACCCGACCCCGACCCCCACCCCGCCCAGCCCTGAGGACTTCGCTGCCCCCCTGCTCGACCCTCGCCGGACCTCCTCACCGCAGCCCCCAGGAGCGGGCCTCCCCTTTTTGGCCACCCGCTCCCCGTCCACGTAGGCCCCGGACACATCATCACACCCAGACCTTCAACTCCGTGCCCCCGCCTCGGGCGCGCCTCGAGCCCTCTCCTCCATTTTGGTGGAGGGCTCCTCGGCGCCCCCCCCCCTCACATGACCTCATATCACCACTCTGACATTTGCTCCTTATGAGCCCCGGATATAGCTTATTCATTGTTCTGTTGCTCCTCATGAGCCTTACTTGCTTTTTACCTTTCTACTGTTGCTCCTCATGAGCCTTACTTGATTTTACCTTTGTACTGTTGCTCCTCATGAGCCTCCTCACTGTTGCCCTGTTACCCTCTGTTGCCAGAGGCGTCCCAATAAACGCCTCTTTTTTCCCACCTCCGCCTTGCCTTCTTCCTTTTCGCGCATCGGTCGTAATGCGAGCATTGCGCTTGATGCGTGGAGAGGAAGAGACCCTCCCCCCGCCTCCCCATTCGTCGCGTAGCATTCGCACCTCGCGCGACGTCCGCCCCTCAACTTTCTTCCTCCCCCTCCCCCTCCCCCGGGACGCTGCTTTCGCACCTCACCTGCCACCGCCCTCCCGCCCTCCCTTATAAGGCCGCCCGCTGGCCTCCCTCAGTCATTCGCCTTCCAGCCCTCCTCCGCGCTCTGCCTTTTTCCTCCACCCACCCACCCAACTTTCTTTACTTATCTTCTTTCCTCCTTCAGCTGGGGGAGGGCTCCTCGGCGCCCCCCCCCCCCTCACATGACCTCATATCACCACTCTGACATTTGCTCCTTATGAGCCCCGGATATAGCTTATTCATTGTTCTGTTGCTCCTCATGAGCCTTACTTGCTTTTTACCTTTCTACTGTTGCTCCTCATGAGCCTTACTTGCTTTTACCTTTGTGCTGTTGCTCCTCATGAGCCTCCTCACTGTTGCCCTGTTACTCTCTGTTGCCAGAGGCGTCCCAATAAACGCCTCTTTTTTCCCACCTCCGCCTTGCCTTCTTCCTTTTCGCGCATCAACGGGCGGTTGCTCTCATACCATGTCTATGTGGTGTGGGAGGTTAAAAATCCCTTGGGTCGGTAAAAGTGTAGGCTGGGGATTTCTATCGACCAGCAGTGGAATGAGGAAGACCAGTCGTGTGTGACTGAAATTTCCCCTGCTTAAACAACTAATGGACCAAACAAACAAAAAATAGAAAAACCTCAACTATCTTTTCCTTCATATATGGACAAGAGTTGGCTACTCAGCGAAAAAATGAGGAAAATACACAACTTTAATTTTGTACCCTCATGTAACACTTTGGCCCCATTTGCCATGAAATGACCCATATATATGCCAAATAGATTAGAAGATAGAAATTCAAAATGACACATACTGTAATATGATCACAAACAGTTTTTAGGGAAATGTCATGAATGTACCAATAACAGAAGGTTAACCAATAACTTCATTTTACCAAATTTGTTCAAATAAAAATATGCTAGAACTAGTGTTTACTAATATATAATAATGGCATATAGATTTAATAAGTTACTGCTTCCCCTGGCTTGGTTCCCCAGTAAAAAGTGCATGACTGTGGCGGGAAACCAAACTAGTGCTTCCCCCTGGTGTTAAATAGCTAAAGCTAGAGTTGTTGGCATTGGAACACTGGTCCGGAAACATTTTCGTTTTTATGTAAGTACTACTGTTTGCATGTAGAAATATACTTGTTTTAGTAAGAGTAAACAGTTCATCTAAGCTCACATAGTTAACAGCTTAAAGAATGCTCACAGCTATTTTGGATCAACTAATAATATCTCCAGGATTGTTAATCTAAATGATTGGTCATTCCACTGACCAAAATGGCTGACACAGTAACACTGAGTCAGTGAGTGACTGACACTGACACTTGACAGGCTAATTTCCATCCATCATCCCAGTTTTGGCTTGTATGTAATCTCCTATGAATATAAATAATAAAAACATGAATTAAATATGAAAATTGAATCATTGGTCGTAATGCTTGCATTGCGTTTGATTCGCGGCGGAGGAGGAGTGCCCCCCCCTCCTCCTCCGGTGTCGCAGTTTCAGCGCCCGGTCAGTTTCATGCGCATGCGTCAACATCTAACATCATCGTCACTAACCTTATAAATTTAATATAATGTTTTTGGTAAAGATGTTTTCTACATGTGTACAAAGCGGTTTGTAGGTGGTGTGGTTTTAGAGATATATCACTTTTCCTGTATTTTCTGTATGAAGATTGCTAGCGACCATTGACAATGCCTTGAGTTTGACGGTACGCGCAGTGCAAAACCTTAGTTTTATTCAAAATTAATACAAATCAAGAACCCTAACCTTATAAATTGAATACAGTCTTTTTGGTAAAGATGTTTTCTATATGTGTACCAAGCGATTTGTTAATAGGTGGTGTAGTTTTAGAGATATTTCACTTTTGCTGTATTTTCTGTATGAAGATTGCTCACGACCATTGACAATGCCTTGAGTTTGAGTCTATACGGGCCGTGGAAACTGACTGGGCGCTGAAACTGCGACACCGGCCCGCCAGCGACTGTTGAGATTATGTAACACCCCCCCCTGCCTTCTGCTCGGCCTTATAACCGGGCGCCTAGATAAAAGATTCACCTGGTACTTGTAGTACTGCGACTGCGAGTACCGGGTAAAGGATCTACCGGGCACCCTGCTTCCTCCAGCCACTCCGCCTCCTGACACGCCCTGCAGCACTCCTACACCTTTTTTCTCGTATATAAGGTCCTATGAATATAAATAATAAAACGTAGTGTCTACCCATACGTGACCGTACGGGTAGAGTTGAAGTCTAGGCGTACATGCGTGCGCTGCGCGCGCATCTGTAGGGTTAGGGTTAGGGCTATTTCCACCAAATTAAAATCTTAATTTATTATATATATGTGCATGTACGCCCAGACTTCGATTCTACCAGTACGGTCACATACTCTTACCAACTGCTAAAGATATGTGAGGAACGACCACGCATGCGCACGTATGCCTAGACTTCAACTCTACACGTATGGTCATGTACGGGTAGCCACTGCCATAAAAAAAACATGAATTAAACATGGAAATCGAATCATTATGTGTAATATATCTGTTAATATTCAAATCGGATTCATGGGTCGTTCTCAGAAACTGTGTACCACTTGTCTTGAGTTAGTCTACTTGAAATGCATATTTCAAAGAAACCCATCATTGGAGTGTCAATATTTAGATTTCATCTTTTAGCCCAATAGTGTGGGAGATATTTTAGATCAAAAGTAAATGTTAATATTGTGTATTATGTAACTTATTGGGATGGATCTAACTATATAAATAGAAAATTACATCACTAATTTGTGACATTGTCAACAGTGGATACTTTGTCAACAGTGGTTACCCATCCTGATATGATCTTAGATGTTGCTAGGACGTAAACCAACAACAAACAAACATCGATCTGAGCCGGTTTAACGCACAGGTCTGAATGCGACACACTTTGAAAACTCTGTATGTGTGAACGCGTCGCTAGTTTGACTCATCTAGTTTGCCTCATCTAAGTTGGCCTAACGCTGTCCGTGTGAACACGGCTTATGTTTCAAACAAGGGCTGAGATGAGCTGAAATTAGCACATTTCATAGCTGCACCCAGTGTCTTAGCATTGAAATGTTATGGGCGCTTAATATCAGGTTACTCCAAAGCTCTACTCCTATTTTGTGAATATGGTGGATATGCAGCTCCGAAGTCTGTAAATGATGCACAGTGGACTGCCAAACATGTGGAATTCACAATTAATATTTTTCATTTTACTTTCAGGAAGACAAACTTAGCTGAAATCCAGTCATAATGTCTCATATAATAGTAAGTATATTCTCTTAATAGTATACCAATTAATAGGTTACACATCTATCATTGTATGATGGTGAACTGTACTAATATTATAGATAGATGTTAATCAAATATTCAGCCATACCTAGAGTAGAAGTGAAGTAGAACCTATTAGTATTAGAAAAAGTGGCGAGAGGCTGGATAAATGAAACTAGCAAATAAATTGCTATTTAGATTAAAGTTCTATAATGCAATATAAACTTTTCTAAAACCTAGATAAGCTACTAGAACAAAATACTAATTTAATAATTCATAGCATGAAACCAATATAGGGAAATTATTTATTTACATAGTCATGATAGTGATATCACATGACATTGGGGGTAGGTGTGTATGGTGGAGGTTGGCTGGGGGTGTGTGGTTTGGATGTAGGTGTGTGTGGTGGGGGTGGGTGCGGTGGGTGTAGGTGTGTGGTGGAGGTGTAATTCATAACAAAAGACTGGACTGGGAATAAATTTATAATTTATTTACATCTTCAAGATTATTTGTAACAGTATAAGTTTGTACAATCATTCATTTGTAAGTATACGTAAGTACTATACCACATGTCAGTATTATTCAGATTTCCCTTTCTTTTTTCTAAGAAATACACACAAGCTATTTTATTTATACACACATTCAAAGTTCCGGGTTCGACTCAACCGAATACCTCTAACACTCAGCCAAATTGGTGGTGTGCATATCAGCCAACATGCAGAAACTACACTTCTAGATTATATATTGCAGATTATTTATATTATCATTTGACTGGGGGGAGGTATGGAGGGGGGGGGAACACATCAGGTGGGCAGATATAGACAAAGCATGCTGCGGGAAGGGAACCAATATTAGTGTATGGTCCAGAGTGTTTGTATTCAAATTTCTTTTCTGCCCAGTCTGTAATACATGGGAGAAAATACAACCATGGTGAGAAAGCATACCAACACTAATAAGCTATAGATTCAGAAGATTGGTGGGCAGCAGAGCAAATACTATGCTCAGTGAATCCATTTGCAATAAAGTCAGAACCTTGGCGCCAGTAAAGTCAGGTCGGATAAAGTACAGTCGGGTAAAGTACAGTCGGGTAAAGTACAGTCGGGTAAAGTCGAGTCGGGTAAATCGCGTAGGGTAAAGCCAGGTCGGGTAAAGCCAGGTCGGGTAAAGTCGAGTCGGCTAAAATCGGGACTCTCGGCCTGCCGGTGCCGGTACTCTCGGCCTGCTGGTGCCGGGACTCTCAGCCTGCCGCAGCCGGGTCTCCCACCACTGGTCTTCCCTTAAATAATATAAATAGAAATAAAAAGTGATAACCAACAATAAAATTAATCAAATACAATAAAGCTTTTCTTAATGTTGTACCAGCAAGACAAGCCATATTTGTGGTGGTAATGCATCAGATGCATAATCACAGTTAATTATTTATTATGCATATATATATTGGTATGCAAAAAATATATCTAAATGATGTACAACAGTTCGCACAGGACCTCCCCCGGTGGCAGGTGGAAGTTTATGAGTGGGCCACAGACCAGCATATACCCCCATGGTTGACTCCTCTATTGTTTGGGATTCATGGCTATACCAACACAGTACTATCATGGGCAGTTCTGTCCTGTAGACATATGTTGTAACAACTACTGAATTATTTCCTAATATTCACTGTTAATTTACTCAATCTGGTCCCAACTAAATCTCCTAGGAATATTCAGGAAATTAGATATCATTTTTTGCTTTCTAGTGATGTATTCCAATATGAAAACCTCCCAAAACTCAGTGTTCCAAAACCATATTTGTGAACCTGGACATTAATCCTATATAAAATTTGACCTTCGAAATTGAACCGGGGCTCGAATTAGGTACTTTAACCACCGTAGCTCAAACGAGGTAAGCTCTCCAACCTGGTAAACACTGTAAATAGTAGTTTGTACAACACGAAAAGTGCTGTTGGATTTTAAAGGTACATACCATTTATTAGATGTGTGAATTTAGTTATGATTTGCAACACAACAACCAGATCATAGTGGACCAAACATTTATTAACTTAAGACCTCACAATTTTGTTAACATGATGTGAGAAATAAACTACATTTGTTTGTCCATATATCATTATTCATTGTATTCTACAGGTAACATGCACAATTTGTATAGCTTCTCAACTTCTTATTCACAGGGTTGAACGATCTCTGAGATTTCATGGATTTGCATGATTTTTTATTTTTATCAATTAACGTTAAACAAAATGCCAAGGAATCTGGATGTATATGACAACAATCGGGTCATTCAAAACCTGTTCTTATATGACTGTAGAACAGAAACCTAAACAAGAACGAGTTAAACACAACACAGGTGAAACCTGAGTTCCAGCATTTTACCCGTGATTCCCTGGTAGTGCTAAGTATATGGGAGAAGACCCATTCTTTCATGGAAATTCGCCGACGGAATGATAATTTCACCTTGATTTCCGTGATTTTTGCTGGATACCACTTTCATCCCTGTTATTCAAGTCTAGTGAAAATTGATCTTTAACCTCTTACCAACACCTATTAGCTTTAGAGAATTACTGTTCTTGTATTATTTTGTACCTGATATGAAGTGATAATGCCAATGCTATAGGTTTAAATCACATATAATATTGAAGATAAAGTTGCTAATGTTACACATATTATTTTTAATGTATGTATGAAGGTGGTGAGGCGCCTCCCGGCGAGCCCGAGGAGGGTCCCGGCGTTATATTGGTGGTAGCGGTTTTTAGCAATAGGAAAAATGCAGTAAAATAGAAGGATGAAAGATCTCTGTGATTTCGTTGATTACTTTGAATTTTTATATTTACTAATTAACATTAAGCAAAATACTGTAGTAGTCTGTACATGAGCTCTACTACCACGCAGTAGCGGCGGAGACTACGCCGCACACCCGCGCAGTTCCACTACACTGCGCTAGGTGGCAGCAAGGCTAGCCACCGGGCAGACCCCGACTGGGCTGCCTTTTACTGCGTGTGGCTGCCCCCCCCCCCCCCCCCCCCCCCCCCCCACACACACACACACCTATAGAGTCGATGTGGGATCTGGCGAGTCAGGGGGCGGGTCAGACAACTACTGACACCGCGGAGAACAGATGGTTCAATAAACCAGGTTGAAGCGTACACTCATTGAATCTTGGTGTTCTTCCGTGTGTGAGCGTGTGCGTGAGAGTCGGAGGGCCGTGGGCCATTACAATACAAAAGAATTAGGATGTAAATGACAACAATTTGGTAGTTTGAATCCCATTCTTATATGTCCTTAAATGTTGCTAGAACATGATGCCCAAACAAGAAAGAGTTAGGTATGGGTGATAGGATAGTTGAAACCTGACTTTGGGCATTAGCGATTCCATGATAATGTTAATCCTATGGAGGTAAAACCAGCATTTTCACAAAAATTTGGCATTGATGTACTAATATCGACTATGTGCGGTGGTCGAAGCGGTAGAGCACAGGCTTTCCGTGAGGAAGGTAATGCATACAAATCCCAGCTGAGTCAATCCAATGACTTATCAAATTGATACTTTGTGTATACCTAACTCCCAAGTAGATGTTAACTCCCAAGTAGATGTTCTGTTTTTTAAGTCACAGATCGCCTGTGGTGTGTTTGCAGTGGCAGTAAGTTGCCAAATTGGGGACCATGCGGTTGGATATGGCGGCCGTGTGGCAACCCTACGGTTTTCTGCTTACCGTAAAGGGTTGCGATTTGTTTAACTTGACATTAAACTTTTTCAGAAATCGTGAGGCTGTAGGCCACAACCACGCCGCATAGCATCACAAGGTGGCCATACAGTGTCCATACGGTGAGCCCAATTGTGCGGCGGCCACAAGGAAATGGGACGCGTTGTGGCGGCAGAAAAAAACTTAAGATTTGTGAACATTTCTACCGCAGACCGCAACACCATATGATCTGTAAAAATCCCATCTGCAGACTGCAGAACCATACGGTGGCAACAGGATATGTGTGACCCAAGCATTAGGTGACCTTCTTACCCCAATTTAAGAATTCAGAGAAAATAATTCGTGCTTAAATGTAAGAAACCCCACCCTATCTCTAAGGAATGTGTAATGTGTGTTAGTAGTAACTCTACTGTATCTCAAGTTTCTTGCAAAGTCCAAGAAATACCCATCAACAAGGCAATGTACCTCTGAGCTATTCATATCTTCCTTTCATGTGCAACCTCAGTCATTCACTCAGCCTCACCTTCGGGTCTGCCTCTTTTGAATAACATTAATATGAATAACACACAGCCCTTCTTACAATGGCCACTACAATATGTGCATCCTATTAGAGATTAATTTTCATAGCTGCTAGGGTGCCGCCAGTATTTGGCTGTATACATGTGTAGAATACTGCTTACTGTGTGTTCTCTCACTTTATTAAAGTATTTAAAAAACAATAAGTATTAAAATATAACAAACTGAACACAGATGACATACTGCTAGGGTCCTGTTGGCAGATGGCTTTGTGCCTATGGTAACTGCGCCTCCAATAAAAGGGGAGGAACATGCTTTAAAATAAAACCAATTAATAAGGTTCATGCAATTGTTATATTACATATCTTTCTTACCAGTGAATTTCACTGTCGAATACCCTAATCTAACCTGTCATGGAAATCCTAGAGTACCAATTGGCACGATATGATATCAGGCAAGAAAATGAGCGAAACTTTTTTGACATTTTTAATCATGAAATTGATTCATAATTTTCTAACATATAAGTTAAATGCAAACTGATCGTGACAAAGCAATAACTACCTACTGATTTTACTTTGGGAGATTACGTGATTAATCATGCAATTTAACTGAAGCCTAAAAAAAGAAGGATTTTCTAAAATAGCTCAGGTTGTAATTTCAGACAAATTATACTGTCATCCAAAAAGCTGGGTATAGTAAGTCATTTGATTTGCTTAAGCCCCAGTCACACGGCAGGCTGCGTTCGCTTGCGATCACTTGCCGACCAAAAGTCTGCGAGCTCCTTGCAACAAAAATGAAACAATTTGTTACAAACTATTTTAATACGTTGCCATGTCGACAATGATGTGCCAGCCAACATTGTGACGTCATCGTACACGCGCCCCATCGCGTCAGTCGGTGATTAGTCGTAAGGCGGTCGTAAGATGGTCGTAATTTAACTGCAAAATGCTTGCGAATCGATCATAAGCGAACACTGGCCTTGTGTGATGCTTGAGTACAGCTACTATGGTCGGCGATCGATCGCTGATCAGTCGGCGAACGATCACTGATCGGTCAGCGATCGGCGGCGATCAGTGGAGACGCCAGAGGTCGCAAGGAGATTGTTGGTGCCTCAGCGACAATCTCCATGCGACCAAAACGGGCTGAAATGGTCGTCGATCAGTCTTCAATCGCTCGCAGAGCACTCGGCGATTAGTCGTAAGGTGGTCGTAATTGAATTGCAAAATTCTTGCGGAGTGATCGTAAGCGAACGCAGGCCTCGTGTGACTGGGGTATTCAATTTTGAGGCAATGCAATAGGTGACCTTGTTCTATGACAGACAATATACCTTCACAGGTAAAATATGTAAATTTATCTGTGGATAAAGTTTTGACCAGGAATTGAGCCATAGAAAACAATCCTTTACATTTGTGATATATCTGTTAAACATTAATTATTGTTATCAGAAACGTCACTGGCATATTCCAGCAGAGGAGAGGGTACAAGTAGCATGATTATTATGGGGTTATTTGTAGGATACATTGATTGTAATCAACAATTCCTGTAAATAGCACACCTACCACTCTCCTTTATGTTTGTATTTTACAGATTTGTATGAACCTGGACAAGCTAACACCTAGAGAAGCAACTACTTGTAAATTCTAGCCATTTGTTATCAAAATGAGACTCAATGGCTTTAATTTGTGAATGGTGGCTAATCTCTTCAAACATCTCAAGAAGAATGCTGACATTTTGAAGACCTGATAATGGACCACCATTTTATACTATTTTTCAGTAGTATTGATTGCATACAATAACAAATATAAATACTGTGCAGTTTGTGAATATTTATTCCAAATAAAAACTGCAAATGACATGCTTGTTTTTCCCAGTCTTATTTTAGATAAAAGGGGTGGGGTGGGGATCATGTGAAATAGATTACTTACAGTCCTGACCATAGCAGTGTACAGGGTGGAGTGGGGTGGGGGTAAGGTGGGGGTGGGGATAACCAGTGCAAAGTCAATGGCAAAATACTATATTATCACTCAGTGTGACAAGCCAGCTAAGGATTGCCATTTCATATGATAATAAATACTTTAGAAATTAAAATAGACACATAATCCATATATATGTACCAACTCCCTCCCATTGTGTAACTGGAATATATTGTAAGATGCTTCTAAGTCCTTTAATTCATCTCAAATGTGTCAGATATTCTATACTACAGATATCTACCAAGGCAGTAGCCATTTTGAAATGTTTTGCATATGAAACAGGCCCTCTGATTGGCTTAGCCTGACCACCCCCGAAGCCCTTGAAAGCTTATATCTGATTAGCTTAGATGCCAGGGGTCGTGAGCGTGCTCGTATGCACACCTCTATGAATACATGAATAGACTACATCACGGTTCCGACTGCGCATGCGCCGAAAACGGCCTTGGGAGCAAAGCAAAGGCGTACGGCCATTGAGTTTGCCTATACGCACATTGAAAAACGTCAGTTTTATTCAAAACTAATAGAAATCCCAAACCCTAACCATATCAATTTAATATAATCTTTTTGTTAAACCTGTTTTCTATATGTGTTCCAAGCGGTTTGTGTCTAGGTGGTGTGGTTTTAGCAATATTTTACTTTTTCTGTATGGAGATTACTCACTGCCATTGACAATGCATTGAGTACTCTGGCTGTGGCTCTAACACTAGTCTGAGTGCCTAGATCTTTCTAAATCTAAATGCACATGGCATAAGATGTGCTGATTATATTGATGTAAATGCAATGCTGGATAAAAGATTAATATCTTAATTTATTATATATATATTTTTAGTTAGTATTCTATGTTTCAAAGAAGAGCTGAGATGAGCTGGAACTGGCACATTTCATTGCTGCACCCAGTGTATTAGCATGTGCCATGTGCTTTTGGGGGGGGTTGTTTTGCTCTGACACATCCCACAATGCACTGCGCCGCTGGAACCGTGATGTAGTCTATTGTTTATGCATATATGTACACGTGTTAGTCCTTAGCCTCCCCAGTGATATAGCGAATGGTAGACATGAAGTGTGAACACTTATTTGTCTCTCTTTTCTTTTTTTTTTGGTACATTAGTTGTCCCAATTAGGGGAAATCCCAGTCACAGATGACTGGTCTTCCCCACTCCACTGCTGGTCGATAGAAAGCCCAAGCCTACACTTTTACCGACCCAAGGGATTTTTAACCCCCCACACCACATAGACATGGTATGAGAGCAACCGGCCTTTGATGACGCTGTAAGTTATACACAGCGAAGGAAATCCAAACTGGCAGAGCTGGGGGCACGGGGAATCGAACTGCCAACCCTCAGATTAGGAGTCTGACCTAGAAAAAAGTCAGACACTCTAAGCACTCCGCCACAGAGAACGCCAGTGGGTCGGTCGGTATTAATATTGCATTTGTGCATCAATGTTTATGACAAATTGTTCTTTATTTCTTTTAATTTTGAATAAAATACAAGTTTTGCACTACGCATATCGCGAAATTCTATGGCAGCGTGCATTTGTTTTGATATATTATTAACCAATCGCTGACCCCGAATACAGTCAGTTGGGCCTATGGACTTAATGCCTTAACAGCCTGGTGCCATAGTAGCATGGAGGAACACATACACTGGTCCCGGTGACGTCATCGGACCATGGCCCATATGCATCACACGGTGTTAGCGAGACAAAACGCGTTTAGACAGGATTTCTGGTTTAGCACGGAAAAGTTGCTATGCATGAGTCAGTGATAGGGCTAACACCACAAGCTTAAACTAGGTTACAGTAAACCTGTTCCATCGCTGGTTTACAGGCGGTGTTAGGTACCGATTAGGGCCAAATCTATTTAACATTTTTTTATTTTTATTGAGGCTGTATTTATACTTTCCCTAGCATATAAGCCTGGGTACCCAGGCTTGTTTTCAATGCTGGCCAGTTGTAGTGTTGGTGTTATCTTACCACACAGTGCCTGCTGATAAGGTATTTGATTGCATTTCAGTAGCAGATAGATAATTGGCTGGTATGGTTAATAGCCTATGTTATTTTTTTTTATTTTCTTGGTATATATGTATTTATTTTTCTACTCTTATTACTAGACTAGCCTTCTATTTACATATCATAGGCTTGTACGTACCTGTGTGGTGTGTTATCTCGCTACTTATGGTATGGTTACCTTCCATTGGGCATCCCACTGGTGCGCCGTGACATATCACATGCCCCTTTGCAGTGCAGCTTACTGGGGGTTTCCTAGCCTTATTTTGCACAGATATTTTTGTAAGTTTTTAGGTCAGGAATTTGTCGTTCCCTTACCGTTTGGGCATTTCACACCTTGGCAGCCATTTCCAGCGTGCTTCTCTCATGAGCTTTTATTTGGCTTCTGGTCTGCTTTAGTAGTGGCACATTATTTGCTCTAGTAGCCCTTTGTGGTTTTGTTAGAAGTTTAATGTTTTGACTACAGCTATATCCTAATCTTTTCAAATGAATTATTCTCCTATTTTCTAGTAGTTTCACTTTGGTTCTTTTGTGTATGTCATAGGTTGGGTGCAGCTTGTCTACTCTTTTGAGATTGTTAGGGCTCTGTTCTGCAGTGTTTGCAGTTTGTTTAGTAGTTCTTTTCTCGCTCCCATGTAGTTTACATCTCCATAGTCAAAATAGGGGAGCACCATGCCCTTGAAGATTTGTATTGACATTTCTTGTGTCATGTATGTTAAGTTGAGTTATGTTGGATTGTGAGGGAGACTGTGTAGTGTTTATTCTTCAGCCATCTTGTACCTCCTGGTGCCCATGCCTGCCAGTGTACATCAAAGTATGGATTCATGATAGTACATAATGGAATAGGTATACAACATCCCTTTTCTTATAAATGAAAAGCAGCAATCTTCCTGTGTTACAATACTCATGTTGATGTGTACAAGTTATATACCTATGTGGATGTCAATACAATTTCTGATAGTGTATTGTTTATTTTTGTTTTCTGTTGCCTGTTGTTCAGGTAGCATCTTATCCAATCCATAGCGTTGGATGTTATGCCCATGGTTTTCAGTTTTTCCAGTAGTATTTTGTGGTCTAGTGTGTCAAATGCTTTGCTGAAGTCAATGAAGGCGGCTCCAACTAATTGTTTTTGGTTCATTGATGCCATTATGTAATTTGTTAGGTTAGCTATTGTTTTTGATGTGGAGTGCAGTTTCCTGAAGCCCCCTTGTCTTTCGTTTAGTATATCGTTTTTTTTCCAGGTGTTCATTGATGTGTCTATGTAACACTTTTTCAATGAGCTTGCCTGGGGTTTGAAGAATTGATATTGGCCTGTAGTTTCCCATGTTTTGTTTGTCTCCACCTTTGTGAATGGGGGTGATGGTTGCCATTTTCCAGGCTGAGATAAAACGCCCCTGCTCAAAGGAGATGTTGAATAGGTCTACTATGGTTGCCGGGATGGCTTGGAGTGCCTCTTTCAGTATTTTGGTTGGTATTTCATCTATTCCACTTGGTTTATTCATGTCTATGTCATTTATTAATTTTTTTACTTCTATCATATCTGTTTTGCAGGTGGGGATTTCGTTCTCCACAGTTCCTGATCTGTTTTCCCATCTTTTTTTGAATTTTTCTGACAGCTTTTGCCCTATTGTGGCAAAGTGTCTGTTCAGTTTGTTTGCTGCATCTTTGTCTGTGAGCATTGCCCCTTCATTATCTTGGAAGTTTGTATGCTCTTCTTTGTTATTTTTGGGGAATAATAGGTTTACATTTTTCCAGAATTTGTTTGTGTTGCTTCCCCAGTCTTTGTCCTGCTTTATTATGTATTTCTTTTTTTGCTGTTCTCACAGCTTTGAGAGAGTTGTTTCTGGCGATGCGGTAGGCCAGTTTGTCTTCTATTGTTTCTGTGCGTTTTGCTTTATCACCCAGTTTACTTTTGGTTGTGATGTGTGTTAGCAGGTCTTTGTCTACCCAAGGGTCTTGGTTTTTCTGTATTTTTATTTTCTTCATGGGACACATCTCATCAGTTGATTTTCTTATTTCTGTGATGATGTTGTCCCAATAGATATCAACATCATCTCTGTTTTGTGTGATGTTGTTTATATTTTGGTGCAGATGATTTTTTAATGTATCTTCTGAGTAGTTTTTTAGGGACCTGCCCATTTTGTATTCATAGTGATTTGTGCTTTTGAGCTTTTTCCTGGTTACATATACTAGTTTGTGGTCGCTTATACCCCAGCTTCTAGTGCCCCATTTTGTGGCATGGTTTGAGTTGGTTAGTATTAGGTCTATTGTTGAGCTATTGTTGCTTAGCCTTGTGCTTTCAGTGATGAGCTGCTGCAGGCCTAAGATTTTGATGGTGGTTTGCAGCATTAGTTTATTTTTTTCATTGCTGCTGTAATTCACATTGAAGTCCCCTAGCACAAAGATTTCTGCATTTGTTGATTTTTTTTACAGTGTTTATGCTCTTTTCTAGTTCTTCAAGGAATACTTCAATTTCACCTGACGGTGGCCTATAGAGGCTCGCTATGGCTACATTTGCTTGCTTTTCGTTTTTTATTAGGCACCATAGTAGCTCTATGTGCTCATTTCAGAGATTTGTTGGTTTTAGCTTTTCAGTGTCTAGGTTTTTGGTGGCTTTGCAGTAAATGGCAACCCCTCCACCTTTCTTTGTTTGGTTCATTGCATTAATCTGCTGTCTGTCATTACGTACAAGCCTATATCCCTCTATATTGAGGGTGTTGTTTTGGTGTTTGTCAGTGAACCATGTCTCTGATAACGTTAGTACATCTAGATTGTATTTTTTTAGATGCATTTTTATTATGTCTATTTTATTGGATGCACTCTGGCAGTTTAGGTGGGTGAAGTGTGTGCCCCTTCCCAGTTTGCATTCAATCTCTTCTACCATATTTATTTTACTTTAAATAATATTTTTAGGATAGTGGTTGCTTGATTTCGCGAGTTTTTTATTTTGCTTTGATTTTATTTTGGCTTAGTGATTGATGGATTCGGGGTGTATGTGCTGGTGCATACAGCACACATGGCCCCTTTTGATAGATAGTCATGCATACCTCCATTACTTTTACTTTTACCTGTGCGCATAGAGGAAGACATGAACATTAAAGTGTGTATTAGTTGTACCTGATTATACTTATGATTTAGGGTTTGGTTAGTGAAATTTATCAAAGTTTGTGATACTTATGTTTTGGAGCCCTGGTGCTCTTTCCAGTTCTCCGTGATGCTTTTTGACAGCCTGGCATTGACATATCTGGCATATTCCTCATTGTAGTGCATACCATCCATCATGCCAATGCCATATCATGCCACTCTCTTTCCATGCCTTGTTTTGTGGGTTGACGGTTTGTTGTCTTTTAATCTAGTGTGGGCGGAAGTGGAGCAAGCTGTGTGTTGCTATGTTTCTTGCATCTCCTCCTTACCTGCTGGGATAGCTCTTATGCTTTCACCTGCTCTTCATTTTCAATTTCTTCTTGTTTTCTTATGACATATTTGTTTTTGGTTGTTTATTTATTTGTTTATTTATTTGTATTTGCTTCCTTGCACAGGCTTTCCTTTATTTTTTGGAGGATGTTCCCCATTTTATTTTTGTATCCTTGTTTTACTGTTTCACCTTCACTGGCACTGTCCAGGTACCGACCTGAGCCCCAGTATGGGCATTTTGTGCATTCCCTGAATGCGTTTCCTGGAGCATTTATTAGTTTCTCCATCAGGCTTTCGTTTTGTGTGAATTTTGCGCGGACGATGTCCTCCAGCACGTTTTCATTGGTTTTGCACCAATCCTGTGTTCTCCATATCTTCTTTGCCATTGCCTTTATCATATATGGATTTTCAGTGTTGTCTATCATTCTCATTATGTTGTGTTTCTCATGGTATTTTGCCATTATTGAGCTGTAGTATTGCTCTGCTGATGTATATTTTTTACCATCCTTTCCAGTGATTTCACACTTGTAGAGATTGCTGAAAGGGGAGTTGTGTCCTTGGAAAGACACTCCCCATGTGGGTTCCCTAGTTGCTGCCTTCTCTGGGGTGATTTCTGCTATTTCTATTTTATCAAATTCATTGGGCTTATAGATTTTTCCATTTACCTCTATATTGCATCCTTTCATTTTGATTGACTTTATTTTTTCGTTTTTGTTCTCCATTGCAAGTCTGTACATTTGTTGTACCGTTTTCTCATTTAGCATTTCGGCTTCTGATCTGACCGGCCTCATTGTTACCTTGCTGTAGCTTTCTTTTGACTGGAGCATTTTTTTTTTCTGGAAGAGTTCTTTTTTGTGTGACTCCTTTTCCAGCTGGATTTTGATGCTCCTTGGTCTGCTTGTGATTTTTTCGGTGTTTTGGGTTTCTGTATCTTTGGTTTCCTTGTCTTTGTTTTTGTCTGTTCGTTGTTGTCTGTGGTTTTTTTTTGTGTTGCCTCTTTTTTCATTTTCTTTCCTAGATGGAAGGCTTTGGTCACTACCGTCCAGTCAAAGTCACAGTCTGCTTCTTTTAGCATGTTTGTGACAGTTTTCTCCATGTTTTCGTCTTATTTTTCCGGGATGCCATGTATTATGATGCTGAGTTTTTTCCCATCACTTTTTGTCGCCTCTGTTTGGGCTGTATCCGTGGGTGGCTTCCTTTTGTCCGTGGGCACAGTCCTGGCATTGTTTATACCTTTGTTTTCATTTGTTCTTTGAGCTTCTCAAACTCAGATTTGTACCACAAGCATTCTATTTGCAACGTGTTGTACGCTACCTGTAGTGCCTGCAGTTGGTTTTGATATTCATTGTCATTGACGTTGTCCCTTGGTTTTGTCTTGTTTTTTCCATCATTTCCGTTGTCATTTGTGCTGTTTCTGTCATTTACTTTTATATCCTTCCTGCCTTTCCCTTTCACTTTCCCGCATCCCTGGCCAGACTGGCTGTGCGCATGAGGTCTTCTTCCCTGGCATGTTGGATGAGTTTTGAGGAGAGAGCCAGACTGCAGCCTTATTTATACCCAAGGCGCAGGTGGGTCGGCTGCCCCCCGCAAGCCAGGAAGCATTACTAGCGTGTTGCGCCAACATTGCGTGCGCTGGGCACATGCTGGCCGCACGCCGAAACGCGCTGGAGTGTCGTTGGACAGGCATCGCTCAGGCGCTGGCACTACGCTCTTATACATTGTGCAACACGTTGGCTGGTCGCTAGCGGAACATTGGGAGCGTGTTATGCCAATGCTAGGTACACGCCGCACGTGCAAACGGCTTGTTATGGCCCTGTCACACTAGAACGTAATGACGTCAGCGTAGGGAGAACGTGAAGAACGTTGAACTTCTCGGCGTAATATGCAAATTTGGGCAGAAGTTGAACGTGGATGCAACGTAGTAGACGAGAACGTAGCGTCGGTAAAGCGTAGTGATACCGTCATTCAATGAGAGAGGACAACGTCACTACGTTCACGGAGCGTTATTCCATCGCCAGAAGAACGTTACGTGACGTTAGCCACGTCATGATACGTTGAACGTACGTTGAATGCACATTCTCCTGACGTTCCCATTAAGCCTTGTAGGCATTTGCAGTCGGTTTAATGTGGGTCAACGTAGTGGAACGTAGTTGAACGTAGTGAGCAGCGTTGGAATAACGTCCGTTTAACATCATTGAAGTTCACTGATCGTGAACAGAACGTACGGCGAACGTAAACCCTTACGTTCGAGCTACGTGGAAAGTTTTGAACATGTCCAAAACCTTGACGTAACTCGACGTGACACGACGTAATGTGACGTAGCTCGACGGCATTCTAACATCATTATGACGTCATCATGACGTAACCCAACGTAATGACGAAAAATGACCACGTTAGGCTCACGTTGGCTCGTTACGTCGTAGTGTGACAGGGGTATTAGCAACATGTTGCACCAAACTGTTTTTGTTATTATAGCTACAGGAAAAATCCCGGAAATCCGCGAAATCGCAGATATCTGTTATCCCTGAACATGGATACAATGTCAATCAGGTAGAAATGCATGCGCATTGTGAAAAGCCCCGTTTTAAACTGTCAGCTTTCCCACGGCAGGTGGCAGCTGGCAGCCGCATCCCGCCCGGCCATAGGGGAGGGCAAGTAGCGCACCCACCCACCCACACTCACCACTAGTTGTGCTACAGACGGTGGCTGAGGGACTACCATCATGAGGTTGCAGTGCGTTGTGTTGGAGATCATGGTTCAGGGACTACTGTCATTGATCATGTTATCCACAGTGCCTTGTGTTGGAGATGCTTGCTTAGAGACTATAATTACAAAGCTCATATATACTACTTTAAGATAATAATTTCATATATTAATTGTATATATTATCTTCTTCTAAATATTAAACTCGTAACTCAACTACTTTCACAAAAGACATTTATTATGTACTATATATCAAACAGCAAGCTGACAACCGAGCAATGCTTATGTATTGTATTCACACTATTCACGACACGGCCATGTTGAAACCAGACCGAGGCCACATACGCGTCTGTGAGGCGCTGCTGTATGAAAAGTCATGCAAATACTTTTTTGTCGACCAATACCTCTCGAAATCACTCAAATTTGAGGGTATTTATTTTTTAAACCACCATATTCATCTTTGCATACCTGTTTTCTAGCTATTGTCCACAATTTTCACAAAGATTGGGTGACCTTTGCATGGTGCTTTTCCCATTCTTTAACTACAATGTGACTGTCAACTTCAAGGCCCGAGGGTAAGGCGGTGATAAGGGGAGAGGCCACCATGGAGGAATATAACCTCGCCTTCCGGATGCTCAAATCGCATCCCGCTTTCCCCTCGGACTCCATGACGCACCTTCCCTGGACAGAGGAGGCGCCCAAGCGGGTCCTCCCACCACACAAGCAGCCATCTCATCGACACAGGCCCTCTCAACTATTTGGTTGAGGGCCTGAGTCGAACAACCACAACATCCCTCAACAACCCCACAGGAGCCGCCGGGAATCTCTCTGATCCCCGCCTCTACACCGGCATCCCCAAGGCGCATCCCTCGACGAGGTCCGTCAGCCAGGCAACTGGCGATCATCAGCAGTCTACACCTAATTTCATAGGGCAGCCTTCCCTTCAGCGACACAGGCCCTCCCAACATTTGGTTGAGGGCCTGAGTCTAACTTTACCTAAAACCATATTGATCTGAGATTACCTACTTGCTTTTTACATGTCTTTGATTAAAAAAATGTCCATAACATGGGCTCCTCGTTCGCGTGATCAATTGTTCATGATGGTCTACCAACATGGATAATTTACACACGCACAAGGAGCCCTACCCTTCCTCCCCCTACGACCCCCTCTCCCCCTGCACCACTACCCACGCCTCCTCACCCCTACCCTACCCGACACCCACCCCCACTCCCTCTCCCCCCCTACCCCGACGGTGGCGCCATCTGAACTAGACTTCACGAACTAAAAACCCTGCCGGAGACAGCCAGAACTACCACGCGAGACTCTGACGTCACGATCTCGCCTGGCGAGACCCACACCCTGTCTGGCCTATATAAACGAGCAGCTCACTGCTCCTGGCATTACCAACCGGGCAGTCAGACGAACAACAACAGGCCACAGCAACTCAGCCGCCCACCCAACCCATCAAACGAACAGTCAAACCGGAAGGGTTGAGGGCCTGAGTCAAACTTTACCTAAAACCATATTGATCTGAGATTACCTACTTGCTTTTTACATGTCTTTGATTCAATAACATTTCCATAACGTGGGCTCCTCGTTCGCGTGATTAATTATAACCTAATGTGCCTCCTCCACCACAACCTGACTATTATAACCTAATGTGCATTATTTTGGAGCCACTTTCCTTAATACACGGCTAACTTTGACGGAATTTGAGCTGAAAGAACCTAAAATAATGTTGGCAAGCTTGCCAAAAGTCCAGTTGTTGTGGTACAGATTCACATCTCGCGCATGATGAGGAATGACCTTATGTGTTGGAACCTGACTAGAGCCATATATGGTACTGGAATGAAGGCCGGACAAATGAGGTCACGGGATTGACCTAATTGGTCAGTGCCCTCTCTACCTAATGGCTGTCTCAAAGTAGGTATCCAAATAGATGGGGTAATAAATTCACTGATTATTCTGTATATGCTGTACCAATGCATTAGTTAATGCACCAATACCTATGTTGGATATATAGAATCAAATATAAGTAATTGCTTTCATTTTGAAAAAAAGTTTCATCGGACCATGCAACTTTAACCGGAAGTTAAAGCGCTCAGATGTTGTACTTTTACATGTATTATCATATATACTGATAATTTTATGTTACATGGACGTATTCTTCACCTGTCGGTGGGCCATGCGATATCTGATAATAAAGTCACCCCCTCCGCATCTGCCTCACTCGTTGTCTGTCACTGAGAACAATGTTCAAGAACATGTATCTATGGTATTTCACTGAACAGATAAGCTAATTCCATTCTTATTTATTGTTTTTCTGTTGTATTGTATTGTACTAAATGTGGGCAATCACAAAGCCAAAATCTACTTCGCCAAAAATCACCAGCAGTACCTATCTTTCTCGTTGTTTTCTCTTGAGATAGCATGAAAGTCAACTCACTGAATGAAAAGAGTAAATATGGGAGGATAGTGACACAAGTATTGCTGATCGGTGTACGTGACCAGGCGCATGTATGTTGTATATATATATGTATGGGTTGGTGGTGCCTGAGTGGGATGTAAATAGACATAATGGTGCTGGCAGCTCTGGGTGTGAGTGCACTCAGGGCGTACCCCTTCTGCTGGGATAGTGATCACCACACTCAAAGGTCAAGATTGGTGGTGGCCATGAGGCCATGCATTGTGTGGTGGTGGGCAGACCACTGGTATCCATGGGGACCCGGAATGCAGGATCCTTATTGGTAGGGCCAAGAATGCTTGTTTCACATTGGGGGAAAGCAATGGGGTGATAGTACTACAATGAACCCATGTAACCATATAAATAATAAACCAGAGGTCTGGACTCTCTCTTCTTCTTTGCACTTTATACTCTTCCTTTCTCTTTGTCTCTATTGATTTCACCATAGCCTGCCTACACAGCCACAGATTTGAGCATTTGACTTTACATTTTGTTTAAAATGAGCATGACATACTTAGTAAATGTCCCTTTCTCGCTAAGTTCGATTACAATCCCCCTCCCCCAATTCATGTACTAGGTGAGAAGTCCACTGCCCAACAAAACGAGTGAAGTAATGTACTTACAATATAATTTATTGTGAGTATTAAATACACACAATTAATACTAGTTCAACTTTTCAGTAACCCCAGATGGGTCCAACGATAGGAATTCTGATTCAGTAACAGAGATAGTCCAAATACAGAGGTAATATTTAAGGCCAAAATGCACTGGGCTTGTTCATACTCCTTCACTGACCACAGCTCATACAGTGTATTACTAACGACCCCACCCCAACAGCAGAATTCATATTGCTGTGATGTACCTATTGTAAGGTATGCGTACAGTGCGTATAGCTTGGGACTCGAGGGGATGACGTCATAGATTCGAAGTAAATAAACCACTGACAGACTGGACGTTGAGGTGTTTGCCTGCTTTCAATACATTACATGGTGTCAGATTGTGTATCTGAACTATCCACGACCCAAGAGGGATAATGGCATTATCCGGTTTAAAACCATTAAGTCTGGAAGGAAATTTGGCGATGAATTGGAAAGCTTGGCATCATGCATACACCATATACAGTATCGCATCGGGTGCTGCGAACAAGACTGACAAAATACAGTGCTGCGTCTTCTTACACGTAGCTGGACAGGAGGCCCAAAAGCTGCATTTAACATTCAAAATAGAGGAACCACACAAGGACAAAATAGACCACCTAATACATCTGTTTGAGGAGTACTGTGTTGGGAAAACGAATATTACTGTGGTTCGTTACGAGTTCAACTCGTTTAATCAGACGTCTGAAGGCATGGATACGTACATCCGTGAATTGAAACATCGAGTGTCGTATTGCGATTACGCGACGATGGAAGACGCGTTGCTATGCGACAGGTTGGTGTGCGGAGTGAAAGACTCAAAACTACGCGACAGGCTACTTCAAACTCCAAATATGACTTTGACTGCATGTTTTGATATGTGTAGGCTGAGCGAAAACACCCATAAACAACTTCATGCTACTGAACGTACAAATACAGAGGAATTGGTTGATGCTGTATCCAAGCAACAGGAAAATTATTTGTCATGTAACAAGAAATATACATCAACAACGCGTGTGCGCAGATGGCCCGAACGAGGCACGAGAGCTGTTTTGCCTCGTGCGAACTGCACCCGATGTGGGTATACGCACGGCGAGGGGGCGTGTCCAGCGGCAGACAAACAATGCCTGCAATGCGGCAGGTTTGGACACTTCCAAAAAGTCTGCCGATCCCACCGACAGTATCGTGCACAAGTAGACGAGTTAGACATACGAAGGGGCGTGTCAAACGATACCGCGGAAGAGGACGATGATGATCTGTTCGTCGGTGAGATAACTGCCGAAGCGACGAACAGCAGCAGTTTGTGGTATGTGCAATGTACTTTGCAGAACATTCCTGTTAAATTCAAACTGGACACTGGCTCCCAGGCCAATATCATTCCTCACCATATCTACGATGAACTACATAACGTCGTGCTAACTCCTTCACATTGTTGTCTCATCGCATACTCAGGTGATCGGATCCGTCCTGAAGGGGAGGCAATTGTCGACGTAAATGGGCTGCCGTTGAAGTTTCATGTAACAACGAAAGGGACACCCATTCTGGGTAAAGAAGCGTGTGTGCTGCTGAGGCTGCTCCAGAGGATCGGCAAAGTCTCCGTACGAACAAAACAGTCTACTCGTGTAGGACAAGCAGCTGAACAACTACTACAGAAATATGCACACATCTTCACAGGTTTAGGAAAAATCAAGAGCAATGCTAAAATCCACATCGACAATGATGTCTGTCCTGTAATCGACCCACCACGTCGTATTCCCCATGCCATTGTGGATAAAGTGCAAATTGAATTAAATAGAATGCTTGATATGGGGATAATTGTACAACAAAATGATCCGACTCCATGGGTGAGTTCAATAACAATTGTAAAAAAGCCTAATAAGATCAGAGTATGTTTAGATCCCACCAAACTCAATAAGGCCATTTTAAGTACCCCATATCCCACCCGAACAATTGAAGAAGTAATAGCCAAGACGTCTAAGGCCAAATTTTTCTCTGTCATTGATGCTAATAGTGGTTATTGGCAGATAGAGTTAGATAGTGAAAGTTCAAAATTATGTACGTTTAATACCCCATGGGGACGTTTTCGATATACAAGGCTTCCATTCGGTATTAAAACTGCTGGTGACATTTTTATTAGCGAAATGAACAAAATATTATATGGTCTCGCTGGTGTTAATGTTATTGCTGATGACATTTTGGTGTACGGCAGCACGGAAGAGGAACACAACACCAATTTAGAAAATGTGTTTATAAGAGCTCGTGAGGCTAACTTACGACTGAACCCAAAGAAGTCAGTTATTTGTAAAAACAGAGGTGAACTATGTAGGACACACATTGACACAATCCGGGTTAAAACCCACGGAGGACCGCATCAGGGCTATTGTCGACATGCCCACCCCAACTGATAAGGCTGCAGTTCAGCGTTTTTTGGGCATGGTAGGATATGTGGGAAAATTCATCCCAAACCTCTCAAACATTTCCAAACCGTTGAGACAAATACTTGGTAAAAATATTGTGTGGTACTGGCAACATGAACAAGAACTTGCATTCAACACCCTTAAAAATCTGTTGGTAAGGGCACCTGTTTTGAAATATTATGATGTAAATGAACAAATCACTTTGCAAGTAGATGCCTCCAATTCCGGTTTGGGTGCTGCCATATTCCAACAATGCAGACCCATTGCCATGGCATCAAAAGCATTAGATGCATGCCAGTCATCATATGCTGTTATTGAAAAAGAAATGTTGGCAATTTGTTTCGGTTGTGTCCGTTTCCATGACTACATATATGGGAAACAAGTCATCATTGAGACGGACCATAAACCGCTTGTATCTATCATGTCAAAACCATTGCACCTACTATCGTCCCGTATGCAATGAATGCGCATGAGACTACAAAACTATAATATCATAATGAAATATGTTGTAGGTAATGAAATGTTCTTTGCTGACACACTTTCTCGTGCACACACTAAGAAGGTAACACCACAGAATCTGTTTGACGACACAATTTCCATAGCAACAGTGGACATCGCTCGAGACATGCTTACACGCATCACAGATGAAACAAAAACAGATACGGCGCTTATTGAGGTTACTAGATTGGTAAAGGAGGGTTGGCCTAATAAAAACACCTTAGTGAAGTCATGCGCCAAACCATTTTTTACATACAAAGATGATCTTGTTATAGCAGACGGTAGAATATTCAAAGGGACACAATTAGTTATACCTTCAGATTTGCAAAGGGACATGTTAAACATGCTACATGAAACACATCAAGGAGTCATTAAAAGTAAACAGCTAGCAAGAGACACCGTTTTTTGGCAAGGGATGAACACACAAATAGAAGATTTGATATCCAGGTGTATCACTTGCCAAAACTATAAAAATTCACTCAGTGCTGAGCCCATGGTCCCCCACAACATACCCGACATACCTTTCTGTAAGGTAGGAGTTGATCTGTTCGAGTATAAAACAAGAACATATTTAATCCTGGTAGATTACTACTCCAAATTTCCGGAGGTGGTAGAACTTTCCCTGACTACATCAAACGCCATCATTAAAGCTCTAAAAGAGATTTTTGGACGCTATGGCATACCAACCGCCCTCATCTCTGACAACGGCCCTCAATTTGCTAGTAACGATTTCAAAAGTTTTGTGAACGCATATAAATTCAACCACATTGTGTCTAGCCCATACTATCCTAAAAGTAATGGTCAAGTAGAACGTTATGTGCAGACAATAACGAAAATGATGAAAAAGGCGGATGAAAATAACCAGGATTTCAACCTGTACTTATTAAATTACCGTAATACCCCTCTGAGGCAAATGAATGCCTCTCCAGCTCAACTACTCATGAGTCGTCGCCTCCGTTCCAAATTACCCATCACTGTGGACCGGCTACACCCACAGATTCAGACATCTAAAAAGAAAACCATTGCCAGAATACAGGAGCGACAAAAGTACTATTATGATAAAAGGGCTGGTAATGAAAAACCTGTGCTAAAAGTAAATGATCACATCAAATACAGAACGCATGAAGGAAAGTGGAGGGATGGAAAGGTGACACATACAAACATACAAAACCGAAAAGACTATGAAATTAAAAACAATGCAGGAAGGATATTACACAGGAACAGAGTACACATGTTTCGGGTACCAGCACCTCATGTCCCGTCCTGCAAAACTGGGCATAACATTGCACCACGAAATAACACAGATAAAAACCAATCATCACTCTCAAACAAACACGTACTCCCAAACATTAAACCTCAAACATACACAACTCATAGTGGGCGCATCTCACGTCCGCCGAAGAGGTTATGGATACGGGAACACACAAACACCTAAATTAAGATGTTTGTTGCAACGCAACCAAATAATTATCCCACCGTGGTTATCTGTTTTGTCCCCCCGCCCCCCCGTAAATATATACATTTAAATATATATATTCTAAAGTACCCACATGTAATCTATGTTTGGTTACAAGTTCATCCATGTTCACATGTTCTTGGTTCACTCTGTTTCCTGATCTGCTATGTGAAATTTTGTCTGCATACTTCCGATACCATTTGTATATACATGTGTGTATTATGGTGCCCCCCGAGTCACCACAATAAAAATCCTTCGAAAAAAAAAGAAAGAAGGAGGGAAGATGTAAGGTATGCGTACAGTGCGTATAGCTTGGGACTCGAGGGGATGACGTCATAGGTTCGAAGTAAATAAACCACTGACAGACTGGACGTTGAGGTGTCCGCCTGCTTTCAATACATTACACCTATCAACCCTAACACAACTAACTGCAAATAAGAAACTCACTCAGTAGGGTAACACTAGAATATTTATTGCAAACTGATATTACCAGACCCTACATTAAAACTGAATACAACTTTATCAAATGAATACAGAAGATAACTTCTACTTACATTCTAAATACAATGTAAATACTCACATTGATCTGATTAATATTCACATAATCATATGACACTATTTTCCCCATATTGCTATGGAACCTGTGGATTACAGAGTTACATCGTGTTATCTGGTGAAATTTGTGTATTTAACAGTTCTTGTATACCTTACATAAAACACCCACAACAAAATTATGGTTAACACAGATTTCTTCAAAACAATATTTCACATTTTGCAGTATTTTAAAGTAAGACATCCAAGCATTTAGGCCTCAAAAGTATGCCATTACATGACTTATTGACAGGTCAATTTCTATGTGGTCAATTTTTCAATACCTTTTGCAAAGCATGTTCAAATTGAAAACCTTTTAAATACATCTTCAAAGACATGTTTTCAAGATTCTGCGATCATTTATATGTGGAACTGATAACAAACATGAATTGGATGGACAGAACAGTTAACAAAAGTAGACAAATCTACACAGAGAATGGGAATACACCTATTCGGATACCATTGTGTATTAAATGGCTATTATAGCAATATGTAAGATGAAATTGAGGCAATTCCACACAGCAGAACTTCACAAATTGCATAAGTTGTGACAACTACTTTGTTTCAACACTAGAACAACTTACGGTTAGTAAAGGGTGGTACAAACATTGTCTACCCTATGAACTGTTTTCTTGTATCCAATTATATAATTGATAGTAATACCGTGGGTAGATAGTCCAAGACCTAGCAAATATAAGTGACTATCTTAAGTGAGGTTGAATAGCAGTCATATTACTGTGTGGAGTAAAGGATGTTTCTGAGACCATTGTGAATATGGGTTTGTTTACACATTGAGTAGTTCACTAACTTCCCACCAGGTGCCGCTAGATACATTGTGCTGGCTCCTGTGGATTTCTATATCTCCCAACAATCTGTCAGTGGGAGCACTGGAACCTGACTATCAGAGACAAGGTGTGTCGTAATCCGACTAGATGGACCATAAATCTTCATCTCCCTTATGGATGGGAGCAGAGTGTGGGAGAGATAGTACATGCTAGTGAGAGTTTGCACTGCAACCAGGGAGCAGTCAACATCTAGCTAGGTCTAACGTGTTCTGCTAAAGGAAACTCTATTTTGTTGTATAATACTGGACACAAATAAGGTTTTCTTTTAAATCATACAAACCTGGCATTCCCGTTTCATTCAAAGATCAGCATTTGGAATGCTTCTAGAACTGTGTACACTGCTATTAACACCATACATCCCATCCTCATAGTGAGGCCAGTTATAGCAGGAAGCAAGTCCTATGGGATGGGTAAGACCATTATTCTGTCTATATGAAAAATGTAACGTGTTTTGTCTAAGTAATAAACAGGAAGCTTGTGCTCTGTAATGAGAAACACCATTACGCTGTCTACATGATAACTGTAACCTGTTTTGTCTAAGTAATGAACAGGAAGCAAGTCCTCTGTGATGGTTAACACGATTATTCTGTCTATATGAAAACTGTATTGTGTTTTGTCTAAGTGATGAACAGGAATCAAGTCCTCTGTGATGGGTAACACCATTATTCTGTCTATATGATAACTGTAACCTGTTTTGTCTAAGTAATGAATAGGAATCAAGTCCTCTGTGATGGGTAACACCATTATTCTGACTATGTGACAACTGTAACATGTTTTGTCTAAGTAATGAATAGGAATCAAGTCCTCTGTGATGGGTAACACCATTATTCTGACTATGTGACAACTGTAACATGCTTTGTCTAAGTAATGAACAGGAAGCAAATCCTCTGTGATGGCTAACACCATTATTCTCTCTGTATGATAACTGTAACATGTTTTGTCTAAGTAATGAACAGGAAGCAAGTCCTCTGTGATGGGTAAAACCACTATTCTGTCTATATGATAACTGTAACATGTTTTGTCTAAGTAATGAAGAGGAAGCAAGTTAACACCATTATTCTGTCTATATTATAATGGTAGCATGCTTTGTCTAAGTGATGGACAGGAATGAAGTCCCAAGTGATGGCTAACATTATTCTGGTCAATGCTCAAACCTATATAATCCACATCAAATTCTGGTTTTCAACTACAAAATCTAGGCTTTGCAGCTTTAATTTTATTAAGGCGTTGGTCCTTATAGAGTAGGTTGATGCCGATGGATGGTCTTCAATCATTGCATTATGCCAGTATAGTAGAAAGCTGTCCTGAAGCTTGAAAAGAAGATACAAATGAAGTTCATGATTAATTTGATAATGACAGCAAAATATGACATGTATGATATGACAAATATGATATGTACATATTTCAAGTTCCATGAATACATTTTAGGGAAAGAAGTTACAGTTGAAACAGATCGTGGGAAAATGCCTGAATGCTAGAAAGGTCTTGATGGAAATCAGCAGGTAGCCACGAATGGATGATCTTCCATGATGCCGTTGTAAAGTATTCCGATATACGGCATAGGGGGAGATGCAAATGTTTTATTACTGATCGGTGCACGTGTACAGGTGCATGTATATATATATATATATATATATATATATATATATATATATATATATGTAAGGGCTGGTGGTGCCTGAGTGGGATGTAAATAGACATAGTGGTGCGCCCAGGTCTGGGTGTGAGTGCACTCAGGGACTACCCCCTCTGCTGGGATAGTGATCACCACACTCAAAGGTCAATGTGGTGGGGGGCCATGGGGGCCATACAGTTTGGTGGTCATGGGTATACCACTGGTATCCATGGGGATCAGGAATGCTGGATCCCTATTGGTAGGGCCAATAATGCTTGTTTCCCATTGGTGGAAATGGGTGGGGTGATACTCTACAATGAACCCATGTAACCATATAAATAATAAACCAGAGGGCTTGAATCTCTCTTCTTCTTTACACTTCATACTCTTCCTTTCTCTTTGTCTGTATTGATTTCACTGCCTACACAGCCAAAAATTCGAGCTTTAGCCTTTTTACACCATGCTGCCACATTGTGCTATATGCTTTTTCGAGATAAAAAAGACAGCCACAATGAGGTACTTCCTTATGAAAGTCTCCATACACACCAATGGTCGAGGATGATGCAGCCTTGTCTGAAGCCACATTTGATGTTGGACACGTGGTGTCCTGATTCCCACAGCCAGAGCAGGTGGTTATTCACCATATGCTCCATGGTTTTACAGATGCAGCTTGTGAGGGCTAGGGGAGGATAGTTGCTGGCTTCACTCTATAGAGAAGAACCGCCATCTTGGTTTTTTTCCGAGAAGACACTGTCACTATAGTGTCAATACGTACAGACTATATTACATTTATAAGGTTAGGGTTCTAGATTTCTATTAATTTGGAATAAAACTAATAATCTTTCACCTGTACGTATTGACACTAGAGTGACAGTGTCTTCTCGGCTCGTCGTCGAGAAACATAAGCCATTACAAGAAGCAAACAGATCAGACACAAATATTGAACTAGTATAGACACTAATAAAAAATGAAAAACAAGCTAACATAGCTGTAGGGAGTCTATATAGACCACTGAATGGAAACAGTGAAGACTTCATCGCACAACTGGAGACATCTCCAGAAAGTGTGTCGAACCTGACAAAGGCTGAGATATTCTTACTAGGGGACTTCAATATAAACTACAAAACAAACAACAAAAACAAACACTCACTAGAGAACTTAATCAAAGGCAGAGGGCTAAAGCAAAAAATGAGTGAGCTAACAAGGCTAGGAGAAAAGAGCTCGATAATAGACCTAATAATAACAGACTCAAATCATACCCACACCTCAGGAACAAGAAAACGGGGCATTAGCAATCATGAATTGATATATGTTACTAGAAAGAAAATAAAAACTAAAAACAAAAGTACTCCCCGTATAGGTAGATCATACAAAAACTACACAAAAGAGGCACTAGAAACTCATCTGAAAGAACAAATTAAATTGCCATTTCCAACTGACAGGTGTAAATGACCAATGGAACAATATCATTGGGGAAGTCAGAAACCATCTGGACACTACCTGCCCAATAACAAAACTTAAAATCAAAAACAACCAGAATTAACCCCAGAATTAATCAACCTAATTTTGGACAAATATAAAACAGGTAAATTGGCTAAAGCAAGCGAGTGACTACTAGAAATAGAAAACTACCATAACGCAAGAAATCATCAGTGAGAAAAGCCAAAAGACGGTACATTGTCAAACAAGACCAACAATGGGGAAAAAACTCACACAAATTCTGGAACAATGTGAAAATCCTAATATCTAATAATAAAAATAAAGAATCGATCACCCTTTACAACAACGAGGGAATGGAAATAAGCAACAATGATACTGCTAATATAATGAACAAACATTTTTCTACCATAGGCAATAAACTATCAAAAGAGTTCAACACAAACTGGACCACAAAAGCACCACAATTAAACACAGACGTTAGAGATTGCACAACCACAATAAAAGAGATAAGCAAGCTCATGAAATCAATCGATTGCAACAAGCCCTCGGGCATTGTAAATACCTCAAGTATAGTATTGAAAGATGCATTCGGATGCATCCCAGATGTTATATGTGAGCTATACAACAAATTGTTCACAGAAGGCACTTATGTGGACTGCTGGAAACTAGCCAAAGTAACACCGCTCCACAAAGGAGGGGATAAACAGGTGCTCGGAAACTATAGACCGATCTCCATACTCCCACTGCCTGGTAAACTAATGGAAAACATAATGCATAGATGTATTATGGACCACCTAAACGAACACAAAATATTAAACAGTAAACACGGCGGTTTCAGGAAAAAACACTTGACAATAAAAACAATCGCTAACTTAATAACCGATATTGCAAACAGTATCAATAAAAAGAACCTCGTGGGTGCAGTCTTCATAGACTTCCGCAATGATTTGGACACAGTGGACCACCCTGTCCTAAGGAGTAAACTAACCCAAATGGGAATAACGGGAGTAACAGGAAAATGGCTAGCGAGCTATCTAGAAAACCGAAAGCAATGCACCACAGCAAATGGATCCATATCCAATGAGGAAAAGATAACTTGTGGAGTACCCCAATGGTCAGTCCTGGGGCCACTTCTCTTCCTCATATATATTAATGATCTAAACAACTGGCTAGATATTGAAAACATCCAACTATATGCAGATGATACGGTGGTATATGCCTCAGGCAAAACAACCGAAGAAATTGAAACAAAACTGAATCTAACACTAAAAAAACTAATCGAGTGGTGCCAACTAAATAGGATAACCATAAACAACAGCAAGTCAAAAACAGTACTATTTGGTACCAGGCTAACGAGTAACAATAAAATAAAGTGTCTTCTGGGAAACACCGTACTGGAACAAGTAGACAACTACCGATATCTGGGAGTGGATCTAGACAGACACCTAAATTATGACCTCTGCATAACAAATACTATCAAAAAAGTAAACCATAAAATATGGCTACTGGCTAAACTTAGATACTACATGACTGAAAACATGGCAATTAAAATATATAAAGGCATGATCCTCCCCTACTTTGACTATGGCGATGTAGTATACATGAGAGGAAATACAAAACTATTAAACAAACTACAGGTGCTACAAAATAGAGCCCTCAAAGTATGCCTTCAGGTGCACAAAAGATATCCCACAATCGAATTACACAAAAAATGCAATGCAACACTACTAACAAGTAGAAGGGAAACGCACCTCAAAATACTAGCACATCATTACACCACAAAACCAGGCTACAGAGCAACCCCCCTTAGGGACACCAGGCAAATGGCGGCCCCAGTGCGACTAACAGCAATAAGTAACACCAAACTTTATGAGAGAAGTGTACTGGCCATGGCAGCACATGCCTGGAATAATCAACCCACAAAACAACGGGCAATCAAAAGCCTGGACCACTATAAAAGGTCCTTAAAGAAAACGTAATGCACAACCACCTACTGAAGGAACAATATCTTACCTGCTTGCTGTGTTATGGCACAAAAAGCAAAAGACAGGCCAGAAAAGATGGTAGATAATACAAATACGGAAACTAGCCATACTAAGTACTAAGGAAGTCGAAATGGCTATCACCAGAGGGCGCAGTCCGTCTGGGTATGTGTACTGGCACAAACCAAAGCAGAACCGGGCAGGCCATGGTCATGCATCTGTTTCACCCTGAAATACAAAATGGCTAACCATACAACACAACCATCCCACCCAGTCACAGTCCTGAAGGGTCCAGGTGTGTTCTGGCACACTGGTGTTCTATCTAAGGACAGGGCGTGGGTGAAAGGATGCTGTAACAAACCACAATGGGATGGGATCCTCTCCCGCAGGCCTCTATGTCATCTGCGTAGATGTACATAGTTGGCTAAGTTATCATATACAGGTTAGGAAAAAACTTTGAAAATTCAAAAAAACTAATATAGAAACTACTAACACCCAAAACCGCAAAAGATTGGGCCGAGAAAGATCAGGTAAACACTCTTGAGTGCGGGACCAGACCAATCCAGTATCACAGCTGTCCAGCGTTGAAAACAAGCACCCTCACGGGAGCTTACATGTTATGGGCAGAATAAAAAACTTGTCACAAAAAAAAAGACAAAAAAAAGAACTCCTTGTGGCATAGGGTTCAGAACATGGGCCAGTCAGCTTGACACAGCCACCAGCTCCTCTCTCATTCTATGGGAGATGCCCCTTCACAATTAAGAATAATTGGAAAGTGGTTGCTCCCGCAGAGGTCATCCCAGAACATCCACGTAAAGTCCAGCACACGTTTCGCCCACGTTTGCGCATGGTGCGCAAATAAATATAGAAAAGCAAATCCCCACCGCAACAAGAATGTAATAACCAATTTGTTGGCCTTGTGGATGCCATCACCGGCACAGTTGCGAATGTTTGTCAATATGTGAGAGTTCACCTCGTCAACCCTTGCTACTAATTTTAGAGCGACACATGCTTGTTTACCGAGTATGGATTGACAGTCCTTAACTACTTGGAACACAATGTCTCTGTCATCCACTGTGATCAGAGCCTTGCCATCTGGAGTGATCCAGTGTCCTGAGAAGGTGAGGAGTGAACATCTGGTGTTCGTCAGCTGTGTCAAAGTGACTTTGTCGAACATGCTTCACGGGAGCACGTTCGCCTCCGACCTGGTTTCAAGCTTAAATTTCATCGGATGTCCTTTTGATCCTGATCGTCGAGTACCACAGATCGACATCTCGATCGGTGTTGGTCTTGATTTCACCGACAAACAGATCGGCGATCAGTTTATTGACTTCCACCGGATCTGGCTCTGACTCCACGTTGTTAGGATCAGGTTCATCAACCATCAATTCATTGACTCTAGTAGGTTTGCTTTGACAAACCTTCCCGAAGTGGCCGACCTTCTTATACATGAGGCAGACCTTTCCTTGGGCCAGGTATGATCCACATCAATGCTTATAGCCGAAGTTCCTGCAGTTTATTTTGACTGCAACCCTGCCAAACGAATTGCTCGATTTCCACGATGGCAGCCTGGATCCAGTCCCACGAGCAACCGGCACGCGGAAATGCATATTTGTTCAGATAGTCTACTTCCTATGTTTCAACTTCCAATTTTGTATCCTCCAGTTGATCGGCACTCAATTCACTCAATTTGCACATGTTTATGGATCGATCAAGTGTGAGATCAGGCGTTTGCAGCATTTTGTTTCTGAGATTGGTGGGGTTTTCTACACTGGCAACTAAGCGATCGCGCAAGAGTGAGTCTTTGATGCGTCCATAATCACAGTCTTTAATTCTCTTTAATTCTTTAATTGTACATATGTACAGATGTTTTCACTAGCCTGATGATGCAAATTAAAGTAATACCAAGTGAATATTAAGTTTGATTTATCCATACAGTAGGATGGAAGGCCTCAGTCAGCGCACCAAATTTGTCTTGGTCGTTGGGCATGAAGATTATGTTTGCAAAGACTTTCTGCGCTTCTTCACGGGCGACGTGCAGGGATATACAACACTGGACTCGTTCAGTTCTTGTAACAACTCCTGCTGCTGTGGCATATATGTCATATGCTCTGATCCATGTTTCCAGTTAGATCTTGCGTTGTTGCTCAGAATTAACTGGCCAGGCAGCCTGAGCCCTGGCAGCGTGTTGATAGGTGGCATTGTCCTTATCTGACACCATGTGAAAGTAAGATGTCTGAACACTTTGACTTCTGCTTAACAAGTGACTTTATTTGCCGTCCAGGGCACTAAAGCAGCCGACTCCCATGGCCCTATTGTGTGATCACTTTCAGATTCCTTTGTTCCTTGCACATGCCTTGAAATCTACTATAAATATATTACACCCACCAATACAGACCTTAATACATGCGATAAAAGGTTTATCACATTAACGGACCATATGCTTGTATTTATCCCATACCAAATTACATCAACGGAACAGATTGTACCAACAGACTCTCATTTCAGGTGTTTCCCCAGCCTATCTATCAGTGGTGTGATCTTGATGCAAATTGTTTTGTTGCTTTTTAATGTGTGAAAAACTGTTTGTGCTTCGGTACCGGAAACATGCAAAAACACACAACATTTTCTGGTGAATCCTGCTGTTCCCATGTAAATTCTGTATTAACTAGGACATATTCTCCAGTTTAGTGCTATCTTGCCCTCCATATACAAGGCTGCCAGCGGTTTGAGTCGTGAGAGCACCATTTTCATTCAGAAGTCCATCGATCTGACACCATCTTATGATCACAAAGACACCTTGAGTCCTGACTTTATTTCCCCTCAAGTCACAAGTCTCCATCCGTATCATGTGACCACCCATGGTCACCAATGGGTCAATACATAGCTCACACACTTGACAGACTACTTAGTCACTAATGACTTAGTAAAATAAAGTAGATTAGGCGACACCAGTCAACCTAAAATAATTCAAAATATCCAAGACAAAAACTCAAACCGAACAGACCATGTAACGGAGATAGTGTGAGCTAAACATCATTACCATTAATTGTCTTACCTTCTGGCATAGGTTTTTCTTAGTCTCCAGCTTAAAATGGGACCATTAGAATGTGATTGCAACCTGTAGCATATTATCTAATATATAATTATCATTTTCAATATTAGAAAGCCTACCTGACTGGACCTTAACTGTAGTTTGCATCTTATCAATATTAAGAAGAGGGAAATGTGTAAGGGGGCATATATCCAATCTTTGACAGGATCATGGTATTTCAAGGAGACTTTAAGTTGGTAGGGCATACCATTTATTTGTTTGCAATTGCATCCTTTGAGGAGTTCATCTAATTTCAAATTTGAACCAACACCAAATTGACTGCAAGTGATTGTTCATGTCCATAAAGAAATGTGAATAGGGTGGGATTCATTGACAACAAGTAGATGAGACTGTCTCAAAAGGTGCTAAGCAATATGGAACAAAACTTTGTCCAATGTATCGATCAACATACCATCTGCTTATTCATTTTCTCAGGATAAACTGATTTGTTTTTTACATGGTGTTTCATAATCCCAATAGAATACATATTAATTTGAAGCAAACGTCACTGTGTTATCAGTGTAACCGTTTTTCTGATGTTTTGTGTCAATCATTACAATGGACACAAAAAAAGAGTTATCACCTTTTGAGACAGGCTGAGATGTAAATTGGACTCAAATGGGCATGGTGAATCAGTCCAATAGCTTGCAATAGGGAGTAATAGCATTATTACAATAAGAACAAAAATATGCTGTCTTACGGGGAGTTCCTGGATGCGTGTCAGTAACAGCTGGAAAGAAAAGGATTCAAATGTTATTGAACCAATAATTCGACCAGTCCAAGAAATGTGGATATTAATCACTTAAAAAGAACAAATGTTGTTGTCTTTATCAAGATATGCATTTTTATTATCGATCAACCATTGATCATTCAACTATGCAAACAGAACAGAATAAAAACTATCTGCAGAAATAATTACGATCAACATGCCGGTACTTAATGAGTCAACGATTTGATTAACCAGTGAATGGAACTTAGTGTGTCTCACCACATTAACAGACAAGGTATGATGGTTATAAAGAATGGTACTGTGTAGTTAAACAGTGGCTAAATTCAAGTTCAATATCTATATCATTATGTATGTTGACAAGGCAACATAATTAATTCATGGGCGTGGTAAGCCACCCTAGTTCACGATCACTTGACCTCCCTCCTTAGCTCACATTACCTCGGGACACGCTACTGGTAACTTCAATTCACAGATCACTGGACTGCCTTTCGCTTGCTTCTTCCACTACAACTTTGAACTAGAGTTGCATTCCTGCCTCTCGCCATGTCGTCTAAGAAGAAACTGAAGCCAGGCAGGCCTAAGTCGCCTACAGAAGACCGTGCGCTAGCTACTAGGAGGATAGTTTGTTGAAGCTCCCGGCTGTCTGCTACTACAACAGTGGCCACGTCCCCCGCACCGGCCTCCCAGGTGCTACCTAGCGTAAACCCATTCTAGAGAGTTGAGGTGCTAACTGCTACTGGGCTCCGAGGACATGTCATTCTTGGAAATGCATAGAGAAAACCTACAGACAAATAGGGACTTTGCCATTAGGATGAATGTCATGGACCGGATAGCTGCTATTCCGCTTGCACCGGTTCGCTTGACTACAGCGAGTGTGAATGTGGATGTCTTCATCCGAAACCCGCTTCGGTGCTTCCAATGCCAGAATTTTGGTCATGGCAAAGATAGATGCAAAAATGAAATCATCTGTTTTAAGTGCGGTCAGAAAGGTCATGACAACAGCAGTTGTCAAAACCAGGCAAAATGTTCCAATTGCCTTGGTGACCATATGGCCATATCTAAAATCTGTCCTGTCTGGACAAAATAAAAACTCATTCAGCAGATCAAAGCTGAAAAGCGGCTAAGCTACGCAGAAGCTTGAAGGATGGCTGAGGCAAATACTCCCTCCGCAACCACCAAGAGCTATGCTGCGGCAGCCAAAGTCTCCAACAGGACAATTGAATGCCAGGCTGAACTAACTTGGTTGACTGGGGGAAGTCCACTACCTTCACCCAAGGCCCAAATCTGACTCCGGTTTCGACCAACAAAAATAACAATAGCAATAATAGTATTTCGGTGCAGACGCTGGCTGAGCCGGCGATGCCCAAAAAGAAAAAGAATAATTTGTTTGCACCAAGTTCCGAAGGGATCTTTGACCCCTACGGTCAAAACATCCAGGGGGTCATGGCTCTCAAAAAACTTATCATTAAATCGATATCAGGCCCTGGCTGATATTGAGATGCCTGAGATTGCGGACATCCGGAGTCAAAGTCTCTCCCCCAAATCAAGGGGGAGGGGGAGAACACCTATCACTGCTCCAAAATGAGAGTGACAAGTGGATCTCTTATTCAATGGAACTGCTGAGGTTTTAGGAGCAACATCAACAAATTCTCTCTTCTTTGTTGCAACCTCAATCCACTTGCTGTTTGCCTACAAGAAACTTATATTAAAGCTTCTGAGAGTTGAAGTCTTAAAGGCTACACCATTTATAACAAGCATGCACCAGATGGAGACTGGGCCACTGGCGGCTCCTCCATCTTGGTCAGACGGGATGTTGTATGTATGCCAGTGGCGTTATACACAACACTACAGGCTGTAGCTGTTCGTTTATGCTGTATAGGACTGTAACTCTCTGTTCCATTTAAATTCCTCTGAGCTCCGTTCTCACTTTACAAGAACTGGATGCCCTTGTGGACCAGTTACCGGCCCCATATTTACTTATGGGTGACTTTACCGGCCAGACCTCATTATGGGGGGTGGGGGGGGGAACAATAGGAATGCTAAAGGCAAGAGATTTAAGGACGTTGTGGCCTGTTATGCTCTGTGTGTATTGAACGATGATTCGTACACATATTTGCATCCCGGCTACTGAACATACTCCGCCATTGATCTCAGCATTGTAGAACCAGAACTGGCGCTGGACTTTTCTTGGAGGATCTGGGACAACCTCTGCGGGAGCGACCACTTCCCAATTATTCTTAATTGTGAAGGGTCATCTCCCGTAGAGCGAGAGAGGAGCTGGCGGCTGCGAAAAGCCGACTGGCCCACCTTCCAGAGCTCACTCCAGACATCAGTGACATTGATTCCTCCACTGAGATGCTGAGATGGATTGCGTAGAAAACAGTTCCGAAGACCTTGGCAACTCCCAAGCATCTGGCACCTCCATGGTTGGATGATGGCTGTAGGACGGCTATTAAGGAACGAAAGAAAGCTCAGCGTAAATTCCACAGGAGACCGACTGCTGAAAATCTGGCGCTCTTTAGGATTCTGCGAGTTCACGCTCGCATAACAATCAAAGAAACAGGGAGGCAGTGCTGGAGACGATTCGTTTCTAGCATCACCATGCACGTGTCACTGGGCAAAGTGTGGACAATGATAAGGAAATCAAATGAACGGGAGGTGATTCTTCTGTAGTCCAGCACTTGAAATACAACAGCACCATTCGATGAAATAAGTGACGAATTGGCTCGCCCCTTTGCTGGAAGCTCGTCTTTGGTAAACTGCCTCCTGGGCTTTCTGGCTGCCAAGGAATGCCAAGGACTTTTCCTTTGTTGGTGAGGAGCACTACAACTCCCCATTCAGTGTGGGTGAGTTGAGGTGTTCTTTGGAAAGCTTGCACATCACAGCAGTTGGACCTGATGGAATTCATTATCAATTTTTTAAACATCTCCCCAAACCTGTGCTGAGACTGTTCTTAATTACGGGAGATGCCCCTTCACAACCAACAATATCTGGGAGTCAGGTGTCATCCCCACCTCTTGGCAGGAGGTGACTGTAATACTGAGTCCCAAACCTGGTAAAGACCAGAGTAAAGCTAACAACTATTGTCCCATAGCCCTCACAAACTGCATCTGTAAAACCATGCAGCGTATGGTAAACAACCGCCTCGTCTGGCTACTGGAGTCAGGACAACACCTGCCAACCTCCAATGTGGCTTCAGATGGGGCCGCAGCACCCTCGACCATTTTGTTTGCATGGAGACTTTCATAAAAGATGCTTTCCTTATGAAGGAGCACGATGCGCCTGTCTTTTTTTACCTCGAAAAAGCATATGGTAAAATACGGCAGCACAGCATCATGGAAGATCTCCATGCCATTGGCCTTCATGGCCACCAGCCAATTTTCATCGAGAACTTTCTAGCCTTCAGGTATTTCCGCCTTTGTATCAAGACTACCTATACCAGCCTACATTCACAGAAACTAAGAGTACCTCAAGGCAGCATACTGGCCATGACCCTTTTGGGGGTCAAGGTCAATGGTATTGCTGCTGCTGTGAAGGTGGGGGTCTCCTGTAATCTTTTCGTGGACGACTTTGTGTTATATTACAGCAGTGCTAACATGAATGTCATAGAGAGACAGCTACAATTAAGCATAAATGGGATCCATCGATAGTCAGTTCTGAACGGATTCAAATTTTCCAAGACCAAAACAGTCTGCATGCACTTCTGCCTGATGCATAGAATACATGCAGAACCGGAGCTCACCCTTGATGGTGATCCAATTAAAGATGTTGAGGAAACAAAATGTGTGGGCCTCATTTTCAATGCATTAGTATATTTTGTGTCACATATAAAGTACCTGAAAACAAGATGCCTGAAAGCGCTATGTTATTCTGAGGGTGCAATCCAGCTCAGAGTGGGGAGTGGACAGAGATGTTCTGGTCTCCGTGTACCAAACGTTGGTTCAGTCACGAGTGGTTTACGGCAGCATAGTATATTGTTCCAGAAGGAAATCGTATATTGGGCTGCAAGACGCAGTCCACCACCAGGGGCTGCGCCTGGCCCTTGGGGTCGACCGCACCTCACTGGTTCAGAGCCTCTACGTCGAAGCCAACGAACCATCACTTAACAACAGAAGAATCTAACTGGCCATGCAATATGTAGTCAAGATAAAAACTAATGTATTGAATCCTGCACACAATTTTCTATTCGAACAGCATGATGAATCCAGGTATGAAGCCAGGCCGAATTACATCCGAGCACTGAGGCTCTGAATGAAACCTCATTTGGAGGCCTTAGGCATGGATTTGGATGTGTTGGAGTATGCCAAAGTCCCAGAACATCCCCCATCGTCGTTGAGGAAGCCTTCTGTTATCCTCCGACTCGCGGAACTGAGGAAGTCTGGGACACTACCACTCGAATACTAAGGACTGCATGCAGAAATTCAAGGCCAGTTTGCAGACCACCTCTCCATATACACTGATGGTTCGAAAGAGCAAAGCGAGGTAGCTGATGTGGCAGTCTGCCAACGGAAAAGATTTGGCGTAAGCTTGCCTGATCAGAGCTAGATTTTCACTGCGGAAGCCCAAGCACTCCTTCTCGTGTTGGAGTGAATCGAGGTATCCAACCACACTAACTATGTTATATACAGTGATTCGTTCTCCAGCATCCTGGCTGTTGCTGGACTGAAAACGGATCAACCTATTCTAGCAATGGTCATTAATAAAATGAACCAACTGACAACAGATAGTTATGACATCCACTTGTGCTGGGTCCCTGGCCATGCAGCATACAAGGAAACAAACCAGCTGATCGGGCTGCAAAGAAGGCCCTGAACTGTGATCTTGAATGGTGTCTGATCCCTCACTCTGATCTGAAACCACTAATAGCCACCCACATAAAATCCAAATGGCAACATGAGTGGGATGAAAACATTAGTAAACTTAAAGAAATTGAACCCTCTGTGGGAAAACCAGCAGACTCATGCGGGATATCTTCTTAGGCGCTGCTGTATTGGCCAGTCATGGCTTACACATGCTTTTCTGCTCAAGAGGGAGCCTCCCCCTGAATGTATTGGGTGTCAGTCTCCGCTAAGACTCAAACACACTAAGTTGCATCAACAATTTTACACTGCAGACAGTTTGCATGACCTTTTTACTAAAGTAAAAGAAGAAAGCATTTGAGCCTTTTTGAAGGCAGCTGGTCTGTACCATCTCATATAGTTTGCTAAATAAATTCTATCAATTATTACTAAACTTTTCCTTTTATACGGGAATTTCTTTTCCTCTGCCACAAATATATCATTGTGAGCTTTTTAATTTAATGAGTGTATATTGGCACATAATTGATTGTCACCTTTTACATGTAAAAGCGATGGTTTGAACAAAAAACAATATTTCTCGCCATGCATATTGCCTATGCTGCCGACACGGCGTAAAGCAACCACACAATCAATCAATCTAACCACCGTATGGTATTATATATATATATACACATGTGCTCTATAATCTATTATAGCAGTATAAACAAGAACACTATCATCTTCAGTTATAGCTGTGTTGTTATATGCGAACGGCGGCTTGAGTGTGCCAGCGGATTAGTTCCAGGTTTGGTCTCAGGGGCACCACCTATCAGGGGCTGTCACCTGCTATAGGCCAGTTGTGTCGGGTCATTATAGCCACTGGACCCACTCAGTTGGTCAATTTTGATAACTATGAACCTAAATATGCTGCTAGAATTGAACTTACATAGATCAGATGGCAGACCATCATCTTGAAAGAACAACATTTAGAAGAATTGAGTGAAATACATCCTTATAAACATGACATATATTACTAGCTTTAATCCGTGCACATCATATATATATTACTAACTTTAACCCATGTGCATCACAGGTTAAAGTTAGGCTCTGCATCAATCCCTGGAACAATATTGTGTTGAACTGTCATTATATTATATAATGATACATACATTCAGAAAATACAAAAAAATACAAGTAATGTGTGGGAATAAAATAATGGCATTAAAATAACGAAGTAACAATTAGAATTAGGCCAAGAATATCAATATTAGTATGAGTGTAATGTGTGGCTTGTACTTACAAACTGTCTCTTCAGGGATTAGCTCATAGTCTTGAAAGAAAGGAAAAGACTTGGTCAATAGGAATACAAGATGCGTCTCAGTGAATATAATTCAAGGAGTGCCATAGACAAGGGAACATTCAGGTAAGATGCAAGTGTTCCTCTTTCGACTGCAGCTACATATTCTGATAAATGCTTGAAATTGTCTAAATCAATGCACTCACTTAGATACTAATGCAGCCATTACATACTTATTTCCCTATTCCACAATCATGCTATGCTAACAAAAAGTGTAAACTAAGGCAACAGCCAGCATTTCAGGGTAAATACCAAATTTTGAATCCTTTTCTGAAAAGTTTAACTTTAAAAATAGTTCAAATTAAACGAAAGTAGCTTGTAAGAATCAATCCATTAGCTTTATATTATGGCTAAACTAGACTTATCTGTAAGGTGATGCACTAGAACAATTCTTATGAATCCCCCAATACAAACGTAAGGATCGCGGAATAGGAACAATTTGACAGAGGAGGTACAGACTTGAATATTTAGAGGCGACCAAATAAGAAACAAGAAAATATGGCAGAAAATCAAACCCATTAGCTTATCCAAATTTTAGAGCGATAGGTGCATTGATCTCTAAATCTAATCATAAATCAGGGTTTACATTCACATCAGACCACTATATGACTCGTCTGTGAAACTGAGAATGCAACGCAAGTATTTCAACTGATGCTGATGCTACATCAGACAGGAGATTGCCCCAGGTCGCCTGATAAAAACTACAGCTTACAAGGTGGGTAGGCGGGCAATAGATATGGGTCATTCTCAGAAGTTGTCTACCACTTTTGTGACATGGGAACCAAAAGTGAAAACATTCCAAATAATGGCAGAAAACATTCCAAATAATAGCAAACTCAATATTCATATGAAGACTTATATGTTGTGCCTATGTCAGAGTTGAAATTAATCTTATGTATTGCATAACATGTTATGCCAATATCATTTAGGCTGTAGGCCAATGTCCTGTGCCTATGTAAGAGTTGAAATTAATCTTATATAAATTGAGAAAGCTGTTAAAATTAACCATGTAACATCTACCCATAACAACATTTTAGCACACATCCATAACATCATTTTAACACACACAACAAATTAAAATAAGATTTTATTGATTACAATTGAACAACACATTTTTTCTTAAACAGAAAAGTCTTATAGGCATATTTTGGATTTATTTTGTGGGATAGGTTAAATACATGTAGTATTGCTAACATAAGTAATTCACGGCGAGACAGAAGTGATATATTTTGCATTTATTCAAACAGAAGAACAATAGGTCATCGAACAACAGTTAACTCACAATAAGTCATCAAATAGGTCAATCAACTTGTCACTTTCAACCCTACCGCTTGAGTGCGCTGTTTGTTAGTTGAGGGGTGGGGGACGGCAAAATTGGTGATCAGGGTGTTCCCAGCTGGTTTGTGTCCGAGCTGGAAGTATGTAAGTGGAAGGTCTACCTTGATATTGGCCTCTCCTGATGCCAGCGTTGATGTTTGGATCCCTGGGGAAAGCTGAGATCCACGATGACTCTCGGTCGTATTCTTCTCTCGGTCTTTATTCTTCTCTCGGTCTTTATTCTTCTAAAACATTTTAGCCTTTTTGAGGGCAGCTGGACTGTACCACCTCATATAGTTTACTAAATAGATTCTATCAATTATTAATAAAACTTTTCTTTTTCTATGGGAATTTGTTTCCCTTGATCACAAATATATGATTGTGATCTTTCTGATTTAATGAGTGTCTATATTTTAGTAACACTAGACTTACCTGGAAGTTGAAGTATTACTAAGATTCTTACGAATCTACGGATACGAAGGTACGGATCAGGGGAGAGGACAATCCCGCGCATGCCGGAAGTAGCTTCAGTATTCAAAGTTGGAGGGGAATAAAAACCTAACCGTATGAAAAATAAAACATCAGCGAACCTACCCAGTCCCCACCTAAGTCTGATTTTATATTTTTTGTTTATACTCGAGTAATATTTTTGTACCTTATCCTTAGGTGTGGGTAGGGTGGGCCCCTGATCCTTACCTTCGTATCCGTAGATTTGTAAGAATCTTAGTAATACTTCAACTTCCAGGTAAGTCTAGTGATACTAAAATATTCTTACTTCATCTTCCGGATACCGGAAGTTAAGTATCCAGGGAGAGCCTTGGTAGCATGGTTTTTATTACCCGACTCCTCCTCTGTTACTTCCTTCCTTCCTTTCCTTCTTCGTCTTTCGTCCGTCTATACAACAACAAATCTAGTCTTTCGACATTTAGCATTGCTTCAACAGGTCTATTCACATGGAAACAAGTTCCAGTCCCAAGATTCACAGTTTCTGTGCCTATGGCTTTATTACCTTGTTAACCACATGTCAATCAGTGTATTGTCAATATGCTTGAATTATTTATTTAATCTTTAACGAACACATGTCTTAACTCCGTCTATTGTTTCTCAATAACAGTCTTTGAACCTCTCCTGGGTCTTCAATTGTTTTATGATACTACTTTGCGAAGCTCTTACTATTCCGCCAGGAAGCATTACGCATAATGGCATTCAAACTTGCTCCTAGCGCTTTTGCTGATGATGCCGAAGCCCCTCTAGTACTGTGACCCTTGTACTTATCCATGTTAATACCTGCCAGGTTCATTACACTTAGTGTCCACCGAGCCAACGTTGCTCTACTTATGGATCCATGTGGCCCAATATAGGAAATCAGTAATTGTTTGTTCTGCTTCCTTATAGTTGCCGTTCTTAACAAATACTTGTTAACAGTCCGTACTACACACAGTCTTCTATCTTCAGTATAAGTGTGGAATCTTATAGAGTCCAATGGTTGACCCAACTGATTATGTTTTAACAATGTTTTCATCTTAAACACCACTGAGCTTTCCTCAAACCTCATTCTGTCTAACATCAGGCTTAAAATAGTTTGCCCTCTTTGTGAAGAAACTAATAACAATAACAACGTTAACTTATAGGATAATAATTTCAGATTTAGTGCCGAATTATTCCCTAAATTCTTAATCCATTCTAGTATTATGTTCACACTCCAATAACTATCATATCTAGGTTGTGGAGGTCTCTGCTCGTGGCAACTTTTGCAAAACCACCTGACTAAACAGATTTTCTAGGCAAAATCATGCTTAATGCACATATGGCCATGTTTATCGCTCCATAACCTACTCCTGTTTCAAAATACATTCTCAAGTATTTCAGAACTTCTGCTATCTTAGGGTTCAAAACACTGATTCCTCTCTCTATGGCCCAAAGTGCACAGTTATTAATATGCGTCATATATCCCTTCTTCTTAGATTTTCTCCATGTATCTTGAAAATAGCTCAAAGTCTTATTATCTATGTCAAAACCTTCCAATGTCCTAGCTAAAAGAGGTACGCCTTTAATTTGATATCTTCTAGACTTTGCGTACCCCCTCGCCACTTGGGTTGCCTGCTCCACTCAGGTTGCCAACTTGCCTTGGGAACGCCATCTCTTCCTTTGCTTCCAGTCGTATCAATGCGTGCCACGGTTGCGCCGGCCAATCTGGAGCCACCACTATTGCCTTGCGCCGATCCCTGCCAATCTTTCTCACGACCCTGGGTATTAGGCTGAATGGTGGAAAACAATATATAAACATATTTTCCCAGTTGAATGAAAATGCTTCTGTCTTCCAATTATCTGGTTCTGGCTCCCAGCTTACATACTTCCCCACTTTCGCATTCAGTCTTGATGCAAACATGTCTATCCCTGGGGTTCCCCACTTACTACAGATTTCTTCAAAAATGTCTTCATTTAAGCTCCATTCTAGCTGATCCCTGAATTTTCTGGATCTCAAGTATGATAACAAGTTGTCTACTCCTGGAATATGAGTAATAGACAGCAAGTTCCCATGTTCTTGGGCCCATTCCCATATCCTAATTGTTTCAACCAAACAATCTTCCGACTTGGTTCCTCCCATGTTTTTTACATACGCTAGTGCTGTAGTATTGTCTGTTCTCACTCTTATATGTGTATTTTTATACCTACATAAACTCTTTAATCCAAAATAGATTGCTCTCAGTTCTAGCACATTTATGTGCATTAACTCATCCGGGTGCCATCGTCCACCCGTCTCCTCTGTCTCAGTATTTATTTATTTATTTATTTATTTTTTTGGTGACAAGTTTTTTATTCTGCCCATAACGTATAAGCTCCCGTTAGGGTGCTTGTTTTCAATGCTGGACAGCTGTGATACTGGATTGGTCTGGTCCCGCACTCAGGAGTCTTTACCTGATCTTTCTCGGGCCAACCTTTGCAGTTTTGGGTGTTAGTAGTTTCTATATTAGTTTTTTTTAAATTTTCATGTTTTTTCCTAACCTGTATATGATAACTTAGCCTACTATGTACATCTACACAGATGACATACAGGCCTGTGGGAGAGGATCCCATCCCATTGTGGTTTGTTACAGCATCCTTTCACCCATGCCCTGTCCTTAGATAGTACACCAGTGTGCCAGAACACCCCTGGACCCTTCAGGACTGCGACTAGGTGGGATGGCTGTGTTGTATGGTTAGCCATTTTGTATTTCAGGGTGATTCGGATGCATGACCGTGGCCTGCCTGGTTCTGCTTTGGTTTGTGCCAGTACACATACCCAGACGGACTGTGCCCTATGGTGATAGTCATTTCGAATTCCTTAGTACTTAGTAGGGCTAGTTTCCGTATTTGTAATATCTACCATCTTTTCTGGCCGGTCTTTTGCTTTTTGTGCCAGAACACAGCAAGCAGTGACTGCGCCCAAGATCAGGTGAGATATTGTTTCTTCAGTAGGTGGTTGTGTATTATGTTTTCTTTAAGGACCTTTTATAGTGGTCCATACTTTCGATTGCCCGTTGTTGTGTGGGTTGATTATTCCAGGCATGTGCCGCCATGGCCAGTACACTTCTCTCATAAATGTTGGTGTTACTTATTGCTGTCAGTAGCACTGGGGCTGCCATTTGCCTGGTGTCCCTACGGGGGGTTGCTGTGTAGCCTGGTTTTGTGGTGTAATGGTGTGCCAGTATTTTGAGGTGCGTTTCCCTTCTACTCGTTACTAGTGTTGCATTGCATTTTTTGTGTAATTCGATTGTGGGATATCTTTTGTTCACCTGAAGGCATACTTTGAGGGCTCTATTTTGTAGCACCTGTAGTTTGTTTAATAGTTTTGTATTTCCTCCCATGTATACTACATCGCCATAGTCAAAGTAGGGGAGGATCATGTCTTTATATATTTTAATTGCCATGCTTTCAGTCATGTAGTATCTCAGTTCAGGCAGTCGCCATATTTTATGGTTTACTTTTTTGATAGTATTTGTTATGCAGAGGTCATAATTTAGGTGTCTGTCTAGATCCACTCCCAGATATCGGTAGTTGTCTACTTGTTCTAGTTTGGTGTTTCCCAGAAGACACTTTATTTTCTAGTTACTTGTTAGCCTGGTACCAAATAGTACTGTTTTTGACTTGCTGTTGTTTATGGTTATCCTATTTAGTTGGCACCACTCGATTAGTTTTGTTAGTGTTAGATTCAGTTTCGTTTCTATTTCTTCGGTTGTTTTGCCTGCAGCATATACCACAGCGTCATCTGCATATAGTTGGATGTTTTCAATTTCTAGCCAGTTGTTTAGATCGTTAATATATATGAGGAAGAGAAGTGGCCCCAGGACTGACCCTTGGGGTACTCCGCAAGTTATCTCTTCCTCATTGGATATGGATCCATTTACTGTGGTGCATTGCTTTCTGTTTTCTAGACTTCATCAAGAGCGAGCTCGCCTTCGCCGCCCTCTTTAGTGTCACTCCCTTCACCCCCTGGGCCCAGGTCTCCCCCATGATGACCCGCCCCAAAGCCGATCCAAGAAAGAGGTGGGTCATCACCGACCTGTCCTACCCCCCGGGTGCCAGCGTCAATGCCAGTATCCCCCGGCGGGAATACCTTGGAAAGCCCCACACATATAGACTGCCCTGCGTCGCTGACGTCGGGCGTCGCCTCATCCACGAAGGCCCTGGAGCCTACACTTGGACCGCGGACATCTCCCGCGTTTACCGCCAGCTCCGGGCCGACCCGCTCTCATGCCACCTCTATGGGATCGTCCTCGACGGTCTGACCTACGTCGACCTCGCCCTCCCCTTCGGATGCCGGTCCTCGGGTGCATCCTCCGGCATGACGGCTACCAAGCCTTAGTCTATGTCGACGAGTTTGTCGGGTGCGAGCGCTCATACCTGAGGGCCTGCCAGGCCTTCGACGGCTTCATCGCCCTCGTCGACGTCACCCCCGGGAAGTGTTATCCCCCCGCTGTCTGCCTCATCTGGCTCAGATTCGCCCTGGACAGCAAGGCAACGACACTCCGCATCGCCCCCGACAAGGTCGAGGATCTGGTCGATGCCTGGGCTGAGGTGGCCGGCTCCGAGGTGGCCCGCCTCGGGCTCCGCTATGTCCCCCGTCCATGATGGTTTCCCCTTTAACCATGGCCTCTGATGCAGGCTTCACCACTGGGGAGGTCACTGCTGTGGATCGAGTCCGCCTCGCCTAGCTCGCCCCCTCGACCTGGAGGAACCGCTGCCAGCAGGCTGAGGAGTATGGCGCCTTCATCGTGGCTCGAGGGCTCGACCCCCTGCATCGCTCTACGCTGCATCGCTCTATGCTGCATCGCTCTACGCTCGCGCCCGTGCCCAGGCCTCGGTCCGGAACGCCCTCACGGGCGCTCGCTCCTGGGTCGACGCGGCCGGGGGCATCACCTCGGGCTTCGACTCCCGCCTCGCCAGAGATGTCTGCTGCGGTGGAGATCGGACCTCGGACCACGTCATGCGGCAGGCCCCTCCCCTCACAGCGGTCCTCCTTGACATTGTGATCTCCCACCTCGCGGGCCCCTCTGGCGCCGTCCCTCGGGCTGCCCTGCTCCTCGGGTACTACAGAATGTTGAGGCAATCCAACCTGTTCTCCCCGAGTCCCCCATACCATCATACGAGCCGAAGACCGTCCCACTCCGGGGGGCTTCCGCATTGCCATCAGGACATCCAAGACGATCACCGGACCATCGGGGGCGGTGGCCCTCTTCATCTCCGCCTCGCTGTCTTTTCTTCCTTGTCGCGTATCGGTCGTTATGCTTGCATTGCGTTTGATTTGCGGCAGCGAAGGGGGACCCGCTTACATCATCCCCCACACTTCCCCCCTTATAACCATGCCCTTCCCTGCCTTCAGCCACTCGCCCTCCAGCCTCGCCACGCGCTACTCCACCTCAGCCATATTTTCTTCACCCACCCACCTGATCTACACCTTCTATCTGGTCTCCCTATGGTGGAGGGCTCCTCGGGCCCCCCTCGCTGACTTTCACTCAGTCCCCTAGCCTCCCTATGAGTTCATTATCACATTATCTCGCTTATATTCTTGCTTGATCTGTATTATCCTGTCTGTCATTATCCTGTCATTATCCTCTATCCTATGCTGAGCACTTATCAATAAAGTGCTTTTTTATCCACCCCTGCCTCCTCTTCTTTCCTTGTCGCATATCGAGTGGCCTGGTATCGCACCATTGTTTACACCGGTTGTGGGACGGGACGGGGTGCTGGGCAGGCAGTTGCCCCTACTGTTTCCGATATTTCAGAAGATGGTATTTTGGGTGCAGAATTGTTGGAGTATTACAGTTATGAGCTATGACAGGCTGACAGCCTATATCTTCAATATCCGTATCGCCTCATGGTGCTGTGTGAATTACGTCGCGATAGTCAGACTGGGTCTGCAGTTGCGCAAGAAGTTTGCATTGCTCCGATGACCAGTTGTGATGTTAATATTACAGCTGTGGGGGTTGACGGGGATCACAAAATCCTATTTGAACCATTGGTCTCGGAATTGCATGAGCTGGGATTAAGGGGTCAGAATACGGTAGTGTGGAGTCCTGTTGGCTCAGTTGAGCCTTTGTTTAATCCAAATCGTTATACAGTTAGGTTTCAGAAGGGTACGACCATCGGGTTGATTAGTGAAGCCACTGACTTTGGCTATGTTAATTGTGAATACGCGAGAGTTGAGTTAGGTAAACAACCCGGTGTTGACATTGCTCATGGTAATGAGATCGCCGAGTCAGCTGTGAGAGGAGTTGATCGAGTGGTCGGAGTTGGTGCGGGGCAGTGCTGTGCGGTCAGCTGATCTCATTTACATGGTAATTGGGGCAGTGGTTGGCCTGATCTGTGTGTAGCGCAACCACGGACGATGCAGTTCAATTGTCCCTCTATTGTTGTGAGTAGTAGAGGGGAAGTAGGCATTGAGGCGCTGAGGGACGTATTTGATACGGTTAGCTTTGGTGTACTACGGAGGAGTGCGTGGCACCCCCTGAGGTATCTGGGGCCCTGGGTGGCAGCTTGCCTGCCCTTCTTGTACCTTTAGCTATGGGGTGTGAGGTGGTAACTGAGTCTGACCGCTCTCAGGTTGTGGGATTTCTGGAAAGTAATATTCAGGTTTTCGCAGTTCCTGGTGAGACGTTGGGCTGGACTGAGGTGGTTAAGCATGGCATTGATGTCGGCGAACCCGCTGCTTTTAGCATTCCCTATTGGCACTTTGTGCATTCTAAGAAGGATGCGCTGGAGACAGAGCTGCATAGGGTGATTAGAAGTAGTGACTCCCCGTGGAGTTCACCTGTCCATTTAGTCAAGAAGAAATACGGTTCAATTCGCTTCTGCATTGACTATAAAAAAATCAATTCTGTGATGCGGAAGAATGCTTACCCATTACCGCGCGTAGATGAGTCGCTTGAGAGTTTGGGAGGTAATGAGTGGTTTTGCACTCTGGATCTGCAATTTGGTTATCATCAGGTAGCGATGCATCCGGAGGACATTGCCAAAACTACTTTTAGTACTCACCTGGGCCTGTTCAAGTGGAATGTGATGCCGTTTGGATTGTGACCCCAGCCACGTTAGAAAAGATGATGACGGATATGCTAGCTGGTCTTCAGTGGAGAATCTGTCTGGTGTATTTAGATGATATCATTGTCTTCGGTCGAACGCTGAACGAAGGCTAGGATCGGCTTCAAGCATTATTTGATCGTTTACGTTCCTATGGATTAAAGCTCAAGGCTTCAAAGTGTAGACTTATTAGGTGCGAGACGCAGTACCTAGGGCATGTTGTTTCTGCGGGAGGGATTAAGGCAGACCCGGAGAACCTCTCTGCAATTGCGGGTTGGCCCAGACCTGAGGATATGAAGGAGGTTAGATCATTCCTTGGGTTTGTGTCATATTACCGCGATTTCATTGCGGATTTTACGTGGTTAGCCGTTCCTTTGCAGGACTTAGTCATCACCGTGAACACAAATCAAATTTGTGTGGGGCGAGGCTCAGGAGGCGGCATTTCTGGGTCTAAAATGTGCCTTTACCCAGACCCCAGTGCTGCGATATCCGCAGGGGATGGGACAATTCATTCTGGACACTGATGCGCCAGGGTTTGCAATTTCAGGCGTGTTAAGTCAGGTTCAGGATGGGTGGAGTTCCCGTTGTCTTTTGCGAGTAATAACCTTAATAAAGCGCAGCGGAACTACTGCACAACGAAGCGTGAGTTGATGGCTATCATCATGTATAGTAGGAAGTGATAACATTTCCTAGTTGGGTCGGATTTTATTATCCGGACAGATCATCATTCTCTTCGGTGGCTGTTGAATTTCAAGGAAGCTGAGGGGATGATGGGGCGTTGGTTGACCACTTTATTTGAATATGGTGTGACTAATGAGCACATTGTGTATAGGAAGGGAGTGGACCATATCAACGCAGATAGAGTAGAATCCCGGTTCGTAAATGCGGCCAGGGTGACGGGATGGACTGCGGCGTGCATACTTGTGTGCTCGCAGCACTGTCTGCAATGTGTCTGGCGGACATAGATGATGATGAACTTTGGATGTTATCAGAGGTTTGTTTGGCGCAGTGTCAAGACTCCTCCATACTGCATGTGATCAAGTGGTCGGAGGAGGGCCGCTCCAAGCCTTTGCGTGATGAGCTGGGGGTGGAGAATGCGGAGACTCATAAGAGTATAAATCAATGGGATCTGCTGGAACTGCGTGAAGGTGTGCTCTGCAGGTGGAACGTAGGGGGTGAAGACCTGCGCAGTCGCCTGCAGATCATCGTGCCGTTCATGTTGCGCGATGATGTGTTGTTGTTTTGTCATGGGCATTCTACAGCTATGCACTTTGGATGTGTTCGCTCCACCAATCGTCTGGCTTGGAATTTCTATTGGCCTGGCATGACTTCTGATATTAGACGGTGGGTACATACTTGCCATAAGTCTCAGGTGGTGAAGCCGGGTGATGGGATTGTTAAGCTACCGTTGACTCAGGAATTATCTGGGCATCAGTGGTGCCGTCTAGCTTGTGACTTTGTGTCCGGCCTTAAGATGATGTCTAGGGGGAATGTGGTGATGATGGTAGTCCAGGACTATTACACCAAGTATGTGCAAGTGTACCCCTTAACAGATCGCACTGCACCCACTGCAGTGCAGGCATTGGTGGATAATTGGGTATTAATATTCGGTGCCCCAATGCAGATCCATTCGGATCAAGGACGGGAATTTGAGTCCACACTTTTTCAGTCCATGTTGCGCTTGTTGGTCGTTAAAAAAATGCGTACAAACCCGTAATGTCCCCAATCGGATGGTATGGTAGAGCGCTTTAATAAGACGCTAATTTCTGCGTTGGCTTGTACTGTGAATGACTTTCAAGATGATTGGGATTTGCAGGTCAAGTTTGTGGCACACGCATATAACTGTATGGAGCATGCATCTACGGGTGTGACTCCGAACAAGTTACTATTTGGTGAGGAACTCCGACTGGCAGCTGATCTGCAGTTTGGGGTAGTGAATCGTCAAGTAGACCGGCCTTGTGAGATTGTGTTCGTAAGATGGTTGGGGCATTGCTTTCACCACACATATAGCGCAGTTCACGATGCTTTGGGCCAGGCAGCGGTTCGTAAAAAATCTGACTACGGGCCTGCTGCATGGTGTCAGTTCAAGGTGGGAGATCGGGTAGTGCGGTATCATGCGCCGCTAGCTCGGGTCAAGCTCGTGAAGAACTGGGACAGTCCCTTTACTATAACAGAGGTTGTCTCTGACACCACAGTTGTTATAAAGGGAAGGATGGAAAATACTGTAAATCCAACCTTAGACGTCTTAAACTTTACACCGAGCAGATGTCTAGAAACACTGGGCCATCCTGGTTGGATGCTCATGTAGGAGATGGGCCTACGCCTGGAAGGGTGGAGGCTGGCACTATAGATGCGTCCAGTCGGAAGAGAGTGCCTGGGCTTCCAGTTACTGCAGGGGAGGCTATGCGGCCTAAGCGCCATAGACCTAACAAGCAGAGAAATAAACGTCAGCGTCATTCTAGATCAGTGTCTGATACCGATAGTGTTGTTTCCGTGTGCAATAGCTCGGGTAGTGACAGTGACTCTGTACCAGTTAGACAGAGGCCTGACATGAGCTCGGATGCACCGCCTGTGCGGCGATCTGAGCATTTAGCTTTACGGCGTAGATAACTGATGCGGGTGGAGTTAGCAGGTATTGAGGCTACTCCGCCCTGGTGTTGTCGGGTCTCCAGGGGTTGGGCATACATAAGTTACTCCGATCACTGTCACACAACGAGTCATGCAGTAAATATGTTCAGTCGACTTTACTATGCAGTTATTTAAGAGTGGTGGGGAAAGACCGGGGGCACCAACAAATGGATGCAGTTACTACTGTTCTGCGTAATGCCTCTGCCTAAGGCGTGTGTTCATTATCTACCATTTCTTGTCTATCGAACTGGTTATAGTTTACTGGGCATACTGCGTTTTTGCTGCTATAACCGGGGGAGTGTTTATGTTTACCAAGTTCATGGGTGTGTAGCAGGGTGGACTGAGCAGCTCTTTGCTTCCTCTTGTCGAGAGAGTTCTACTTTAGTCTTTTGTGGTGACATATCATTTAAAGCTCCTTTCTTCACCTAGATTGGTGACATGTTTGCCTTGCAGCTAGCTAACTAGACATTGATATTGCTGCAGGCATGTCTAGGCATTGCGCATATGGATACAAAGATTCTTTGTAAGGCTTCTCTCCCTTTCTAGATAGTTCTCATGTTGACTTGTATCATTTGTCGGTTCTCATCGGTTCGCAGTCTGCAACCGGTGAGACTCTAGGAGGGGCAGTGTAGTAGTCTGTACATGAGCCCTACTACCAAGCGGTAGCGGCGGAGACTGCGCCGCACACCTACACAGTTACACTGAACTGCGCTAGGTGGCGGCAGGCTAACCACCGGGCAGACTCCGACTGGTCTGCCCTCTACTGCGTGTGGCTAGCTCACCCCCCCACCCACCTACAGAGTCGATGTGGGACCGAGCGAGGCAGGGCCGGGTCAGATGACTGTGGACGCCGCGGAGAGCAGATTGGTTCAATAATCCAAGGTGAACGTACTTATATTGAATCTTGGGGTTCTTCTGCGTGTGCGTGGCAGAGTCGGAGGGCTGTGGTCCATTACATATATATATTATAATATAATTGATTTATCCACTATGTTTTAGAAGCATTAGACAGGCCCATCCATGTAACAAAGCATGACGAGCTGAGATTCACTTCATTCAGTGTTTTTTTGTTGTAGTTTTGGGATGCCATTAAAATTTACATATATATATAGCCATGTTATATTGATTCGATTGAATTTGAAGCATTGTTACTAAAATTGACCTACATAAATATTGTCATATTATTTCAAATTCAACAGAATTGTTGTTTATTTTCTTGTCTGTATTTAGTCTATATTATCAAAGATCACTTTGACAATTGTGGAATGAGTGTTCCAATTATTTAGGTTTTAGTTATGTATTCACTTACAATGACATGGACGCTCTGGGCAAGCAACCACAATGAGAAAATGCAATGAGTTGAAATTCTGGGCATTTGACAGTTTTTCCAAGTTTGCACATGATAAAAATCGAATTCAATTTAAGTATTACTTTGCAAAACAGCACCAATCTGGGATTTCTTTTGCCCACCAGGGTCATTTTAGGAGTGAGTCACGTGATAGTGACGTGACTAGTAAACAAGTCTATATTTACCAAATCGTGGGTTCGAATCCTGGTCGAGTCAAACTAATGACTTCAAAATTGATACTTGTCGCTTCCTTGCTGTTATTAGGATAGGCAAGGAGTAGTGGAATGAGGAAGACCATTCATCCATGATTGAAATTTCCCCTGCTTAAACAACTAACGTACCAACAATAACAAAAATATCTTGACACATACCACTAGGCTCCTCCATGCCTATGAGACCCTCCTCCTTAAATTCTTCTGCCTCCAAGGCGTCTGAATGAGGGTCAAAGAGTAACTGCAATTAGTAATTAATATATGGACATCATTCTCTGTTCTATCAAAATGCAGCCACTGCAAAAGCATTCCGTCATCATGATTTGAGACACTAATATGACATTACAACAGAAAAAGGGAATTTGAAAATGCCTATAAATTTTACTCAAAGATCCATATGAATTTAATCAGAGATGGCCCTACGTTAATTGTCTTGCTTACTACCGATCAGAAAGGCTACTTGATCAAACGTTACATAATTTCAATTCAGGTGGCTAGATGACTAAAAATAATTGGGCTATGTCGTCACCTAGAATTTTGGCCATTTCTTATTGTGTTGGATTTTGATGTGAGTGTATTAATTTGCAGATGACTAATAACTTCAAAATTGCAGCAGACATGGCTTCTGAAAGGGATCTGACCATTTTGGACTGACAGAATAGGGTCCTTGTTGCTAACAGTGTTGAACGATCATCAATCAATCATATTTACCAAAGTATTCCTTAGCGGCATCTGAAAAGGCAGCCAAGAACTGTATTCGCAATATAAGGAGTAGTATGCATAAGAAAATAAGGAAGGCTTGTACCACCAAGGAAATCATCAACACATTTACAGCGTTCTTGCTGAAAACAATACGGTCTTCTTGTGATCCTTGTGGGTGAAAATAATCATGTAATTAAACATCTTATTTTGAAGAAAGCTTGAAATCAGTGTAGCACATCTAAATTCCATGTTTGCAAATTGCAAATTCACCATGACCAAGGATTGCAATAGGGCAAAACACAACCTTCCAGGTATGTATTATATAATCTATTACATTTATATAAAAAGGCGGAACATTCTTTGCTATTTACTTATTAATTTATTCGCTCATTTATTATTTGCTGCGGGTCAGCTGCAGTCAGGCATTCTCTTTTCGCCCATACAACACTGTGGGTAGAAATACTGTACATCACATGCTCCTATCACTTTAGGTTGTATAGACAGGTTTGTAATTGCAGCGGCGCAGTGCAATGTGGGATGTGTAAAAGCGAAACAAACCCGCATGAAGCACACAATTTATGTTGAAGCAGTGAGTGTAGATAACAGATTCAGCTCTACTACAGTAGCTTGAGTAAGGGTGAAGAACAGCCTTATATAAAAAGTGGCGGAAATCTGGTTAAATGAAATGAGCAGATCAATTCTTAATCTAAAAACCTAAATATATTATTCACATACCTTGATACATACTTTTGAACTGATCAGTAGATTAAGTCCAGGAGATATATGAACCTTTATGTTTGAATTGCTAGAGTACATTTCAACATGGCAGCCATTGGCAGGAAGTTGAGAGGTCCTTGGGCAGAAATCCAATTTAGGTGTCTAGGTCAGGGAGCAGGCATTTTCATTGGTTGAGGTAGTTAGGTAGTACAACCATTTATTCAAACATAGTGGGTTTTACTTCATGGACTCTCACTTCAAAGTGATTCTGTGTCATTATGCCTTGATATTATGTGATTTGAACACTTTGGAGAGAATATGTTAAGGGCAAACACACAATCAAATTTCAACTATTGGATTGTCATCAGTGAGACATATTTTCTCCAACTTTTACATAGGGTTGTTATGTAATGAACAGAGTCAGAGGTGAATCTTTTATCTACTATGGAATCTGTTAGTTTCAGAACATTTAAGCTACTGTTTGAAAGGTAGAATATCAATTAAACAAAATATATATGTATATATAGGCCTAAAGATACATACTAAATTAAGATGTGAATCTTTTAGTGGTTGAGAATGATGCAGGTTTTACCATGCATCCTGGATCTCTCAAATATAGCTTTTATGAGATATTATACATGTTCGGCTGGAAGGTGAATAATTGACAATTTGAACTGACAGTATCTGCGTCTGCTCCATATACGTGGACATGTAAACAATCTCACAAACGCTGTAGGGATAAGTTCCGAAACCTAAGCTATAGTCCAATTCGGAACATCCAGAAAAGTCTCCTCAAGTAGTGCATAATTAACTTGCACCTTGACCTTCCAGTGCATAGCGCCGCTTCCACAGTGGCACTGTCTGTGATGAATACCAATGAGGAGCCATCCCAACTCGAACCCCATCTTTTTACAGCTGTGTAAACCGCCCACATCTCCTGCGAGTTAATATGTGCCGTCCTAATCTCGTTATCTGGTTGATCATAATGGTGGCCAACGGCCGCCTCTAGTGATGTTGATAGCGTCGGGTCGAAACAGCCTACTAGCCAGTCTGTGTTATGCAGCGCCCCGTAACCCCATTTACTAGCGTCACTATAGACGGCCTCTACCAAAGAAAAGTTGCCTAACATTAAAGCGGTCCCATTGAATCTCCATGCAAAATCAATCCACCATTGGATATCCTCTCTGAAACCAGCATTTAAGCAAATTTTATAATGAGGCTTCCTTACTGTCCCCATTAGGTCATAGACCTGACGAGAAAATGTTCGCCCACCACGCACTACTTTGGCGCAGTGGGCTAACATTCCACCTAGCTTCTCTACTTCCTTCCTTGTAGCTTTCTTCTTATCTTTAAATAATAATAAGAATTCACGCAGTTTATCTAGTTTATCGAGTGGTAGAGTTAATTCCAATTCAACCGAATTGATTAGGATGCCAAGAAATCTTATAGTTGTAGCAGGGGAAATTAATTTCTTGTAGCGTATGTAGAAACCAATGCGACGTAATATAGCGATTAGCTACAATGCAGAAGTCATCAAGGTAGTTCACAATGCTGTCAACACCTTCCCTAATAGCACATCTGCCAATAAAGTCTGATATTTTAGAAAAAACAAAGGGGGTGGAGGAGAGACCCATGCACAGTCTATTATCCAGCATGTATACCGGCTCCCCCTTCTGGATATTGAAGTCCCATATTAAGCCCTGCTTCTGCCTATCTGTCAGGTGGATTGCTACAGCCCGATAAGCATCTTTTAAATCCACAGTGGCAAGATAGTCTCCCTGGTTCAATACATCCACCACATCATCGACACTTTTGTAATGAAATTTAATGGATACTTTTTCAGTGAAATCGTTGATTGAACTACATTTAGGCTGACTACAATCTATTATGCCTCTCCCACCCACCTCTTTCGGTATACAGAATATATTGTGTACACACTGTGGCGTCTTCTCGGTTACGGAGATTATATTCTGATTAATTTCGGATTCTAATTTCTTTGTTATTATATTTCTAAAGATCGGGTTGTCAATCCTTTTCAATTTTGTATTATATGCTATAGTACAGTCACTATTTGTAACATGGAACCCGAAAACTACTCCCCAAAGGATATATATCCAGTCCGAGCCTGTGTCTCCTCGCAGAAATAGTTCACATATTACGCGACGATACGTGGCTAGGGAGGAGAGGAAGGTGGTAGTTGGAATAAAACACTTTATTCATAGAAGGTCAAGTGCAGACAATATGAGAAATAAGACAATATCAGGTAATTAATCAGTAGCAATGAGGACAATGAACAATTAAGGCAATCAGGGTAATGGAAGAATACATATATTAGGTAGAATGCGGTAACAAGTGAGAGTCATCAAGGACCTGAGGTCAATGTCGATCGTGGGGGAGGGACCCCGAAGAGCCCTCCACCAAAACGGAGGAGAGGGCTCGAGGGGCGCCCGAGGGGGCGATCCGAGGGACGTAGGCATGGACGGCGTCGGATGTCCTCCAGGGGCACCCCGGCGCGGTGGCAAGCCTGGGCGGCCCCCCGGCGAAGGCTGTGGAGGGTGTAGCCATCCGGGGAGGGCACCCCGAGGGCCCGGAGGGCACCGCGGAGTATGGATGTCAGGCTGCGCGGGTCGAGAGGGCGGCCCGAGGGGAGGATGAAGGCGGGGTCGGCGTCGAGTGCCGGCACCAGGGCGGTGGAGGCAGTCCAGGCCGCCATGGGGCAGAGTGGGTGTCCGGGCGAGGCCGGGATGAAGAGGGCCACCGCCCCCGAGGGGAGTCGGATGGTCTTCGAGCTCCGGAGGGTGACTCGGAGGCCCCCTGGGGCGGGGGCGACGTCGGCTTGGGTGATGGTGTGTGGCCCGCCCCATGCCTCGGGGGACGGGGAGAGAAGGCTGGACTGCCTCAGCATCCAGTAGTACCCGAGGAGCAGGGCGGCGCGAGGGACGACGCCCGAGGGCCCGGCAAGGGCGAGGTGCGCGGCAACAGCGGCGAGGCAGGCAGGCGTGAGAGGGGGCGCCGGGCGGGGGACGTGGCCGGAGGCCCGCTCGCCCCCTCGGCAGACGTCTCAGGTGAGGCGTGAGGCGAAGGCGGAGGAGTCCCCCCCGGCCGCCTCCAACCAGGAGCGCGCCCCAGAGATGGAGTTCCGAACGGAGGTGGGGGCAACCTGGCGGGCGTACAGCGAGGCGGTGTAGGCGGCGATGTCAAAGGGGGTGGGAGCCAGCGGGTCCCAGTGGTGGCCCGAGGCGAACTCCATGTATCCTCGGGCCTGGCGGCGGCGGTTCCTCCAGGTGGATGGGGCGAGGGAGGCGCGGTGATCTCGGTGTCGGTGTAGCCTGAAGTTAAAGTCTGGGGTTATACGGGAACTCGTCGTGCTTCGTGTAGGTATATTCGAGCCCGAGGCGGGCGACCTCGTCTCGGGCCACAGCAGCCCAGCGCCCGGGTAGGTGGGCGCGGCTGATGGCGTCGCCGAGAACGAGGTCGGTGCCGGGCTTGTGCAGGATGGTGAGTTGGAAGCAAGCCTCGGGCGCCCTGAGCCAGAGTTCCCTCGCGCCGGTCCCAAGGGTAGGGTCGCGTGCCCTCCCGGAGTCGAGGGCGGCGGCGGAGGCCATGTTATCAGTATTGATAATAACATTGGCTCCGGCGACGTCGATGGGGAGGAGGGCGCGGAGGGCGACAACAAGGTTGACCGCCTCAAGCTCATGAATGCTGGTGAAGCGGGTGCGGAACTCCTCGGAATACCCTTGGGCGTATGGAGAGTATGCGCCCCCGCCGGTGAGGCAGGAGTCGCACTCTATGACCACCCTCCGGGTGGCCGGCGCGCGGAGGAGATGGAGGCCGTTTGAAGTGCGTCCATAGGCCGCGAACCAGGCAAGGTCCCGGAGGGCGTCGTCCCCGAGGGTGATGGTGGCGAACACATGGCAGCTGCGCAGGGCCGTGAGGAGGCGGGCCATGAACTTCCTAGCGAGAAGGACGCAGCTGCCGACGTGGTTGAGGCGGCCGAGGATGCTTTGAAGTGCCTGGCGCCCGAGGGTGGGGGCCGCGACTCGGGCCTCACAGTCGGCCACGAGCTCGTCCACTTTGTCGGGGGCGATGCGGATCATCATGGCCTTGCTGTCGATGGCGAAGCCGAGCCAGGAGACCCGCACCGCGGGAGGGTGGCATTTACCTGAGGCGAACTCCAGGCCGAGGGCGCCGAGGAGGGTGATGAAGCCTTCGAAGGCCTGGCGGGCCCTCAGGTAGGTCAGCTCACACCTGACAAAGTCGTCTACATAGACGAGGGTGTGGTAGCCCTCCCGCCGGAGGATCCAGGCCACCGCCGCGGTGACCCTGATGCAGGCGGCGCCCGAGGATCGGCATCCGAAGGGGAGGGCGAGGTCGACATATGTGGCCCCCTCAAAGGTGAGCCCGAAGAGGGGGCAGGAGAGAGGGTCGGCGCGCAGCTGGCGGTAGGCCCTGGAGATGTCGGCCCTCCAGGTGTAGGCCCCAGTGCCCTCGTGAACGACACGTCGGCGACAGATGGGAGCCTGTAGGCGTGGGGGATCCCAAGGTATTCACGGCAGGGTATCCTGGCATTTACACTGCCTCCGGGAGGGTATGAGAGATCGATGATGACCCGCCTCTTTCCCGGGTCAGATTTGGGGCGGGTCATCATCGGAGAGACCTGTGTCCAGGGGGTGAACGGGGGAGGGGCTAGGAAGGGGCCGGCGAGGGCGCCGTGGGCGAGCTCTGTGGCTATGAAGTCCTGGAGGTGGACTAGGTGCTCTGGGGCTTCGCGGTGGTTTGTGTAGGTGGGGCGGGGGCGCCAGCGGAGTAGTTCGCCGGGAAGCCGAACTCCAGGAGGTCCACGAGGTCCTTATCGTGGTAGTCCCGGAGGCGGCTTCTCCATGCGGGGATGTGGTGGGCTGAGGTGAGGGGGATGCGGTCAGCCAAAAAGTTGGGGAGGCCCGCAGCACGGAGGGTGTGGTAAGCCCGGGAGAAGGTGGGGTGGGGGCTCCAGGCCGTGCCTGAGAGGTGGGGCCATATGGAGAGAAGGGTGGGGCGGTAGGGTGGCCGCAGAGGGGGCGGCGGGGAGGGCATCCTGGAGGGCAGGGCTGATGACCTCGGCGATAGGCTCTCCGAGGTCGCCGGGAGGGGGGGGGTGGGGGGGGGCAGGCCAGGCTTGGGAGGAGGCGGGGGGGTGGGGGGAGGGCGGGGGCGGGGGAGGAGGTTCTGTGTGTGCGGGAGAGGGGGAGGTCAAAGTCTCGGGGGGAGGGGGTGGTGGGTGAGTCGAGGTGGAGGTGGGTGGTGGTGGGTTGGTGGGGGCGGGGGTCGACGTCGAAATCGGGGAGGTGGCGGATATAGGCGGATATAGGTGGGGGCGGTGGCGGGGGCGGTGGCGGGGGGGTTGGTGGAGCGTTGGGTGCTGGGTGAGCTGTCGGCTTGGATGTGGGGGGCTGGCGGGGGGGGTGGCGGCTCGGATGTGAGGGGTGGTGGCGGCATAGTTCTGAGGCGTGCGGCGGGGGCGTCCTGGGGTGCGGGCTGCGGCAGATATGTGAGGGCCTCTTGCGGTGGCAGGGGGTGCAGTGAGATGTGAGGGGGGCGGTTGGCGTGGGTGGGGTTTCGGGGGTGTGAGGGGCGGAAGTTGTGGCCGGCGGCTTCCGGTCTCCTCCGGGGAGTGTCCGGTGCGCGGCGGTTGGCGAGGGTGATGCGTGTAGTGTGGCGGGGGGCGGCGTCTCTGATGACGTCATCAGAGCGGCGGTGGTTCTGGCGGCGGGGGACTCTGATGACATCATCAGAGCGGCGGTTAGGGTTCTGGATTTCAGGGCGGCGCTGTATGTGGGTGGCGGGGTTGGGTCGGGGGGGTGGGTGGGGCGGGGGTGGCCGAGGGGTGAGTGGCCGCCGCCGGACTAAAAATCCGGCGAGGTGATCGTGCGGGCGCCTGAGCCTCGCTCCCAGGTGCGCTTAGTAAAGCACACAACCTCACTATGGGCCGTAAGGATACGGCGCATGTTCGCGCAATATGTGCACACGTACCTTTTGCACGCCCCCTGGTCTCCGTGCGCCTCACCGGCGGGGGCGAGGTCGCATGAGGAGGGATCCCTGTTCCAAGCCGGGCAGGGGGTCCCGTAGGCCTCGCGGGTATAGGAAGTGCGGGGGTCGGCTGATTGGGAGGCTCTGGGCTGCTGGGGGGCTATTGCTCTGACTCCCCCGGGAGCGCTCGTGGGGGTGGTGATGACGTCCATCCGGAGGGTGTTGATGGCGACTGGGTCGAGCCACCCATCCGGGAGCCGTCTGTCGGCGATCCAGGCGAATATGCTCTCGGAGTATCGCATGGTCGGCCACGGATGGGTGACGCAGTCTCTCAATACCGTGAGGTTGTGATGGAGTAATCCGGGGAGGGAGTCCGAGGGGAAGGCCGGATGCGACTCTAGCCTCCGGAGGGCGAGGTTGTATTCCTCCATGGTGGCCTCGCCCCTTTTCACTGCCTTTCCCTCGGCCCCCCTCTCTATGAGGTCGTTAGGGAATATATATCCTGAGGGAATACCTTTCCGTCGTCCGGTGTTTTGCGCCTCGGCCGACTCCAGGATGTCCCGGACCGCCTCAGCGGTGGAGGCGGGAGAGTGGTCGAGGGTGGCGCGAGGCGCGGCGGGGAGTCGGGCCGCGGAGGCGGCGTGTTGGGTGGCGTAGATGCTCTGTCTGCTGTAGCGGCGGTAGATGGGGTGCACGTCTTGGGGCGTGTGTCCGGGGGCGGGGAGGAGGCTTGCCGCCCCCGTCATCCCAGAGGTAACGTCCTGTAGGAGGTCGGCGAGCGGTGGCCCGAGGCGGGGCGACGGCCATGGACTGCACGGGGGCAGTGAGGTGGTTCATGGAGGCTGTCTGCTCCTCCATGGCAGCAGCCTGGGCGCCCATCCGGGCGTCGACCGAGGTGGCCCATGAGGTGGCCTCGGATTGGAGGCTGGGGGTGGCCGATGTCGCGGAGGCGGCAACGTGTGAGGTGGTGGATGCGCTCCTCCCCCGGGCGTGCCCCCCGGCGGCCGGTGGGGCGGGCTCGTCCTTGTGCTGCGGCAGGCATGTTGGTGTGGAGGTGAAGTCGCGGCGGCGTGGCTGCGCGAGGCGTCGCGGAGGCAAGGAGGAGGATGAGAGCCAAAAGAAAAGTGAGTGCTCCAGGAGAGTGATGAGAGGCGAGTGGCTGAGAGCAGCTAGGCGGCCGGCTTATAAGGCCGGAGCAGGGGGGGGGTTGCGTCAGAGCGGCAGCGGAGGGAGGAAGAGAGAGGGGGGGGGTCCTCCTCCCCCCCACGAATCAACCGCAATGCGAGCATTACGACCAAGGTTTTAGCTGTACTTCATTGCCGGCTATGCGGTGGCTACAATTGCATCTACCGTTAACGCAATCATTATTTACATTAATTATTATCGGTTCTGCATCCGGCACTTCCCTAATGTGAACTTTCCAATAAAGACCCTCGATTGTCTCTACGTAGAACATATCTTTCCCACTAGTATTAACGCATACCCAATTTACTATACTGTTAACTTGGCTATCTACATTATCAGTATTTCCTTTTATAGCACATGTAGCATTGTTAGCACGGTTTTCAGCATGCCCCACATCCAATCTGTCAACCTGGCCTACATAACTAGGCACCACCTTGGTGCCCCATAATGATTGATCACCCAATTGGCATGTTAACACAGTAGGGCTGTCAGACAATTCATTAGCTGTAGCACATGTGACATTACTGTAAAGAAAGGGATCATTAGCTATTACGTTATCAACACCTTCACATATAGGGTCAGATACAATAGCACAAACACAATTGTTATAAACATTCAGATGTCGGTTATCAGCTGGTTGGTCATATGCTGTCCATTGGCTTACAGAATGCCGATCGCTGACTGTTATAGGTACATGCAAACCATTCACACAACTTATTTTGGCATTAGCCTCTTTATCGCCATGTATTACAGCATTGAACTTCGTGGCATTAGCCTTAACTCGTCAAACTTTTGAGCAGTTGTTTCTCTTGTGATTCTTGCTTCCACATTTTGAGCACCAATGCCCAAAGTTACATAGTTCATCACTTCTACTACACCCGGCCTCCTTGTTCCACCTGAAGCAGCCTAATTTGCCATCCTTTGTATATGTGTTAGTCTTACGCACCCCTGCACCGGGTGCAGGCTTTTTGGCGCGCATGTTATGCATCCCATAGTGGAACATGCAAAGCCCTGTATTTCCACTACCGAATGCAGCGAACCCTTCGACCTCCGCTAACTTTCTGATGTCCTTGTCATATATGACATGTGTAGTATCAAGAAAATCATTCTGACGGGCACGGGAGGCCATGAAACATATATGTTCAAGAAAGGCACGGAAGTCTTTAGCTGTTAATCCCTGGATATCTAAGCACCAGCGGATGGACGCAGTTAAATTTGTTCACATCTTTACCAAGTACATCATAACGCCTCAAAGTCCACTTACTTCTAAGTCTTCTTGTGCTACTGCTACTTCTACTTCTGGAGTCAGAAGGTGTTTGTCTGCGTCTTCTTGTCCTCGACCTATGGCGCGGCCTTGCCATTCCGTAGTCTGAGTGGTTGTTAATGGCGGCTCCTGCCACCATTGAGTCGCCGGTGGTACCGGCGGTACCAGTCGTCTTCCCGTCGTCCATTATGGCTGCCGTCAGACGTCCCGAATCCCTGCCATAGCTGTGCAGCCGTCCTTCTCGTCGTCACCTCATCACATTCCGTTGTTCAGTCAGCTCTGCTATTCTTTCTTCTAACGTCAAATCATTAATCTCTTTTAGAATGATTTTTTCCCGCTCTTCCAGCGAGAGTGATGCCATTTTTGCTGTTAATTCCGGCGAATTATCTCTTGAGTCCGAGTTAGACAATTTTGCTTCTTCTTCTGCTGCTACTCTACCTCTTGTCACTCTTGCAGGGATAACCTTCTTCCCTTTCCTTCTTCCTTTCTTCTTTTTGCAACTTTTCTCTACCTTGTGCGATAACCCGCACGAGTCACAATACGGCATGTCATGTACGGTAGTATGGGAGGCAAGCAGCACACGACCTCTCTCAAGGAAAAAAGTAGTCGAAGTGAGTCCGTTTCAGTGATATTTCCGTGCGACACAGGTTGCGCCCCATACTCACGCGCATAACAAGGTAGGTGCGCGACTCTTAATACTCGATATCGAAAGGACAATTAGAATAATAATAATAATTAACCTTGGATTCAGCTTCATTCTTTATATTATTATAATACATTATAATACACATATATAGGCCTAAAGATACATACTAAATTAAGATGTGAATCTTTTAGTGGTTGAGAATGATGCAGGTTTTACCATGCATCCTGGATCTCTCTTGAACTGACAGTATCTGCGTCTGCTCCATATACTTGGCTAGGACATGTAAACTAAAGTTCCGAAACCTAAGCTATAGTCCAATTCGGAACTCGTTTTGTCTCTGTAACTAAGGAATGTAACTAGCCTCGGGAATGCTTGAAGCGGAACTTTTAGTCATTAGGCCAAACAATAATAATAAAGTGGTGATTGTCCCCACCCTTGCCTGAAAAATCGGCCGCCCCTGATTTTATTTTATTTATTTATTTTTTAATTGAAATTGCGTCGAGCTAGCCACAATTCAACGTTCGTAAGCACACGTTCTGTGCCGAATGAATTGAGTGTCCGTCTCCCATTTTGGTAGATCGTAGGATTTGAACCTGTGGGTTTGGACCCTGGTAGAGTCAAACCAATTAATTATAAATTGATACTTGGCGCTTCCTAGCCAGGCACTCGGCACTATTAGGTTATCATGGTAATGGTTCTGGTGGCCTGGTCTCCCAGTGGAGCAGCAGTACTAAGTCACCATGAGTGTGCACTGCCACAAGCCGGTACCCATCCTGATATGCTCCTAGATATTGCCAGGACATTAAACTCCTGAAACCAGCCAACGTCTATGTCATGCACCAGAAAAGAACAATAGTTCACAGGGGCATACTTGATTAAACAACTCAGGTAATCCAAACCACTTTTTGCCACATGTGCAGATCCTACACACTCTGATTGAATAAACGAACATGCTCGGGGTGGAAAAAATGATGGCTTAATCTAAAACTTATATTTTTGTAATAATCAATATAACTACAGCAAAATAGGATTTAAAGTATTTTATGATTGCATTATATTTCCATTTCATTAATCTGGGTTATTACAACTACAAAAAAGCATTAAACAAACACGTGGGACTTGTACTGGTAGCTGTTATCCTACAGGTACTGGCACAAATGTGACGTCACTGCTCCTGATACCCCTAACCAAGAGGTGGGACAATGGGGTCGGGTCTCTTTGCACACGGCACATGTATTTTTAGACTCCACTCGCAGTGTTCGATTTGAAATCCCGACGGCTCGGATGACCCGAATCGCCCGGAGCGTCCGAATCGAATACGGCCCCTGGGGTGTTGCGCAGATGACAAGTATTGTTACCACATACCGCTTTAGTTAGGGTCTTATTGTTGTAATCCGCCTCGTCCATGCGGTGATGCTCAGGCATGGAGCCAGTAGTTAAAAACCCTGGTTTCACAGCTGATATTGCCTGCGTTGGTTGTTTGTGTTCTTTTTTGTCTTGAGGAACCGCTTTTTGTTCATGCATGCCTTCTCCTGGTGGGCATTTGTCCTGTGGTATTTCTTTGTGCACCACACAGAGATGTGTACCTTGGCGGTCCAGGTGCTGGCAGTGGGAGGTTGTGAAGCTAGAGTCATTGCCCCAGTTCTAGAGTTGGCGCGGCTTCGGTCGTAATGCTTGCATTGCATTTGATTCAGTGAAGGAGGAGTACCCCCCCCCCTCCTCTCCTTTCCTCCTCCATCCTTATAAGCTGCCTCCCAGCCTTCTCTCTCCACTCCGCCTCCTTGCCCTGCCCGATACACTACACAACCAATTGTCTCCACCCAACCACCCTTACTATCTTACCTACACCTTATAGGGCTGAAGGCTCTTCGGGGCCCATCCCCTAACATGACATTCTGACACTTCAATTCTATGCACTTTATTACCCATTGTACATTTACCTTCCCCACCATTGTACATTGCCCCCCCCCCCCCCACTTTACATTAATGAAGTGTGCTTTTTCACACTCCTGCTATGACTTCCTCCTTCGCTGCGCATCACACCGGCATCCCTATTGTACTCCATTTTGGTGTCCTGTTGACAGGTCAATTGGCTGCCAGTGTTGTTTGCCTAGTTAGCCGACCGTTGGTGATTGTTTTTCATGCGCTTCTGGGCAGGCAGGACAGCACCGGTGTTGATTGTGCATGCGTCCCTCTCAATGTCCTTTATCGCATACTGATCTGCGCATCCTTTTGCTAGTAGTCCATTGTCGACCAGTGAGAATACTCTCTTCAACCAAATTTTACACTGCAAACAGCATGCATGTCTTTTTTACTAAAGTAAAACAAGAAGACATTTTAGCGTTTTTGAGGGCAGCTGGTCTGTACCACCTCATATAGTTCAGTAAAACAAGTTTTATCAATTAATTCTTTCATCTATTTTATTTATCTTGACCAAAAATTATATGATTGTGAGCTTTTAAAAATTCATAGCTGTCTATTGACACATAATTGATTGTATGCTTTTACATTATATGTAAAGGCGATGGTTGAATACAAAAACAAACAATTCTTGCCGTGAACCGACACGGCCTAAATAAACCACCAATCAATCAATCAACAAAAGGCAAGATGTAATCAGGTTGGAGAGATTACCTCGTTTGGGCTATGGTGGTTAAGGTACCTAATTTGACCCCCGGTTCAATTACCAAGGTCAAATTTATATAGGATTAATGTGCATGTTCACAAATACGTGTAAAATATTCTGAGAAAACACATTGATGGGGAATGTGAAATGGTCTATAAAGGAGTACAAAATGGTCTATTAATGTAAATGATGTATAGGGCCAGGTGCATGAATGTATTTATGTAGTTGCTGGTGACTTGTATTAGGTAGATAGTGTGAGATACTGTTAGTGTGTAAGGAGCTCAAGAACTCCACTCACTAGCCCCTCCCCCCCCAACTGTTAGTCACGGATCACCACACACACAGCAGGCAGGTGCAGGCCAAGCAGCCGCACTGCATGGTGGTGATGGGTGTGATATATGCGTAATAGATGTCTAGAAGTCTAGACAAGTCTGTAATATATGCAAATGAGATGACGTCATGGACAAGTTTGGCCGGCTATGGTTTGAGCACTGGAATAAAGTCATTCAGTATCCAGAAGTCAAAGTGTTCAGACGTTGTACTTTCACATGATGTCAGATGAGGAACAATGCCATCCGCTAATACACTGCCGGGCTTGTGGCCACCTGGTCAGCTTGTCCTCAGCAACAACGCAAGATCAAACTGGAAAACATGGATCATAGCATATGACATATACACCATTGCTGCAGGTGTCATATTGAAAGCAGAACGAGTGCAATGCTGCATCTTCATTCACGTCGCTGGCGAGGAAGCGCAAAAAGTTTTCGCCAATATGTCCATTACGCTCGCTGACCGACACAAGATCGGACCTCTCACATAAGCATTCCGGACATAGTGTATAGGCAAGTGCAGTTTGATAATAAAAAGGTACAAGTTTAATTCGCATAATCAAGCTACAGAAAGAATGGCCACATACATCACAGCGTTAAGGGACAAAGTGGAAGATTGTGAATACGTGTCAGTGGAGGAGTCGCTGTTGCGTGATCGGTTGGTGGCTGGCGTGAAAAACATTAATTTACGTAACAAACTGCTGCAAACTGCTGAGTTAACTCTGGAGAAGTGTGTGAGTATGTGTGAGATGAGTGAGATCAGTTTGGATCTGTTGGAGGACGCCAAATCAGATGTTGAAAGTAAGGAAATGGATTTTGTCAGAAACTATGCTACTGCCCATACCGATGCACTGGCGGTTCGGTCATCGGCGACACCATCTTGGAAATCGCCATCTTGGAATTCTGGCGATGCCGGTGAAGGAGAGGTCAAGATTCGCTATCATAACTGTGGATACGAACACCGCAGGGGAGTCTGCCCAGCGAAAGGCAAAGCTTGCATAGCCTGCAAGAAGATCGGGCACTTCGTTAAGGTCTGCAGGAGCAGACGTTGCAGAGTCAACGAGGTTACCATTGAAGAGCCTGACCCTCACAATGCTGAGCAAGACCCGGATCCGGTGGAGGTCAATGTGCTGACAACGGATCTGTTTGTCGGTGCCGTGGACCGCGGTGCCAAGCAAGATGCTGAGCTGTGGTACACAACCGTCTGAGTGAACGGTCGCCCTGTCAAGTTCAAGCTCGACACTGGGTCGGAGGCGAACGTGTTGCCGAGGAACGTCTTTGACAGAGTCGCTCCGGGGCAGCTGACGAACACCAGGACATCGGATCACTCCCGATGGTGAGGCGTCGGTTGACGTGAACGGCAGAAACTTCAAATTCCAAGTGGTGCGGAACTGTCATCCTATTTTGGGCAAGCAGGTTTGTGTGACATTGAACCTGCTGGTGCGGGTTGATGAGGTGCACTGTGCTGTGCCAACAAACATTTCCAAGCCGACGAACAGTCCCAGTGCCCGTGCTGAACAGCTGGTAAGCGAATACAAAGACGTGATTCAGGGTTTGGGTTTGATCAAGGCAACGGCTGGCATTCATGTTGATAAATCTGTACAACCTGTAATAGATCCTCCTAGATGAATTCCATTTGCAATTCAGGGTAAAGTCCATGCTGAGCTCGATCGTATGGTAGAATTGGGGGTGATAGTTGAGCAGGATGATCCCACTGAGTGGGTTAATTCTATAACTATCGTGAAAAAACCTAATAAGATAAGGATTTGTCTGGATCCGACAAAGTTGAACAAAGCGATAAAGAGAGGGCCTTTCCCAACCAAAACAATTGACGAAATTACCAGGATGGCAGATGCCAAATATGTTTCAGTTTTGGATGCCATGACAGGGTATTGTCAAATAGAGTTAGATGACAAAAGTTTGCATTTGTGCACGTTTAACACTCCGTTGGGCCGGTACAGGTACACCCGCCTGCCTTTTGGCATCAAAACAGCCGGTGACATTTTTATTCAGGAAATGCACCGTGTCATGGGCGATCTACCCGGTATCGGGATAGCCACAGATGACATTTTGGTATATGGGTCAAGGGTTCAGGAACACAACGAGAGGCTCAAGGCCGTGTTGGACCGAGCGTAAATTCGCATCTCGTACGCTTAACTCAGCGCAGTGTAGCTATGCCACTATAGAAAAAGAAATGCTCGCCATATGTTTCGGTTGTCAGAGGTTTCATGATTATATCTTTGGTAAGGAAGTTCAGATTCAAACAGACCACAATCCATTGGTGGCGATAATGCAGAAACCGTTTCACACGCTTTCGGCCAAGATGCAGAGAATGCGGATGCGATTGCACAATTACAATATTCAACTGTGTCATGTGAAGGGTTCTTTGATGTTTCTTGCAGACACGTTGTCCAGAGCGCATAGCGCGAAAGTAGGTCACGATAGCCTGTTCGCTGAACAGGCTATCGTGTTGCAGTGGATTTGCAGTCGTCAAGTTTGTTGAGTAAAATTGTCAGGGAATATGACAGAGATGTGTCCATGTCCATGTTAATAATGCACATTGAAAATGGGTGGGACACTAGACGCATACAGACGCCGCCGTGTCTGAGACAGTACATCCCACACAAAGACGAGTTGACAGTTGAAAACAATCTAGTCATGAAAGGCAATTGGGTGATGGTTCCTCCGGCTCTACGTAGTGAGATGATTGAGGCATTACATGAAACTCATTTAGGCGTAACTAAGTCCAAGCATTTGGCGCGAGAGTGTATGTTCTGGCCAAACATAAACAAACAAATAGAGGATAGGGTCAATCGGTGTGACACTTGTCAGAACAACCGGAAGAGTTTGCATAATGAACCGTTAATAAATCACCCGATCGCATGTCAGCCTTATGAAAAGGTAGGGGCGGTCTTGTTGAGGGATAGATTGTCTGCCACAGTCATTGAGGCGATGAAGGATAATTTCGCTAGGCACAGTATTCCGAATCAGGTGATTTCGGACAATGGTCCAGAGTTTAGGAGCCATGAGTACAGAGAGTTTGCACAACATTATGGTTTTAAGGCCATATATTCTAGTCCGCAGTGTCCCCGTAGCAATGGCCAAATGGAGAGGTTTGTGCAGACAGCGAAGGACATGTTAAAGAAGTGTGCGAAGACGAAGTCAGATTTTCAGTTAGCTTTATTGAACACTCCGTTGCCCGTCTTGAACGCATTCCCAGCTCAGTTGCTCATGAGCAGGCGGCTGAGGGGCCGGTTGTCGATGGCGGAAGATAGTTTGGTACCCGAGACACAACATTCAAAAAGAAGTCAGACAGCGAAAAGACAGCTAAGTCAAAAAGTTGTTCATGGTAAAAAAGGTGTCTAGGCTCATAAGCCTATGAGAACAGGTGACAATGTTAAGTAGAAGAATAGTGTAGGTGAGTGGAAGAAAGGAGTTATTTTGGGACGCACAGGCGTGTCAGGACAGGAGCATCAGATCCTGAACGAGTCGGGGAATATGTTGTACAGGAATCGGGTGCAAATTATCAGGGCGCCCAAAGGAAGGCAACCCAAGCCGGTCGGGCAGACGCAAAGTGTGTCAGCGTCACAGCCAGAGGTCAACGGTGGGGCTGGGATAAGTAGGTCAGGTAGACTGATTAGGCCGGTGAGTAGGTTAGACCTCTAGTGAGGGAGTGTGTGTGAATGTATACACATGAACACATGTTCATTTTAGAGTTAAGTTTCAGTTTCAGGTGCATTTACTGTCTGTTGGACTATAGTGCCAGTATGGCATGTGGAGGCTAAGCAGCTGGACAGTTCAAGGGACTTCAGTGCCATAGTGTGCTCGGACACTCGCTAAACCTGTGGTTTAAGTTAAGTGCTTGTATATTTTATTGAATTACTGTATGATGAACGAGTAAACCTGGTATGTTTTATGGGGATTTTGAAGCATTTCATGTCTCAGAAATACTTTGAGGGTGGGGATGTAATATATGCATAATAGACGTCTAGACGTCTAGATGTCTAGACATTTCGGTAATAAATGCAAATGAGATGATGTCATGGAAAAGTTTGGCCGGCTATGGTTTGAGCCCTGGAGGGGAATACATTCATTCAGTATCCAGAAGTCAAAGTGTTCAGACGTCGTACTTTCACAGTGGGTAGATCACAGTAGCCATAGTGAGACAGGAATTATTACTGTTCATTGGTGGACCTAGAAATGCTTGTTGCTGATTGGAGATAATGGTCAGGTGGTATGCCATATCAGATCCATGTACCACTATATAATAATAAACCTGAGGGTGCAAGCACTCACTCCACTTTCACTCTTTATAATCTTCCTTTCTCTCCTTGCCTGTATTGATTTCCTATTAGCCTGCGTACACAACTACAGCTGCCAGACGACGAATTTACATATGGTTGTGGCACACTGAGTTTTGCGATGTTTTCATATTAGAATACATCACTAGAAAGCAACAAATTATATCTAATTTTCTGGATAATCCCAGGAAATTTAGTTGGGACCGGATGGAGTAAATTGACAGCGAATATTAGGAAATAATTTTGTAGTTACAACATTCATAAATAACACTGTAATTGTTCATGTTGGTTCACCAACATGTGTAATTTGCGCGTGAACAAGGACTCTCTCCGGTGGCGCCACCTGGGTTTGATCCCGTTCCCACCACGCCCCTACCAGGTTTCACGTGAACCCAGTCTCTCACGAGACCTCTGACATCACGGCTGCCCCCATCGTTGGCCTGCGAGACCCATCAAACTTCACTACGACTCCAGCAGCTAGACGAGCAAGACATCATCCCAACTCAGCACCTCTCCAGACACCTCAGGACCACTCATCCACCCAGCTTGCTCACCACTCAGACCCATGGGCTTGCTCTCCCCTCCAACCGACTTCTACCATGCCGCGCATTGCTATACGGCCATGCCCGGCCACCGACGCCACTACGACCATCACCGCTATAACCACTGCCGACGATGTAGCGATGACCGCCGCACCAGACACCGCCATGCCACACGCTCGGGGACGGCCATGCTCACTAGCTGTCCCACCAACCGCTGTCTCGCCGCCACCAACACCGGACCGTACGGAGCCTGCCTGTCAAGACACGGTGAACACCGCCCACCAGATGGCCCTCCTACAGAAATCCCTGGCCGACACTCTGGCGCAGCAGGCAGAGGCAAACAGAACCATGCTGGATAGGATGTCGGCAATGGAGACGTCAAAAAGGAAAAGGAGGCGCTCCCCCAGCTGCGACTCTTCGGCACCTCATCCCGTTCGTCGCCCAGCCATCGCCATGCCGCCTCTCGTCACAGGGAGTATCCGCCTAGAGAAACCTCATCCTCCCTGGAGCAAAGTCGCGCCTGGTGCCCAAGCTCCACCACAGGTGACGGCAACACACGTTGGCGCCGTGATGGCAGGGTACCAGGGAGGACCAGAGGAAGCTGAGGGAGGAGGCATTCGCATTCGTCCGAGGACCTATTGAACCAAGGAAGCAACTTCAACAAGCCACGCAGAGATACAAAGCCTCACACATTTGTAATCCTAGGGGAACAAAAAGGGAAAGTAGGCCAGGGAGAAAGTACCTGGTACGAATACATATCAGCGTTCCACAGGACGGCGAAGGACTCGACCGTTCCTCGCAGCTGGGTCGCGCCCTTGGCCGAGCATGTAGAACACATGGTAGAGATGCCCAGGGAGGGGACTGGGAGACCTGTCTCGTGTGGTCCTAACACATTTTCAACATGATTGACACCGAACCAGCGCCACCTTAAAACCCGCCACACACACTTATCACATATCGGTCAACTCTACTGCGAATCTGGCCAACTGCAGTGGCCGACGCATGGGCGAACACTTAACATCTACAACAGGGTATGAGCCACTGGGCTGCAAGGATCATGGTCCCGTCGGCCTTAAACATACCTATGTGGCGGAAACACCTCAGAGGATACCACAACAAAAAACTGGTGGACTTCCTGGAGTTTGGCTGGCCCGCCGACTATACGGCTGACGAGCCCCCCATCCCAGCCACCTCCAACCACACGGAAGATCCAGAACAGCTTCATTGGATCCGGAACTGCATCCACAAGGAGGCGGAGCAAGGGGCCATCCTTGGGCCATTCGCCATATCGCCCTTCACCCCATGGGCCCATACCATCTCCATGATGACCCATCCCAAAAGGAATACTGATGACAGACGGGTCATCGTGGATCTCAGCTACCCCAGGTGTGCCAGTGTCAATGTGGGCATCCGGAAGGGCTACTTCCAAGGGAGGCCCACCACCTACACCCTCCCCAGTCTATCCCCACTTTGTGGAATGGCACATCTGGTATAGCATGACTGATCAAAGGTTCTTTAGATGGCATTTTTCTAAATTGTTGGCAAACATTACATCGCAGGACAGCGTTTTCTAACGTGCTCATTAATCCTGGCCAAAACACTGTGTCCCGAGCTAACTGTTTACTTTTCACCACGCCCAAATGGGCCTTGTGTAGCCTCACCAGCATCTCTTTACGCATGGATTTAGGTATAATGATTTGTGCCCCTCTTAACAGAAGTCCATCAGATGTGGTAATTTCATCCTTAAACCTAAAAAAATGCTTGAACATCAGTGTCCAGTAACTTGTTATTTATAGGCCAACCCTGTATTGTTAGTTCCTGGACCTTCATCAGTGTTTTGTCTAGTTTTGTTTGAATTATAATGTCCTGGATGATATCGGCATTAATATCAATGGCCGCCACAGATATGTCCTGGTAGTATAGGTCGTCCGGACTTACATTGGACGTATGGGCTCTCGACAAGGTGTCTGCAAAAAACTAATCTGAACCCTTCAAATATTTCACTACAATGTTATAATTTTGTAATCTCATCCGCATACCTTGCATGCGTGCGGACAACGAGTGTATCAGTTTTAGCATTATGGCTACCAAAGGCTTGTGATCTGTTACGACAGTAATTTCATTTCCATAAATGTAATCATGAAATTTATGACACCCGAAACATATGGCTAAGAGCTCTTTTTCGATCACGGCATAACTCACTTGAGTTCTGTCCAAAGCTTTGCAAGCCATAGCCACAGGCAAGTTGTTTTGAAAATGTGTCGCACCCAAACCAAATTTTGATGCGTCAACCTGAAGCACAATATGTTCCTTACCGTTAAAAAATCTCAAAACTATCGCAGTCATCAATAAATGTTTTAGTTTCACAAAAGCTTCTTCATGTCTTTCTTCCCAATGCCAACATACATTTTTCTTTAATACTGACATTTATTGACATAGCCAATCATGCTCAAAAACCGTTGCAACGCCGGTTTATCAGCGGGACTGGGCATGTCTACAATGGCCTGGATCCTATCTTTGTTAGGTTTAATACCCTCTGAGGTAATTACATGACCTACATAATTTACAGATTCTCTGCAAATTTTCGACTTCCTTGGGTTCAGTTTCAGGTTTACATGAGCTGCTCGTTGCAAAACTGCCTCTAAGCGATTGTGTTCTTCTATTGTACTCCTGTGTATCAGAATGTCGTCGGTCATGACATGAACCCCAGGTAATCCCACAAGGATATTATTCATCTCCTGTATGAAGATGTCCCCAGCTGTCTTAATGCCAAATGGGAGTCGAGTAAACCTGAATCTGCCCCATGGGGTGTCGAAGGTACATAGCCTGGAACTGTGGTCGTCCAACTCAATTTGCCAGTACCCGCTATTGGCGTCCAACACGGAAAAATACTTGGCCCCATGTATAGTTGCAATTACTTCTTCCACTGTTCTAACTGGATAGGGACCTCGTAGAATCGCTTTGTTTAACTTTGTAGGATCCAGACAAATTCTTAATTTATTAGGCTTACGGACAATAGTCATTGAATTTACCCAAGGAGTAGGCTCATCCTGTCTGACTATGACTCCTAAATCTAACATGCTTTTTAATTCCTTCTTTACACCATCAATAATTGCCAGTGGGATTCGACGTGGAGGGTCAATGACAGGAACGATACTTTCATCAATACTTTAATTAACCCCAGACCTTTAAATACTGTTGAATATTTTCTTACCAATTCCTGGGCTGTCCTGTCACCCTCCACGGTATCTACAACGTTCAGGCATTCTAGCAATCCTAACTGTGCACAAGACTGCTTCCCTAGGATGGCACAACCCGCATCTGTGACTCGGAACTTTAATCTGTGACCATTGATATCCAGAGTAACCTCGCCATGAGGTCGAATTCTATGACCGCCATATGTTACTAGATGACACCTGGAAGGGCTCAAACAAACATTACGCATTGTGTTGTACATCCTTAGCGGTAAAATATTTGCTTCCGACCCAGTGTCTAATTTGAATCGGATTACCTGGCCATGTACCTCAAATGATGAGTACCATAACTCACTGTTCATCACATCACCACTACACAACGTGCCCACAAACAAGTCAACATCATCGTCGTCCTCAGATTTTGAAGTAGATTGCTGATCAATGTTGTCATTAGCAACATAAATCTCGTATACAGGTGCGCCTCTCATTGTGTCCCGTTGCACTCGACAAATCTTGATGAAGTGTCCGATCTTATGGCACTATTTTCCCCTCGCTGGACACATCCCCTTCGCATGGCTGTATCCACAACGGCCACATTTGTTACTTGAATCCCGACTTGCTGGTCGCCCTCGACTTGTTGATTCGTGTAACCAAGGTGACGCGCCTCTTGATGTCCGTTCGCCTCCACCGTACCTTGTCATTATCGTATCGACTAGCTGATCCTCCTTCGGCATGACTTGTGCAGATTTATTTTCGCTTAATCGACACAGTTGTATGCATTCCTCAACTGTGAGGTTAGGCGACTGTAACAGCTTGTTGCGTAATGTATTGTCTTTTACACCGCAGGCAATCCTGTCACACAGTAATGATGATTCCAGTTGACCGTAGCAACAGTATTCGATCCTGTGCTTTAACTCCCGAATGTACGAATCCATACATTCATGCGACTGGTTAAATGAATTAAACTTGTACCGTACTACAGTGATGTTGGTCTTCCCCTCGCAATATTGAGTGAAGGCAGCTATGAGTGGGGCGATCTTGTCTCTTTCAGTGAGTTCCGTTGAGAACGTCCTGTATATCTTTTGTGCTTCCACACCTGCGACATGCAGAAACACGCAGCATTGAACTTTCTCTGCTTTCGATGACACACCTGCCGCTATGGCGTATATTTCATACGATTGTAACCACTGTCTCCAGTTGATTGCCATCTTCTCATCCAGGTTTAACGGACCTGGAGGTTTCAATCCGTGCAACGCCATTGTTCTTCCTTAAAATCTGACACCATGTGAAAGACGTATCAACACCTTGAGTCTTGTTATGTAACTGACTTTATTTACCTTCGTTCTCTCTGACGTCATCCGGTATTACATTGGGGGTGTTCGGATACTTACATATCTTACACTCACACCACCAAAACCATGGTGTATCTCCTCTGCTGACGGGGCCACTTCGCCCTCTGCTACCTCGACGACTTAGTCTGGGTAGCGGCAACCAAGAAGGCCGCCAACAATGCATACACCGAAATGATCTCGACCATGGCAAGCCTAGGATTGGCACTATCCCATACCAAATATACCCCCCTGACCCACCGTCTCGAATAGCTCGGGTATGAGGTGTGCATGCAGCAAATGACGGTCGGCATCCTGGACAACAAGCTTTCCAACATTGTCGCGGAGTGCAAAGAGGTCCCCAGCACCACAAAGATCATCCGGACCACACTCCAGCGTGTCGTCGGACGACTACAACACATGGCCAGATGAGTGGCACCAGCTCGACGGTTCATGAACCAGATACTGGTGACCTTGCGTGCCACACCTCGCACCGGAAGGCACCTCGTGACTGTCCAGCTGGTCCGCGACCTTGTGGTGTTCTCCGACTATGCTAGAACCATGAACAGAATTGTCCTCCTAAAACCCCAGGCCAAAGAGTGCTGGGTGATAGAGTGCGACTCCTCCCTCCTGGCCGGAGGCGCCCACTCCGAGGCGGGCTACATGTCCGAGGCCTACCCCGTCGAGTACCTGGCAAGCGGCCACCACATTAACTGGCTCGAAGCCATCAACATGGTCATGTCAGTCCAGGCCTCGCCCCTCTAAGACCCCAAGACTATATCATCTGGGTCAACACGGACAACCAGGTCTCACAGTCAGGCCTAGTGTCCGGGGCGGGCAGGGACCCAGTCTTGTGTGCCTGAACTAGGGAGTTGTGGCGGTTTGCCGCCCTGCACTCTACCGGAATAGAGGTGGTGCACAAGCCAGGCAAGGACCTGGTCCTGGCTGATGCTCTAAGTAGGGCGCCCTTCCACAATGTGGTGCACAAGAGGGCACACCTTATCTGCCAGCTCCTTAGCCTGACCTGCATCCGAGTGCGCCACTCAAACACCGCCACACCCGACATTATATAGGCCTGGGAATTGTAATAACTTGCTTTCTCTTCCCAGGCCTCCCGGATGAAGACCACTGCCGGATTGCCGCGCTCTTCACCGCCAGACTAGTGGTGGGGACCTGATGAAACAAATCACGGCAGCTCGGGAACTGGCAGTCGGCCGCCGGATACAGCTATGTCCCTCAGGCCCCTTTCTCTGCAGTGACACAGGCCCTCTCATCCCATTTGGTTGAGGGCCTGTAACTTGTAACTTTATTGTTTAATGCTATTATAACCATATATGTTATTGAATAAATTCCATTTCAATGAGCTGCTTGTTTGTGTAGTCAATTGTTCATGTTGGTTTGCCAACATGGGTAATTTGCGCTCGAACAAGGAGTCTCCCCGGTGGCACCACCTGGGTTTGATCCCTTACCCACCACACCCATACCGGGTTTTATGCGAACCCAGTCTCTCGCGAGACCTCTGACGTCATGGCCCCGCCCCCCCCATCGTAAGCGCCCGAGACCCATCAAACTTCACTTTGACTCCAGCAGCTGGGCTAGCAACACACCACCCCAACTGAGCTGCCCACCCATCCCTTCAAATGGACAAACAAACTAAGGTGGTGCGGTTGAGGGCCTGAGTTGACGATCAATTAATGGACAAACTTCCAACTCGTAACTTTATTGTTTAATGACTATTACAACCATATATGTTATTGAATAAATTCCATTTCAATGAGCTGCTTGTTCGCATCGTCAATTATGTATCTGATGCATAATCCCCACGAATATGGCATTTCTTGCTGGTACAGCAACATTAATAAAAAAACCTACCTTGTATTTTATTGCATTTATATTTCATTTATTTTATTGTTGGTTATCACATTTCATTCATATTTATATTATTTGAATTGAGGCCCGGTGCCAGGAGTCTCGGCGCTGGGATTCCCGACGCTGATAGGTGGCCCCCCCTGAACCTGAACCCGATATCCCTATTATAAATGTTATACATATACATACATATACATAATTTGACACTCCTTGTTACATAACACAGACACACTTATTTGGTTGAGAACGTTAACTCTGGCTGGCCAACATTTCTAGCCTACCGTTTATTTCTTATGGTCAAAATTTCCAACGGGAGTGATAGAGATAGTGGTGATCGTGCCAGCTCGGTGGCTACTCAGGGTGGGTTTGCTACCCTGCATGCAAACCCAAGTCACCCAGGCCGCTGCCATCAGCGGTTCAGGCGATAGTTGCGTCCAGTGGACGAGACGCCTGGCACTCCGTTAATAATATTAACATACTGTATTTATATTTCACATTATTTGACACTCCGTGATACATAACACAGACACAATTATTTGGTTGAGAACATTAACTCTGGCTGGCCAACATTTCTAGCCCAAAGACCCAAACCAGCCTATCAACCAATGCGCAGCTAATCAAATGTTACGACAAAGTGTAACAAAGTTCAATTCAATGAATCACACAGCTCGCTGTGCCATGCACAATACTTACAGGGCTGCTAGAACAGCAGATACCCTCATGTCCAGTGACAACATTTCCAGCACTGACACTTTTAGATACTCATACACTGCGTCTGAGTGCCAATCACCGCGCTCTTTGATCTCCAGAATTGTCGCGCCACACAGGCGCAAGAATGTGGCGCCACCTCGGCGCAAGCTGTGCAACATGAATCCGCCTGGCTCCAGCTTGGCCATTTAACATAACAATTTCAATACTGACAAGTAGTACCCGTACGTTAATGGTACCGACCCATTACCCCATGGCAGCCTAAACGCAGCCTCGGCCCCCACCTGCAGGCAACTGAGCAAAGTGTTTCTTCACCCACCAGACTGCGCAGAGCCACTGGTCAAGCACTAGGGAGACAGGTATCCGATGTATACGCTCCCTGAATTGTACAGTCTTAGACTGTCTTACCGTGATCATCATCCCCCACCGATGGAACGTGATATCCCGTCTCAGCAGGTTACAGTCCGACTCCGTCACATGGGCTTTACGCAGCTATCCCCTGAACGACAGTAGCATCGCCGCTCGCACACCTACGTGCCCCGGCGAATTCCACATAATAGCAAATATAGACAACAGGTGACCTGGTAACAATGGTGGTGCCTGTCGGGGGTTATCCCCCAGGGCTCTCTTAATGCCCTTCATGCAGCATTTGATTTTGTGATCATTATAGGGACACACCCGAGATCTTTTAAGTGATTATTCAAGGCACTTAAATCTTGTCTGATAGAACTAAAGCACAAGCGCCGTGCCAGTAATGACATGTACATGCATACCTGACTCGTCCCACATGGATATGGGGCGAACGGGTCCTCAAAAAGCTCACAGAACTCCAGGTACGCTTTAACCTGGACTGAGCGGACCTTCTTGGTGGATTCTGCGTAGTGGCCATCTCTGAAGGCGGCACATTCATGTGTCAGATCCTGCCAGTCTGCAATTTCACGATTAAATACATAGTGACAGCATATACAATGTAAATCATCAGCATCACGCACCCTCGCAATGCTTTTGAATTGATCAAGACGGCTTAGCGCATCACAGATGGTATTGTGGTGTGTATTGATATAAACTGACTGAATGTCAAAGTTAAACGCTATGGATGCTCAGAATATTAAGCGCAACCATGTCATTGTCATTTTATTCTTGCTCCGCCCCGTATTAACTGCCGCTCTGACCTGAGTATTGTCGGTGACAAATACAATATTTTTATTAGCCCACAAATGGGCGACTTAAATGGGCCATATCTCCAATACGTTGATGTTGTCTGTGCGACAACCCAGGTCCCGCGAGTGCACAAATTGGTGCCCGAACCAACCCTCGAGAAGGCTCTCATCCCCAAATTTAAAGCACCCCGCCATGCAGTTGTTGCCATGGGTGGCACCAAACCCGAAATGAGAAGCATCGCTATAGACTGACAATACAGGCTCAGACGACGGTATGATAGCACCCCTTCCATTAAACTTGCTAGCAAACTCTATCCACCATTTAAGATCGAGCCTAAACTCCTTATTTAATCATATCTTGTAGCTACCCTTTTTCGCGGATGCGACCATATTGTAAACCCGGCGTGAAAAAGTGCGTCCCCCGTAAACTACCTTACAGCAATGCGACAATTGTCACGCAGAAATACCATCCACTCTCCGAAGTCCCAGGATAATCCTAACAGCACCCGGCTTTCCGGGTGTACTCTGACTGCTCTATATGCATTCTTAATATCAACAGTTGCGAGGTGATCTTCCTGTCACACCATGTCAGTGACAGTTGCCACTGAATTATAGCAGAACTGCACCCGGCAGCCACCCATATGATCATTGACCCAGACCCCAACAGGACTAGAGCAGTCTACGATAGTACGAAAATCATCCACACCTTTGGAAACGCTACCCAGCGGATGCATGCACACACAGGGTTTATCAAAAACAGTTAAATATTGTTCTGCAATCTCGGCCTCCAGTCTCCTCGTCAACATTTCCAGCATGCCGGGTTTTGTGGCCGAGCCGTAGTTCTCCGCACCGTAATTGCTACGACAGTCATCATCAATCACCCGAAACCCGATCAGATTTAAAAGTGAAATCGACGGCGTTCTCTGGCCGCCATCTTGTCTTTTTGCATTCTCTCTCACTCACCAACTCTGTTCTGATATAAGTAACCATTTGACACTGGTGCCAGGCATTCTACTTGTTGTTCCATACTAACGCTATTTTCGCCCGTATTTATATAAGGATGGTCTTCACCCGTGTACTACAAGTACCGGGTGAATCTTTTATCTACCGAAACTCAAAACACACACCGCGCAGAACATATTCCCAATCGGGATCATTATCCCCACAGTAAAAACACTCGACAAACATGCGACATGGCTTCATCTGCACCATCGCATCCTCAATATAGTATGAGCATGAACAAGTACCTTCAAAACAAGCATCAAACACATCGATCGTCTTTTCAGCATAGTCCTCGCCATTTCTGTCCATGACCCACAACACGCACACGAGGCCGGCTATTGGCTATGCATAGTCTGGGCTCAGCACCAATAGCCAATCAGCCTTGTCCCCTACCAACGCCACACGGCGCGCACCGAACGGGCCCGAAGTTCTGCCGCAGGACTGCTCCGGACATTCCCGAGAATCCACACACTCAAAAACACACAAATCGTGTTTTTTTACATATGCACATTTAGACATCCTCCCGTCCTTGCATCCCTCTCCTCCTGTGGCAGGCGGCGTGTTCCCCCGGCGATTCCAGCTGGACATGCACAGCCTTGGATCCGCGTTCCCACCATTCCCCACACTTGACCTGCATTCGGCGGGCCGAATGTCCGCCATCTTCTTATCCGGTACACAACCACGTGTAGTGCTCCGGTTGAGCACCTCCGCGTCCCTGGCTTCTCCAGACATGAGCGTGGGCTCCCCGCGCCGGGCTCAGCTCACTAGTGTTAAGTCAGAACTTTTTTGATGGGCAGTTCTCATATGAATGGTCCCAGGTGTTGCATGTTTTTCTGCTACACCCCTCCTTGTTGTAGTTGTAGCCGTAGCACCCCCCTTTCACTGTCTTAGATTTCAAAACTGATTTCCTGTTCTCCTTGTTTGAACGGGAGTTGTGCATATTGAAGTGAAGCAATGACAACTCATTATTACCCATGCGGAAGGCCTTTATACCCTTCTCGCGTGCCTTCCGCATCATAGCCACGATACGTCTCATTTGCGTAGTTGTTAGATGTGGCATGCATGCACATGTATGCCATGTGGCCCATGTATCCTGACGATTGCTCTACATCCCAGTCCATTTTCACTGAGCGTTTGTGTCCCCACATACAAGCTGCATACAACAGTTCACTCAATACCAGTTTAGAGACACCTTTCTTCCCCTTAGTAAATCGATCAAGTGCAAACTTACCGCGGCGCCGCCTATGCCTTGCATGGCTCGGTGACCTGCTCTCGTCCGATGAGGAGGAGGAGCTACTACTGCTCCCACTTGGGCTAGATCCCGGCGATCTATTCCTCCTATGCCCATGATGGTGACCCTTCCTCGAGTGCTTCTTCGTAGACCGACTCCTGCTTCCGGCTTGTGCACCGTCTGCTGCTAACTTCTTCTTTTTCTTCTCCACGACCACCTTGAGTTTCGCCTTCCTCCTGTCCCAATCTAACACTGCGATCTCTCAGATCAAGGCTTCCTCCTCGGCGTCTCTCTCTGTTGTGCCCTTGTTCTCAGAATTAGACACGCCATGCTCCCTTGGCTCTTTAGCCGGCTCTGCCACCAGCAACCCCGCCATCTGATCGGCGATATCCTGCACCGCCGATTTGTCCTGACCACTCCCGTCACTGTCAGGATCTCGCTCCACTTTCACTTTCCTGCTCGACTTAGACTTAATCATCTTGCATTTACTCCCTCTCGGACTCTCATGCTCATCTCCACAACCCAAACACAGCTTCACTACCATCGCTCAATATCTCCGGTGATGAACGATGTGATCGCTGGCCCACGCTGTGAAGTACAACGTCTGAACACTTTGACTTCTGGATACTGAATGCTTTAATCCCCATCAGGGGTCTAGACCTCTGGCACAGTTAGTCATGTGACGTCATCTCATTTACATATATTAGCGAGTGTGCGAGCGCACTATGGCACTGAAGTCCTTTGAACTGTGCAGCTGCTTAGGCTCCACGAAACAATGACCATTACTAATAACTAGTCCATAGCAATATTATGATGGAATTATATATCAATATCAGTGGCCTGGCATCCGATGCTTGCATCTCGGTACTCTGTGTTCACTGCTCGCTGCGTCACCTGTTGTGATATATGCGTGGTAGACGTACAGAACTGTGATTAATATATGCTAATGAGATGCACACTTTGAGACAATGGAATATGCTAATGAGATGACGTCATGGAAAGTTTAGCCGGCGGGTCAAGCATGCCCTAGGCCGTGAATAAACCATTTAGTATCCAGAAGTCAAAGTGTTCAGACATTGTACTTTCACACCTGTTGCTTAGCTGGCCTGACGTCCTGCGCGTCTTCATCCTGGCTGTTTTCATTACAGCCGTTCGTCTCTGTCGATGATCTCTGCTTCTTGGCATCAGTGCAGTTGTGTCTGTGCCTCTAGGCATCCATGCATCCGTGTGCCATCTTTCCAGGCATCTGTGCATTTGTGGGCCATCACTTCGGGCCCTGTCCTTCAATCTGTCCATTCAGATATGGCATTCTGCTTGCTCGTCTGTGGTAGAGCAAACTCATAGTAACTTGTTAATGCTGCTTCATTTGGTTACCAGGGAGTTGCTGCCTGGTGAACCACAGCTGTACAACACTGTCTTTGTTGGTAGCCTGAAGCAATGGGCCTAAAAGTACCATTGCCTACACAATATGGTCCGATCCTGTCTCGGACAGCGAGTGCGATGGACATATTGGCGAAAACTGTTTGCACTTCTTCGCCAGCGACGTGAAGAAAGATGCAGCATTGCACTCATTCTGTCTTCAATATGACACCTGCAGCAGTGGCATATATGTCATATGCTCTGATCCATGTTTTCCAGTTCGATCTGGTGTTGTTGCTGAGAACAATCTGACCAGGAGGCCGCAAATCCGGCAGTGTAATTGCGGGCAGCATTCTTCCTATCTGACACCATGTGAAAGTACAACGTCTGAACACTTTGACTTCTGGATACTGAATGCTTTATTCCCCATCAGGGGTCTAGACCTCTGCGTGTCTAGATGTCTAGCAGTCTAGATGTCTAGACGTCTCTTACGCATATATCACACATGCTACTAACGAGTGAACACGTGGTGCGCGTGGAGCGAGAGTCCACACATCTGATCCGGTCAAAACGGGAGTGATAGCGATAGTGGTGCTCGTGCCAGCTTGGCAACTACTCACGGTGGGTTTGCCACCCTGCGTGCAAACCGAAGTCGCCCAGGCCGCTGCGATCAGCGGTTCAGGCGATAGTCGCGTCCAGTGGACGAGACGCCAGGCACTCCGTTAATTATATTAATATACTGTATTTATATTTCACATATACATACACACATATGCAAACATATACATGCATATGCATACATCCATATACATACATATTCATACACATACACATATATATATGCAGTCATATATACATATATGTTTACATACATACATATGCAGACATATATATATGACTATATATATATGCATATAAATACATGTTGTAATTAGAAATTACTGCATCACATATATTAGAGTGGTCCTACATTTGTCACTGCTAAGTTAATCCATATGTAGTCTGTGTCACTCTCAAGCCCCGGTCACATACACATTAGTGAACATAAGATAGATTAAAGTGGGTGCAACGTGCTATCACTACATTAAACTACGTTAAAGTATGGCAGGTTTTGGTTGATCACCCACCTAATAGTACGGATAAATACATTACGGTACGGATCCTGGTACGTCAAACTATGTTGAACTCCGTTACCCTCCACTACGTTTAACTACGTTCAACTTTGTCCACTAACAGCTATGTGACCATGGCAGAACGGCCAAGGTTTTGTGCGAGTCAAAGTACGCTAGGGTATGCTAGAGTTCACTAGAGTACATTAAGAAGTACACAAGAGTATGTTATCATCACAGAGGCTATGTCTGCCTCAAACGTACCTCTCTTGAACATGTCCAAAGTGTCCCACACACGTTCTCATCACGGAGAAGTATGGATGCCGGTACGTTCAACTAGGTTAGCCTCCACTACGTTCAACTACGTTCACTAACGTGTATGTGACCGGGCCTTCACACTTATTGTAACAATACAAGGGGCCTAAGCTCTTACACTTTCACACTCAGATTTTAACCAAACACTGCCATTAACCTAAATAATATTCCATTTATATTCTATTTATTTTATTTTTGATTAGGCATGTACATGTACAAGTACACATACTTATAAAGTTATATGCATATATGCACACACATATGTATATATTATATATAATATATACATAACATTGCAATATCAGGTGAAGAATAACTTACCAGTGTTCCTAAATGTAAGGATGACTGTGTCAGATCCTTCACAATAGAAATCGCATTTGCATGTAACAAGTTCGCTGTTGTGTAGTGTGTGCCTTCAGAAATATGTGTGTGCAGTGCACTGTGGCACAGACCCTTATAAACCAAATCCAATGGACTCACAAGGGCATAAGCTCTGATACATTCACAATCAGTGAGCTCAGCTGCCAATGGAGGTGCAGCCCAGAAAACCATTGGCAACCTGAGGTGTGAAAGCTTTCTTTGGACATTTTGGTTAAAATCTTATTGTGAAAGTATCAGAGCTTAGGCCCCTTGCAATAAGTCTTTTGGTGAGCCTGGTTGGCAGGTGAGCGAGTGGTGGCTGCCGTCACGCCCCCCCCTTCGATGTACACATATATATATATATGTATATAACGCATATACATTTGACTTGTTAAGTGCGATCCTACATGTATGTATATATATAATCCAAACATACTACCATTTATCATAAAAAAAGTTGGTTAATCCAAATTATTGGTTACTCCAAATTATCGGTTAATCCAAACTAAATTGTCGGACCCCAGGCTACTCCGGTATGGTTAAACCAAACTTTCATATGGTTATAAGGTCATCTGAAAAAAGTTTGGATTAACAGATCATTTGGTTTAACCGAGCTTGGTTTAACAGGATTATACTGGATATACATAAAAAAACAATAATCAAAGTCTCCACATAAATTGTATATTAAATGTGCAATACATGCTTATTCAAAGTCAAAGTCAAGGGCAAAGCTCAAGCTCGGTTAAACCAATGATTCGTTAATCCGAACAAATTTCTAGGATCCCTTCAAGTTTGATTTAACAGGGTTATACTGTAGTGGTAAAAAACTGGTATATAAAGAATACATCTAAATTATGTACAACAGTCTCCACAGGACCTCCTTCCCCAGTGGCAAGTGGAAGTATGTCAGTGTGCCACAGACCAGCATATACCCCCATGGTTGACTGGAGGTGCCATATTGCTTGGGATTTATGGTTGTACCAACACAGTAGTAGCATGGGCATTTCTGGCATGTAGCCATATGTTGTAACTAATGAATTATGTCCTAATATTCACTGCTAATTTACTCAACCCGCTCCCAACTAAATATCCTGGAAATATTCAGGAAATTAGATATATATTTTTTCTTTCTAGTGATCTATTCCAATATGGAAACATCCCAAAACTCAGTGTGTCACAGTCAAAAATGTCAAACTGCACATTAATCTTATATCAAATTTGACCTTGGAAATTAACTCGGTGGTCAAATGACCACCATAGCTAAAACGAGGTAACCTCTCCAACTAAATATCCTGGAAATATTCAGGAAATTAGATATATATTTTTTATTTCTAGTGATCTATTCCAATATGGAAACATCCCAAAACTCAGTGTGTCACAGTCAAAAATGTCAAGCTGCACATTAATCTTATATAAAATTTGACCTTGGAAATTAACTCGGTGAAATGACCACTATAGCTAAAACGAGGTAACCTCTCCAACCCATGAAGTGTCCATGGTGGCCAGTTGGTGGATGTGCTCCAGTAAAGGGTCCTTCCAGGTGTGTGGGACAGCCGCATCTTTAGCCATCCTGTACAGCATCGCAACGTAGGCCTATTGGGGCATAGTAGCTTCCGCAAGTCCAACCTTTTCACGTTTACCACCACAAAACACATAAAGATGGCAAAGGAATGTTGCTTTGCATCTCTTGCTGCCCAGGGCCAGCCGTCGGTGATTAGTATGTTGTTGATCACCTTCATGTCCTTGTTGTCTTGGAAATCACGGGAAACCTCCTGCCGCAACTTCCCTGTCAAGATATGAGTCGCAAAAGTGCATCTCACTGCTGGTCATGGGTGCTGGTCGGGAGGTCATGACTGGCTGCATCCTCCTTTGTACCACACCAATTAGTTGGGTGGTGGGTGGAGAAACCTGAAGCTGAGAGACATTAAGACCGACTCATGGACGCACTCTCACAGCAGAGAGCCAAATGGAGAGCGGCAGTCAAGTAATGAAAGCAGTCTTTGTCACATCACGACCAACAGTATGATGATGATGGGGTTGTTGTGGTAGATGTATGCTGGAACGGTGATGTTGATGTTGTTGACAGGGGTGGGGGATGTTCACACTCACTATAAGCCATTGTCATATCCTCCATGCCATTCACTACACTCCTCCTTTATTGATTGGTTGCCTCAAATCCATCCATCTGCCCCTCCATGTTCGTCATGAGGTCGGTATTAAGTCCTTGCATTTGGTTCGCCATCAGTGTTTGGGTTTGGTTGGCCATCATGCTTTGTATGCCTTCAAGTATGCAGTCACTGACTCCAGTGGCAGCCATTGTTGATTTTGGCAGCAGAGTTTGCTTGTCACTGCCAGCAGTTGTCTGTGTGGCACTAGGTTCCTCTTTTTGTTTTTGAGGTTTGACATTCTTCAACCTTGGGCATCCTCATTGTGTTGGTGGATTACTCTGCTTTTGAGAGTTTGCATTGAGTGTTGATTTCCTTGGTGGCATCTGGTGCGGTTTTGTTACGTGACGTAAAGAAAGTATGGATTTGGTCCGTTTTTGTCAAAAGCGGCAGTGGAAGTGAAACTGTGTAGGGGCGGTGAGTTTGAATTTCGGTCACGTGACCTGGTTTTGGTGGGAAAGGCCACTACGAGTGTCTCCAGGGCTGGAGGAATGATTCCGAGAGTGCCCGCAAGGTGGCTCCACTGGGCCATGCGCGTTGGCTGCTGTTTATTGTGTGACTTTACAGTAGGAGGCGCCAATGGTGCTCAAGTTAACTGCGCAGTGAGGTACCCGTGCCTCCACCTGTAAATTATTACCTGTGTTACGAATAACATGTCCCAAAAAATACAGCCCAGAAAGAAGGATCATCGTCGATCTAAGTTATCCGAAGCGCAATAGCGTAAACTCAGAAATAATTAGATAACATTGGACCTATTCAACTTTCCATCTGCATAATTTATGCTCCGCTCACCTAAGCAGTTAACCTGGCTTTCGAATGCAAATAGGACCAGTCAAATGGCTTCAGTGGTTTCAGCCAATCAGAGCTGTTCTTTTCAATTGAAAATGGCTGGCCCTTATGGGGCCGCCATTTCTAAGTAAAAATGGGGCAGCTACTTTAAATTGAAAAGAACAGCTCTGATTGGCTGAAACCACTGAATCTGTCCACCTTTCCATATCAGCCATGTTTAAATACACGACATGACCTTGTGGATGGAGGACCCAACACACATCCAAATAGTATGTATAGAAATCCACTTCCAGTCCCAGGCGAATAGGAATTTATAAACAAATATTTGTATATTCACATGGAAGGACCCACTCGAATACGTCCATTATGTATGCCTGTTTCAAAGGATACCTTATATTGCCAACATCTGAATATGATAGTTATACTAGACTTACTTGTAAGTTGATGTATTACTGAGATTCTTACAAATCTACTAATATGAAGGTAAGGATTAGGGGAGAGGTCAAGGCAGCGCAGACCGGATAAGGTTTCAGTTTTCGAAGTTGGAGGGGAGCAAAAAACCTAAAACCTGGATCAGTAACTCTTCCCTACTCATACCCTAACTTTATTTTAGAAACCCTCTATCACCTTTTATCTTTATAGTTGAGTAACTCGCGGGTCCCCTTCTTCTTCAAGGTGTGGGTGGGCGGGGGACCGATCCTTACCTTTGTATTCATAGATTCGTAAGAATCTCAGTAATACTTCAACTCACAAGTAAGTCTAGTATAACTATCATATTCTTACTTCATCTTCTGAATACTGGAAGTTAAGTACACAGGGGGATTCTTCGAAGCATGTTTTTTTGTGACCCAACTTGCCTCGTTTCTTTACTCCTCCCTCACATTAGGTAGTTTTACTACAATATCAACATAATATGCATTTTTCAATAAATTTACCACTTACAAGGTGACTCATTTTATCAAGTTCAACCTTTTTATTTGTAAATTTAACATCAAACCATCATGACCATAATTGTTGTTCATACATGCAACATTGGCGCATAATTTTGGAATTCTGGTTGATTCGGGCGGGAAGCCGGGTATCCACCACGCCCCAAGTGGCAAAGACGAACACCTACCGAACCTCCCCCCGCAGAGGCACTCAGTGGCGATCCTCCACAGTGGAAACATTTCAAGCTAACAACGACCCACACTATCCTCCCAAGGCACCCAAGATCCAACACCCACGTCAAAGAAAGTCACCCAAGGAATAAAATAGTTATGGACCGCCAGCCGATAGGCCCCCGAAGTGCGCTACACGGAGATAACGGCCTGAGAACGACCAGGAGCAACTCAACGACTCCATTCAAAATGGCGGCGACGCTGCGTCACAGGTGCATTGGCGGCCCGCAAAGCCGAAGCGGACCCCGGCCGCCCCCAAGACAGACACTTGCCAAGAAGAATTAATGATTTGGATGCAGCAGACAATGGACGCCATGGAGGCGAGGTGGAGGCGAGTGGAGGAACACGTCCTGCACCAGGAAAAGGCGCTCGTGGACATTGCGCCGGACGGCGTCCCCTCCCGCCCCCGCTGGCCACCTCCCCCGCTCAAGAGAACGTACACCGCCGGCTGCGGCGGCGAGCCGCGCCCACTCCCGTGCACGTATGGCCTCCCTGCGGTCCCCGGCTCACCTACCGGGCGACCTGGACGGTGAGATCCCGGAGGCGGACCTGTCGTGGGAGACGCCCCCAATGCTGCGGCCCCGGCAGGAACGACGAACCCGGGCGGTTATCCCAAACTCACCACCCCGCCACGGAACGCCGCCAACAACACCGAGACCGTGACGGCTCCCGCTACCGTAGCCCGCGTTCCACAGCCGAGGAGGTCGTCCAGGTTATCCTTTTGACTTGGTGGAGCGCGGAGACGAGGGCAAGTCAGTAAAAAAGGGCGAGGCCACCCGGGAGGAATACACCCTAGGCCTTAAGTGACTGGAGACTCAGTGGGGTTTCCCGCCCCACGCGCTGGCAGCCCTCTCGGCCCACCAGGAGGCCGTGGCGAAGGACAACTGCGCACTGCCCTGGAGTATCATGCGCCGTTACTCTGAGGAAATCTTCACCAGGATTGCCGACGGCCACCTCCCCCGTGGCTATCGCGGCGGTGCGCATTGAAATAATCGCCATGGCCGTGCACACTGCGTCCACGGCGAACGGCAATACGACCGAGATCATCAAGGCAACCAAGGCCGGCCCGGAGCCAGATAATACATATGACAAGGCGGCCATGGGCCCCCCTTGCATGGCTTGGAACCGTCACCCAGATTCCTGCGACAAGGCCATTAACAGGTAGGGGCCACGTCTTGGATTTCAAAACGTCTTGAAAAAGCAAGACGTTTTGAAAAACCAAGCCAGTTTACATGTAGAAACAAATAGGGGTGACCTGTCACAGTCTGCCACTACTTTAATATTGAGGATGGAACCTAACAAAATACATAATTAAAATGGCTATAAGTAGCGCTTCAAAGTATATGTGAAGAAAATGCTCCTGTGTATAGTATGTTCATAATATTCAATTAAAACTACATTAAAATAAAGAGATAATCTTATTTTGCCTATAACTTTGTGCTGTCTTTATTCTGGAATTACTCATTTTTACTGGTGAAACACCATATTCTATTTAAAAAAGTATTTTTCATAGAATCAAAATCCTGGACATAGTTAATGAGAAATAACCAACAATATGAACAAATCATGATGAATATGCCATTACTCTAGTGTACACATGCAGATGGGTTGTTGTTTTAGCCGTCTACTACACAAGGATGGCCACTGGAGCTGGGTGTGGGTGTTGGTTGGGTGTGTGTGTGTGTGTGTGGGTGCAAAGTGAGATTTCTCTCTGTGTGGTATATCCACCATGCAGTATATCTGTATGTGCATATACAGACAGACATATACATGTATATCTATACATATATGCATATACATATATATATATATGCATATATAGGCATAATTATAAACATATAGGGATATACACGCATATATGTGTGTTCTTGAGTGTCTAGGTATGCATGTTTGTTTGTTTGTTTGTTGTTGTTTTGCGTCCTAGCAACATCTAGGGTCGTATCGGGATGGGTGCCGACTTGTGGCAGTGCGCGCTCATGGCGGCTTTGTGGTGCTGTCCCACTGGGGGGCCGGGCCGCCGGCGCCGTGACCTGGTGTCCCGCTCCGTCGCGTTGTCCTGACGCTGGGCACGCCGGTCCTTGCCCTATCCTAGTGGTGCTGGGCGCCTGGCTGGGAGGCGGCAGGTGTCGGTTTTGGGGTCGTTGGTTTGACTCGACCGGGGCTCGAGCCCGCGACCCCCGCGGTCTGCCGGCGCGGGAGACGGACGCTCTAGCTCATTCGGCCATCCCGTATGCATGTGGTACAGGTTCTTGACAGAACTGAAGGCTAAGGGAGCAAACCCTAAACAGAAAACCATGTCACTGTGGCAGCATTAAGGGCGGTTGATGTATGGAACTCCCAACATCCCCCGACTAGCCACTGCAGGGACAAATAGTTTTGGGCCTGTCTGGACATGTTCTTGCCGGTGTGGAACCTCTATTTGCTCCCCCAGAGAGTGATGCTGGTAACTTGCAAAAACCAGCAGCAATTCAGCACTTTTGCAGGCAGCTTTCATGAAATGTAAATGGAGAGCGGCAGTCAAGTAATGAAAGCAGTCTTTGTCGCATCGCGACCGACAGCATGATGATGATGATGATGATGATGTGGATATATGTGCATATATATGCATATATACACATATATACATGTAGATATGTATATATACACATATATATGTGTATATATACGCATATAGAAATATATACACATATATATATATACGCATATATACATATACACGCATATTTATGTGCATATATGCACATATATACACATACATACATGTAGGTATGTATATACACACATATATACACATATATATATGTGTATATACGTGTATATATGGACATTTATATGTGCATATATACATATATGTATGGATATATTGGTACTGGTAGTACCCATATCCTCTAACTTAAAAACAAGGTTTGGCAACAGTCATGGCTCAATGACCATGACCCACATCCACCCTAAGTTGTTCAGTTGGGCAGTTTACAGATGCATCCCCACCCTAGCTTCTTTGTGTTGGCCCCCGTGGGGAACCGGGTTAGAATAGTTCCCTTGCACCCCCTTGCAGATTGTAAAAGGTGACAAATGGGCGACTCGTTTGCCGTGAGTTGCAACTCATGTCGGTGGAGGAAGGGATCCTGGTGCTTGAGGATGGTGAGCAGCAATTGCTCTCACCGATCCAACACCGCACTTTGGCCCCGACTTCACCTAGACGAGTGGTTGGATTGGCCCGGTCCAATCAATCGGCTGGTCATGCCTTGCCCTAGGATAGTAAGTAAATTCATAAAAACAAAACAGATCAAACCTACTGTAAAAATGGTCATTGCACAACCTCTGAACTAAAGCTATTCCTAGAAGGCGGTGGCTAATGGGTCAATCAAGTAATGACTGCAGATTTTTTTGCCTCATTATTTGAGTATACCGTCCTTGTATCCCTGGTGTGCATCTGACGGATACCGCAGCTCTGCACATCCCCTTGTAGGACTCCGTGGTGGGTGGGGACCAAGGACGGTGAAAAATTAGTAAATAAATATGGCAAATAACTACCCCCCCAAAAAAAAAGACAAATGGCTGACAACTCGGACTCTGAAAACGACGATCCCATTATAGAAAAAAATTGGCCGCGATTCATTGTGATCGCTTTCACTGACTCGGCTCACTGACTCGGGATAGCGGGCACCGTCAAAAAGGTCATAAGAATGAAGTCTGGTGATTTTCTGGTTGAGTGCGCAAAGAAGGCCCACGTTGGCAGGTGTCGGCATAAAGGCCTCTCCTCACCGTACCCTCAACTCTAGTAGAGGTGTTATCCGAACTAGAGATCTGAGTGAGGTCGGTGAGGATGAGATCGCACTCGAGCTGAAACCACAAGGTGTACAAAACGTTCGAAGGATAATCATACGGAAAGAAGGTAAGGAAATAAAAACAAACACCTACATCCTCACGTTTAGTACACCAGTGCCGCCCCAGAAACTTAAAGTGGGTTACCTCAGTGTTGGCATGGATGCTTTTATCCCGAATCCTCTTCGCTGTTTCAAATGCCAAAAGTACGGACACGGAAAGGATAATTGCAAACACGAGGTAACCTGCTTCCGATGCGGCCAGATGGGTCATGACAACACTGATTGTCAGAACCAGGCAAAATGTGCCAATTGCCTGGGTCCCCATATGGCCGTGTCGAAGGATTGTCCTGTTTGGATGAAAGAGAAACATATCCAGCGGGTTAAAACTGAAAACCGGATAAGCTACCCGGAGGTTCGGAAGCAGGTGGAGGGGCTTACCCCTTCACCACTTGCCAAGAGCTATGCCGCGGTGGCAAAGCCCGTTACCAGGACAATCGATTGCCAGACGGATTTGACATGGCTGTCGGGAGAGAGGCCCATGGCCCGCTCACCGACCCAGAGTCCGAGTGTAAAGCCAATTGGAAAAAAATCAGAAATGAAGTCTGTCACTGTTCAGACAGAGACGGCTTCAAGTTCTACACAAAAAAAAAAGGAAAAAGGAAAAAAAGAAGTAACAAAGAAAAGCGCTTTAGTGCGCGAAAGACCACTATCGGGCCATATGCCCAACGGGGCAGCATCCCCCATTCCCACCGGAAATCAGTTTTCTGCATTGCAGGATATTGATATGGCCGAGGTTCCCCCGAGCCACGGCCGTAGCATGTCCCCCAAGGTGAAACTTGTGGGACGTGTCCCTGTCACGCCGCCAATATGACAGGCACACATATAATACAATGGAACTGCCAAGGTTTTAGAGCAAACTTCAATGAAGTGCGATTGCTCTGTGAGAGGCTTGACCCTCTTGCCCTTTGCTTACAAGAGACCTATATTAAGACTACTGATCAGATTTCTTTAAAACACTACAATATGTATCACTCTTATGCACCGGATGGGGAACGAGCCACTAGTGGCTCGTCCATTCTGGTGCGTGAAGATGTGATACACACCCCTATCACCTTAAATACAACTTTTCAAGCAATAGCCATTCGAATTAGTCTAGATAAAACCATTACAATATGCTCCATATATATCCCCCCTAACTCCATATTTTCAACACAAGATTTAGAAACTTTAGCTGATCAGTTGCCTCCCCCCTACATTTTAATGGGGGACTTCAATGCACACAACCCCATGTGGGGTAGTGCAAACACAAACAGCAAGGGCAGGGGAGTTGAGAATTTCCTAAGCAATCGCGCTTTAAGCTTTCTGAATGATGGGTCCCATACTTATGTTCATCCTGGGTATGGGACCTGCTCTGCAATCGACCTCACTATTTTGCAACCGGGTCTCCTGCTGGACTTCTCATGGAGAGTCTGGAACGACCTTTGTGGAAGTGACCATTTCCCTATCGTGATTACGACTAAGGGACCAGCTCGGAACCGGAAGGAACCGAGCTGGCGGCTGAGCAAAGCCGACTGGTCACTGTTCCAGTCACTCGCCCATGAGAGGTTCGCGGGAGTAGCCCGCGATGATCCTGTTGCAGTGAAGACATTCACAGAGATCTTGGGGTCGATTGCAGAGGAAACCATTCCTAAGACCTCGGCTTTTCCAAAACATATAACAAATCCTTGGTTTAATGCAACTTGTAAGAACGCTATCAATGAGCGGAAAAAGGTGCAACGTCTGTTCTTCCGGCGGCCTACCGCCGAGAACCACGTTCGCTTTAAAATTCTAAGGGCTCGGGCTCGCCGAATTATTAGGGAGGCAAGGAGGCTGTGTTGGAGACAATATGTCTCCAGCATAACCACTCACACCCGACTTTCTAAAGTATGGACCATGATCCGGAAAATAAAACAAAAATATGCTGGATCATCGGTCCAACATCTAAAACACAATAATATTCTTTTAACTTCCGTAACTGATATAGCCAACCTTCTTGCCAGTACTTTCTCCCAGAACTCATCTGTGCAAAACTGCCTTCCGGCCTTTGCACAGATGAAGTTGCGCCTGGAAAGACAACCTATCAATTTCAAATCTAATAACACTGAGCACTACAATAGTTTTTTCACAATAGATGAATTAAAGCTCGCTTTAAATAGATCGCATGACACTGCAATAGGTCCAGACAAAATACACTACCAATTTTTAAAACACCTCCCACCAGCACCAATAGAACTGCTTCTGCACCTTTTTAATAATATTTGGTGCACGGGAGACATCCCAACCTCCTGGCAAGAGGCTATCATTATTCCCATCCCCAAACCGCAGAAAGACCATAGCGAGCCCGGGAACTACCGCCCGATAGCGCTTACAATTTGCATTTGTAAAACTTTCGAACGAATGATTAACGATCGCCTCGTCTGGATCCTGGAGTCGGAGCACCATCTGACCGACTTCCAGTGTGGTTTCAGGCGGGGGAGGAGTACCCTCGACCACTTGGTCCGATTGGAGTCATTCGTTCGAAATGCCTTCATAAACAAAGAACATGTCGTGTCCGTGTTTTTCGACCTCGAAAAGGCATACGACACGACATGGAAGTACGGCATCCTGAAGGATTTGTTCAATATGGGTTGGGTTTTAGAGGGCGCTTGCCCATTTTCATTTCTAAATTTTTATCAAACCGGAACTTTAGAGTTTGGGTCAATGCTACCCTCTCTGATCCTTTTGATCAGGAGATGGGTGTACCTCAGGGTAGCATTCTATCTGTTAGCCTTTTTGGCATTAAAATTAACAATATAGTAAAATCCATTAAGAGTACTGTATCCTGCAGTCTCTATGTAGATGACTTTTTAATATGTTATAAAGGTAAAAATATGAACACTATAGAACGGCAACTCCAATTAAATATAAATAGCCTTTCCTCATGGGCAATGGAAAATGGTTTTAGATTCTCCAAATCGAAAACCGTTTGCATGCACTTTTGTCTTTTACGGACTTTGCACCATGAACCTAATTTAACAATTGGAAATGATCCCATAAAAGTCATCAAAGAGAACAAGTTTTTAGGAGTCATCTTTGACAACAAATTATCTTTTATCCCTCATATAAAGTATTTAAAGTCCAGGTGCCTTAAGGGACTGGACATTTTAAAAGTTCTAGCCCACACACAGTGGGGAGCAGATAGCACGTTTCTGCTCCAATTATATAGAACTTTAATACGTTCAAAATTGGACTATGGCTGTATTGTTTATGGTTCAGCCAGGAAATCATACATATCACAGTTAGACACTATACACCATCAAGGCCTTCGGCTGGCCCTGGGGGCGTTTAGAACCTCGCCCGTCCAGAGCCTTTATGTCGAAGGCCGAGAGCCTTCCCTTAAGAGTAGAAGGCTCAAACTGTCTATGCAATATGCGATAAAATTAAAAGGAAATATTTTAAATCCTGCATATAACTCCATTTTTATGCCACCATATGAATGCCTCTATGAATCAAGGCCAACATACATAAAGCCGTTAGGCCTCAGAATAAAGCCTCATTTGGAGGCCTTAAGGGCAAATATACATAACATAGCACCCTCACAATATTCAGATGTTCCTCCCTGGCAGCTGAGGAAACCAAACATCCTCCTCCAGCTGGCCATGTCAAAGAAAGGTCAAACGCACCCACTTTCATATCATGAAAGCTTTGTCGATGTGCGAAGTGCTTTTAGCGCCCACCTAGCCGTTTACACGGATGGGTCAAAGACAGACAACAGAGTCTCTGCGGCAGCAATCGTCCACGGACGTGAATTAGGTATGCGTATTCCAGATCAGAGTTCCATCTTTACTGCTGAGGCACGAGCACTCCTACTCGCGTTAGAGTGCATCGAAACCTCAGCCAGTCATAAATTCATCATTTTCACTGACTCTTTTTCCTGCCTTCAGGCTTTAAACAATAGGAAACTGCACCACCCAATACTACTTAAAGTACTCATTAAACTAAACTCTCTTTAAATAGCAAAATTTGACATTCACCTATGTTGGGTGCCTAGTCATGTGGGTATCCCAGGAAATGAGAGAGCAGATCAAGCGGCCACTCGAGCCCTGACTGCTCCTTTGGAACACTGTCATATTCCCCACTCTGATCTGAACTGAAACCTACCATTCAAAAATACATTTGGAACATATGGCAGATCGAATGGGATGAACATCCAGACAACAAACTCCATAGAATTACCCCCTCGGTGAACGCCGCAGAGTCGCCTGGAAGGGCGACACGACCAGGTTGTTTTAACAAGATGCCATATTGGCCACTCGTGGCTAACACACGTTTTTCTGCTCAAGGAGGAGCCTCCCCCTGAATGTATTGGATGTCAGTCCCCACTGACATTAAAACACATTTTATTAAACTGTGTGGATTTCATGGCCCTGCGCCAACAATTTTACACTGCAAACAACATGCAAGACCTTTTTACTAAAGTAAAACAAGAACAGATTTTAGCCTTTTTGAGGGCAGCTGGTTTGTACCAACTCATATAAGTTTTTAAACAAATTTCATCAGTGAATAATACTATCATTTAGACTTTTATTTAGCTATATGATTGTGAGTTTACAAAATTCATGAGTGTCCATTGACACAAAATTGATTGTATGCTTTTACATGTAAAAGCGATGGTTTGAACAAAAACAAACATTTCTCGCCGTGAATATGGCCTATGCTGCCGACACGGCGTAAAGCAACCACCAATCAATCAATCAATCTTTGTGTTGGTGTAACCCTGCCTGCCATATAGACCAGGTTAGTGGTAGTCATGCATGGTTGTCCCACCTGACACCTCCCCCCCCCCCAACCACACACACAAAGTAAAGCAATACCCACACAGCAACACTGGTCTGCAATCTACACCCCCCACCAGCCCACCTCTAGCCACACCATGCTGGTCAATGATGATGTGGTGATATTTATTTAAGTTTTATTTTATTTGTTGATATTTAAATTGATTTATTTATTATCCTACTTTTTACTTTTTTTTCAGATTATTTCTATCCATACTGTTTGCTCATTATTCACATGTTGTCAGGACCTCCCAGCATTCTGCCACCAATTGGACCACTCCAGGTTTAGCAGTTCCTCTATAGCTCAGATGGCAGAGTGTTGGTCTCAAGATCAGAGGGTAACTGGTTCGAATCTTGGAACCAGAATACTTCTTTTGTAAAGAATGTCTTAATATATTTTTTTTAAACGCATAATTATATTAATATTAGTCAACTTTACTGGGCTCGACTTTACCCCGGTTCGACTTTACCCCAGCTCGACTTTACCCCGGTTCGAGTTTACCCCGGCTTGACTTTACCCAACTTGATGTTACCCGGCTCGACGTGTCCCACCTCGATGTTACCCGGCTTGACATGACCCGCCTCGATGTCACCCACCTCAACGTTACCCACCTCAACGTTTACCACCTCGACATTACCCATCTTGACATTTACGCCTAAACGTTACTCACCTAAACGTTACCCGCCTAAACGTTACCCGCCTAAACGTTACCCGACCCGACTTTACCTGACCCGACTTTACCTGACCCAACTTTACCCAACCCGACTTCACTCGACCCGATTTTTCACCCGACACGACTTCACCCGACCCGACTTCACCCGACCCGACTTCACCCCACCCGAGTTTACCCGACACAACTTTACCCGACCCGTCTTTACCCGACCCCACTTTACCCAACACCACTTTACCTCACCCCCCTTTACCTCACCCGAGTTTACCCGACCCGACTTCGCCCGACCCTACTTCACCCGGCTCGACTTCCACCCCACCAAACTTCCACGACCCAAGTTTACCTGACACGACTTTACACGACCAGTCTTTACCCGACCCGACTTTACCCAACCCCCACTTTACCTCACCCCACTTTACCTCACCTGAGTTTACCCGACCCGAGTGTAAACGGCCCGACTTTACCCGGGTCGACTTTACCCGATTCAACGTTACCAGCGTCAATGTTTCCCGCTTCGATGTTACTCGCCTCGACGTTACCCGCCTAAACATTACCCACCTAAACTTACCCGACCCGACTTCACCCGACCTGAGTTCACCCGACCTGACTTTACCCGAGCACACTTTACCCGACCCAACCCGACTTACCCTGAACCGACTTTACCGGACCCTACTTTACCTGACCCGTCTTTACCCGACCCCACTTTACCCAACCACACTTTACCTCACCTCGCTCTACCTCACCCGAGTTTACCCGACCCGAGTTTACCCAACGCAACTTTAGCCGGGTCGACTTTACCCGACGACTTTATCCGGCTGGATGTTAAACGCCTCGACTTTACCCGGGTCAACGTTACCAGGCTCGACGTTACCCACCTCAACATTACCCGCCTCGACGTTACCCACCTCGACATTACCCACCTCGATGTTACCCGCCTTGATGTTACCCGCCTCGACATTACCTGCCTCAACGTTACCAGCCTCGACGTTACCCGCCTCGACATTACCCGCCGCGATGTTACCCGACCCAACTTCACCCGACCCGACTCCACCCGATTTGACTTCACCCGATTCGACGTCACCCGATTTGACGTCACCCGACCCGAGTTCACCCAAAACAAAGTTACCCGACCCGACTTTACCCAACCACACTTTACCCGACCACACTTTACCCGACCACACTTTACCTCACCTCACTTTACCCCACCCGAGTTTACCCGACTCAACTTTACTCGACCCGATGTTACCCACCTCGGCTTTACCCCGCTTGATGTTACCCGCCTTGACGTTACCCGACTCGACGTTACCCACCTCGAGTCGGGTGAAGTCGAGTCGGGTGAAGTCGCGTCGGGTGAAGTCGAGTCAGGTAACGTTGAGGCGGGTAACATCAAGGTGGGTAATGTCGAAGCGGGTAACGTTAAGGCGGGTAACGTCAAGGCGAGTAACGTCGAGGCGGGCAACGTCGAGGCGGGTAACATTGAGGCGGGTAACATCGAGGAGGGTAACGTCGAGGCGGGTAATGTCGAGGTGGGTAACGTTGAGGCGAGTAATGTCGAGGTGGGAAACATTGAGGCGGGTAACGTCGACGCAGGTAACAAGTGAAGTCGGGTCGGCTGAAGTCGGGTGGGGTGAAGTTGACTCGGGTGAAGACGAGTCGGGTAAAATTGACCCGGGTACAGCCGAGCCAGGTAAAGCCGAGCCAGGTAAAGCCCAGTCAGATAACGTCGAGCAATGTCGAGTTAGGTAAAGGCATATTTATTAATATTGATAGAATTATGCATTACAAAAAAGTAGTAGGACATTCCTTTAAAAAAGGAATTGCAGTTCCAAGATTCGAACTGGTTAACCTCTGATCTTGAGATGAACCCTCTGCCATCTGAGCTACGGAGGAAGTGCAACCCACAATGGTCCAACTGGTGCCAGAATGTTGGGAGATCCTGAAAGCATGTGAATAATGAGCAATCAATATGGCTAGGAATAATATGAACAAAATTCAATAGTAAGGATAATAACAAATCAATTTGAAAATATATTCAATAAAATTTAAATAAATATCACCACATCATCATTGATTCATGACTGACCAGCATGGTGTAGCTAGAGGTGGGCTGGTGGGGGTGTGAGTTGCAGACCAGTGTTGCTGTGTGGCTATTTTCTTACTTTGTGTGTGTGTGGGGGGGGGGGGGGGGCTAGGAGGCATCAGGGCTGGGTAACCCCTAGCCTGGCCTGTCTGGCTGTCAGGGTTACACCAACACAAGTGTTTAACTGAAAAACGTAGGGTGGATGTGGGTCATGGTCATTGAGGCATGACTGCTGCCAAACCTTGTTTTTAAGTTTGAGGATAGGGGTACTACCAGTACCAGCACATACCGGGAGCTCCCCCCCACCCCCCATCCCCAACTTGTGGGCAACAGAGTGAAAGAGTGTGTTGTGGATGTGAGTTTGGTAGGAGGGGGTATAGACCTGGGAAGAGTGTGCTATTTATATAATAACCAGAAATGATGTACACAATTATGTTATTGTTTTTAAAAATTGTCTATGGAACTGACAATTCTGCATATATGTGTATATAGTCACATATATCCACATAAATGCGTATATATGTATATAAGTATGCATATATATGCTTAGAAACGTACCATTATATACATATATATGCATAACTACTTATATGCGAATATATGTGTATATATGCGCATATATATGCGGGAATATATTATGGCCCACCTAAAAATTTAAAATCCGTCCTGCTGAGAGGGATCGGTAGTGGTAGTGACCAGGCGCAGCTGGTATCATGCGGTCATGAGCTGCTCACAGGTGGCAGCGCAGTGGAGAATGAAGGAACTAACCTAGTCCTATGGTAGTAATAGCTCAGTGACATTAGGGTATAGAGAACTGCTAGGGGGTAGTGTCCTTGTTTATATTCCCATAATAGATTATAGAGCACATATATCTGTATGCATATATATATATATATATATGTATGTGTGTATATGCACATACACATATACTGTGTGGTGGATATACCACACAGAGAGAAATCCCACTCTGCACCCACACCCACACCCACACCCACACTCACACCCAATGGCCATCCTTGTGTAGACTGCTAAAACAACAACCCATCTGCCTGTGTGTACATTAGAGTAATGGTTTATATGATGCCACACATCATGATTTGTTCATATTTTTGGTTATTTCTCATTAACTATGTCCAGGATTTTGATTCTAAGAAAAGTACTTTTTTAAATAGAATATGGTGTTTCACCAGTAAAAATGACTAATTCCAGAATAAAAATAGCACAATGTTATAGGCAAAATAAGATTATCTCTTTATTTGAATGTAGTTTTAATTGAATATGATGAACATACTATAAACAGGAGCATTTTCTTCATATACACTTTGAAGAGCCACTTACACCCATTCTAATGATATGTTTTGTTAGGTTCCATCCTCAATATTAAAGTAGTATTTGTTTCTATATGTAAACTGTCTTCATTTTTCAAGACGTCTTGAGAAAGCAAGACGTTTTGAAATCCAAGTCGTGGTCCCTACCTGATTAAGGGGGAGTCGCACGGCACGGGGGCACAGAAAGTCGCACATGTACGGAGCATCCTCACGACCCACGCTGAGGCCGCGTGTTACTCCAAGCGCTTGCGTGAGAAAGGCACAGCAAAACAGACATCAGCAGATTTTTAGAAAACAGGTGGGGCCTCCTCCCCACCCCCGTACGGCACACGGACACGGAGCACCCACGGACACTCACACGGCGTACGGCTCCCACGGCTCCCAAGGCAACCCTGTTAAACAAACTTACACCCACAAGCTCACCCTTGGCTCGAAGCCACTCGGCGCGGGCCCGGCACGCTCGGTCCAAGCTGCAGGGACCCCCACCATCTGCATAATAAGCACAGGGCATGCTCCGCTGGTGCCCCGGCGGCGGCTCACCACGCTGCGGGTCGGGGCGGGGGTGCTGGTGACGGGCCGGCCACCAGCGGCGCAATTCCCCCCGGTGAACCCCCGCATGACGTCATCGCGGCCCCACTAACAATACAATAACAAACACGGCCAGCCCATCCCCGCACTATGAGACGTTTGTCCGCCCCTGCGGCCCAGCGTGGCATCCATCCCCCATCGGTCGGCGTCGGACCCCGAAGCCCGCCCCCCGGACCTGACTCTACTCTCAGAACCTGTCGCCGCAGTCATCGACAGCAAGCTTCAGCAATCGTTCCCGGTCGAGCCGCGCTGCGGCCCCTCCCCCGGCCAATACAGACAGACACTCGACGGCATCTGGCCGGTCAGCTCGGGCACAGCGTGGAGCTGATACCCACACTACATGGCGGCCTAAGACACCGCCAGGGCCACGGCTCTCCCAAACCTTTTGGCCGCCCGCATCCCCATCAAGTCGGGCCTCGACATCGGTGCTTGGAGGCCGGCCGACCACCGGGACACCACTCTGGCCGACCAGCTGGAGTTCAGCTTTCCGGTCAATTACAGCGCATGCACGTCCCCCATGCCCACCTAGCACAACCACCGTGAGGACCCCGGCTACACCCACTTCGTCACCGACTACGTAGCCCGCGAGCTTGAGCTGGGTGCCCTCCTGGGCCCCTTCGACGTGCCACCCTTCTCGCCGTGGGCGCAGTGCAGCGCCATCATGACCAGACCCAAGACCGCGCCCGGCAAGTGGCGCATCATCGTCGACTTGTCGTATCCGGTCAGCAGAAGCGTGAACGCGGGCATCCCTTGGGGTGAGTACCTCGGCATCTCTCGGGGCGAGTACCCCGTGGCATACACCCTTCCCTCGGTCGCGGACCTGGTCCGGAGGATCGTCCGGGAGGCCCGGGAGGCCCGAGGGGCATTCGCATGGACCGCGGATGTCGCCTGTGCATATAGGCAACTCCGCGCGGACCCCTCTCTGCCGCCCTATTCTGCATAATGGTAAGACCTACCTCGACATTGCCCTGCCCTTCGGCTGCAGGACCTCCGGGGCCGCCTGCGTCCGAATGACATCGGCCGCCTCCTGGATCCTCGCCCGGCAGGGTTTCTTCTGCATCGTGTACGTCGATGATTTCGTCGGCTGTGAGGCCTCCTACCTCGACGCATGCTGGGCCTTCGACGCCTTCCGGGCTCTGTGCCCCGGGCTGGGCATCGACCTGGCACCTGACAAGTGCTCCCCCCCAGCGGTGAACCTCTCGTGGCTGGGGTTCGACATATGCTCCCAGCGCAAGGTCATCACCACCCGGAGGCAAAGCTTGCCCAGGTCATCCAGGAGTGCCGAACCTGGTTGTCGAGGCCCTACCTCACTAGGTAGGCTCTCCAGCACCTCATCGGCAAGCTGGCGCACATCAGTGGATGCATCCCCTCGGCGCGAAAATTCATGTGCCGGCTGCTGCGGAGCCTGCGCAACCTCCCCCCCTCCGGAGCTCCGGAAGGATGTCTGCTGGTTCCTCAACTATGCGATCGGGGGCAACGGACTTTGCCTCCTGCCAGCCCTGGTGCGGCCAACCTGGGTCATTGAATATGAGTCATGCCTCACCAGAGAGCCTTCTCCCCCGAGAGGTGATTCTCCGAAGCATATGACAAGCGCCACATGCTGGCATACCCCAACATACCCCACAAGCTTGAGGCCATCAATCTTGTGATGGCGCTGAAGGCGCTACGACCCCTGGTGCCAAGCGGCCTGGAGATCGTCGTCAATACCGACAATTCAGCCTCAGCTGCCGCACTCGAAAGCGGACGAGCCACCGACCCAAACCTCAGGGCATGGACCCGCAAGCTCTGGCTCGAGGCGGCCCTCGGCTCCTTCACCCTCACAATCAACCACAAGCCTGGCGTCGAGCTCCTCCTGGCCGACGCCCTCAGTCAAGCTCACTCCTCCCCGCTCGCCCTTTCCACCATAGCCCTGACTTATTTGACCATCACCTGTGATTGCAGATGTCAAGTCGGGCGACCACGCCCACCTGATGAGCATCCACCGCATGGCGCTGGCGCCCGGCACATGGCGCAACCGCTGGAGGCATGCCACCCGCTACGTGGAATTCATGCTCGACCATCGGGTCGACCACCTGGCCCCATCCCCCTACGACGTTGGGATGTTCGTCGCGCACCTCCACCGTCTGGTTCCCTCGATGTCCTCCATGGCCAACACCTTCTCCGGGGCTCGCTCGTGGGTGCGGGAGGCGGGCGGGGACCCCGCCCCCTTCCCTGGGCACGTCTGTCGGGGCGGTGAGAGGCTGTTTCCGGCCCCCGTCAGGCGCGCCCCCTCCATCACGCCGCCCATGATCCGCTCCATCTACGACCACCTCCGCGCCTGGGGACATCGGGGGGTGGGACCTTGGGCGGCCATCATCATCGGCTTCTTCACCCTCATGCGCCAGTCAAACCTGCTCTCCCCCTACCACGGCGGGTGGGGAGGCCCCCATGCAGTGCGACACGGCGACGTCACCCAAGCACCGGGGGGTGTGCGCGTGGCCATATCATCATTAAAGACCATCAAGGACCCCTCACATTTTGTGCCGGCCCTGCGCGGGTCGCCCATGTGCCCGGGCCGCACTTGGTACCGGGCCCTACAGCAGGTGCCGGCCCCCTCTGATGCCCCAGCCTTCATATGCCACACAGGCACCCCACTCACCCCTCAGCTACTGACCCCCATGGTGAGGGAGGCACTCGCGGAAGTGGGCGTCCCCGAAGCTTCGCGCTTTACTCTCCACGGCCTCCAGCGGGGTGCCGCCCAGGCCTGCACCGCACGCGGCACCTACCATAATGGCGCAGGGCACCTGGGAGTCATCAGCCGTGTTCGACTACATCCCCTGCCTCGCCCCCTCTAAGGCCCCCCAAGCCTTAGCGCTGTGTTTTGGGTCGGCTCTGCCGGCCTCAGAGCCTCCGGCCATCCAAGAGGCACTGCTTGACATCGACGAGTTGGACTAGGATCCCCACTTGTGTAGCCCTCCCTCACTGTCTCAATAAACCTCCTTTACTCCCACCAGGTCTCCGGCTTCCTTACTCGAATCACCACGCCCCTCTTTTTTGGGCTATAGCTCTTCTATCTTGACTGTACTATTTTCTTAATGTACATAGCAAACAGTAGTTTTTATTTCATTTTTGTGCTTTCCTATTTGTTAGGATCAGCCTCTGTGTCTCTGCTGGGTCTTCTAACGACTTGTGGTAGAAACGTGCAAAACTCCTGCGATCCCTCCACGAGGCGTTCCTCATAATGGCGTTCAGAATTTCCCCCATGGACTGTGCTGAGGAGGCCAATGCCCCTCTGCTACTATGGTTTTTGTACCTACTGATGTCTATGCCTGCTAGCTTCAGCACCTTGCCAGGGTGGCCCTCGTAATAGGACCATGCAACCCAATGTATGAGAGAAGTAACTGTGTGTTATTTCTCCTCACGCAGGCTGTTCTCTCAACATACTTTTTAATTGTTTTTGCTACACATAGAGCACATTGACTTTTAAAAGAGCGTATAGAGTGCAGCGGTTGTCCCAGCTGGTTGTGTTTTAATAATGTTTTCATTTTAAATACCACAGAGCCCTGTTAGACTTGCATCCTGTTTACTTCCAAGTTTAGAATAGTTTGTCCCCTTTGCGAGGATACTAACAAAAGCAGGATCGTCAGTTTGTAGGATAACAACTTTAAATTTATTTCTCCATTTGGTGGGAGTGTTTTTATCCAATTTAATACCCTTTCCACACTCCACAAGCTGCTATATCACAATGCATTAATTCAAAATCACTTCTATCAATGAATTTATTTAGAAAGCAATAATGCCACTGAAGAAGCACTAACTTAGCAGTATTTAAAACGACAAATTCCAATTGAACAGGAATATCTAAATGAATTGAGCATTTGCACTGTTCAGTCTCAAAAGTTTCATCGTCTAGTTCAGTCATATTTTTGAATAATTTTGAATTAACAGCTAGCTTCGCCTTCTGAACAGTCCCCACATAAGATACATTGACATGTTTGTCTTATCCATAACTCCATAACTCGCATTCCCCATAACTTTAGCAGTCTCCCCCTTAATTTGAAAATCGAGATTTGAATCTGCCTCCCTACGGGCATTTGAAATAAAATCGTAGAAACCTGTAAAACAATATTGTAATCTCCACTCGATCACTTCCCAAATGTGTGTGACCACAAGACCCATCCTAAGATAAAATTGCAATAGATTAGAAGCGAGCAAAATATGTTCTCCTCGCAAGCCACCAAACCAGAAGCCTCCGTGTGTTAACAGGATCTTTTGAGCTTTTCTTAAATGCAAATTGTCACATCAGGGGACTCCACTCATCAAATGGAATATCTACATTACAAAATTTAGGAACCATTTCTGAGAGGAATTCCTTAGATGAAAGCATTTGCTCCTTCCCTATTGGCCATATGTCAGGAACGTGAATATCTACTTCCACCATTCCCATTATCTCTCCGCTTTCAACAGCAGTCAAAATAGTTTCCACAGAAATGCTGTGAGGATGTCTGATATAAAATGGAGGAAGAATTTCATTTGCAGCTTGCGCTATACTAGAATTCCCTTGCAAAACCTTTTTAAATGCACATTCGTATATTCTAATCAAATTGTGCATGTTAACGTAACATGATTAATTCACGGGTGGAGGCAGGGGAGGGGCAGGGGCCTCCCAGAAACACTCCAACCAGACTCGACCTATCGTAATATGAACAAACTAACCCGACCCCAGTGGTGCCACCTACCAGGAGCGGTGGAACCACCCAGCCCGGTTACAGGAGGAGCCGAATTGAAACTCCAGCCAAAACATCACGTGACCGGATTCAAACCTAACCGCCTCTACGGCCACAACTCCTCCAGCAGCCGACTGGACTACACCACCACCATTTTCTTCACCCATCCACCCACACCTCGAGGAACATGAGGAAGGGTGGAGGGTTGAGGGTTCGGTCTGCGGCCCACTCTACATCACGGACAAGAATCCCGAGGAAATACCCACACCATCTGGACTGACACCCCTGCAATTGACGTGTACCAAAACCTGAATCATTGTGAACTGAGTAATAATAAAAGACCCATTGTATACCACTTCTGCCTCCGCCTTCGTGAATTAAAACCGCACTGTTGAATATAGTATTCTCTAGCTAAAGTGGAAAGATGTCTCTCTTTCTGTGTTTTAATATTTGAGGTTCTAGTGGAAGGAGACATTGCACACTCACTGGCCGGATGTCCATGTAACCAACATCCGTTATATTCATAGATAGTATTGTTTTCTCAACAGTATCCATCAGCAAAATAAGGACCGATCTGCACATCTTTTCCAGGGTAGAGTTTATGTTCAATCCTAATATTGTTTTCTTGCATTAGAATCATATCCCTTAATAGATCGACAGGGTTTCTCGGGGTTATTGCGTAGAAAAGTCTCTCCCACCTTAACATATACTTGGTCCTGCAAATGCGCAAGTTTTGATTTTGGTATAGAGATCAGCATCACGTTCACACAAACTTGAAAGGAAGCATTCGTTTTCCTTAAATATTGGGGCTGTCACATTACGACGCTTGTTACCGGTGTGCCGCCAATGCGCAAAATAAGTTGTACGCGTCGAGACACGTCCAACTTTTCGGCGGTTTGGGAAAAAGTTTGACGTCAGGGCAGCGTGTTAGTAGCGCGCGGCCAACGTTGTGGTAACTTATATCGGCGCGTTCGTTCGGTTCGTAGTTTGCGCGCTCTCTCTTTCTCTCTCCTTCCCTCTCTCCCTCTCTCTCTCTCCCTCCCTCCGCCCCTCCCTCCCTCCCTGTGTCTGTGTGTGTATATATGTGTCTATGTGTGTGTGTCTGTGTGTGTATGTGTGTGTGTCTGTGTGTGTGTCTCTGTATCTGTGTCTGTCTCTGTATGTGTATGTGTGTCTGTCTCTGTGTATCAGTGTGTGTATGTGTGTGTGTCTCTGTGTGTGTCTCTGTGTCTGGGTCTATGTGTCTTTGTGTGTGTCTATGTGTGTGTCTCTGTGTATGTGTGTGTGTCTCTGTGTCTGTGTGTGTGCATATGTGTGTCTGTGTGTGTCTCTGTGTCTGTGTGTGTCTGTGTGTGTCTATGTGTGTGTATATGTGTGTGTCTCTGTGCATATGTGTGTGTCTGTGTGTGTATGTGTGTGGGTCTGTGTGTGTGTCTCTGTGTCTCTATGTGTCTGTCTATGTGTATATGTATGTCTCTGTGGTGTTGAATGTGTATCTGTGTATATGTGTGTATATCTGTGTCTCTGTGTGTATCTCTTTGTCTCTGTGTGTGTCTCTGTGTGCGTGGCTCTGTGTATGTATATGTGTCTTTGTGTGTGTGTCTCTGTGTATGTCTATGGGATACTGTGTCTCTGTGTCTTTGTGTGTGTCTCTGTGTCTGGGTGTGTCTCTGTGTATGCATGTGTGTGTCTCTGTGTCTGTGTATGTGTGTCTCTGTTTGTGTATCTTTGTCTATGTGTGTGTGTCTCTGTGTCGGAGGGAGGGAGGAAGAGAGGGAGAGATATAAAGAGAGAGGGAGAGAGAGGGAGGGAGAGAAGGAGGGAGGGAGGGATAGACAGTGTATGTGTGTGTCTCTCTCAGAGACACACACACAGACACAGACACACACAGCCACACACACACACACTGTCACACACACATACACATACACAGCGACACACACACATACACACACACAGACACAGAGGGACACACATAGACACAGATACACACAGAGACAAAGAGACACACCCACATACACAAAGACACAGACACAGAGACACACACACATACACAGTGACACACACACAGAAACACACACATACACGGAGACACACACATACACATAGACACACACAGACACAGAGACACACACAAACACAGAGACAGACACACTGAGACACAGAGACAGAACACAGATACACACATCTGTGTGTGTGTCTCTGTGTATTTCTATGTGTGTGTCTCTGTGTCTGTGTGTGTGTATCTGTGTATGTGTGTGTCTCTGTGTCTGTATGTGTATGTGTGTGTCTCTGTGTCTGTGTGTCTCTGTTTGTGTATCTTTGTCTATGTGTGTGTCTGTGTGTGTGTCTCTGTGTGGGAGGGAGGGAGGGAGGGAGGGAGGAAGGGAGGGAGAGAGGGAGATATAGAAAGAGAGAGATGGAGAGAGAGGGAGGGAGAGAAGGAGGGCGAGAGGGAGAGACAGTCTATGTGTGTGTCTCTGTCCGAGACACACACACACATACACACACAGACAGAGTCACACACACAGACACACACAGACACAGCGACACACACACACACATCCACACACGCACATCCACACACACAGAGACACAGATACACACAGAGACAAAGAGACACACACAGAGACACACCCACATACACAAAGACACATACACAGAGACACACACAGACACAGAGACACACACACTGAGACACAGAAACAGAAACACAGACACACACATGCACATACACACACATAAACAGACACAGAGACACATACACAGGCAGATAGACACACACGCAGAGACCCACACACACATACCCATATACACACACCCATAGACAGAGACACACACATATAGACAGAGACACACATGCATACACAGAGACACACATACACATACACACACACATAAACACACACACAGCCACAGCGACACACACATACACATATACACACACATATCCACAGAGACACACACACAGACACATAGACACACACACTGAGACACAGATACACACACAGAGACACACGCACACAGACACATAGACACACACAGACAGAGAGACAGAAACACAGAGACACATACACAGAGACACAGTCACAGAGACACACACACTGAGACACAGAGACAGAGACACACACACATACACATAGACGCACACACAGAGACACATACAAATATACACACAGAGACAGAGACACACACACTGAGACACATACAACCACACATAGACACACATATACAACAGAGAGACACACACTGAGACACAGAGACACACACACAAAGACACATATACATACACTTAGACACATACACACAGACACATAGACACACACAAAAACACACAGACACACACATACACAACGGCAGACACAGAGACACACACATACACAGATGCACACACACAGACACATAGCCACACACATAGACACAGACACAGAGACAGAGACACACACACTGAGACACATACACACACAGAGACACACGCACAGAGACACACACAGAGACACAGACACACACTCAAAGACACATAGACACACACATACATAGAGACACACACACGCAGACACAGAGAAACACACACAGAGACACACACACATACACACACAGAGACACAGAGACACACACAGCAACGTGCAAGCAACATTCTTCCAACACGCTGGTAACGCGTGTCGACGTCCGGCAAACGCGCTCGTAAAAAAACGCTCGATCCAACACGTTGGGGCGCATCGGCCCGCATCGAAAGTTTTGTGCAAGCACAAAACGTTGGACGCGGCCCGACGCGTGCCAACGTGTCCGTTCAGACCTTGCTGTCACTCAAAGTGTAACGACGTGAACCGACGCGCCGGTAACGCGTTCGTAACGCGGCGGTAACGGTCCCGACGCGTGCCGACCTTTCGCCCAAAAAGGCGACACGTCGGCGCGCGTCGACCCGCGTTGGTGGGAAACGTCGTAATGTGACAGCACCATAGCTGATTGGAATAATAATCTGCGAGCTATACCCGGTGCTGTTTTTAGAGGGTCGATATGTCAAGAAGTATAGAAAGCCAGCATTTTTTCTACTGCTGTCACACATGGTTTTGTATCTAGATTTGCGTAGTAAATTAGGAAATCGCGAAAAGTTAAACATTCCCTTCTCCATCCAGATCATTTGTAAATCATTATACTGGTCTTAGGCGAGTTGGAATCAAAATCCCCCTTCTTTTCTCACTCAATATATTCCTCCTCTAACAAATTAACATTTTTTAGCTTAGAATAAAAAGTCTCATATTCAGGAAGACTGGGGTGAGAAAGTTTTGAAAAAGTTGTTAACCATTCATAAGCTATAAGAAACTTGGAATATCTACTTCCACTTGCAAGAAAAAGGCTGATATTTAAAAAGGCTAAATTCTTTGTTACAATAGCGCTGTATTGATTCGCTTTTTTAACAATATAGTTCAAATCATTTTCAAGATTGAAGTATTTTGCAAATGAAGCCCGCACAGCTGGAAGATCATGCCTACTAGAGTTGAAACCTAAACAAGGACGGCAGTAACATTATGCCTCAAACCGTTCCTTTAACTTTTCTATAGATTTCAATATTTGCGATCTTATCTTTTCAGTGCGCTTTGAATCATCGGAGTCGGAAGTGATAAAGCTCTTCGCTATGGGTGAGTCAAACAGATTTTCTTCTTCTGCTTTTGCATCATTATCATCTTCATCGGTATCATCATCATCAAAATCAAAATCATCATCAACGAAATCATCTCCATCATCATCATCACCACCATCATCACTGATATCAACATCATTCATTGATAACATCTCCCTCACTCTCTCTAGCTCTCACAATAGGGATGTGTTCATTTGAAGATGTATTGTAGGAAATAAATAACTCATTTAACCTTTTATGAATAGCCTTCCATCGAGATTTGTGATAATATTTTCAATACATCCTGTATCTCACTCAAATAAATCTCCATCTTAGAAAGTAATGTATTTAAATCTTCTTCAATGATGCATTTGGGTTCTAGATAACCGGGAATGTTTGAAGATATGCGGTTTATGCTCTGTACACCACCTTAAATTTCTTTGCTCATTCACATTAGCTTCATATTCATCGTCATCATCATCATCATCACTTTCATTTACTTATCTTTCCTGGTGAAGAGGTTTTTCAGGAAGTAGACATTCAAAATCATATACTGCAACCCAAGGAAAGTTTTGTAAATGATGCTCACAAACTATATTTAAACTATCACGCAAGTCATCAAAGATAGTTTTGAAGGAGAATACATCCCTCCCGGATATATAAATCTAGCCTTGTTTGTGCATACTTTCTCATGATTTACAACTCCTGTCTTAGAACAAAAATGTTTATCTCAATTTCTACAAGCATATTTACTAGCATACAACTCCATACTAGAGATATATCCAAAATGAGAATTGGAAAGACTTAGATTTAGGTTTTAAGAATCAGTAGAGAATTGAGAGGAATAAAGAGATATACATGTATCATCTTCTCACAATGAGTAAACATTTATACTAATATAAATAGTGGCTAGGGAAAGACAACAATAGACACGACTGGGTTGAGAGAGTTTTACTTGCCTCTGGCACAGAAAAATGCATTATCCGTAGCTATAAACAAATAACACTAAAAAATAAAACTATCAAAGGACCTGCAGGCTCAGTGCTAGTCTGCCACCCGTGACTTGCGGCACAGCGGCCAGGTATTCAGTCCCAGCCGGACATGCCGGTGTACTGGAGGGGAAAGGGATTCGAAATAGAATAGTAATAAATAATAATAATAAATCGGGTAAACATCGAAGTAATATAATAATAAATATCACATTAAAGGAACGCTTAACTATTCCTCCGCAAATTTATATTCGTATAATTCTTATACCTCAAATAAATAGTGGCTAGGGAAAGACAGCAATAGACACGACTGGGTTGAGAGAGTTTTACTTGCCTCTGGCACAGAAAAATGCCAAGACTCACCTACGGTGAGCCCCCCAACCCAGAAGTGTCAAAAGTTGTAGAGGAAAGGGTGGACGCAACCCGAATATCGTGGACAATTCGCTCAGAGAGAGGGGTGCGTAAATAGGTGAAGACTGTCTCCGAGGCCCAATCACCCCTGGCCTTTAGTTCTTCAATGGTTGCGCCGCACATGGACAAAAAAGTGCAACCCCCTCGCCGGAGCGAGTGAGAAGAAAAATCAACCGGGTTAAGCCCCGCCTCCCGGACAAAGGTCTTCAATGTTCGTTCATAAATTTCATAAGTCATAGGTTCAGAACCTCCGTCCCCAGATGGAACACGAAATGCAAGCCCCTCTGGATCCACCACCATCTCTGAAAAATGGCATTTTGTCCAAAAGACCGCACAGAGATCAGTCTGAGAGCACCGAGCAATAGGAACTTGGAGAATACGCTGGCGGAATTGAATTGTTTTTGATCTGCGAATTGTAAGCAGCATCCCCCAGTTGAAAAACTTAAAGTCCTTCCGGCGGAGGGCAGATTCAGAGAGGGTGACCTGGCATTTCCTTAACAAACCTCTAAAACAGCAAAGCACTGCAGCGCGCCAAGCAACGTGTCCATAGTTAAGTTCAACAGGCTGAATATCTTCAATAACATAGCTGGAACGATTGGAAGAGACTGCCTTACAGAATCTCCAAACTCTCTTCTTATACCGCGAAGAGTGCTAGAGAAAAAATAGTCATTATAATTAAGCTCAGGCGAATCATTTTGTTTTAGGAAGTTATTAAGCCCACTCAGATAATTTAAAATAGAGCGGTAACGAAGAGATCTAGCTAGCCAAGTTGCGTATAATGCAGCCTGGGAAGGACAAGGAAAAGGAGAATGAGAATCTGAAAATTCCGCGATGAATTCCAGATACTTCTTGACCTGAGCGCTCCTAGTCACTCGGGAATTAGGGGCGTAAGCCCCCTCTTGGAACCTCCTTTGCTCCTTCATCAACTCCTGTCCTGTAAGAAGAAAATTTGTTATAAAAAATAAAAGAGCAGCAGAGGGTTGCGCTCTTGTCTATCTCTCTCAGACTCTGAGCACTAGTGTCATCATTCAATATACTTAGGCTATCACAAGCCCGATTCTCACCGCTGCTAATATATGCAGCCGAATAGGTGAAATTGTTTTGCACTGCTAACCAAAACAGGCGGCGAACATAAAACATTATTTCTTTTGATTTCGATCTGCCCGTACATAGGGCTGAAAGTACTGTCGTACTGTCAGTAATAAACAATATAGAAGAATTGGCCCAAGAACCGGCCCATCTGAGTGTTGCTGCATAGACAGCAAACATCTCCTGAATGTTAATATGAGCCTCATCTACACGGGGGTCCGGTCCGACATAATGGTGCCCGAGATAATGACTTAAGGAATCACGATCCTGGCCACAAAATGAACCGGCCAACCAGTCATGGCCGTGCATCGCGCCGAAGCCCCATTTGGAAGCATCGCTATAGACTGAGAAAGTGGGGGCGAACTTCCCCAATATCATAGCCCTACCGCTAAAGATTCTAGCAAAACCTAACCACCAAGCAATGTCCTCCCTGACTCCAGCGTTCAATCTTATCTTGTAGTAGCGCTTTTGGACTGTCCCTATCAGATCATATAGCCTTCTACAAAAAGTCTGACCCCCTCTGACCACTTTTGAGCAGTGGGAGAGCAGCCCAGCGAGCTGCTCGAGCTGCCTCCGAGTAGCCTTCTTACGATCAAATAGAGACGATAGGGTCGATATCAGTTTAACCATCTTGTCTTCTGGAAGGGTCAATTCTAATTTACAAGAATCTATAATAATACCGAGGAACCTTACTTTTGTGCTTGGAGGAGTTAACTTCTTAAAATTTATGGAAAACCCAAGCCTCCGAAGAATAGCTATAACAGAGAGCTGAGCATGGGTGGGCTCTTTAATCGTTCTACCTAGTACGCAATAATCATCGAGATAATTAACCACTCTACCGACCCCCTGTCTCATAGCACATCTGACTACCATGTCGGAGATTTTTTGAAAAATGAAAGGACTAGAGGAGAGGCCCATGCAAAGGCGGGTGTCAAGAAGATAGGTTATCTCGCCCCCAAGATCCCAGACTAACCCCTGTCTTTTACGGTTAGTCGGGTGAATAGATACCGCCCTATAAGCATCCTTGATGTCCATGATTGACATCCAATCATCAGCCTCCATCAATTCTATGACAGTATCAACACTGTTATAACTAAACTTCCCACAGACGTCCTGAACACAAGTGTTAACAGATTCGCCTTTTGGCTTACTACAATCTACTATTGTCCATTCATCACATAATTTCTGAGAAAGTTTTCGCATCTTTTGAAAGTTCTTCTCTGTATGGTAACATAAACAGTGAACAAAATATCAATTATTATTGTTACTGATTTTCGAAAAGGATCTGATGAATCTCTGCATGAATGTAATCTGGAACGTCATTTGCTCTCCCAATAATAAAGGATTTTCTGAAAACATAGTAATTAACATTAGTAATGTCAACTTTACACCATTTGGAATTCTCACCCACCGACTGAATAATTAGCTCTACATCTATCTTTCTGATGTAGTCAAATAATGCTAATAGATTAGCATGATTATTAACAGAGCGGGGAAAGTAAAAAATTGGTGAATTAAAATAAGCAGTGAAATAACGATATTCAGAGGTTTCAATCGATTTCAAAATTATTCCAAAAGCAAATTTAATCTTAACTGAAGATGTTTCTAGCTCATAAATACAACAAAGATGCTCTTCTATCAATGAGGTATCCCCAGTGAAATCGGGAATAGGGAAGTTATAAATTCCTCTAACTTTTCCCATGATGTGAGGAGCTAAAATAGTATTACAATTTTCCATATAAAGCAGACGCAAAGGAATCTCAATGTCCTCTCCCTCACCCCAAGGGGAGTATGTTAGAATCTATAACCCATGGTTCTTGATGCGGAGATGCTTCTCCTGAAGTGTGAAATCATCTATGGGAAATCAAATGTCTCCATGATGGAAAGCGTTTACCACAATCTATACAAGTAATATTGTTATTCTTTGAAACTTTCTTTCTTTTACTATTATCGCCATTAACATCTTCAACATTTTGATCTTTCCTGAATTTTGGAGAGAAAAAAGCAGTAGCAGAAGATGATGATGTTGATGCATCTGGAGTAGCTGATGTTAATGCAATGGGAGTAGAAATATAATTCCCATGTTGTACTTGCATATGTCTCTTAAGAATTCTACTATTCTCCAACATTTCTGAACATGGATAACATTGAATTCTATGTATCTTCATATGTCTCAATAAATCTCTCATGTGAGAAAAACTGAATTCACATTCTCCACACTTGAAAGTGTTGGAACTACTAATAGTAGAAGAATCAGTGGTAGTAGTAGTGGTATCAGCAACAGCAACTGATTGTGGTTTTGAACGTGATCATGATCGTGAACGTGAACGTGATCGTGATCGTGATCGATTTCTGGAAGTGCATTTATTCTCATGTCTTCTTCATCCCAGCAAGGAATGTAATACCTTCCAACATCGATTGCAAGTGAGTTATTGTAGTGATGCACGGCATGTGTAGACTCTGGAGTGATGCTTCCACAAACCAGAAGCGGAAGTACAAATCTTCGAGCATGTGTCACATGAATGCCTCTGAAAATAAATAAATAACAATTTCATAGTAAATAGCAATTG